>CP125976.1:27327894-27922105 GCA_030063025.1 Avena longiglumis
TACTCCCATAAGCCACGTAAAACATGCAACAACAAAGTAGAGGCGCCTAACTTGTTTTGCAGGAGTGTTTTCTCGTGATATGTATGGCCCAAGATGATGTGTATATTGTATATGGCGATCATGTTTTGTAATGTTTCACACTTGCATGTCGATGAGTACACAACCGCAGGAGAAACATATGGTTGTCTTTATAATTGTGTATGACTGCGAGTCAACTTCTTATACGCCATGTAATAGCTTTACTTTATCGCTAAGTAGTTATCAATAGTTGTAGTTGCTATTCGTGGTGGAGGCAATCATGGTGGAGTGATGGAGATCATGCGCCGAACGCACAAGATGGAGATCATTGTTAAGATTGGCTATACCATGTCACATAAAGTTATATGCATGTGATGTTTATCCCTTTTATGTATCTTATTATGCTTAGATCGCGACGGTAGCATTATAAGATGATTCCTCACTTAAAGATCAAGATAAAAACTGTGGTTCTCCCCAAGTATGCACCGCTATGAAGTTCGCCGTGTCCAAGCATCACGTGATGATCGGGTGCTATAGACTCTACCACATACAACGGGTAAGCTTTTTGCACACGGAAATACTTGGGTCTAACTTGACGAGCCTAGCATATGCATATGGCCTCGAACACAAGAACCGAAAGGTTAAGCATGAGTCATATGAATGATGATCGACACTTCGTTGTCCACCGCTGAAACCACATCTCTTCTCGTGATGATAGGATTAGGTGTGGTGAATTTGGATCGTGTTCACTAAACAACTTGAGGGATGTTGAATTTAGTGGAGTTCATCTAGTAATTTGATTAAGTTGAACTATTTATCATGAACATAGTCTAAATTGTACTTGCAACATCAGTAGATCCAATGGCCAAGTCCAACTTCAACTTCAACTTTTGCTGAGAAAGAAAAGCTTAGAACAATGGGTATAACTTCACCAATTGGTTCCGCAATCTAAGAATCATTCACTGGTTCATGGACAAAAGGACTATGTCCTTGGGAAAGCGTTAGGTGACTTCGTCGCAATCAAGGCCATCGATGAGAAAGCTGTCCTCATCAGTGCAAAGATGATTATGGTGTGATTAAGAGCACCATGTTGTTTCAGCTATGGAACCGAACTTCAAAATCGCTTTTGAAACCTATCCTGCCCTTTGAGATTCTCGAGGAGTCGAAAACCATGTTTCACTCAAGCCCGCTCGAGAGATATGAGATCTCCGAGAAGTTCTTTAACCGCAAGATGGAGGAAGGGAGTTCCTAGTGAGCACGCCATAAAGATGTCTGCCACACTCAACGCCTTTGAGCAACTAGAATGCACGATTCCGCAGGAGCTCAAGATTGACAGGTTCTCGCAATCACTCCCTCCCGCTACAAAAGTTTTGTAGTGACTCATAATCGATTGGCTCCATCGATACGATCACCGAGCTCTTCGCAAAGTCAAGGTCATGAGGTGGACATCAAGAAGGATAATCATGTGTTGATGGTCAACAAGCCCTCCTTTAAGAAAGTTTAGGAGCAAAGAAGCCCTTCAAGAAGCGGCAAGTTTAATGCTCCCACGAGAAGAAGCTCAAGTCTGTCCTAAGCCGGACATCGAGTGCTTCTATTGCAAGGACAAGGGTCACCGAAGCAAGAATCGTCCAAGTACTTAGCGACAAGAAGGTGGCACCATCAAAGGTATATTTGATATACATGTTATTGATGTTTTCCTTACTAGCCCTCGCTTGTAGTGCCCGGGTATTTGATACCGTTCGGTTGCCATAATATTTGTAACTCAAACAGAGCTGAATAGACGGGCTTATAGGGATGAGGTGACGATGCGCGCGTTAGCAACGGATCAAGAGTTGATGTGATGGCCGCTTGACGCCTCCTTAGTTTTACCTTGGTATTAGTTTTAAACCTTAATAAATGTTATTATGTGCTCGCTTTGAGCATGAACATTATATCCGGATCATGTTTATTGCAAGACGGTTATTCATTTAAATCGGAGAATAATGGTTGTTCTATTTATATGAGTAACATCTTTTATGGTCATGCACCTCTTGTGAATGGTTTATTTCTTCTAAATCTAGAAAGGATGAAACACACATCCATAACATTGAGGCTAAGAGATGCAAAGTAGATAGTGATAATACTACTTATTTGTGGTAATCGCGCCTAGGTCATATTGGTGTAAAGCGCATGAAGAAACTCCATTCCGATGGACTTTTGGAGTCTCTTGATTTTGAATCATTTGACACATGCGAACCATGCCTCATGGGCAAGATGATCAAAACCCCGTTTCTAATGATGGAGCGAGCAACGGACTTGTTGGAAATCATACATACCGATGTATGCGGACCGATGAGTGTTTCGACGGTGGATATCGCTATTTCTCACTTTTACCGATGACTTAAGTAGATATGGGTATATCTATTTAATGAAACATAAATCAAACATTTGAAAAGTTCAAGGAATTTCAGAATGAAGTGGAGAACCATCGTAATAATGATTAAGTTTCTACGATCCGATCGTAAGGTAATATTTGAGTTATGATTTTCTCACGCATCTTAAAGCAAGCGGAATTGTTTCACAACTCACGCCACCCGAACACCACAACCGTTAATGGTGTGTCTGAGCCGAATCGAACCCTATTAGATATGGTCCATCACGATGTCTCTACTGATTTGTTATCATTTTGGGGTTATGCATTAGAAACCGCTGCATTCACTTTAAATAGGGCTCCATCTAAACTGCTGAGACGACACCGTATGAACTGTGGTTTGGTGCTAAACCTAAGTTGTCGCTTAAAGTTTGGGATGCGGCTTACGTCAAGAAGTTGATGCCGACAAGCTCGAACCCAAAGCGAGAAATGCGCCTTCATAGGATACCCTAAGGAAACTATTGGGTATACCTTCTATCACGTAATCAAGGCAAAGTGTTTGTCGCAAGAACGGTTCCTTTCTTGAGAAGGAGTTTCTCTCGAAAGAAGTGAGTGGGAGGAAAGTAGAGCTAGACGAGGTTATTGAACCTTCTCTTGAATTGGAGAGTAGCAAGACCGAAATTGTTCCAAAGGCCGCCCCCGCGATTCAACAATAGAGGAAGCTAATGACAAGGATCATGAAGCTTGGACGATGTTGTTATCGAACGTCGCAGTCGACAAGGTCGCGTGCCCTCCCGAGTGGTACAGCAACCATGTCTTGACCGCCTTGTTGGTAGAAGACAAGTGAACCCACGAACTATGAGGAAGCGATGATGAGCCCAGACCGAGAAATGGCCGAAGCCATGAAATCCAAATTGGGATCCATGAGCGAAAACCAAGTATGGACTTTGGTGGATCCTCCTAGCGTACCGAAAGGCCGTTGAGTGCAAATGGATATTCAAGAAGAAACGACGCGGATGGTAATGTTACCGTCTATAAAGCACGGCTTGTCGCAAAAGGTTTTCGACAAGTTCAAGGTGTCGACTACGATGAGACTTTCTCTCCCGTAGCGATGTTTAAGTCCATTCGGATTTTATTAGAAATTGTTATGCTTCATGATTATGAAATATGGCGATGGATGTCAAGATCGCGTTCCTCAATGGCAACATTGATGAAGAGTTGTATATGATGCAACCCAAGGTTTTGTCGATCCTAAGGATGCTAGTAAAGTATGCAAACTTCGCTCCATTTATGGATCAAGCAAGCATCTCGAGTTGAACCTTCGCTTTGATCAAGTGATCAAGAGCTTTGGATTTGTTCCAAATTGCTACTAAGCTTGCATCTACAAGAAAGTGAGTGAGCTCGGACGCTTTCGGTACTATATGTGGATGACATATTGATTATTGGAAATGACATCAACATGATTAACGATGTGAAGAGTTATTTGAACAAGTGTTTTTCAATGAAAGACCTAGGTGAAGCTAAGCTATATATTGGGCATCAAGATCTATAGAGATAGACAAAGACGCCTCGATAGCTTTAAGCTTAGTACATACCTAGACAAAGTTCGAAAAGGTTCAATGGATAAGGCAAAGAAAGGTTCAAAGGCCTATGTTGTCAGTAAGATATTGAGCAAGGCTCAAAGGTCCTACCACGTAAATGATAAGGAAGCTATGAGCAAAGTGTTTTATGCCTCGCCATAGGTTCCATCATGTATGCCATGTTGTGTACTAGACCGGATGTGTCCAATGCTCTTAGTTCGAAGCAGATATCAAAGTGATCCAGAGTGAACATCGACAGCCGTGAAGAACATCCTAAAGTACCTAAATAGAACTAAAGAAATGTTCTTAGTCTATGGGGTGATGAACATCTTGTCGTAAAAGGTTACGCCGACGCTAGTTTCGACAATCGACAAGGATGATTCTAAATCTCGCATGTGATACGCTTATATTTTGAATGGAGGAGTCAGGAGGAGAAGTCGCAAGCAAAGCGTGATCGCGGATCTACAAAGAGAAGCGGAATACATGGTCACGCAGAAGCCATGAAGGAGTTTGGATCGTAAACTTCATCACTAAGCTTGGCGTGGTTCCAAGTGCATTGACCCACTGGAAATATTGTGTGACAACATCGCGCCATAGCACTCGCTAAGGAACCAAGATATCATCCAAAGACCAAGCATATCAATCAGAAGTTTCATATAATCCGAGATTATATAGCGATGGAGATCAAGATTAGCAAAGTACATACGGATCTCGAATGTCGCAGCATCCACTGACTAAACCTCTTCCACGTAAAACATGATCAACACCTCGGTCATGGGTGTGAGATTGTTAAATGTAAACTAGATTATTGACTCTAGTGCAAGTGGGAGACTATTGGAATTATGCCCTAGAGGCAATAATAAAGATGTTATTATTATAATTCTTGTTCATGATAAAGTTTATATTCCATGCTAGAATTGTATTGCGAAACTTTAATACTTGTGTGGTTTGTAAACAACACCGTGTCCCTAGTACGCCTCTATGGACTAGCTCATTGATCAATGATGGTTAAGGTCTCTCAACCATAGACATGAGTTGTCAATTGATAATGAGATCATATCATTGGGAGAATGATATGGTGGATAGACCCAAACAAAGCAGAGCAATTAGATCGTGTCATCGTGTTCATCTTTGAAGCTTTTCCTATGTCAAATATTGTATTCCTTAGACCATGAGATAATGCAACTCCCTGCATCTAAGAAAGCTTTGAGGTCATCAAACGCCATCCTATGAGAGGGTGATCATAAAGGTGTCTCTCGTGATCGGAAAGTATCTCAAGGTTGTATGTATCGAGATGGAATTTGTCCCTCCCAAGTCGGAGAGATATACTTCGGGCCCACTGGTAATCGATATCAACACCGCTGCAAGCATGTGGTTAAGGAGTTAATCACAAAGTGATATCGGATTACGGAACGAGTAAAGCATTTGCCGTGAACGAGATTGAACTAGGTATGACGATACCGACGATCGAATCTCAAAGTAAAATATCACAGACTAAGGGAATATATATATGGGATTGATTGAATCTCGCATCGTGGTTCATCCAATATGATCATCGAATGTGTGGAGTCAATATGGGTGCCTGCACTCACTGCTGATTATTGATAGAAGATCATGTCTCGCATATTCTCGAACCCAGTGGTCACACACTTAACGTGTCTCGACGCTAGGATAGATTGATAATTGGTTTATGAATTTTGTTCGAGTCTTGATGGGATCCGGATATCACGAGAGGTTCCGGAATGGTCCGGAGAATAAGATTCATATAAGGCTGCAGTTTTTGGAGTTCGAATTGTTCCGGTTAATCAAGATTGTACCTAAGCTTTAGAACCTTCCGGAAGGGACCAACGTGGCCCCACCTTCCGGAGGGGGGCATGGGCCTATGAGGGAGTGTCCTGGTCAAGATTGGGCTGGGGCACAAGGCCCCATAGGGCCCAGCCGATTCTAGAGAGATTTGACTGCTTAAATCTCGGATAGAATTTCTAGAGGAGAGTTTAAATCGCTTAAACTAGAGATAGGATTTCTAGAAGGAGAGTTTAAATTGTTTAAACTAGAGATAGGCTTGGAGGAGGGCAAGGCTGGCCCCCTCTATATATAGAGGTGGTGCGCCTCCCCCACACACACCTTCCTCCAAGCCCCAGCGCCTTTGCTACCTTCCTCTCCTCCCGATCGCTTCAGGCAAGCCCGCGCAGAAATTCTCCACCATATACACCACGCCGTGTTGTAGATCCAATCTATCTCTCCACCATACCGCTGGTCCGAGGAAGGAGGAGACGCCGAGGTGGTGCACGGTGCATCTCACTTGAGGCACCGCCACTGTGGTGCTAGATCGGATTGGATCGCGAGGAGGAGAAGCGAGTACGACTACATCACCCACGCTCCGATTTAACGCTACCGTGAATCTTCAAGGTATGAAGATCTAATCCAATCTCTCTAGTTGATTGCATCTCCTAGATTAGATCTTGGCTTTCCCTCTGTTCGCATCCGTAGAAAATTTTGATTTACTATGCCGCGAAACCCTTCAACTATGTATCAGAAAGAATATAGCAATTGAACTATTAAAATGACTTGATATTTATGCTACGCTTATCTATAGGAGTATGTCCATCATACCATTCTCCTAACGATATGATCTTGTTGTTAATAACATCTCAATGTTCATGATAGGGAAACCACAATCATTTATTAACCAACAAGCTAGTATTATGAAGAGGCTTTACCAGACTCTAATTTAGTTTACAAATCACACAAGTATTAATGTTTCCTTGTTAATATCAAGTATAGCATGAATGCAAACATTTATCATAAACACAAAGATATAATAATAACCATTTATTATTGCCTCTAGGGAATATCTCCAACAGTCCCACTTGCACTAGAGTCAACTAATCTAGATTACATGGTAATATACCTAACACCCATGGCTTTGGTGTTGGTCATGTTTTGCCCTGAGAGGTTTAGTCAACGGATCCGCCACATTCAGATCTATGTGTACTTTGCAAATCTTTATGTCACCATCTTGGACATGTTCTTTAATAGCGTGAAAACGTAGCTTGATGTGCTTCAGCCTTCTTGTGTGACCTTGGTTCTTATGATTGGCTATGGCACCCATGTTATCGCAAAGAGATAGACATTGGGTCCAGCGACTTGGAACCACACCAAGCTCGCAATGAACTCCTTCATCCATATCGCTTCTTGAAGCCTCCAAGCAATTTATGTATTCCGATTCAGTTGAAGATCTCACCACAACGCTTTGCTTTGCACTCCTCCAACTAACTGCTACACCACTCAAAGTAAATGTGTATCCAGATTGAGATTTAGAATCATCCGGATCGGTGTTCCAACTAGCATCGGTGTAACCATTAACAACGAGTTGTTCATCACCTCCATAAGAAAGAACCATATCCTTAGTTCTTGTCAAGTACTTAAGGATATTTTTGACCGCTGTCCAATGATCCACTCCTCGATCACTTTGATATCTGCTAGTTAAACTAACAACATATACAATGTCGGGTCTAGTATATAGCATAGCATACATTAGAGATCCTATGGCTAAGGCATAGGGAGTCTTACTCATCCTTTCTCTATCTTCTGCCTTGCTGGACTTTGAGTTTTACTCAAGGTCGATGCAACATGGGCAAGAAACCTTTCTTGATATCTTCCATTCCAAACCTCTTTAGAACTTTGTCCAAATATGTACTTTAGACAATGATATTAGGCGCCTCGATCTATCTCTATAAATCTTTATGCCTAATATGTAAGCTGCTTCACAAGATCTTTCATTGAAAACTATTATTCAAATATTCCTGACACTATTAAGAAGGTCTACATCATTCCCAATCAACAATATGTCATCTACATATAGTATTAAGAATGCTAAGAGCTCCCACTCACTTTCTTGTAAATACAAGCTTCTCCATAAGTTTGTATAAAACCAAAACTTTTGATCACCTTATCAAAACGTTGATTCCAACTTCGTGGATGCTTGCTTCAATCCATATATGGACCGTTGAAGTTTGCATACCTTGTTAGCATCCTTAGGATCGACAAACCTTTGGGTTGCATCATATACAACTCTTCATCAAAGTCTCCATTGAGGAACGCTGTTTTGACATCCATCCGCCATATCTCATAATCGTAATATGCCGATTGCTAACAAAATCCTTACAGACTTTAGTCATCCGGTGAGAAAGTCTCATCGTAGTCAACTCCTTGAATTTGTCAAACCCTTTGACAAGTCAAGCTTTATAAATGTAATATTACCATCAAGATCTGTTTTCTTCTTGAAAATCCATTTGTTCTCGATACCCTTTCTACCATCCTAAGTCCACCAAAGTCCATACTTGGTTTTTGTACATGGATCCAATCTCGGATTTCATGGCTTCTTGCCATTTATTGAACTGGCTCATCATCGCTCTCATATGTCGAGGGTCATCAGTGTTGTCCACCAACATGACACTCATAACGGATCATACCAATCGAGTGGTACGAGTTCTCGTTGACTGCGAGGTTCGTAAACTTCAATCAAGTTTCATGATCATCATCATTAGCTTCCTCTCTTATTGGTGCACCACAGAACTTCTTCCGGCGCAAGGCCACTCGCAAGTTCGAGAGTAGGTTCGACAACCTCGCCGAGTTCTACTTTTCTTCCAAATACTTCTTCGAGAGAAATTCCTTCTCTAGAAAGGATCCATTCTGGCAACAAAGATTTTGCCTTCGATCTATGATAGAAGGTATACCCAATAGTTTCCTTTGGGTATCCTATGAAGACGATTTTCCGCTTTGGGTTCAAGCTTGTCCGTAACTTCTTTACATAGGGCTTCAACCCCAAACTTTAAGGAACCATAATTTAGGTTATTCCCAAACCATAATTCATACGGTGTCGTTTCAACGGATTTATATGGTGCCCTATTTAAAGTGAATGGCTTGTTTCTAATGCATAACCCCAAAATAATAGCAAATCAGAAATGACATCATAGAACGAACCATATCTAAGAGAGTTCGATCACGATGTTCGGACACACCATTACGCTGTGGTGTTCCCTGACGGTGTCAATTGTGAAAGTATTCCGCATTTCTTCAAATGCTCGCCAAACTCAGAACTTAGATATTCACCTCCACGATCGTAACGTAGAAATTTAATCTTCTTGTTACGTTGATTCTCACCTCACTTTGAAATTCCTTAAACTTCTCGAAGTTTCGGATTTATGTTTCATGAAATAGATATACCCATATCTACTCAAGTCATCCGTGAAGGTAAGAACATAACTATAACCATCAAGGCGATTCTACACTCATCGGACCACACATATCGGTATGTATGATTTCCAATGAGTCCGTAGCTCTCTCCATCATACCGAAAATGGAGTCTTAGTCATTTTACCCATCGACATGCTTCAGATCTTTCAAGTGATTCAAATCAAGGATTCAAGAAGTCCATCGGAATGGATTCTTTTTCATACGCCCACTCCAATGTGACCAAGACGATGGCTACATATAGGTAGTTATCGTCAATTTCAAACGCTTAGCTTCATTATTAATATGTGTATTTCACCATCGAGAATAGACCATCTATCAAAGGTGCATGCATAAAACATATTACTCATATAAATCGAACAACCATTATTCTTGACTTTAAACAAGTAACCGCCTCGCAATAAACAAGATCCCGATAATGTTCATGCTCAACGCAGACACTAAATAACAATTATTTAAGTATAAACTAATCCCGATGGTAGATGAAGAGGTAGTGTGAGCGATCACATCAACCTTTGATCCATTTCCAACGCCGCATCATCACCTCCTTCGCTAGCTTCCGCTTATTCTTCAAAGACTGCTTTAGTTACAAATATGAGCAACAACCAAAGATCAATACCTGCACTACTACGAGTAGTAGTGAGATACACATCAATAACATGTATATCGGATATACCTTTCTTTTTATGTTGCCGCTTCAAATCCACAAGTACTTGTTGCCGTCAAAACCCATGAGCAGCGATGAGCAACACGAAGAGCCGGAGGCTCCTGTAACCAGGCTCTGGTCCCCGGGCAACGGCCCGAAAACTCCTAAAGACACGCCCTGGCTTGGTTCATGTGCACACCTAACCTATACCGGTCGAAGGTGATGGATTTCTTCGATCAGCCGCATGGTAAACAAGTATACGAAATTCGAGCCGTGACCGCCCTGTGTTTCGTGAATCGGCTCGGAGCCGATTGTCCCATGGTTTCGCATTAGATCTATGATAACATGGGGTTTTGCTTCATCAATACAAGTTAAATCGATCTACGATAGTTTAACGCTTTCACCACGAATTGGAACATCCTACACGAATTGAGCCCGGTAGATACAAAAGATGATAGAAAACTAACCCTAGAGAAGGCCTAACAACCGACGTAAACAACTCCTCTCGAACTAGCAAACCATATCCTTACGCATCATCGGACCGCTCAACCCGCTTGCAAGGCCTCGACTACGTGGATATCAAACTAAACCTTGGAAAACAAGGCATAACTATAACAGATCAAATCGATGAATAAAGATCATAAGGTGCTACCCTTACACCCGGGAAAAGGTGCAAGGTAGCGAGGTAACTAGAGGTAGCATAACTAAACAATCATAGCGAAAAGCACCGATGCTAACCCAAACAAATCTATGATAATAGTATTACTCGCCATCAACAAGGCTTCAAAGATTTAGTAATAGTAGATATCGCTTAGATCGCAAGATGCGATCTAGGCAAGATGACACTTACCCGAAAGAAACCCTAGAAACAAGGTGGCGCGCCGAGATTGTGTTTGTTGTGAACGTGATTGTCCTCCTTTTCTCAATAACCTTAGGTACATATTTATAGTCCTAGACTTTCTATCTTTTGGAATAACTCTACAACTCTCTCTTACCTAAACCGAAACGGAACCTACTACAATATACAGATACACGGCAATTTAGCCCAAATCCACGACAAGGCCGATTCAACAACACGCTGCATATATGTATCTTCCAAGCCCATCTTGATTACGGCCCATCTCCTCCTTTGGCTAAATATGGTGATAACACATGCCCCCTCGGTTTTGGCAATAATAATTCCAAAACCACTGCTGATGTTTTTCTTCCCTTTTTTTCTTATCGGGTTACGCTACAGAAAGCGTAATCGCCACGCCACCCCTTCATCATGATGCCCTGCCTTCTCAACTCCTCCGAAAGGCATGATTTGACAATTTTGGCACCACATTCGGGAAACCGCTATGGCATTGAACCGCCTCCCACTATTCTCTTATTTAAATTCATCCGAGAAGTTTTACCCCATCTTCCTCCCAGAGCCAAAAACCCTCTTCCTCCGCCGAAAAACCTCTTCCTCCCATGGCCTCCTCTTCTTCCGCACTTTCCTCCCAATCTTCCAACACGATTAGCATCGAGCCGACGGAGCACCCGCCAACGGCGGCAGATGAGACTCGCCCACAATGGTGGGACGAGAGGGATTGAATCCGCCCGGGTCGGAGGACGACGAGTCCTTGACCGACGGCGAGGAGGGCCTGCAGCTCCATGCCGACGGGGAACTGGCGGCGGAGAGCACCGACGACGCCTGGTCCTGGGATGGCGTCGAATCCTCCGACGAGGAGGAGGAAGAGGAGGAGGACACATCCTCCGACGAGTACCCGCCGTGAAGCGCTTCGCCGGTCCAGCGAGGACACCAAGACGCATTTATTTAGGACGAGGAGGCCTCACTGCATCTTCAAAGAAAGAATAAGACGACGCCGTAGCGGGGCTGATGACGATGAACAAGACGACGGGCGAAGACAGCGGCGATGACACCGCCTAGATTAGGAACTAGTAGTAGTAGTACTAGTAGTAGATTTCCTTTGTAAGCAATCAGCTCCATTGTAAACACTCGCCTTTTAAATGAACAAAGATTGCTTTTTCCAACTCAAGATTGTTTTTCCAACTCAATTTTGCCGATAGTCAAAATAGGTCGATGTTCCGTGTCGATAGTAATGTATCGGCTTTCACCATATCGCTCATACAATCAACTAAGTCAAAGTTTCAAAGAGCCGATGGTGAAACATCGCTTTCCCAAAACGTTGATTTAGGTCAAATTTGGTCGATACTTAGACAACTGAGCGCCACTTTCCGCTTTCAAACGGTAGCCTCATGACCTCTTCAAAAAAGGGCGACCCAGATCTCCAATTGCTCACCGACCAGATCGAGCTCACGGTGACAAGACCCCTTGATCCCCAACTGCATAGATCCATCTCCGCCGGCAAGCTAGATGGCGGAATCGTCCAACACCAACCCCGCGTCTCCGGGTCCAAGGTACGCTTACTCCTCACACCAACACGATGCCGTAATTAATGGCAAACACCGAATTAATGCTTTATTCCACCATTAAATTTTTAGGTTTCGTATCTTCGCTCCGATCCTTCTCTCCAAATTCTCTCCCTTTGCCCTCAGATGTAATCCAGCCCCTGCCCACCGATCTCTTTATGGCAACAGAATCCCCTTCAGAAGCCAAGACCTAGATTTGAACTCTTGGCCGATCGCCATGCAGCCTGGCCTAATCCTCAACATTGGGTCTCTTGGTTCGGTAGCTAGAGGAGAACTTACCAATCCCGGAATAGGAATCACCTTTTATTGTCTCCTTCCAAACAGACTTCACGAATCGGGTGCCTACCTCAACGCCATATGAAAACTATACCTCACACAGAAAGAACACGCCTTTCTCAACTTCGGGCCGAACATTTCATATTCTCAGTGGTTCCCTTGCTCCAACCAAGAATTATCTCCTTAGCTTCACGAGCTTGCCAAAGGCACTCAACTTGGCATCGCAAACTGCTCCTTGGAGAGGTCTATCGATATCTCCAGCTGATGTCTCACAAACTGTTCTTCCGCATAGCCAAAAACAGAGGTCCTTGGTGGTTCATTCAGCCTATGGGCTCAGCTGTATTTTCAAAACCACGTCCCCAAACTTCCCCTTTGGCGAGTTGCACCTTTCCGATGTCAAAGGAAGCAGATCCGATGCACCAGCTACGGCCAAGCTTTGTATAGACCGCTGTAGTAAATGATCCTCAGAAGCATCCAAGTGGTTCAACACTTTCTTTCAAGGCCTGGACAATCCCATCTTCTTTCCTTACATGGAAGAATCGAACATTTTGAAAATCCAATCTCCTTCAGTTAGACAACTTTGCCGATGACACCAAAGACCGGCAGCTTATTTTCCACTGATCCGTCCCTGCTTTCTTCCAGCTTGGCATGAGCACATCCAATGTAAATAATCAAGCCTGGATACGAATTCTACCACTGGTCCTAGTGGCTCGGCAATTTGGTCTTGGACAAGTGCCTCCCATTTCTTTCTCCACCATCTTACGGAGAGCAGAGTGACCGCCCGATCCTCTCACCACCAAAGGTGTTATTCCTTCTTCGATGCTCGACCATCCCAATTCCTAACAACCTCATCTTCGCTTCCTCAACCGATGGTTTTGAGGATCGGTGGTCGATGTGGAAGACTCATGCCTTGAGAGCTCGGGACCGCTAATAAACAGCTCGATGTCAACATGATATCCCGTGAGAATGGTACCATTACTTATAAAATTTCTTGAGGCATCTCACAAATGATTCTTCTAATAACCCGCCTGCCTTCTTGCAAAGAACAAGATGGTCCCGAACCACACAGTGATGGCTCCCTTCAATTCTTCCCACTCAGCCAGTGGTCCTTTTCTCGCAAAAACTCGCCACCTTTGAAAAAGGTCGTGATGCGTAACCAGCCGATATCACCCAATCGGCTTCTAAGAACCAAGTAATTTTAAGGTCACCGCCTCGAGTTCCAACTAAAACAAGAACGGTGGTGAAGAAGGTAGCTGCCAGAAGACTTTGAGGCGGAGCCCTTCTCCAGAAGTTCGTGATGTACGCTGATCCATGCCTTGGTTGATCTCTCATTCTTTCATTCTTGCATACATGCTCGTGGCTTACTAGCTCTCCTTCTCTTGCTTCCTGGGTCAAGACACATCCCACGAGGACACACAACCTAATCAAGGAGAATCGAGCCAGACTCGAGAGGACCACCACACCAAACCAGCCAGATTTGCCACCATCGGCTCCTCAGAAAAGGCCGGTTCCTCGAACCCATCGCCTCGAGCATCAACAAGGGCTACATATGTGAGCCCAAGCGGGCTCGCAAGGATCAAACTTCTTCGTCGAGCCAAGAGGTTTCAAAGTCATCACCCTTCATGCTCTTACCACTTGTTTCTTCATCTCCGATTCATCACCATTTGCACTAAGTACCTTTCATGCATTAACCGACGCTTCTAGGGAAGGCCGGGCCGCGATGCCTTTAGCTGCCGATCTAGCAATCCTCAAGGTGCGATGAAACGGTTACCACTTTGGCCAAGCCCCCGCCCTCGATCTTAGGAGAGGTGCTAGCTTCTTTCGCTCTTCCTTACATGTTGACGATAATCGACGCCTTTTCGGCTGCCAGGTTGTGATATTTCGTGCTTGTCGACGCTCGACGAATCCATCGAACCAACTCCCTCAAGGCTAACGATGAACCACGAGCCGTATTGTTCTTCCTTAATTCCAGCCTTAAAGCCTTGTTGTCCTCCCCGATCGAGGAGTTGATCGAGGGTTCAAGAAGTGAAGAGCGTTTTGCAAATCAAGGACCAACTCCCAAAGAGTATTGCAGGTGAAGCTTTGGCGCTTGTAACTCGTCTTTCTACGGTCAAGGGTGAAGTTAGCTCGTGAAAGGATCAATCACGCCGCCAACTTCCGCTGAAGGCCAATATTGCGCATGGCGCAGCTCAACGAGAAAAGGCGCTCGATGCCAAAACTGACACCTCACAAGATCACCGAGCTTGCATCCTTAAAAGGAGTTGAAGATCTTGAAGAGAAGGTCCGGCGACTAAACAGCTCATTCGCGATAAGCAAGCATCCATCGCCGCTCCCAAGACGAACCGTAAGGCCTCAAAGCTCAATCAAGACCGATCTAGCGAAATACGTGCTCGAACAAGCAGCTAGTGACGGCAAGGACGAAGATGACGGCCGAGATCGCCGAGGTGGACTGTCCGTGCGACGCCTCCACGCCTTGAGGCATTCCTCCAAAGAGCTCGCTCATGTAAACCGCACCGCTTGTAACAGTTTGAACTCTAGAGTCGATGACCGCATCGCTATATATTTTGTTTTTATTTGGCTGATTTCATGTATCGCCCCCACATTTCATCGCCCATCATCCCACATGCTTGGGAAATATTTCTTGAGATGTCGACTGATGTACCATCGGAATTTCACGCCGCTCAGGCTCCTCAAGCATGTACGGGTTCCTCTTAGAACGTGATCGACCTCATGGCCCGTACAATTTGGAGACCATTTACCATATGCATCCTTAGTCCCCAATGGCAATACATTTTCCCATACCGTATCGCCAACGTGGAACTCCTTTGGTCTCACCTCTTATTATATGCACGAGCTACCTTGGCCTTGTTCTCTTTGATTTTCGAGCGACCATAGCCTAAGCTCTTAAATCCTCAACATCACACTCATTAAAGCCGCATATTCTTCGGGATGTTAGATCGCTCGAAAAGTGACACGTCTCGATCCAGCCGTAATCTCCCGGGCAATACGGCTTCTTGTCCATAGACTAGATGGTATGGCGAGGTTTTTATCGCCCATGGCATGACATGCGATAAGCCCATAAAGCCTCCGACAAAACCTCGTACAACGCCTAGGGTGCTCATCGACTTTCCTCTTGATCAGCTTGATAAGACTCGTTGACGCCTAGCTTGCCCATTTGCTTGAGCATAGTACGGAGATGATCGAATCAGCTTAATCCCGTGTCCTCGTAACTTCCTAAACTCGTGAGAAATGAAGACCGAACCTCCATCGGTCGTGATAGTTTGGGGAATCCCAATCTATGAATGACATGTTCTTTCACAAAATTGATAACATCCTTTGAGTTTATCGACTTCATAGGACAGCTTCCACCCATTTAGTGAAATAATCAAGAATGGCCAAAATCCACATGTGGCCTTTGCTTGATGGAGGATTGATCTTGCCAATCATATCCATGCCCCAACCTCGAATGGCCAAGGCTTGATGATGGGGTTCATTGTCGACGCTGGTACCATCTGAATTTTCCAAATTTCGACATGCTTGACACCCTTTGTAGTACTTGAAACAGTCCTCAAGCATGGTGGGCCAAGAAACCCCGATCGCCGATCAACCATTTCATCTTGTGAGCCGATTGGTGAGTTCCACAGCGCCTTCGTGTACCTCGTAGGAGCCGATTGGCCTCGGTTGGCCCTGACATTTGAGCAAGAACCTCCAGAGTCCTCAGAAACATGTCGCCCCCAATAAGCACATACTTCATGGCCTTGTATCTTATCCGCTTAGGTGCCCTCGAATCCTTCAAGTAATTGAAGATATCGGCTCTCCAAATGTTGGCCTCCGTGAACTGTGACCAACATCAGCCCTCTACGCCCTTGTAGCTCAAGCCATTTGTGCAAGATCATTTGCCTCGATATTCGCCATGGGATCCAGTGAAGTTTATGTACCGAATCGGGCCATCAGCTACGGCATTGCATCCATAATGGAAGAGCGACTCGCTCACACTTGTATTCCTCCGTGAGTTGGGAAATCACCAACTTGGAGTCTCCAAAATTTCCACCGCTTCGCCTCGGCCATGAGCAACTCCATTCCTTGCGACGCCTCATACTCGTGACGTTGTTGGTGCGAGGGGTAGATAGCCCGATGGAGAAGGAAAATGTTGCCCCCGGGCGACATCGAGTAGCATGCCGATGCCGCAACCATCGCCACAAACCGATCCATCGAAAACATAGCCCACGCCAGATAGACAGCTGCTATATCGCTGTCGATTCTTTCAAGAATAAGGTCGGCCAATGCTCGACCTTTAACCGCTGCGGGTTGATACCGGATGTCAAATTCGATAATGCAAACATCCATTTGCCGAGTCGGCCTTTCAACATAGGAGCCGACAAAGATGTGCTTTGTGACATCTGACGGTATATGATGATAATCTATGCCGAGAGCAAGATGTGGCGCAGCTTGGTGCAGTGTGCAGAGGCACAACTTATCAATCTCCGGTACCTTGTCTCGCATCCAAAGATCCTTCTGCTGATGTAAAACACAACTCGCCTAGACCATCATAGACTTGCACCACCACGCGGCGATGGACGTGTCACCACGGACAAGTAAATGTAGAACGCCGATCCGTGGGGAGGAACCAACACCGCGGTTTAGATATTCTTTGATCTCGTCAAGGCTCGTTGTTCGCCCCCGTGGAACTCCTCATCAGATTTAATTTTCACCACCCCATGAACGGCTCTATTCTTCTGACAGATTGAGATGAATCTTCTAACGGGTTGATCTTGCCGATGAGAGACTGCAGTTCTTTCTTCGTGGTAGGTGGCTTCAGTTCGTGACCGCCTCCTGACTTTTCAGCCGATCTCAATTCCGCTCAGGACCAAGAATCCTGTGAACCGACCGGCCACAATCAAGGCACACTTCTTGATTCATCCAGAGTCGAATTTCCTTGTTCGGTCCAGACTTTTTGCAGATCGCCCAAGTGTCCTTGTCAAGCGACTTGACCACCACGTCATCGATATAAATTTCAACCAGCTTGCCGATCAGATCATGGAAAATGTAATTCATGTCTCTTTGGTATGTGGCGCCGGCATTCTTCAGTCCAAACGTCATGACTACATATTCAAACAACCCCACCGAACCTAGGACTCTGAATGCAGTCTTGTGTATATCTTCCAGAGCCATAAAAATTTGGTTGTAACCGGCATTGCCATCCATGAAGCTTAAGATCTTATGACCAGCCACTGCGTTGATTAACGTCTCTGCTACCAGCATCGGATACTCATCCTTTGGGGTAGCTCTATTGATATCCCGAAAATCTATGGCAACACGCCAGCGGCCATCCTTTTTCTCTACAGGTACGATACTAGAAATCCACTCAAGATACCGCATGGCCTAATTAACTTGGTCAACATTTTCTCGACCTCCTTCTTGACTTCTTCCAAAATTTCGCCTTCATCCGTCGTGCTCGGCCTTGGAATGGCCGAAATCCTTTTAAGCCGGAGTCGATGCTCAATGATGCTCCTGCTAACCCGCATCTCTCAGATAGTCCCAGCGAAGCCTCGATATTCTTTCAACAAAGCTATCATCGACCCCGCAGACTGGATCTAACTTCCCGATAAATGTTGGTCGTGGCTTATCCCCATGACCGATGTCAATCTCTTCTAGCTCATCAGGATGTAAACCCATACCCTAGCTTTCACACCGCTAAATCGACGCTAAACACGGGCAAACAGGGTGCGGATAACAAATAATTTGGGCCGATTGCCCTAATCGCCCCCTTTGATTGCATTAGTAAAGGAAGGTTTACAACTTATTTGTGCTCTACAATGGCAGGAATCTCCTACTACGATCGCATGACCCACTTGTCGAAGATTATCGCTTATTTTTTGTGGCCGATCGCAGGATCGCCATACCACGCATTTATCGTGGACTTTGCTACTCGTCGTGCCAAAGGATAAGACCAGCCTCACCCCGCTTTTTGTAGCTTCAATGCGCCACAGCCGCCTAGATCGATTCCAGAGATCGGCTCTGGTCTTCGCTTCCTGCACGCTCATGCCCTATGGAGATCTCGATTGAATCGTCTGCATGAATGACCTCCACTTCATCTCCATCCCATCAGACAGTAATCGGTGCATCGAGATGGAATATAGCAGCTAGCGTGAATCCAATCTTCCTCAAAGAAGACAACAGAGGTGCTTTTGTCCATTCACGGAAGAATGACGAGGGATGGTTTTTCCGCCCACGCCGATCCACGCTCAAGACGCCTATGCTTCAAGTTTGGCCGCTGAAGTCGCTTAACGGACGTTGGTTTTGATCATCTGCAGTGAGCGCCCCAAACGCCGTAGCATGGAGTATGGCATTATATTGATCGCCGCCGGTGTCAACCAACATCTTGTCGACAGTTGCCCATTGATGTAACCTCGCAGGCTGTGGCTTAGATGTTTGTAGCCCTTCTCACGTGGCTTTTCAAAGATAACCGCCGTGGTCCGCAACAAACTGTGCCACCGTAGCTCGTTGGTTCTTGAGCGCAAAACTCGACGGAAGTATGAACACCATAGCAAGGCCAGCCGATGTCTTCATCGGCTTTTACCGTTTGGGGCGCCACTCTTTCCTTTTCGCGATCTTCCGCTTCCAAGGTTCGGCGAATTTAACGGCTAGATCGGGCCGTGCTTTCAGAAAGCGTGGAGGTATCGCGCTCGCTTCCTCCAAGTTACGCAGCTGAACTCTACGCTTTTGGGTGTGTCCGAGTCCATCGACACCACCTTGGACGGTGATATCCGCCTTCTTTGTCATCCATTGGCTCGAGATCTTTTGATCGAGCGACTCTCTATGTGGGCTCTAAGGTGGAGAGGCCCTAGACGCTGAACATCGAATCGCCCCGTGTCCTCCTTCGCCGTCCACATTCCGCAGTTATCGATTGTAGGCAACGCTCATTCCCGCATCCCAAAGAATACTTGAAGAAAGGACAATCCCAATGTTTGTCACGCCTTCCTTTTCTTTTGACGCCCCTAGCGAGGTGCTCATATCCTTCATCGCTCTCTATCGCGGCGACGCCGTCATATCGACGCTCATACTTGTTAAGGAGATGCGGAGGTGGCTTCCGATATCGCACGCTTCACCGATCCTCAAGAAAATACCGTCATTATCGTCGGGCCGTCACGTGGACCGCCTCCTCTTTCTTTGGCCCGAGAGCCACTGCCTTCCTCCTTATATGCGCCATGGTGGTACATGTCCCGCCATATTAACATCGAACGAGAAAAACCGCCTCGTGGAGTGGCCGTGTTCTACCATGTTGACGCCGAAATGGGTTCGTGTCTACTTTCATGGCGACTGCACAAGGATCGATGGCCTTTTCTATCGCCGCTTGATCCGCGAAGCTCTTTGCAATCATTGGTGGTGTGGGTGAACGAGTGATGCCACTTGCATGGTCTCCTGCTCATGTCTTGAGCCGAGGGATTTTATGGCCTTCGCAACTTCACCGCTTCTCTTCAAGAAGTAAATCGAATATCCGCCAGCTTTGCTCACATCAAAGTCGAACCCTTTGCGTGCCCTTGTCGCTTCACCCATTTGCAGGACACGGATCTGCCCTCGAGCCCATTCAGCCACGGCCACCTCCGGTCTTGTGTAGGATCCTCTTCTTCAGACGACCAGCCTATCGGACGCTTGAACTTGTCTTGGTACAACCTGTGGTGGCGCTGCTTATACATTGTCGCCTTCGGGCCATGCGCCAATGATTTGTACTCTACTTGGAAAGCAGATCTTTGATAGGTGCCGAGAGACCCAATATCGCCACCGAATGCTTCTTTTCGTTAAACGAGCTGAGTAACATCGGTTCTTGACACCCGAACTGTGAATGTACTCGCTACCGCTTTCTCCCTCGCTTGCCGCACTGTGCAGTCCGCAATGCCAGCTCGGTAGCTTCCGAATGATACCGAATGTGGAACCGCTTTCCAGCTTGCTTCTGTGTCTGGATCGAATCAGTGGCGCGAGGTGTACCACCCAAAAGCTGGTCCTGTTAGATTGCAAGAAAGAACCTTACGCGAATCGATCCGATGCTGAAATCATGCCTAATCGCGCTGTATCGGCTCACGTGCTCGATCGAGCTCGACCTTCGATCCGCTTAAACCTTGAGAACTCGTGGAGCCGATACTTGGGCAGCGGAATCGATCAAACTGCTGGGGTACGGCTTGAATAGCCGATTGTCCTTCTTCAAGACAAAGCCGAACCGGTCTCTCAAGATGGTAATGGATTTGTTCCACTGCTTGAGATGCAGGGCTAGATTCTCATGACTCGCTCCGTGGCATACTTGGCTAGCCACGCTGTTTATCGGCCCATCCCAGAGCTTCTCGCCTGTAAATACCCTCTCAAGCCCCGCCCGAGAACTCCCGCCAGAAATCTCCTGCGGTTGCAATCTGTTCAAAAGGCCGTTATTGCAGTCCGCATGTAGGTGCACACATATCCATGTGGGATTTCTTTAGGTGGTTCAAACAGAACTGCAATCGCCTGGGTCACCTCCGACCTTGTAGACGACGACGCCGCTGCCCCTGTGGCTCGAGCCGCAAGTGTGAATGGCAGTGGCCTAGTCTGGAGCGGTCTTTCTCCCGTGAGTCCCTAGAGTAGGCCCCGACGGAGAATCGATGTTTCATGATCTCCGGACTACGCGAACCGCGATGCACTCGAAAAGCTTACTGTGCTCGTAATGGCGATGAAGAGAATGAGCCACCATGTAGTTGACCTCCGTCGCAGAGCTCGTGCGCCTCCTCAAGGAACAGATGATCCACCTCATCAAGAGCACCTTCGGTGAGAACCCTTTCCACCGATGCCATGCTTACGAAGTCCTCTCAAAAGAGCCGATGAGATCGGCTTCAAGAGAGCTTTGATGTCATCATATTTCGCCTTGTGCTCCTCGTGCAGATCAGACGTGACCGGTCTGCCCCCCATCGCAGCTGGCTTGATGTTGATGCAGATGTCGTTGAGTCCCACGGGCGTGAATGTGTTGCTCAAAACCCACCGAAAGCAGCGACGAGCAACACGAAGAGCCGGAGGCTCAGAATCGCTGGTGGGCTCGGTCCCCTGCAACGTTCGCAAAACTCCCACACACGCCCCGGCTTGGTTCATATGTAAGCACCGACCTATACCGGTCGAAGGTGATGGATTGCTTCGATCGGGCTTCGCATGGTAAACAAGTATACGTAAAATTCGAGCCGTGACTGCTCCTGTGTTTCGTGAATCGCTCGAGCCGATTGTCCCATGGTTCTGCATTAGATCTATGATAACATGGGGTTTTGCTTCATCAATACAAGTTAAATCGATCACGATAGTTTAACGTTTTCACCACGTAATTGGAACATCCTACACGTAATTGAGCCCGGTAGATACAAAAGATGATAGAAAACTAACCCTAGAGAAGGCCTAACAACCGACGAAAGTCAATTCCTAACAACTCCTCTCGAACTAGCAAACCATATCCTTACGCACCATCGACCGCTCAACCCGCTTGCAAGGCCTCGACTACGTGGATATCAAACTAAACCTTGGAAAAACAAGGCATAACTATAAGATCAAATCATCGAATAAAGATCAAGATGCTACCCTTACACCCGGGAAATGGTGCAAAGTTAGCGAGGTAACTAGAGGTAGCATAACTAAACAATCATAGCGAAAAGTACCGATGCTAACCCAAACAAATCTATGATAATAGTATTACTCGCCATCAACAAGGCTTCAGTACGAGTAACACCAGATAACGCATAAGCAGATACTGCCTAGATCGCAAGATGCGATCTAGGCAGCATGACACTTACCCGAAAGAAACCCTAGAAACAAGGGGTGGCGATGCGCCGAGATTGTGTTTGTTGTGAACGTGATTGTCCTCCTTTTCTCAATAACCTTAGGTACATATTTATAGTCCGGAGACTTTCTATCTTTGGAATAACTCTACAACTCTATCTCTTACCTAAACCAAACTAACCTACTACAATATACAGATACACGCAATTTAGCCCAAATCCACGCACAAGGCCGATTCAACAACACGCTTGCATATATGTATCTTCCAAGCCCATCTTGATTACGGCCCATCTCCTCCTTTGGCTAAAATATGGTGATAATGATTTGGGCAATTCCGCTCAAAGGACCTTCTCCTTGCAAGAAAGCACTCAAGATCGTGCTTAGGTCCAGCCTTGGTCTTCTTCTTCAGTGCGGTAACTTTCTTACCACCCTTCTTGAAGTGTCCCGCTTGCTTAGACTTGCCTTTCTTGAATTTGGTGGTCTTATTGACCATCAACACTTGGTGCTCTTTCTTGATCTCCACTTCATGGATTTTAACATGGAGAATAGTTCGCAAGTGCTTGTTCATGCTTTGCATATTGTAGTTCATCACAAAGTTCTTGTAACTTGGTGGTAGTGATTGAGGACACGAAATCAAAGCATTAGGAATCACTATACCCAAGCTTTGAGTTTGTTTTATGCGTCACACATCTTAAGCACATGCTCACGACGGAGCTGCCTCTTCCATCTTGCGTTAAAGAACTTTTCGTAAGCCTCATAGCTCTCATGTCGTGAATCTCAAATATCAATTTGAGTTCACGGACAATATCATGTGGGTCTGAATTCTCAAACCTTTTCAAGATCCGATTCCAAACCATACAAGTGTAGGGTTCAAGATAGAAAACAAAACTTTTCCTACGATGTGAACTATATACCAAGATCTATCTACTATATACAAACAACGGAGGATGTATATCCGAGAGAACATACCCTTGAAGACCGACAAATCTTAACGAGTTCAACTCGTGGTTGATGTAGACGATCTCTTGCCGATCTCAAGATCGAGAGGAAGTCCTAGCGCCGCAAATCAGCTAAGATCCGCGTTTCGCACACGCTCGAGGCACCGAGAAACCTCCGCCTCTCGCCTCCAATGATGCATGGAAGCACAACTTTCTTGCCGAATAGCCACCGGAACATGTATCTCGCTAGTCCGAGACCATGGGGATAAATTCTAGAGGGGGAGAGATCCTTCACGAGGAGGTGTGAGAGACAAGTGAGGAGGGGGATCCTTTATAGGAGGAGGGGAACCCCAAGGGGTGGCCGCAAGGCTGGGGCCCCTTGCCCTCCCTCTTCATGTGGTGGACACTCCACTCACAATTCTCCTTAAATTCCTCCACTCAAAAGTCCACTCAAATTCCCATTAAATTTCCACCAAATTTAATGCAAACTCTCATTAAATAAAACTCTTTATTTTATTCAGAATATTGTCAATTACTTTAATGACAAACATTCACAATAACCTTGCTAGAATTCTATTTCACATGCATAACCACTTTATGCAATTTCACCCAAAAACCTGCTTTGATCTAGTGAAATAAATTTCGCTTTGTTCATTCTTTCGGCATGAAACATTTGCTCCAATTGGATGTCGGTGTCTATTATGTGTCACCCTACGGTTCGTGAATAATGCGGACATGATCGAGACCCTCTCTGATCAATAATCGAAGCGGATCCGAGACCCATCGACTCCCACACATTCAACGATGACTTTCTTGTGATCGTCGGAACCTTTACGCTAGTATCTTAATCCCTTTGTTTCACGATATATTACATGTCCGAGATTCGATCATCGATCTCCATACCTAGTTTGATCTCGCGACATGCACTCTTTTCGCTCCTCGTGATATAACATTCTAGTGATCAAATCACTTGCTTGCAAGCTAATCAATGTGATATCACCGAGAGGGCCCAGTATATCTATCCGTCATCGGATGAACAAATTCCACTCTCGATCCATGAGCCTCAACATAACACTTTATTAGTTCGAATCCATCTTTATAATCACCCCGTTACGGTGTAACGCTTGATGTTATCAAGAAACTCTTCCGGTGTTAGTGATTGACATGATCTCATGGTCTAAGGATTAGGATCACTTCGTAAGTTGTTATAGCAATATAAACTCAATGACTTTGATTGTAATGCTATACTGGATGAATGTTCATCACACCATTACACTAATGTTGTGATCCCGCTATTAACAACATCCAATGTCCATGATCGTGAAACCTTGATCATCTTGTTAATCAATGAGCTAGTTTATGAGAGAGGCATAACTAGGAACTTTCTGCTTGTTTATTAAACACACATGTATTAACGCTTCCATATTAATACAATTATAGCATGCAAAATAAACATCTATCATATACTTGGAATACACATAATAAACACTTTATTATTGCCTCTCGGGGCATATTCCTTCAGCCTCCCACTTGCACTAGAGACAATAATCTAGTTACATAGTGATAAATCTAACACCCATTGAGTTCGGTGTTGATCATGTTTTGCTCTAGGAGAGTTTTAGTCAACGGATCCGCTACATTGAGATCCGTATGTACTTTAAATCTTATATCTCCATCCTTGACATGCTCATGATGGAGTGAAACCGCTTAATATGCTTGGAATGCTTGTGAGACCTTGGTTTTGGCATTGGCAATGGCACCATTGTTGTCACAATAGATCACCATTGGGTCCAACGCTTGCCATCACTCCTAGTTCGGATATGAACTCCTTCATCCGAATCGCTTCCGAGCCGCTTCGCAGCAAACATATTCGCCTCCGTTGTTAATCCCGATACCACAGGTTGTTTGAGCTCCTCCAACTAACCGCCCGCCATTCATGAGAAATACGATCCGGATTGAGACTTAGAGTCATCCGGATCGGTGTCAAAGCTAGCGCCGACATAACACTTAGAGACGAGCTCTTCTTCACCTCCAGATACAAGAAACATATCCTTAGTTCTTCGTAGTACTTAAGGATATTCTTGACCGCTATCCAAAGGTTCAACTCGGATCCGATTGGTACCTACTAGTCAAACTAATAGCATGTGCCACATCCATCTTGTACATAGCATGGTGACATTATAGAGCCTATGGTCAAGCATAGGGACTTTGTCCATTATCTCTTTCTTCCGCCGGGACTTTGAGTCTTACTCAATGTCTTGCCTTGCAACATAGGTAAGAACCCTTCTTACTTCCGTCATTTTAAACTTCTTTAAAATCTTATCAAGGTATGTACTTTATAGCCCTATTAGGTGCCTAGATCTATCTCTATAGATCTTTATGCCTAATATGTATGACGCTCACCTAGGTCCTTCATTGAAAATTTGTCGCTTAGATAACTTTTAACACTGCTTAAAAGATCTATATCATTTCCGATCAATAATGTGTCATCCACATATAATATCGAAATGCCACATTGCTCCCACTCACTTTCTTGTAAATACAAGCTTCTCCATAAGTTTGGACAAATCCAAACTCTTTGATCACCTCATCAAAGCGGAGATTCCAACTTCGTGATGCTTGCTTCAATCCATAGATGGATCGCTGAAGCTTGCACACCTTGTTAGCATCCTTAGGATCGACAAAACCCTTTGGTTGTATCATACAACTCTTCTTCAATATTACCATTGAGAAACGCGTTTTGACATCCATCCGCCATATCTCATAATCGAAATATGCAAAGAATTGCTAACATAATCCTAATCGCCTTTAGCATCGCTACGAGAGAAAGTCTCATCGTAGTCAACTCCTTGAATTTGTCGAAACCCTTTGCGACAAGTCGAGCTTTATAGACGGTCACATTACCATCAAGATCGCTTTTCCTTTTGAAAATCCATTTGTTCTCCACGGCTTTCGGTTGTGAGGTAATTCCACCAAGTTCCAAACTTGATTTTCATACATGGATTCCATCTCGATTTCATGGCTTCTAACCATTTGTTGGAATCCGGGCTCATCATCGCTTCTTCATACGTCAGAGGTCATCATTTTCATCAACCATGAAATTCATGACAGATTTCCATGTCGGAGAGTCGACGTCTGTCTGCTTGACCGCCAGGTTCGATAGTACTCTTGAGTTTCATGATCATTATCATTAGTTCCCTCTTCAATGTGGATCCAACTCGAACAACTTCCGCCACAAGGCTACTCGCCATACTTTGAAGAGAAGGTTCCACAACCTCTTCGAGTTCTACCTTCCGACTACTCACACCTTTCGCGAGAAACTCTTTCTCTAGAAAGGATCCATTCTGGCAACAAAACCTTGCCCTCGGATCTGTGATAGAAGGAATACCCAATAGTTTCTTTAGGGTATCCTATGAAGACGATTTTTCCGCTTTGGGTTCGAGTTTATCCGGTTGAAGTTTCTTCACATAAACATCGCATCCCCAAACTTTAAGAAATGATGCTTAGGTTTGTTTCAAACCACAATTCATACGGTGTCTTTTCAACGGATTTAGATGGTGCCCAATTTAAAGTGAATGCAGCAGCTTCTAGTGCATAACCCCAAAATGACAACGGCAAGTCCGTCAGAGACATCATAGATCGAACCATATCTAATAAAGTACGACACGACGCTCGACACACCATTTCATTGGTGTTCCTACAGTGTGAGTTGTGAAACAATTCCACACTCTTTCATGTGAGTTCTAAACTCAGAACTTAGATACTCACCTCCACGGCCGGACCGTAGAAATTTGATCTTTCTATTACGATGATTTTCCACTTCATTCTGAAATTCCTTGAACTTTTCAAAGGTTTCAGACTTGTGTTTCATCAAGTAGATATAACCGTATCTACTCAAATCATCCGTGAAAGTAACAAAATAACGATATCCACCTCACGCCGACACACTCATTGGACCACATACATCAGAATGTATGATTTCCAATAAATCACGCCTGCTCCATTGAACCGAAAAACGGCGTTCTAGTCATCTTGCCCATAATGCATGGCTCACATGTATCAAATGATTCATAATCAAGTGATTCCAAAAGTCCATCTGAATGGAGCTTCTTCATGCGTTTAACGCCAATATGACCTAGACGGCAGTGCCACATATATGGATATATCATCATTAAGTTTAATCCTTTTAGCATCAACATTATGAATATGTAATATTATCATCGAGATCTAATAGAAATAAACCATTCATCATCGGTGCATGACCATAAAAGATTTCATTCATATAAATGGAACAACCATTGTTCTGATTTAAATGAATAACCACTTCGCATCAAACACGATCCGATACAATGTTCATGCTCAAGGGTGCACCGATAACATTTATTCAAGTTTATAACTAATCCCGACGGCAAGTGGAGAGGAAGCGCTCGACGGCGATCACATCAACGCTGATCCATTGCCGACACGCATCTTGACCTCACCCCTTGCTAGCGGTCGCTTGTTCCGCAACCCGATTCGAGTTACAAATATTAGCAACCGAACCGTATCAAATACCCAAAGCATCTGAGCACTAGTCAAGTACACATCAATAACATGTATATCATATATACCTTTGTTTGCCTTTGCCGGCCTTCTTGTCTCGCCAGATACTTGGGGCGTTGCACTTCAAGTGGCCATCCTCACAATAGTAGCACTCGGAATCGACTTAGGTCCAACTCGGGTTTCTTTTCAGACGCAATGTGCTTGCCGCCTCTTTCCCATCCATTTTCCCTTCTTGTCTTTCTTGAAACGGTGTTCCTATTGATCATCAACACTTGATGTTCCTTTTGATCTCCACTTCGCAGCTTTTAAGCATCGACAAGCTCGGGAGAGACTTCTTCATGCCTTGCATATTATAGTTCATCACGAAGCTATTATAGCTAGGTGGCGAGACCGAGAACACGATGGATGCCTAAGTCAATGGGAATCGATATTCCCAAGGACACAAGCTTATCGGCGAATCCGACATCTTGAGTACATGCTCACTAACGAGTTGTGCTCTTCCATCATGCAGCTAAAGAAATTTTCTGAAGCGTTGTAGATCTCTACAGCAACATGTGTGTCGAAATTCATTTTCAACTCACCCATTGTATCAAATGCATTGCCGTTTTTCGAAACGCTTTCGAAGTTCCGGCTCTAGTCCATACAATATGCCACAATGAACTAAGTTGTGGTCCTCCGACGAGTCCGATAGACATTCTTCTCGCCGTGGGCATCATCAAAGGTGGGGCCTAACGGCGCTTCTAGCACATATTGCTTTTGTGCACAGAGAGGAGAATCCTCAAATTCATGGCCCATTCGAAAGTTGCTACCGCTCGCTAGTTTTTCTTTCTCCATGAACACATTGAAATTAAAAGGTGTGGTGCCATCTACAATGAATTTGTAAATTTTAGACCAAGTGTATGATAGATTGAGTTCAACTAATCTATATTACGAATGAACTCCCACTCAAAAAGGACATCCCTCGTGCCTTTTTGGGGATTACATGAACCAAATCCACTACACCAAGTCCGATCATCACGTGAGTCGGTATAGCTTCAAAGGCGAGCATCAAATGGGCATCATATCAACTATATGACTCATGCTTAACCTTTCGGTCCGTGTTCCGAGGCCATGTCTCAGACATGCTAGGCTCGCCAAGTTAGAACCTTAGTATTCGTGTGTAATGCTTTTACACCAAATATGGTCGTGGATCCAAGAACACCCGATCATCACGTGATGTCTTGGAGCGATTTAAAACATAATCGGTGCATACTAAAGGAAGAACACATTGTTATTTTGATATTTAAATGAGGGATCATCTTATTATGCTAACAAAGCGCTAAACAAGCAATATAAGATGCTATCAAACATCATATGTTTATTAGTGAAATGATATGGTTCCCGCAGATGATCTCTATCATGTGCATCGTGGTATGATCACTATCATACCTATATGTGTAAATCCAAGGTCTATGTATTTTACACGCTATGTGTGTTGTAAGAGTATCATCTCATACTTCTACTTACAACACTACCATATCATAACACTAGCCCAAAGAACAATCTAAACTAGACGCCTCTAATTTATCCATTGCAAGTTTTACGTGGCTTAGGGCTTTCGAGATAGAACCGTTTACCTACGAACATGAACCACAACGAGGATAATCAAATTGTTGACAACTCGCTTGCAAAATAGATATTGACTATAGTAGGAGAGACAGACACCGCTAGCCACTTATGCAAACTAGTTGCATGTCAAGCGTGGAACAGTCTCATGTGCGAGGACATGTAAAGTTTGTCCGCCGCTTCATCCCACTATGCCACCAATATCCAAAATTACAACAAAGGAGCAACAACATGATCATCATCTCCCACATACTCATATGTGTACTACCTGTAAAGTATCTACGCATAGATCCGCTCATACCATCGTAGGGTTCGCAACATAGAAAACAAAAATTTTCCTACGATGTGAACTATATACCAATATCTATCTACTAGATACAAACAACGGGAAGATGTATATCCGTAGAGAACATACCCTTGAAGACCGACAAAGCTTAACGAGTTTAACTCGTGGTTGATGTAGATGATCTCTTGCCGATCTCAAGATCGAGAGGAAGTCCTAGCGCCGCAAATCAGCAGCGCATCCGTGCTCGCACACACGTTCGAGGCACCGAGCAACCTCCGCCTCCTCGCTCTAGCGATGCAGTGGAATCACAACTCTTTCTTGCCGAATAGGCACCGGTAACATGTATCTCGCTAGTCCGAGACCATGGGGCATAAATTCTAGAGGGGGAGAGAGATCCTTCACGAGGAGGTGTGAGAGACAAGTGAGGAGGGGGGCTCCTTTTATAGGAGGAGGGGGACCCAAGGGGTGGCAGGCGCAGGGCTGCCCCTCCTCCCTCTTCATGTGGGTGGACACTCCACTCACAAATCTCCTTTAAATTCCTCCACTCAAAAGTCCACTCAAATTCCCATTAAATTTCCACCAAATTTAATGCAAACTCTCATTAAATAAAACTATTTTATTTTATTCAGAATTTTGTCAATTACTTTAATGACAAACATTCACAAATAACCCCTTGATAGAATTCTATTTCACATGCATAACCACTTTATGCAATTTTACCCGAAAACCTGCTTTTGGTATCTAGTGAAATAAATTCATGCGCTTGTTCATTCTTTCGGCATGAAACATTTGCTCCAATTGGATGTCGGTGTCTCTTAAGTGTGTCACCCTATGGTTCGTGAATAATGCGGACATGATCGAGACCCCTCTCGGATCAATAATCAAGCGGATGGAGACCCATACTGACTCCCACACATTCAACGATGACTTTCTTGTGATCGTCGGAACCTTTTACGCTAGTATCTTAATCCCTTTGTTTCACGATATATTACATGTCCGAGATTCGATCATCGGTATCTCCATACCTAGTTTGATCTCGCTATCGACATGCACTCTTTTCTCGTTCTGTGATATAACATTCTAGTGATCAAATCACTTGCTTGCAAGCTAATCAATGTGATATCACCGAGAGGGCCCAGAGTATATCTATCCGTCATCGGGATGAACAAATTCCACTCTCGAGCCATGAGCCTCAACATAACACTTTATTAGTTCTGAATCCATCTTTATAATCACCCTGTTATGGTGTGACGCTTTGATGTTATCAAGAAACTCTTCCTGTTAGTGATTGACATGATCTCATGGTCTAAGGATTAGGATCACCGTAAGTTGTTATAGCAATATAAACTCAATGACTTTGATCGTAATGCTATACTTCGGATGAATGTTCATCACACCATTACACTAATGTTGTGATCCCGTTATTAACAACATCCAATGTCCATGATCAGGAAACCTTGATCATCTTGTTAATCAACGAGCTAGTTTATGAGAGAGGCATAACTAGGAACTTTCTGTTTGTTTATTAAACACACATGTATTAACGTTTCCGTATTAATACAATTATAGCATGCAAAATAAACATCTATCATATACTTGGAATACACATAATAAACACTTTATTATTGCCTCTCAGGGCATATTCCCTTCAACAAGATAGCACACTGAATTGTGGAGTACTGATTCTTCAGAGCGAGGTAAACATTCTTTACTTCATCGGTAGCATCAGCTGCAGGCGGGTCACCCAGCGGTGCATCCAACACATAGGTCAAATTACCAGCATTGAGGACAATCCTCAAATTGCGGAACCAATCCGCGAAGTTGCTTCCATTGTTTTTCAACTTTTCTTTCTCTAGGAACGCATTAAAATTGATGGTAGGGGCCGCCATTGATCTACAACATATTTGCAATAATTTAGACTAAGTTTATGACATATTGAGTTCTAATTAATAGTTAAATTAATCTAGGTGAACTCCCACTCAAAACAATATCCCTCACATTGTTTTAGTGATCACACGAACCAGATCCACCACATCAAAACCGATCATCACGAGAGTTGATGTAGCTTCAATGGCGAACAATCGACATGTTCATCATATCTACTATATGATTCATGCTTTACCTTTCGGTGATCCGTGTTCCGAGACCATGTCTGTACATGCTAGGATCGTCAAGATCAAACCTTAGCTTCCACATGATAAAATCTGGCTTGCTCATGTTGTATACACTTGCAGAATCTAACACACCCGATCATCACGTGGTGCTTCGAAACAACAAGCTTTAGCAACGGTGCTTACTAAGGATGAACACTTCAGAACTTGAAATTTATGTGCATGAGGGATCATATTATAATGCTACCGTCGTTAACTAAGCAATACAAGATGCATAAAGGATTAACATCACATGCAATTCATAATATGTGATATGATATGGCCTTTCTTCTTTGTGCTTCCGATATCCATCTTCAAGCACGAACATGATCTCCATCATCACCGGCATTGCATCAAGGTCAATGACGCTGCTCCATGATTGTCGTCCACCAGCTTTAACTATTACAACTACTTTGAATAGACACGCGGGTCTTAACAGAAATTAAAGACAACCATATGGCTCATGCCGGTTGCCAACTTACAATAAGGAACATTGCATACATCAAATATAATCACAATCATGTCCATATCACATCACAGCACACCCCTGCAAAACAAAGTTAGACGCCTCTAATTTATTTGCATATTTTACGTGGTTTGGGGCTTTCAATAAGTGTCGATCTAACTTACGAACAAGAACCACAACGTTGATGTTTGAACTATCAAGTGCCCGTTGTAAATTGGATCTATACTATAATGGGAGAGACAGACACCCGCAAAGCCACTTATGCAATACAAGTTGCATGTTGAGCGTGGAGCAAGTCTCATGAACGATGTCATGTAAGGTTAGCCCGGGCCGCTTCATCCCATCATACCGCAAGATGCAAAGTACACAAGAAGCAATTGATAATAAAAGCACCACCGCCCACAATGACCATTATGTTCTACTCGTGCAACAGATCTACATATAGACACGGCTCTGATACCACTGTAGGGGTTCGTAGCATGGAAAACAAAAAAATTCTACCGCATACAAACAAACAAGCCAAGATCTATCTACTAGATTGTAGCAACGAGTCAATAGAATAACTCACCCTCAAAGATTCCAAAGTTTTTAACGAGAGCAGATTCTCGTTGGTGATGTAGTCGTACTCTTGCCGATCTCAAGATCGTGTAGACGATCCTTCCGGCGCTGCGTTCCGGCAGCGCTCCCGCAGTCGGTCACACGTTCGATACTCGATGAAGACCTTCCTCTCCCTTGTTCCAGCAGGCAACGGAGGTTGTAGCACTCTCCTCGTGATTCGGCAAGACACGCGTGGTACCCAAGTAGAGGGGAGATCTCGCAGGGCTTCGCCTTAAGCCGAAGCGAGTATGGTGGACTATGAGAGAGACCTTGGCGATCTAGGGTTTAGAGGCACCAATGAGAGAGGGCTGGCCGGCAGCTAGGGCAAGGGGAAGGCCCCAACTCGGCGGCTAGGCAAACCCTAGGGGCGGCGGCGACTTGGTGGAGGCCGGCGGCTAGGGCTTAGGGTTTAGGAGAGAGAGGTGTGTCAGAGGGCACCCCTCGCCCGGCCAAGGGAGGAGTCCTCCCAAGTCGGCCTCCTTGACGGGTGGAGGGAGAGGAACCTCCCAAGTAGGTTTCCTACTCTCCTCCACCAAGCAAACTTGTCGTTTGACTTTTCAAATTGGCGTTTGACTTTTCAAACTAGGATTTGATTTATCCCTTTATTTTGCTCAGCGATGACACCTAGTACATGATGCAACCATTCCAACTTGTTATGACACATTCATGTACCCTTCCCTCCGAGTGGGACCTTCGGACCCTTCTAGAACGTTCCCGATGAAAACACCAGAATCATTCTCCAACTCCGAAACAGGACTTTCCTTATATGAATCTTATTCTCCGGACCATTCCGGATCTCCTCGTGATATCCCGGATCCCATCCGAGACTCCGAACAACATTATTTCTCTTACTCATCACTCCATAACTACTCAACAACATCGAATCCTTAAGTGTGTCTCCCTACGGTTCGTGAATTATGCGGACATGATCGAGACACTTCTCCGAACAATAACCAATAGAGGAATCTAGAAATTCATATGGCTCCCACATATTTCTACAATTACTTTGCGGTCGAATGAACCACTTACATACGATACCAATTTCCCTTTGTCTCACGATAGTTTACTTATCCGGGGTTTTGATCGTCGGTATCTCTGCATACCTAGTTCAACCTCGTTACTGATAAGTACTCTTTTCTCGTTCCTGTGATATGTGATCCTTGTGAGCCATGCATGCTTGCAAGCCAATTGGATGACATTCCACCGAGAGGGCCTGGAGTATATCTATCCGTCATATATGGATGGACAAATCCCACTCTTGATCCATGTGTCTCAACCATACTTTCCAACACTCAATGCCACCTTTATAACCACCCAGTTACGGTGTGGTGTTTGATGTCATCAAATCATCCTTCCGGTGATGGTGATAAGCATGATCTCATGGTCGAAGGAATTAGGTTACTATGTATCAGAAAGAATATAGCAATTGAACTATTAAAATGACTTGATCTTTATGCTACGCTTATCTATAGGAGTATGTCCATCATACCATTCTCCTAACGATATGATCTTGTTGTTAATAACATCTCAATGTTCATGATAGGGAAACCACAATCATTTATTGACCAACAAGCTAGTATTATGAAGAGGCTTTACCAGGGACTCTAATTTAGTTTACAAATCACACAAGTATTAATGTTTCCTTGTTAATACTGTTATAGCATGAATGTAAACATTTATCATAAACATAAAGATATAATAATAACTACATTTATTTTTGCCTCTAGGGCATATCTCCAACACTTACTAGCTTTTTATCCTGCAAAATCACACCTTTCTTATAAAATCCAAATTTAATATCCAACCATTAGTGACCTTCTTTTAGTCGTTCATTATGTTCCCTTTATTAATTGAGATTAATTCTATGCTTGTGTCCAACATGCTCAAGTTAATTATTTCAAGGTAAGATGTAACTGAAACTTCTAAACCTGGTGTGATCATATGCATGCGTGTTTTCCATAAATCTCCAAATAAATCATGGATGACACCATGGTTTATATTTTCATTATAATCACTCAACCAAGTGATAACCCCCAAGAGCAGGGGATCACTATAGTACCTCTCAATGGGAAGTAGGAAATCGATCCACATGAGCAAGAAGAAAAGGCTATTTATTCTCTCCAAATAGAGTGTCACAAGTTTTAGATGTTTATACACTAAACAAGTTAAAGGAATAAATAGGGTGATTTAATGTAAAAAAATAAAGTGCAACAAAATAGTAATTATAGAAGTGTCCCAATCCTCTAAATGCAAGAGGACAAGACGATGGTTTACTCTTATGGGAATAATGGATCTTGGTTCATGGGTTCACTCAATCTTCTCTCTCCATCTATAGTGATTATCATGTTACAGATAATAAAATTACACACAATTGTCATGCTTTAATGATAACTTTTATGGCATGTCCTAGAACACATAGTTGAAAGAAGTACTCATATGTGGCTATGTCACCTCGTAAGGCCTTCTTGTAGTTATTGTCACTCTACCATGTCATACTTCTCCCTTCTTACCCAAGATAAAGGATGTTTCGGTGTATCGTTTCTGTTGCTCGACACATATGTCGTTTGTCACTCGGCCACCCATTATCTTCGTACATCATACTCCTTAATGGTAACACTCTAAGCAAATGATTTATTTATGGCATTTCCGCATCTCTATCATCTACCTACACTTGGCGTTGTCAAGAACCTCATGACATGAGTAAACAAGGTTATGAATAGAAACCATTACATTTATCATATAATTATCTCCAAAGTATGAAAAACCATAAAGGTACAACGCAACGATAAGTTCATAACAAGTATCATTTCATACCACAATATTCACCATAGGAATTACATAAATATATCCATAATCATGCAAGACACATCATATGGACTTCAACAATGATCATACATAGAAATATTGGATCAAGTTACCACCACAAACCCATAGTGTAGGGCTTATAATACTCCCCTCTCATGGTGGAGAGCGATGAGGAGGCGTTGGTAAAGGAGGAGAGGCTACCAGAGGCGATTCTGGCAATGGTTCTCCTCCAATATTCCTCTGGTGGCGGACTGCAGACTCTCTATTTCATGGTTTTCGATCTCCGCCTCCATGTGTTCTGAGATGGCGTCAGGGACCCTTTTTATAGAAGGTTTTAGGTCAATACGAAGAGAATGTCAGTGGAATCGACGACATACGAGTAACGAGGTGGGAATGAGGGTAGGTGGCGCAACCACTATAGGGACCCATGCCATGGGCCCTATTTCCTAGTCTGTTGGGCTTCTGGTGACCTCCTTTGACCTGCTAGATGTGTCTCGAAAATTTCGAAGCATGCTCTCCGACCTTGCCCTCTTTGGAGTCATGTAGCTCATATAAAGTCAAAATACTAATAGAAGGTATTTTATCCTAGATAGAGTTTGAATCAGAGGAGAGGATATTGTTTATAAAATCCATGAAATCAGTGTAAAACAAGCATATTACATTCTATATGATGCAAATATGTGGGAATATGTGACAATAAACTACAAAGTTCATGTATGCATTTTACATGCATCAACATCTCAAGCTTAACCTATGCTTGTCCTCAAGCATGAAGGTGATAAAACTAAACATGAACTTTAGAGTTTGTTACTATGTTTACATTATAAGCCATAATCATTCCTGCAAAAAAATTAATGGTTCATTCTTTAAAGAATAGCCAGACGCAAATAAATCATAAAGTGACATCTTCCATAAACTTCACAAATGCTTAACAGTATGTCACTATTGAATAAAAACAAATGCACTCATATTTTAGTCCATCAAGAAAAAATTAAAAATAAAAATGAAAAATACTACTTTGGTCTTAGTAGTATTAGTGTTGTTTATATATGGATGCTTGAAAAAGATAGGTAAGCAGGTATTAACATGCATAAGAGATATTTAGCTTCCAAACAACACCCCTTAAGTTTATGGCGTATAGTTTAGAAGATCGACGTCCAAACACGCTTAACATGAAGTTTCTTTAAAGATGAGTCCCGGAAAAAAGTTACAACTTTTTTGTATGGATATCCTATTAATCATATTAAGTCATATGCGCCAAGATCTCAAATATCCTCCGATCCAAATTAATGAACTCATATTTATGTAGATTTGGATGTATCTAACACTAAAACATGACTAGACACATCTGAATCTACTCTCTCCGTCACGGTTTGGAGGGCGTTTTGGAGAGATTGTTGGATCTTAGATGAGTGCTGACTGGGGCTAGATTTGTGCCAAAAACATGTGTCCATTAATTATTTGGCGCTTTATTAAACGTAATTACTCAATGGAAATGAGGAGTTTAGACGCATGCATTGATGGAGTTGCATGCAAGAATTAATTCCTTGGCTGCATGGAGTAGGAAGTGAGGAGGAAAAATGAGACATTAGTTCTGTAATTAAATCTAACACGCCTCGAAGTAGAGAAGTTTTGGAAACACATGGCTTTTATAAGCGTCCTCCAAACCGTGACGAATGAAGTAGCAAATCTGAGGTCATTAATTTGGTAGGAGGAGTACATATTTGATACGTAGTACCATTAATAACCTCAACGTGAATCCTACCATCAAAATGACGTTTATAGAAAAATTCTATAATTATAATTCCTCTAATTTCTTATAAAAGTCCTACAACCTCTGAAGATCTTGATTAAGCGTGGAAGATACATTTTTCACCCACATGGGTGCATCAAAGTGAATCTAGATAAATCTAAGTCATTTAATTTTGAGACGGAGGAAGTAGAGTACTACTTGTTTAGGATAATTAATAATCCTTAACGTGAATCCAATAATCAAAGTGACCTTTATTGAAGATTTGTAAAATTTTAGATCCTACATTTTTTTCATAAAAATCCTATAAGCTCAGAAGACCTCGAGGAAGATAGTACATTTTCCACACAGGAGGGTGCGTGCATGCAGCATCCACATAGAATCCAGGACGAGTACTCGCCTCGCCATTCAATGCGAAGATAACCAAGGGCCCTAACAATCCGTTCATTAGTAAGTGCAGTCCAAAGATCAAGAAGGTGATGGCATTGAATGGTTGATATACACGTCCTTTTTTTTGAGACGATGGGTGCTTAACTCTTGAGTGTGAAGATTTATGAGACATACTTTTTCGATGATACAGAATTCAGTCGTTGGTGCTCATAAATGGGTTTGTTGGGCAACTTTAGGGTCCTCGCATTCTTTTGAACAAACAGTGTTGTGATGAAGCTCGGAGCAGCAGACGGAGCAGGAAGACGTCTATGTATAGGAGCCACCTGCCTGGCCGGTGGGGACTTCAGCGTCAAGCAGCTAACCGAAACCTGACAAGCCCTTCCTAAACGTGCATATAGAGCGATAATGCACCATGCTCCAGATGATATACACAACTTATATCTTTCTTTTAGGAGCAGATCATACTGTATCATCAAAAGTTAATAACTCAAAAAAGTCTAGACTTCACACAGTTTCCATGTTATAATAAATCATCGACAGTGTTATTTTAGCAAGGTACTAATAGTGTACTGCCACTGCATTTTTCAAGTACAGTGTTGAGGTTATTGTTGGGAGAGTACACTTCTAATTTCTCAAGTTGCTGTGACTGATTAATTGGATGAAAGAATTCTTCATCTGCATCCCAAGTACAGCTAACTACTCGTACCAGCTCCTCTTAATCAAGGAGTTGATTCAGAAGCCCAAACAAGTCCCAAAACGTGGTTAATACTGCGTGAACGGGACGAGCCATTAATCAAGAGACAAATCTCAAAACTAAACCAAGGAGAAAAAACCCATCATCTGCTTTTAGGTGGCAGGCTTTCATGATGGATGGAGTGGATCGATCCAGCTTGCGTGCGAATTAAGTTCGTCTCACAGGTTGTTGCCCCTTATTTAAAACCTCTCCATTCAGTAGTTATGGAAAACAATCTTCGCCTTCAATTCCTGATTAGATGTGGCCAGTTATGAGTGCAATATTGTGGAGCCTTTAAAACAAAAGATACTAGTACTACGTGCCCAATTCGGTTTCTTTTCTCGCAATAAATACAGAGCTGCCGCCATTGAATTTGGGTAGGGGATATTATTTCCTATAAAATATATTCCAAATAATGTTATTTTCATTTAAAAATAACTCAGTATAGATGCATACACTCATAAATACGTACATACACTCAACTCCATACATCCTATACTCTACAAACACCTATTTCTAAAAAATGTTACTCGGTTTTATTTTAAGCATGGTATTGTAACAAAAATATCACCCCAGTTCAAAAAATGCTAATTCCTCGTGAATAATCATTAAATTTGATGATTTGTTCCAGATTAAGGACATGGAGACCAGACAACGGAATGATTAATCGGTTTGTGTAGGATGATGGTTAACTCTATGAATACATAAGGTTATCCATAGTGGTACTAGTATCCATGCTGTAATTAATGAAGATAGAGATGGTAGTGGTATCAAGCTATGATACGGTATCACAACATTTAGATCTAGAAAAATTAATAGCAAATAAATCTTGTACACAAATTTAGATCTAGTATAAGATAATAAATAGTGTTATACTACAAGACTAATATACGAGACTAATGCATTGATTATGCATTAGTCTTATTATTAGTATAGAGGTGATATCATATATTAGTATCATATGCATGATACTAGTGTATTATACTCCCCACAATGACCATTCTAAGGGGTCATTGACAACCTAGATGCGAAGTCAGTACTTTAAAAAAAATATTTTCTTTGTTTTTAACTGTCCAATTTGAGATGCCAAAACATCTAATATTTATGAATGGAGGGTGTATATCCTAAAAATGAAATTCCAACTTAAAATAGGTTGTACCGTATCAGTTTTCTTTGTGAAAATGGTAGTCCAATATTTTAAAGATACTTATAAATCATGATGTCTCAAGATGTTAGTCCCACATGAATTTTCAATAATTTGTTAGTCCAATTTGGTTTACCCGATAAACTAAATATTGATCGGAGTTTGTGTCAAATATATGGTTAGGTCCATTTCCACATATTGTTTGAGAGGGATTCAACGAGAACATTGATATGAATTTAGTGCCATTTTCTAAAAAATGTTTTCTGAGTAATGTTGTACCAACGGAGTTGAGAAAATGGCACTTCCATTTTTGTGAAGATATAGTAACAAAAACATTCAGGATTTGGAAGATGTAGTACTCTACTAAGTGGTAAGATAATAGTTGTTTTGAATTAAAGACCACAAGATCACACAACCAAAAGACCAGTCATAATTTATGTTAGCATTATGCTAGGTCCACGTACGGTTCGAGAGGGGTTCACACACAACCTATATATCAATTTGGTGTCATTTTTCATAAATGTGTCGTGAATAATGATGTTCCTACTTTAATATTATTTTTTATACATCAATATTATTTGTGAAATGACACTCAATCTTTTGTAAGAAACTAATACATCTTTCATGTTTATTAAAATGGTATGTTGAAAATAGTATGACTTTGGTGCCGTTTTATTGAATATCATCTTATATGGGTTACTACATTCAAAATAACTTTGTTTATATTCATGATATTTGTGGAAAAAATGTTACTCAGTTTTGTAAGATACATCAGGAAGAAATATTCTAGCTCCCCATGGGAGCTTTTAGAGGCCACCAGCATCGTGAACCGTGCGATTAGGCTTCCAAACCGATCCTGGCCGTCCGCTTTGTCCACTCCTTTTCACATGCACAGCCACACCTGCTAGCTACCATCCCTGAAGGGTGGGGGGCTGCGTTTCGCAAGGCCCGCTCGTCGGAGACAGGGTGTACGTGTCTCTCTGTGAGAGAGCGAATCGGCAGTCGGGAGAGGCTGCGCGTGGTGGCTCCACGGTGGTTTCCATGACAACACAGGGGTAGTTTTGTATCTTCGGCTAGCCAAACCCTATCACCGTGCAGCAGTCTCCCATTCGCCCACGCCTTCCTCCCTCTCCCGTCATCCTCCTCTCATCTCTCTCGTCTCCCCGTGGCGGCGCGCCCAGGATCCAGCCGCCTCCTCCGTTCGCCCACACGTTCCCCTCCTCTCCATCTTCCTCGTTTCTCCCATGGCACGGCGCCGCGGAAAGAAAGCAGGCAACGATGGGGATAAAAAGAGCTAGTACAGAATATCATCCTCCCGGTTTGATATCTTAAAGATGCATAAAGAGTAGTATCTTCTTAATATTTATTATTCTACAACTTAGTAGTCACTATTAGCTCGGACAAACCAACGCACATCGACGTCAGACAAAAACAATGTAGCTAGTTGGATTTAGTGTCAAAATTACGGTTAGGTCCACTATACATTGATGTCAAACAAACAACAGAGTTGGTTGGATTTAGTGTCGAAAATACCGTTAGGTCTACTTGGGGTTCGAGAGGGGTTCACCGACATCCCGGATGTGGAGGGAAGATGGGAGGCAGTGACGACAATGGCGGTTTTCTACATGGATGACGATAGCAGATGACGTTAACTGACTAGGTACGAAACTGATTAGGAGAGGGCAATGGTAAAAAATGGTTGTTAGGTGAGGGGTTATTACAAAACAGTCATCTACAGGTTCTGCAAGCGTCGGTACAGAGGGTTTTGAGGTGACTTAATAAAGATTATATTGAGAAACATAAAAGAGAGATTGAGACTGAAAGATGGCAAGCTAAGAACTACGATAGATATCAACCAACAACATCATTTGTTGATGAATTATTTGATAAATAATAAATATTCAACACATGATGCTCAATTGTGCATCAAGATCAAATGATTAGACACTAGTGGTGAGGAAAAGGGTGGTTAAGTTACATGTATATAACAATAATGTCATATGAGGTTGGGCAAGCATCGACCACGAACAGGTGAAGGTGGCTCGCCGATGATCTAGAAAGAGGAACAAAGAGAGATCGGAACGGAAGATGGCAAAGGAGGAAATACGATATCCATCAAATGGCAGAGTTGGGTGATGCCATACTTGCTAAAGATTGAATATTCAACACATCGATGTTGCATTGTCCATAAGATCATATGATTATCTTGCACTGTTCATTCTCAATTCATAGCTTTAATTTCACATTAATATTTCCTCTATCTAAAAATCGTCGCAATCTTTCCATTCATTTAGAAATTATTATCGGACGCGGCATTGCTCTATTCTAAGCTAAAAATAATGCCATGAATTGATAAATATATATATATGGTGGATCGATATTCAATCTAGTAATGAATTTAGTGGTTGCACCTGTTTCTAGATGAGCAATAACGTCAATAAATAAAATATAAATGTTATTAAACAAAGCACATAAATCGAGCATCACCGGCAGTCCAAAGGTTTTTCTTTGTGTGCCAAAGTATCACGCCGTGCATGGAATGCAGAATAAATGCAAACATTAAACGAAAATAAATTGAAATCCAGCCTCTTCGATTGGGGTGTATTTATTTAACCGAACCCGAAAATTTCGAGCATTAATCGGCATTGAATATTTCTCCAACCATTTCCCAACGACGCCAATTAATAGTGATCCTTAAACACACACCCTACCCCTTCCCAGGTCCCTGGCACGTGGGCCCCGCGTGTCGGTCTTGCCGGCGGGCTCCGGGTATATATATAGCCGCGCCCCACCAGGAACTGCCAAACACCCCACCGATCGATCTCCGCAGGAACAAACACAGAAATCAGAGCAGTTCAGCGGCGCCAACGACCGCCGAAAAAGTGTTGCCAGGGTGAGAGAGAGAGAGAGAGAGAGAGAATGGCGGCGGAGGTCAGCTCTATCGCGAGGATGCTGCGTGGGGAGGCGGTGAAGAAGGCCGGCGTTGGGCCCAAGTCGGAGATGGTGACCATGGATCTGCTCGGCGGGTGCGGCGGCGACAGCGCCGGCGGCAGCTGCGGCGACGACGAGGTCGTCGACCTGGAGGTGAAGGTGCCCGTCGGCTGGGAGAGACGACTTGACCTCCTGGTGAGTTCTCCTATCGTCTCGCCTGCTCTGTTCATATGTCCTCTGTTCTTCCGATCTCAGGGGGCGGTTTGTTCACTCACACGAACACCACGTGCATGCTCGGTGGTTAATTAATTCGCGTTCGTGTGGATTAATTCCGTCGAGACGTAATTTTTGAGAATCACGATTCGTTGGATCATCTCTGCAGATCATCAAATTACAGAGTTTTTGTTCTCGCGGTTCATAATTCTACTAGATAGATGTTGATCAGTTTTAGATTGCTTACCAATAATTTCTCGATTCGTGCAGTCCGGCAAGACGTTCCTGACTCCACACCGCCACCAGGCCATCCAAGGTAGCCACCAGGACCTCAACCTGCCTCCCCCGTCCGGCGCCGCCGCAACCACCATGACCTCGGCCGCGGTCTGCACCCTCGACATGGTCCGCTCCGCCTTAGAGCGCGCCGCCGCCGCGCGGTCCGCCTCCTCGCCGCCCACGTCGTCTACCTCGTCCGCGTCAACCTCCTCTTCGTCCTCCTCCCTGGGCAAGCGCAACCGCTCTCCGTCGGCACCTGCAACCACGGAGTCGCCCGCGAACCCGGCCATGCGCGCGGCCGCGTGCCCGTCCTGCCTTACCTACGTGCTCGTCATCGAGGCCGACCCGCTGTGCCCGCGGTGCCAGGCCAGGGTGCCGCCGCTAGCCAAGACCACCGGCGCCGACGGAGCCGTAAAGACTGCCGGCGCTGACGGAGCCGTGAAGAAGCCGAAGATCGACTTGAATTGCGCCGCCGATGAGACCGAGTGAAAGGACAAAATAGGAAAAGAGGGTCCTATTTTTTTTTCTTCTTGGAAAAACTTTGTCCAGTCATTTATCTCTTGATAAGTTTTAGAGTATTCACCAGAAACAATTTACAATGTTCTACAGTAGAAAATTACTATGGTTTAGGGTCAAATCAGATATGAAAGCTGCTGAACTTCTATCAATTGCTTCATCTGATTATTCATACTACTGTTAATCTCTTTCTATGGTTCTGCGTCATGTGGATCTGTAAATTAGCAATGTGAATATGCGCGGTTTTAAAGAACTGACAATCGATCACTAAATTGGAATGGCAACTGAACTGGATCTTGGTGACAACATCAGTATGGTTTAATTTGATTGTACACAATGAATAAACATGTATATTCTGGCCTCTGATAGCCAGTACCCAAACAATCGCAATACGTACATGGTCCAACCTTATCGAGAGGAGGGCGATGTGGTGGTTTCTATTGGACAAGAACTGATAGACTGCTGCCAAAATCCAATTATGTATTCTCTGACTGGCTGATTTGGTTGATTAGTCTTTTTGGTGGGTGATGCACATATAGTATACCGTGAAAATTTCACATCGTCTAGTAGACCTCCCCCGGCCGGAAGTAGACCAAAACCAGGAACACCTTGCTAACAAGTTGACTGCCTAAGGATTATAAATGAAAATTCGTTTACAAATGCAAAAAAAAGTTTAAAATTATTCAATATAATCTGTTTCTAAAAATATAATGAATTTTGATTCATCAAGAGAAAGTATAATCATAAAAAATTATTGGCTAGTCTATGTTATGCAAGGTTTTTTGTATCACATTATTTTCATATTATCGAAGCAAATTATCGGTGAAGGCCATTTTCATAACAAATAAAAAAAAATATTTCGTAGTAACCTGAAAAGAACGCTAGGAAATGTCCATAACCTTAAGTTGTTTTTCCGTTAACCATAGAATTCACCAAAGCTTCCACTAGAATAAAACATTGTTTTCATATACATTTAGTTTTTGTCCGAATTGTGCCCAAACTTGTATTCTTGCTCCATACAATATTGGTTGCTGACCATTTAACACCTTCCCTTTCTACTCCTTTAAGGCCTATAATTTTTTGAGAAGTCAAACTACCTAAAGTTTGACCAAGTTTTTAGAGAAAAATATTAATATTTATAATATTTAATTCATACCTTTTCATACATCATGAAACATATTTTTACATGGTATTTATATAATATAATAGTTCTTGATAGTTTTTTTAAAGTTTAGTCAATTTTTACATGGCTTGGCTTTTCAAAAAGATTATAGTCCTTAAGCCTTGGGATGAAGAGAGTATATGTTTGTTTAGCGACTTTCTTCCTTCTGTTACATGTTCTTGTTACCATTTTCTTTCATATTTCCATGCTATAGCGTGTCCCTTCATCCTTCCAGAAAAATATAGTTACGTCTATTGTGTAACTGTAAACATATGGGCAAAATTAGATGGTGTCAATGTTAGAGGATGAAGTCTGCGGATAGACCCCTCCTAGTCCTAAGCACAATCACCAAGCTCAAGATGTTACTCTGATGATATGTATCAAATCAACCCAGGCTCCATCTCTCGGAATGTTTCATTCCATGGTTAATATATTTCTAATACGGTTCACTTTTCTGTAGAACCATATATGGTACTTTTGTGGGATGGAATCTGCTACGTCCGTTCTGAAACAAGCGTGAGACTTCAACAATGAAATGGTTTTGATGAAAACTCTAAGGTGGAGTGCGGGATGATATTGATACAATAATAAGGTTTTGTATGCAGATACATATGAATCAAGAACGAACAGATCAACCATTCATGACAGCAAACAAACGACCAAGATATATACCCTTCTCTGCCCCTTTGGGCATCTCCACCGGGCCGACTAAAACGGTCGGCCTAAAACGTCCGGTTTTGTACGCTTGGGTTGATCCGCGGTCGCTTTTAGGTCGTGATCCGGTTTGTCTGGCCAACCGTGTCCAGCGGAGCGACCTATCTGTCCGCGCTTGGCAAATAGGGTATCGTTAATCACGGCGCACTTACTTCAACTACAACAGGACCACCGAAGAGCCTTTCTTGTGGGAGGTGATGGAGTGTGTCTTTCTGCCAGAGCACCGATGGTGTCTAGCGCACACAAAAAAGCGTGACAAGCCTCGGGAAGCGATGCGGGCCAATCCTGATGACGCTTATCTGCGTGTCCGCCTCGCTCAAGCTCAAGAGGAGTTGCAGATGCGATCTACCACTCTCTCGGAGAAGAATGGGGTCTTGTCGACCCGCCGGCGCCACCGCCACCAGCGCCGTAGGCAGCGCATAGTTAGAATGGTGTTGTAGTCGTGGTTTGCTTGTAACATATTTCAAAAAATCGAATAATAACTTGTCATTGTGTATGGTCGATGCCCACATTGCTAATTTAATTCCAAACATCGTACACGGCGAGTACACACCCTAGCCTACTCGCTGGAGTCGGAGTCGGAGTGGTAGCAGTGACGCCATATGGTGTCATCGAAGACGCTGACGGTGAGCATGGTTTCGCCGTCGTATTTGAAGACGACGAAGTTGCCGACTTCAATTTGGTGCCGGCGGGCGAAATCCTCCCATCCGTTGGCGAGGAACATCTGGCTGAGGCGGTCGAACAACACCTCTGATGCATCCCGTCCTACGGACGCCCCTACATCCACACCACCAAGCGTTCCAAGTGGACCAATGACTCGTGCCCGAGCCAAACTCCTACAAGATAAGGTTAACTCGTTCCTTGCCTCGTGTGACCTTGATACACCTATGAATACTTAGGTATACTTACTTCATGCCACTGCTCTTTGTATACTTAGGTACGAAGCCCCGACGCAACGCCCCACAACCCAAGAAGATGGACGTGTGAAGAAAGCCCCAGGATCGAAGTCTCCGCCCGAGACACACCGGAGTCTCCGGCTTCATCCAGCGCCGCGTCAGACTGCAAACTCCTGGAAGCTACTCGGAAACTCCGCCTCAAACCCGAAATATCCGACAGACCCCGGAGTTTCCGGTCTGTCGACCCCGGAGTCTCCGCCTCGTCCCAAACCGGCTGCACCTGCAAGCCCCTGCCACGCACCCGGAGTTTCCTTCGTGTACACCGGAGTCTCCGGCCCGACTGGAGTTTCCGTCCCCAAGATCCCGGAGTCTTCGATGTAAGTGGTGGGCCAACACGACGTCAGTTGGGCCTTCGGCTCATCTACTCCCCACTCCGTCCAGAACTTACCGTTTATCCCCAAAATACCCTTGTTTATGTGGCTGGCCTATATATAGTCCCACCACTTCATTTGTAAACCCTAGACTTGGATATTGTAATAAAAGAAACCCTAGAGGATCAATCTATTGCTAGTCTCATGCTCCTTGACAAGGAGCACCAATTATCCCCCAACCTTTTGGATTTTGTCTAGTGCGTTCAAGTTGTACAAGTCCTTGAAGTCGGTGTCTCGTCTCCAAGTAGTCAAGATCTCATCAAGCCTCTCACCCCCATTGTTGGTTGTGGGAGAGTGTCTTACCCGTCACCGATCATAGAGATTGTGTGGGACCGGTTGCTCTGATACCAAAATGTTAGGGTTGAGCCCTTAGGGTTGCCCGATCTTTCACGAATTCCTGTGGAAATCAAGATGAAAGCGAGGGAGGAGGGGAGGATGAAATCAAAGGACTCATACGCAAAGAACTCAATAAACACACACATACACACAAAGAAATGATACAAACTAATAGCTAATGCAAGAAAGTGGTTGGGTCGCTTCAAACGGGCCCTTGGCTCCGGCGGGAGTAAACGGGAGGATGTGTGCCGTCCCAGCTGACTCAACCGTTGACAAATTTAATGCATAGATGGGTTGACCGGGACGTCGGTCCGGATGGTCGCGCCGTTGGAAGCCACGTAGGTCCCACCCTTCCGCGTGGTCGTGGTCGGACACAATCGAACGGGTTGGATCGACCCTGTGAAGATGCGCCGATGCCTCATATATTAGGCACAAGCTTGTCCGCCGACACCTCATATATTAGGCACAAGCTTGTCCGCCGACACCTCATTTTGAACACGTTCCATTCAACAACTTCCGATCCGTGGTTTCGGTATATTGCAGCAGATCTAGAAGAGATCATATACTATATCACAAGTGGCAGACGGATGAACTTATTAGAGAAATAATGGCATTGATAGAATAGCAAATAGCTTGCTGGCGAAGCTTGTGCACAGTGGCCGGTCAAGGTGCACCATCTCAATCGGACGATCTCCTCGTATGTGTACGTACCACATAAGCAGCATTAATAACTGGACGAGTGAATCAGACGATACCGTAGGAGCTACTAGCACGTACTCCCTCTGTTCAGGATTATAGGTCCTACACGGATATCTAGGTTGTTAATTTGATCAATAAAATGTAACTTATATATCATAAAAATTATATCATTAGAAAATATAACCTCTAAAGTTTCTAATGGTATAATTTTTATGCTATAATATTTATATTTTGTTGTTCAAATTAGCAACCTAGTTATCGGCACGAGACTTATAATACCAAAACAGAGGGAGTACGACCCTACACGTGGTGGCATGGAAACAATGAGAGACGAATAGGCCAAATAATTACTACAGTATTCAGCTTCACGGTCACGCCGTAATAATTAGGAGGGAGTACGAAATGGAATTATAGCCAGCCAATGCATCTGTCTAATCTAATAAGCTAGTAGTACAAGACCTACTAGCTAGTGTGCTCCGTAAAATCATGTTTGAAAATCCACACACATTTTCTCACCTAAAATGCACGTGACTAGTGATGGGACTCTGCTACAGTTCTCACTACTACTAGCAGTCATCACGAATTTCCTCACCTAATTTTTCACGCAAGAGTTTTTTTTTTTTTGAAAAAACCGTTCTGTCCGCTCCCTGAGTTAATGCGCATTAATCCATGCAGATACCGACGCATGCATCATGCTAATCCACACTCCCCACGCAAGGGCAAGGGTGTTCCGATTAATACGTCCTCCTAATCAGGGCAACTAATTGCGGTGCTTTATTTCGCCTTCCTCTCTAGGAGTACTCCTACATGCACCCGAGGGCCGGCGGCGGTCAAATTAATCAACGACGCAATTAAAGACGATCGCACACAATTCACCCACACTTAATTGCGCAGGCTAATCAGCAATCAATGTAAAATGGCAAGGCACGCCTGGCCTGCGTATTTACTCGCGCGACAGCTGCGTGCACCCAACCTTTTCCATCGGGTTCGATTAGGATCACAGCGGTTTATTAATTCGGCGTTGGACTCCAAGTGTCTCCGGCCGGGGGTGAACAGGTAGCGCTGCAACGTCACTGCTGGCAGCTGGAGTGCGTAGGGAGCGAGGGTGTTCGGGTTTATTAGGAGGAGGAAGACGGCACATCTCGCATTCATAATGGGTAGACTAATCATGCTGTGATTGATTAGTCAAGTCTAGTCCTCCTGCTTGGCCATGAGTATGCAACTTTTTCTTTTGGTACACGCGTGTTTATGCGAAATCATGACTGGTTTAGGTTACTCCTAATGGTTGTTTCTGATTTAGCTTAATCTAATGGGACTCCGCGTACGAACCATCGTAAGAGCAACTATAGCACATCCCGTAAACATCCCAAAAATATATAATAACCGCTAATTTTCTGTGTACGGCAAAAAAAAAAAAACAGCCCTGAGCAGAACCCATAACACACGTCCAGCTTTATTTTTTGAGAAACCCTTATCTCACACATTACATACAAGGACTGTGCGAACGACCCGAGTGCGGCCTGTACTGCTAGAACTGCATGGGGCGGAAATTTCAGCTTGCAGCGGCAAGTCGAAGAGGAAGCATATGGGCAACCACGTTGTCCATGTTGCTTCGCCGGCTCCTAGCTGCAGCCCAATTCGTGTCCGCCCGCACGTTCGACGAAGAAGACAAATCGGGTGGTGAACCGCTACCCCCGCCTCCCATCGCTCGGCCTCCGCCCTTTCTCCCTTGCATTCATCATGTGAGGATGCGCAATTTTTCGGTCAACATGTTTGAGCATTGCCCAATGTAGCATTTGGTCATTATGATCATGTCAATTTGATGTAGAAACTATGAACTATTCCATCTTTTGAATTGGATATTGATCAAGTTTGATGAAATTTGTGAAATCACGTGTTTTATCGTTTTAAAACTGGCCACGCGGAACATAATCCGCAAACTCGACATGTAAACGTAGATCTGCTAGAGTTGCTCTAATACGCCATGCTACCTCTGTTTTCAGTTATCCTACATGCTAGGTTTAGTCAAAGTCAAACTTTGTAAAAGTCTATCCAATATAACAGGAAAAAAATGTTAACATTTTTCCGGTATTATGGATGTTGATATTTTTTCTTGATTTTGACTTTTTTTTTGCGGAAAAGATCCAGATCTATTTTATGAGTTCACAAGAAGTACAAAGCACCCCAAACATAATAAAAATTACATCGAGGTATTTGGACCACCTAACGACCACTACTGTCGCCAGAGCGAGCCGACATCGTCATTGCTCCCCTCATCGGAGCCGGCTTGACGTTGTTGATGACAGTCGGGAAGTCTTCGTGCACGTGTCCCTAAGGACCAGCGCCGAGTCAAGCGATGCGTCATTGAACCCTTGAATTGATCTGAAACTTGTAACACCAAACCTAGAACACACGTAGACTGGACGAGATCCACCACTCCATGGAAGCGGTGATCTGACGAATCCCCGCCCTCCTTAACGCCAGCGGCAAGATCGTCGCAGACGAGGTGGAAGAGGAGACGGGTATACCTTATTCTTGTCCCGCTCAACGCCGCCATAGCCACCATAGCGTCGATGCCGGTTGACCAAACTCTAACTTTAGGGACCTTCTACAATGCCGAGCGTAGGTCCGAGGTCCCCACCCTCCGTCATGGGCGAGCGTAGGAGGCGAGGACCCGTCGATTCCCAGGCGTAGACGACGGGGATGAGGTAGATTGCGGCGGCTGCTAGGGTTTTCACCCTAGCCGCCGCCTCTCTTTTCTTACGGGAGGAGTAGTTCGTGGAGTTCTTGGTGGAGGATCAAGTGGTGGGGTACATCCACAAGGGGTGAGTTTCTTGATTTTGACTTTGACTAGTCACAAGACACACACTAACTAAAAACAGAGACACATTATTCATCATAGTAACCTCACTTTTGTGAAGACCATAGGAGTAGTATCTAAGGGCGACCATGGTAAAAACTTTCGACAATCAAGATAAATAATTTCGAACACATTTATATTCCCAATCCAATTCTATAAACCAAACGAGAGTTGGTGGCTAGAAGGATAGTTGTACCCTCAGTCCACTGAGTTCAAACCTCAAGTTTGACATTCTATGTTGCATAAAAGATAGAATATTTTTTAAGTGAAAGGCGGCGTTTCCGTCAACAGCGAGACGTCCGTGGTGACTTCGTCAATCTCAAGCTCCGATTCGCCGGCTCGGTCTCTCTAAGGGCTCATAGGGATAGGATGTGTGTGTATGCGTTCATAGAGGTGGATGCATGTTTGTGTTGTGAGCGTCTACGATTATATATTTTTTTAAAAAAAATCACCTACGAATTGGATGCCTTAAAATTTCCATGAAATTCGTTAGAACAAACAGCCCCATATGCAAAACAGCACAAGTGCACATCTGAGAAAGACCACTCGTATTCAAATTTCAAAGGCTTTATTTTCAATCTCCGCTAATTTTAGACGCTTGTTTAAGAGACGAGCGAACGTGAGTAAGTATGCATGTGCAAGTGCAACTGTGCAGACACGACTTCGTCGATAATTGCAAAGAAAGACCTTCTCAGCTGGGTGCCATGTGTGCAGGGACATACCCACGTTAAGCTTTAACGGTGCCTTGGACTCCGGGTCCAAGACTATTTTCTTTGTATTTTGTATTCATGATATAGTGTGTGACAGCCTATATCTAAATAAAAATTTGTGTGATTTACGAAATGAATACCCGCTAATTTCCGCCCCTGCATGTGTGGATGCACGCACGCAGCGGAGACAGGGTATCTGATCGGATCCGGCAGCTGTTCCACTCTGAACCCAATGACGAACAGTATTCGTTCCATGGATCCACCATATGAACAGAACAGTCAGTGGTTCAGTGAAGCAGACAGCGGCAGCAGGAGCAGGTTGTGACGATGAGATGAGTTCAGATCAGACGGTGGGTCTTTGAGCAAAACGTTCGATCAGAGAAGCTTCCTGCTCCTGTTCAGGTAGACAGGAACATTTATGGGGCGATGTGCGCGGCCGAATCCACCAGGGTCGCTTCGCCATTTATTGCGCGCACCTACAGTACATGTACATGACGTCATGGTTGTTTCTGCCGCTATAGTACCTCCACCAAGGGCCGGTAGTTCTTCAAGGGACCGGTGCGAAACCAAAATTTTGGGCCTCGTAGTATAATTTTTTTATGCATATACGAGATGATGAAAAATAAATATTTTAAATACATTTCTAACTATAATATTTATATAAAAATAACAATGTTTGTATGATACCTTAAAATTTTCTTCGGAAATTTCTAGAAACAAAGTCCGTGACGATGGAATCAATATTAATCTTGTCCACTAACTTCTTCTCGAGAAATAGACTTGCTAAATCATTTAACCTCTCCTGAGACATTGAAGATCTTAAATAGTTCTTCAATAATTTCAACTTGCCAAGTCATCTGGTTTCCTCGAAGTGCTCGTGTTGCTCTTCAAAAATTTATGAAAAGATCCTCTCTATGATTCTATTAATTTCTTCTCTTGTTCCCTCCTTTTTCTTTTTTGAGCATCGGATTTGGGCGTCATAATCAGTTAACCTTGCTCGCTACAAACAAGAACAACAATTAGAAATTTATAATTAAGAACTAAGAATTAGGGTGAGTGTAATCAGCAGAGGCATGAGCTAGGCGGGGGCGGGAGCGAACCAGTAGGCGGTCGATCATCGATGGAAGATGGTCGCATCGCTCCCAGGCGGTGGCGGACTGGCGGTCTGCGGTCGATCGTCGAGAGGAGTCCCGCTGCACTGAAGTGATCTGATCTATGTACATGGGAAGCAATGCAGGGCGCGAGGGCCTGAAGCGATGGGACTTGGGAGCATTATACGGTCTCCCCTATTTCTTTTTTCTCAGCCCCACGAGGAGGGAGACGGAGCAATCACAGAGGGGAGAGCAATCAACGCAGGGCGGTTCGTCGGGTCAGGCCGCCAGGGGAAGCACGCGTGGCAAGGAGGGCACTCACAGAGTCGCAGTCTCGCACGCACTCGTGGGGGAAAAAGGAAATGACGCGTCGACGCGACACGCAGGGCCTGACGACCAGGGGAATCCAAGGGCGCGATGCCACGATCGTGTCGAGGCAGGACTCGGCCTCGCGATCTGTCTAATGCGTCTCGGCTCGCGGTCCAAGTGTCTAAGCATCGAGAGGAAGGAAAGGAATCGTTGAGCGGTTGCCTGTTACGATGTATAGTAAGCTTAATTTTTTTGGGCCCCCAGTTTTTTTGGGCCCGGGGCTGCTGCCCCGTAGGTCCCCCTCCAGGGCCGGCCCTGCCTCCACCGGCCGCCCCCAATGCAAACCGCGCATAGGTGTTCAGCATCGGTTTTCCCCTCCCCACGTGAACAGTAGGCCGAGGAAAGAAGAGAGCGGCCGGGCAGAGGAGAGGTGCCGGAGTAGTTTAGGTTAGTTTGTAGGTTGCTTTGTGGTGTTTTGTCGCTGTAGTGGGTGTCTTGCCTAGAGTTAGGGCTTCAATCGCCAGCCTCGATTTGAAGCTCGCGGGAGTGGATCTGCATCCTCGAGGTGCTCCGGTGGTTGGAGTCATGTGGGTGTGCGAGATCTGCAGGTGGGAACTCGCAGTAATGGCCTAGCAGCTGTCATCTGGCGGGGAGGATGGAATCCTGGGCATCCTTCTTGGTCGGCCGTGGTGGCGGGGAAGCTTGGTGCTGCGGTGACTGGTGTGATGTTTTCTTCTTCCCGAACGGCCGTAGTGGCGAGGGGGAAGCAGTCCATGGCATCATTTCGCTTCTTCCTCGCCTAGATGCTGGTGTTATTCGTGTTGCGATGGGTTCCCCTCCTTGGGCTTCTGACGACCATGGTTGTTGATCGGGTTGAAGGTCGTGTTGGCCTGCCGTGGCGGTTTCTTCCTAGAGCTTCTCTCTAACGTGCTCCGCTAGATTTTATTCATCATCGCGTCAGACCCAATGGAAGTAGGGCTGCCGCTCCGATGCTGCTTTGCTCTGCGCCGATGCTCGCCATCTCCTCTTCACCAAGTGGTTCTGTCCCCGGTGTTTTGGAGGTTGCCATTTGTAGAGCTTCTTCTCGCCGGTTGAGTTTGGTCATGCCTGAAAAGGATACAGATGCCGCCTAGAGGGGGTGAATAGGCGGTTTAAAACTTTTACGAGATGGGCTTAACAAAGGCGGAATAAAACTAGCGTTTACTTTGTCATGCACAAAACCTATGTAAACTACTGTTCACCTATGTGCACCAACAACTTATGCTAAGCAAAACAATCAACTATGTGATAGCTAGATAAAGAATTCAAGCACGAAGGCTATCACAAAGTAAAGTGCATAAGTAAATAGCTCGGATATAGAGATAACCGAGGCACGTGGAGACGATGATTTATTACCGAGTTCCTCTCATAAAGAGAGTACGTCTCGTTGGAGAGGGGGTGGTATCAAACCACCTACGCCACAAAAGGCCTCCCTTATTCTCCGGTGAATCTCATCCCAATGGGATCGATCCACACTTCCACTATCGGTGCACTTGTCGGTGGCAACCGAAACCTCTGACAAGGTTGGGGAACTTCTCCACAACTTAATTGGAGGCTCCCAACAAAAGCCACCAAGGCCACAACCTGCAATACCAACAAACCGTCTAGGGTTCCAAGAACCCAAGAGTAAAAAGCTTCTCAACTTTCACTCACCAAATCCTCCGAGGATAACTCAAACCGATGCACCAAATGCAATGGCAAGAACACGGGAAGTGCTCAAGTCCTTCTCTCCCAAATTCCACAAAAGCTACAAAAGCTAGTGTAACATCATCCCAAAAATATGAAACTTGGATCATCAAACTCTAATCATCAAAATTTAGGATTAACAAAAACTTTTCTAAATAAAAATATGAAAGCATGCATATGTGTAAGCATGACAATTTGGATTCTTTTGAACTGCCATGATTGTGTGTTTCCTTGCTTGTAAAAGGATTCTTAGGTGAAATAAACATCATCTAAACAATCCCCACACTTTTCCCAAAGGCAAATAAATCAAAACAAACAAAATAAAGGAATGGTCACTTTGGCCAAATTAACTCCCATGCCTACTTTGGCTATCTCTAACTTTCAGAACTTAACAGAAACTTGTTTGGATCTTTGCACCCCTTGATAGTACTCATAACAAAGTATCAAGACCCACCTTGTGATCATCCAGAAACATTCAAATGCATAGTTTAAATGACAGTTTAAAATTGAATCTATATCATATGGGAAGATCCCACTTTTTCAAAAACCACTCAAACAAGCTCAACTTTCAAAACCCAAGCATCTACAGACTCACCAGCACATGCCTAGCACACCCACCAAAAATCTTTTCAAAATTCAAAACTTGAATTCATGCTGCCATTTCATCAAACACCTTGCAGATTCAAATCAACAAAATCACAAACACTATTTTGAGCAGTGTTTTGGCCTAACTTGTTCCCTCTCTGGTTGCAACTAGTCTTTAGTAGATCATCTAGCTCATTTGTAAACATCTAGCACCACTGTGAGCTTGCCTTGCCATCAATGGTGAGCAGGCCGAGCCTCACCATGCCACCCCATTGTCGTCGGCCAGCTAGCAGCAACCCTAGCCTTGCCAACCTTGTCTGGGAGGTAGCCAACACCTCACCGCCGCTCACTGTCCCCTCCCCAAGCCAGTGCAAGCCGTGTACCACCAGGAACGCCGTGCGCCCAGTGCCACTGCGACATGCCGAGCCCGCCCCAGAGCGCCGCACCCGGCACACGTGCACACTCCGTCCCTCGACCGCAGCCCGTGCCCACCGCTTCGCCATGATCCCAGGAACATGCCAGACATGCCCATTTCACCGCCTGCCGTAGCCACACCGCCGTCAAAGATGCCGCCTGCCGCGCGAGCGTGGCGTTCACCGTTGCCACTGCCCCTACACACGCATTAAATCCATAGAGAATCGCCAGGAGACCACCGATCGACCGCCACCCTCGGCCATGCCTCTAGATGCCCGTGTTGCCAGCTGTCGCCGCCGCCCATCCGTTCGGTCTCACGTCGAGCCTATAAAAGGAGGCCACCCCGGGAATTGATCACACCATCTCACTCCCTCCTCACCGATCGTTCCATCCTGTTCCGAGCAAAGGCGAGCAGCGCATCGCTAATTGGCCGGAGCCCGCGCTCTTGAAGAAGAAGCCAACGATTGGAGCCGCCCCAGGAGAATCTGCCGGTACCAGGAGGTTCGCCGTCGTCGAATTCGTCGTTCGCCCGCATCGCCGACCCTCGCCTGAGCCCCGTTGAGCCTCCCACGACCCCCACCTGCCGCGATAGGGTTCTGTCTCGTCGGCGCTGCCCGACGTGGACGATGAACCAGAGCCGTTGGATTAGAACTAGATCCAACGCACCACGTTGCCCCGTACCGCTTCACACCCCCCGTCTCACTGACGCATGGGGACAGCAACTTAACTAGCCCGCGTAAGCGTTGTGCATAGCAGGCCGGCCCATTAGCAGTTCCCACGCAGCCCAGTCGTTTGAATTTAACTTTTTCCATTTTAATTCAAACATAGTTCTGTACCCAGTTTCAAAAATCAACCCAACTCTATTCAGTGAACCAAATTGAATGAAACCAATTTTGTTAGAAAGGTTTTGAAATGCTTGATCCAAGCCCGTTGGATTCAAATCATTTTCATCAATAGATCAACCTTGGTAAAAATAACAAGGCAGAAGCTTTTCTACATTCAAACATTTTTCAAATTTAAACCATAATAGCTTTTGAGTTGATTCCAACTCTCAAAAATCACAATTGATCATACCTTTCATAATATATAAAAATATATGGGTTTAATTACAGAAATGATGTTCAAGTAATAAAAGGATGCCACATAGGCATTTCTAGTCATTTATTTTTATTTAAAATAAAAGGTTAAATCTTATTAAATTGTGACACCGCTTTAAATCACATTCCCATGTACTGAAATGTGTGGTGATGACATGTGTCAACATGATCCCATGTTTGGTTTGGAGAATATTAAATCTTAAGTAGTTTTTCAATGAGTAGAAATTACTTTTCTAAAAATAAAATAAATAAGACAAATGCCTTATTCTTGTGATGTTAGTGATGATTGTAGATCGTATATAGAACCCTTGTGTGTGATGATTGAAAGTAGTAAGTATTGTTTGGTGATTGTGTACCTCGTATTTATTTATAGACGCTAGTACTGACCAAGTATATGAGGAGGAAGGAGGATACTGCGAAGAAGAAGCCGAGGAGAACTTCAACCACTGCTCTGCACAAGGCAAGCCTAATACTACTAGTTGAATGTGCAAGCTAACACTTGCAAGATACTCTACCTTAGCAAGCCAATACTTGCAAGTTATTAACTTAGCAATCCTAATACTAATAGTTGAATGTGCAAGCTAACACTTGCAAGATACTCTACCTTAGCAAGCCAATACTTGCAAGTTATTAACTTAGCAAGCCTAATACTACTAGTTGAATGTGCAAGCTAACACTTGCAATTATGAGAGTTAAATAACCTATGCAATGCACTAAGCATGCTTGGTTAGACAAATTTGATGATACCCAATCCTAGTTTTATTTGCAAACTTCTACTTTATTTCTTTATCAAAGCTATTTACTTAGAGCTTACTTAAGTGAATTGTAGATTCCAGAGAGATAATTGAAGGTTGCATAAAGAGCATAAAACTTGGCTTAAGCTAGATAATCTTTATGTCATCCTAAGGCATGAGATTGAACTTAGTTAAACTCCACCAGTTTACCACCCCTCATTATTACTTACCCCCACTTGTAGATGCTAGTGCTAAGCATAAAACTTGATCAACTTTAGATGGTAATACTTGGTGGAAAAATGGTTATGAAAACCTTGGAATGATGGATCATTCTATTGAGATGTTTTGACATGTGTTTCCGAACACCAGATGATTTTGGTGATGAAAATGTTGAGGCATGAGCCTTAGCCCTTTATAAAACTGATGGCTGTCTAGATGCGATACCATTAGAATTTTACCGTACAACCACAATACCTGAGAATTGGGTAGGGCTTGACTGGAAACTTATATACCTTAGTATTGGTTCCCTCACGGCCAAGGTTTGAGCTGAGGCTACCTTGTAAAGATTGTCCACCTGTGCAGTACCCAAGATGACATTTGGTCATGGTTGGGAGGCCAAACTCACAGGAGAGGTGCTTATACTAGGGCGTGTAATTGAAAGGTTAGGATTGATTATCCGCATACTGAGTATGGTGAATTCAGGTTTTGTTCCTGACGGATGTATCGAATATTGTGGTGAAAGTGTACAATCTCTGCAGAGTCTCAACCTATTCGAATAGCGCGTCATGATTATGGACAGTTGGAGTGGCCATACTGTTCCCCCGTCAGATGTTTTCAAAATGACTTGTGAAATGGATTGATATTTTGACTTGACCACAACAGAGTTGTTATATGAAATACAAGTTCCCACTTAGGTTTTATAAAACTTCAACTCGCTTTCTCCATTTCTGAACTTAGTAGATGTAAATCTGGCTTTTTGCAAAACAACCCTAGAGCTTAGTGTCCTACTACAAAAAACCCCTTCACTTGTTAGCATTAGTTTGCGAGTACTTAAAGAGTACTCATGGCTTTGTCCCTGGCTATTCCCATGGCCAGACTATGAAGAGGAGTACCTGGAGGATGGACCCCGGGAAGGTTACGACAACTAGGATCATCTCCCATCGTCAGCATTGCCTCTGACCCCAAAGATCGAGCTTCGCCTACGCTACCTTTATTATTACGTATTTCCGTTGCTTGAATTGTATTAAGAACTGGATCATGAGATCCTTATTTGTGTAAGACCTTATGTATGGTTTGTAATGTATGATGTACTATGGTATCCAATTCTGTTATGTCTCACAAAAATGGTAATCCTGGGATTGCGATGTATGGCATAACAGGCATCTGGGATTAAATATCCGGGTGTTGACAAGTTGGTATCAGAGCCATCCTGACCATAGGAGACCCTAGTTAGACTGGACGTTTGAATCAAAAACTTAGTTTCAAAGCCAAAGTAAGCAAATATTTACAAAAACTTATTCCCATTCTTATCACTTTGATTCTTTCATGAAAATTCATGTTCCTCAAAAACTCTTGCAAAATACATAAAATTTGACACACTTGATCACTCCACTAACTTACTCATCCTATATTCTTATAGATGGACGTGAAGTACATCAAGTTTTACCAGTTGGGAAATGACGGAGTCCTTATCTTTGAGCGGGATTTGGACCAGCTTTCGGAACTTCTGGAGCGTCCGCACCACGAGTTCTTCGGAGCTCAGCTCAATGATCAAGGAGGTGAAGATCTGCAGTGGCTAATTGTTGCAAGTCTCCGAGGAAATATTGAACCTCCCACTGCCGAGGGAATTCAATTCACCTTAAGAGAGAACAACTGGCTCGATGGACTTTCCAGGGCCATGCAGGAAGCTCTTGCCCGTCTGTGTGGGCAGAATATCAACCAGATCAAGGGTACCTGCTTTGAGTTTTGACCAAGGCGTGATGCTAATGGACAGCCACTGGAAGCCCCATACCACCACGAGCTGAAGACTCAGTTGGACCACCTTAGCTTCATGATGTACGATCGTCAGCAGGAGTTGGATAATTGCCGTGACTACTCCAACCACAAGTCTGCCATCATCAAGACGAAGGATCAGACCATCGCCATGCTAGCAAAGGATCACAAGTCTCGTCGTCGTCAGCTCGATAAGAAGGAGCGCATCATTGCCCGTCTTCGCCACCGTATATCTGATTTGGAGGAGACCATCCATGAGAGAGACATGCAGTTGGAGGAAAGGGAGAATGCCGGAGAGGATCTTCATGGAGACCCCTACTCCTATCTTAGTGATGATGATGATTTTCTGGAGGATCACGCTATGGACTTCTTCACCGATGAGGAGGATTTCGCCTTCATCAATGACGATGAGGATGATGAGGATGACGACTACACCGACTCCGAGGAGTAGTAGCACTTGAGCACTAGCGTAGTGAGTTGTATTCGGTCCCACTGTATCGTAGTTTCCAGAATGGTTCTTAAAACCATCTGTTTTTATTGTTTTGTGGTGTGTGTTTGTATCGGGTGCTATGAATGAATGAATGAAAAGCAAGTTGCTAGAAAATCTGAGTCAAACTTTAAAAACTTTTCAAAGCCCTGAACCTTAGAAATTTTCCTCTTTTCTCATGATCTATCTCAATCTTCAGATGCCTCGCGGAGGAAGTGGTTCATCCCCGGACCCGATGTTGCAAATCCTACAAATGTTGGTCTCTGACCGCGAAGCTGAAAGAGCCGAATGTCAAGCCAACTTAGCCACCCTTCAACAGATAGCCCAACTAGCCCACAATAATCAAGGCCACGGAAATTAGGACAACCATGGATCTAAGCTCAAGAATTTCCAGAACACCAACCCACCTGTTTTCACTAAGTCAGAAGAGCCCCTAGATGCAGATGATTGGCTGCAAACCATGGAAAACAACCTAGAAGTCGTCGGAGTGGAAGCTAACGAGAAAGTTCTGTTCGCCACCCACTATCTAGCCGGAGATGCCAGAGCATCGTGGAACAGTGTTCGTGCGATGATCGGAGGACAGATGATGACCTGGGAGGAATTCAAGGTCAAGGTCAGCAGAACCCATGTGCCACCGGGTTTGATCAAGAGAATGAGATATGAGTTCAGAGAACTGAAGTAAGGAAGGATGACCGTAGTGGAATTGAAGGGGTTCGTAGCATGGAAAACAAAAAAATTATACTGCATGCAAACAAACAAGCCAAGATCTATCTACTAGATTGTAGCAACGAGTCGATAGAGGAACTCACCCTCGAAGATTCCAAAGTGTTTAACGAGAGCAGATTCTGGTGGGTGATGTAGTCGTACTCTTGTCGATCTCAAGATCGTGTAGACGATCCTTCCGGTATTGTGTTCAAGGCGCTTCATGATCGGTCACGTTGATTTTCGATGAAGACCTTCCTTTGCCTTGTTCCAGTGAGTGGAGGTTGTAGCACTCTCCTCGCGATTCCCAAAGACGACGGCGTGGTACTAGAAGTAGAGGGAGATCTCGCGGCCGCCTTGCGGGCGAGTATGGTGGGCTATGAGAGGCCTTGGAAATCTAGGGTTTAGAGGCACTAAGGGAGGAGGCTAGGCAGCGGCTAGGGCTTGGGAGAGCCCCAACTCGGCGGTTAGGGCAAACCCTAGAGGCGGCGACTTGTGGTGGCCGGCTGGGGATAGGGTTTTGTGGAGAGGTGTAGGCTAGAGGGGCACCCTGCTTCTTTTATAGGTGGGAGGCGCGGCCAAGGGGAGGGAGTCCTTCCCCAAGTCGGCCTCCTTGGCCGGCGGGTGGAGGGAGAGGAACTCCTCCCCAAGTAGGTTTCCTACTCTCCCTCCACCAAGCAAAACTGCCGTTTGACTTTTCAAATTGGTTTTTGACTTTTTCAAACTAGGATTTGATTAATCACTTTATTTTGCTCATCCATGATACCTAGTACATGATGCAACCATTCCACATTGTCATGACACATTCATGTACCCTTCCCCTCCGGAGTGCCGAACCTTCTGGAACCTTCTAGAACATTCTCGATGAAAACACCAGAATCATTCCCGAACTCTGAAACAGGACTTTCCTTATATGAGTCTTATTCTCCGGACCATTCCGGATCTCCTCGTGATATCCCGGATCCCATCCGAGACTCCAAACAACATTCAGTCTCTTACTCATCATTCCATAACTACTCAACAACATTGAATCCTTAAGTGTGTCTCTCTACGGTTCGTGAATTATGCGGACATGATCGAGACACTTCTCCGAACAATAACCAATAGAGGAATCTGGAAATTCATATGGCTCCCACTTATTTCTACGATTACTTTGCGATCGAATGAACCACTTACATACGATACCAATTTCCCTTTGTCTCACGATAGTTTACTTATCTGAGGTTTTGATCGTCGGTATCTCTGCATACCTAGTTCAACCTCGTTACTGATAAGTACTCTTTTCTCGTTCCCGTGATATGTGATCCCTTGTGAGCCAAGTAACATGCTTGCAAGCTAATTGGATGACATTCCACCGAGAGGGCCCAGAGTATATCTATCCGTCATATGGATGGACAAATCCCACTCTTGATCCATGTGTCTCAACCCATACTTTCCGAACACTCAATGCCACCTTTATAGCCACCCAGTTATGGTGTGGTGTTTGATGTCATCAAAGCATCCTTCCGGTGATGGTGATAAGCATGATCTCATGGTCGAAGGAATTAGGTTACTATGTATCATAAAGCTTATAGAAATTGAACTATTAAAATGGCTTGATCTTTATGCTATGCTTATCTATAGGAGTATGTCCACCATACCATTCTCCTAATGATATGATCTTGTTATTAACAACATCTCAAATGTTCATGATCAAGAAACCATGATCATCTATTAATCAACAAGCTAGTATTAAGAAGAGGCTTTACTAGGGACTCTAATTTAGTTTACAAATCACACAAGTATTAATGTTTCTTGTTAATAATATTATAGCATGAATGTAAACATTTATCATAAACACAAAGATATAATAATAACTACATTTATTATTGCCTCTAGGGCATATCTCCAATAGGAATACCGTGACAAATTCTTGTCATTAGCTAGGTATGCCCCGGATGAGATCGACACTGAAGCCAAGAAGAAAGAAAGATTCCTGAATGGTCTGCACGATGAGATGCAGACTGTGTTAATCAATATCCCTGCGATATTGAAGCCTGGTCGACTCGCCATCCGGATGGAAGGAAAGATCAAGCAAGCCAATGAGAACATAGCGTCGCATGATGCATCAACCAGAACCCATCGGACCCCAAAGTACCGCTAACCCATCTCCGGATTTGCCCGAGAACCATGGACCCCAATGAACCATTCGACCTATCCGAGTGGAAACCCGAGGCCGGAGGAAATCACAACAACCCCGCAACTCTAACAATTTCAACCGTGTTCACCCAAGTTCAACAACAACAATGCTACCGCCAACACCAACACTGCCCCGAGGACTGGAAGCAATGTGGTGCCTGTTGCAGCAAAGGACAAGTCCCAAGTGACTTGTTATGACTGTGGAAATAAAGGCCACTACTCCAACGAGTGCCCCAACAAGAAGAATTCCGCAGCCCTCAATGCAAATGCCCCAGCTCAGCAGCAGCGTTGTGTTCAGCCAGGAACAAGGTTTGCCCCAAGAAATTCGCTCAACCGCAATGGACGTCTTTTTCTCATGCATCTTTGAAGAAGCTCAGAAGCGCCACGTCATCTTTGGTCATTTCATTAATTGATTACTTGCAAGAGTGTTGTTTGATTCGGGTGCATCACATTCATTTGTCACCGAAGAATTTGCCTGCACTAGTAAGATTCAACTAACAAAACTGAAGCATGTTATGATCGTTCAAATCCCCGGATCAACCACCAAGGCTAGGCAAATTTGCAAATCCGTCCCTATCCGAATCCATGGCATAGATTTTTATGCTAATCTGATAGTGTTGCCTGCCAAAACCCACCGTGACAGCGGCAACACGGAGGCCGGAGGCTCGGAGGGGCTGGTGGGCCTGGTCCCTCGGGCGGACCGCAAAAGCTCCGGCACACGTCCCGGCTTGGTTCGGCGTGCCACGACCTATACCGTCGAAGGTGAAGGATTGCTCGATTGATTTCACATGATAAACAAGTATCGTAAAATTGAGCCGTAATCGGCTCCTGTTTCAGTAAATCGGCTCCTAAAGCCGATTGCCCCATGGTTCTGCGTTAGATTTATGATAACATGGGGTTTTGCTTGATCACTACAAGTTAAATCGATCTATGATAGTTTAATGTTTTCACTCGTCTGGGCGTCCTACGCGTAATTGAGCCTATGCGTACAAAGATGAAGAATATCAACCCTAGAGAGGCCTAATAACCGACATAAAGCCAATTACGGAACATCTTCTCTACGAATAAGCCACGCGTCCTTATGCATTACCGGATCGTTCAACCCGTTTGTAAGGCCCGATTACGTAGATATTAAACTAAACCTTGGCGAACAAGGTACAACTATAACAGTTCGAATCGACTAAATAAAGATCAAGCAAGATGATACCCTTGCACTTTGGGAAAAGGTGCAAGGGTAGCGGATCTAGAGGTAGCATAACCCGGCGATAGTAATGAAAAGTACCGATGCTAGCCTCAAACAATCTATGATAATGGTATTACTCGCCATCAACAACGCTTGATGCAAGAGGTAAAACCGGTGCGAATAAGTAGATATCGCCAGATCGCAAGATGCGATCTAAAGATGGCACTACCGAAAGAAACCCTAAGAACAAGGGGTGGCGATCTTGAGAGATTGTGTTGTTGTGAACGTGGTTGTTGTCTTCTTTCAATAACCCTAGGTACATATTTATAGTCAGGAGACTCTCTACTTTTGGAATAACTCTACAACTCTATCTTTACCTAAACATAAACGGAACCTAAACAAACACGAAAACCTACTATGATACAAGATACACGGGCAATTCAGCCCAAATCTACGCACTAGGCCGATCCAACAACACGTTGAATATATGTATCTTCCAAGCCCATCTTGATCACGGCCCATCTCCGTCTTTGGCCAAAATACGGTGGTAACATGCCCCTGGTTTTGGTAATGATAATTCCAAAACCACTCTGTGTGTTTTTTTTTCTCTTCTTCTCCTCTCTTTTTTTTATCGGGCTGCGTGAGCGGAATCGTGGCGAGCAGCAAATCACGCTACCCTTCATCATGATGCCTGTCTTCTCAACTCCTGCGCAAGGTGATTTGACGATTTTGGCGGCAATCGGGAAACCGCTATGGCATTGAACCGTCATCCACTATTCCTCTTATTTAAATCAGCGAACAGTTCACAATCCCCATCTTCCTCCGCCAAAAACCCTCTTCCTTCGCCGAAACCCTCTTTCTTGCCATGGCCTCCTCTGCTTCCTCGGTGTGTCCTCACGCCTCTAACTCGATTAGCGACCGAGAGCCGGCCGAGCATCCACGGCGGCGTCTGATTTCGCCCACGATGGTGGGATGAAAGGGATCGATTTCGTCTGGTCGGAGGATGATGCGTCCGATCGACGGCGAAGAGCCTCAGTTCCTCGTCGGCGAGGCGAGGCGAAGAGCAGCGACGACGCTCGTGGGGCGTCGACTCTTCCGAGGAGGAGAAATCGAGGAGGACACCTCCTCCGACGAATATCCCGAAAGCGCTTCGCGGGTCCAGAAGACTGAAGATGACGGCGAGGACGAGAGGTCCCGCTGGTTTCTTCAAAGACGGCGAGGCGATGCCGGCAGGCTGAAGACAGCGAAGAGGACGGCGGCGACAATGGCGGCGACCTCGGCCTAGATTAGGAATCGATAGTAATAGCCGTAGCGTAGTAGGCCCTTTTTAATCGATCATCCATAAGCAATGATCTTTTGAATGAATGAACATCTGCTTCCCAAATATTGTTCCTTTTTGCTTCAATTTTGCCGATAACGAAATAGGTCGATGCTTGATCGATGACCAGTATCGGCTTTCATCATCTTGCACGCATAGCGAAACAAGTCAAATCGCACAGAGCCGATGACTACCCATCGGCTTCTCCCAAAAAACGTTGACGGGGTCAACCTTCGGTCGCATCCTTAGACACATTACAACGGCCACTTCTTGGTTTCAAATGATGACCTGCGACCTTCCTCAACACGGTGGATTCAAACACGGACGACCCAAATCTCCAATTGCCCACCGAAAAACGTGCCCCGCACAGACGATTAGTGACAAGCAAAGATGAAGATGACGAAGCTGAGATCGCCGAGGTGGCCCTTTTTGTAACATGTGTGAACCTCTAGAGTCGATGACCGTGCATCGGCTATATTTTTTTTTACTCGGTCGATTTTCAGCATCGGCCCCCATATTTTTACTGTCCATCGTTTCTCGTGCCTTTACCTAGCCGATTTCATGGCCCCCTCAGTTCTTGTCCAACATCCCACATGCTTGGGAAATATTTCTTGAGATGTTGTCCGTTGGCGCCCTTCGAATTTTACTCCATCCAACTGCCGAGCATGTATGCATTTCCTCTTAAAACTTGGTGACCATGCGGACCGTGCCAATTTGGAGACCATTTACCATATGTTGCATCCTTAGTCCCCAAGGGCAACACGACTTCCCATACCGATCACCAACGTGGAACTCCTTTGGCTTCACTTTTTGTTGTATGCACGAGCTACCTTGGCCTTGTTTTCTTTGATTTTCTCCGGTGACCATAACTTTGAGCTCGGTTAAATCCTCCACCGTCACTCATCGGGGTTGCGTACTGGGTTGTTAGATCGTCACGAAAAGTGACGCGTCTCGATCCAGCCGTAATTTCCCACGGTAGGACTTCTTGTCCATATACTAGATGGTAGGGTGAGGTTTTATTGCTCCATGACATGACATGCGATAAGCCCATAACGCCTCACAAAACCTCGTAAGCGTCTTGGGTGCTCATCGACTTTCCTCTTGATCACTTGATGAGGCTCGTTGGGCCTTGACTTGTCCATTTGCTTGAGCATAGTATGGAGATGATCTAATCGACTTGATCCCCATGTCCTCGCAGAATTTCCTAAACTCTTGAGAAATAAAGACGAACCTCCATCACCGTGATAGTTTGGGAATCCGAATCTATGGATGACATGTTCTTTCACAAAATTGATAACATCCTTGAGTTTCTCGACTTCATCGGGACAGCCTCTACCCATTTAGTGAAGTAGTCATGATAGCCGAATCCACATGTGGCCTTTGCTTGTGAGGATTGATCTTGCCGATCATGTCCATGCCCCAACCTCGGAATGGCCAAGGCTTGATGATGGGGTTCATTCTCGACGTGGTACCATCTGGATTTTCCAAATTTCGACATGCTTGACACCCTTTGTAGTAGTTGAACAGTCCTCAAGCATGGTGGGCCAATAAAACCACGATCTGATCAACCATTTCATCTTATGAGCCGATTGGTGAGTTCCACAGCGCCTTGTACCTCGTGTAGGAGCTGATTGGCCTCGGCTGTCCCCGTGCATTTGAGCAATAGTCCTTCGAGTCCTAAAACATGTCATCCCCAATAAGCACCTTCATGGCTTTGTACCTTATCCGTTTAGGTGCCCCAGGCGAATCTTTCAAGTAATTGAAGATATCGGCTCTCGATCGTCCTTCAGGGCTGTGCACGAGCGTCGGCTCCTTCTACCACATCCTGTATCCTGAAGCCATCTGCGCAAGATCGTTCGCCTCGGTATTCTGCGCTCGTGGGATCCAAGTGAAGTTGACGCATCGAATTGCGTCATCACCATGACAGTGCAGCCATAATGGGAAGAGGACTCGCTCTCGCACTTGTAGTCCTCCGTGAGTGGAAATCACCAACTTGAGTCTCCAAAATTTCCTGCTTCCGCTCCGGCCGAGGAGTAACTCCATCCTTGCATATCGCCTCGTACTGCTACATTGTTGGTGCTAGAGGTAGACAATCGATGGAGAAGGAAAATGTTGCCCCGGGCGACACGAGTAAAATGCCGATGCCGCAGCCATCATCACAAACTGATCCGTCGAAAAACATAGCCCACGCTCTTATGGACGGCGGCTATGTTAGTGTTGATCCTTTCAGCGATAAGATCAGCCGGCATCCCTTAATCGCCTTCGCGGGTTGATACCGGATGTCAAACTCTGACAATGCAAACATCCATTTGCCCAGCCGGCCTTTTAACATAGGAGCCGACAGCATGTGCTTTATGACGTCTGATTTGCATATGATGATGATCTCTGCTGATAGCAAAATGTGTCGCAACTTGGTGCAGGTGAAAAACAGGCAGAGGCACAACTTATCGATATCAGGGTACCTTGTCTCTGCGTCCAGCATCCTCCTGCTTATGTAAAAGACGACTCGCTCCAACCCATCATAAACTTGCACCACTACCGAGGCGATGGACGTGTCAGCTACTGACAAGTAAATGTAGAACGGCCTGTCAGGCTGAGGTGGGATTAACACTGGCGGCTTCGTCAAATATTCTTTGATCTCGTCAAAGGCTCGTTGTTGTTCTGCCCCCCAGCGGAACTCCTCGTCAGGTTTGATTTTTACTAGTCCCATGAACGGCTCAATCCTTCACGATAGATTGGAGATGAAACGTCAGTGAAGTTGATCTTGCCGATAAGGGACTGTAGTTCTTTCTTCGTGGTGGGTGGCTTCATTGTCCGTACTGCCTCCTGACTTTTCAGGCCGATCTCAATTCCGCGTTCATGGACCAAAACCCAAGAACCGGCCGTCACCCCGAAGCACACTTCTTTGGATTCATCCGTAGGCGAATTTTCTTGTTCGGTCCAGGGCGCGTGCAGATCGTCCAAGTGTCCGTCTTGAAGCGAGACTTGACCACCACGTCATCGATGTAGATTTCAAGTTTGCCGATCGGATCATGGAAAATATAATTCATGGCCCTCAGATGCGTGGCGGCATTTTTCAGTCAAACGTCATGACTACATACTCAAATAACCCCCAGACCACAGGACTCAATGCAGTCTTGTGTATGTCTTACGGAGCCATGAAGATCTGGTTGTACCGGCATTGCCGTCCATGAAGCTCAAAATTTATGACCAATTCTGCATTGATTAATGTTTACGCCACCGCATCGGATACTCATCCTTTGGGGTAGCTCTGTTGAGATCTCGAAAATCTATAGCAACACGCCGCCATTGGCCACCCTTCTTCTCTCTGATGCGATACTAGAAATCCACTCGGCATACCGCATGGTCCGATCAACTTGGCCGTCAACATTTTCTCGACTTCTTTCTTGACTTCTTCGAATTTGCCTTCATTTGTCGTGCTCATTTTGAAACGGCGAAATCCTTTTTGAGCGGAGTCGATGCTCGATGATGCTCTGTCCAACCTGGCATCTGTGTAGTCCCAGGCGAAGCAGTCTGGATATTGTTTTAACAGGGCTATCATCGGGCCCCGCAGGTTCTGATCTAACTTTTTGCTGATAAATGTTGGTCGTGGCTTATCCCCAGGACCAATGTCGATCTCTTCTAGCTCATCAGCGGATGTAAACCCGTACCCTAGCTTTAGTCACTGTCAAATCGGCTAAACACAGGGAAAGCGGTGGGTGAGGACAACAAAATAATTTGGGCGATCGCTGAATCGCCCCCTTTCTGCATCTGTCAAGGACGGTTTACACCTTATTATTTTACTGGCGAGCCTCTCTCTGCTACGACTACATGAGCTGCTTTGTATGATCGCTGCTCTTTATTTTTGTGGCGATCGCAGGATCGGCCGTACCTGATGATAGTGGGCTTTCCTACTCTGTAAGGCGTGGATAAGACCAGCCTCACCCGTTTTGTAGCTTCGCTCGCAGCCGTCATTGATTCCGAGATCGGCTCTTGGTCTTCCTTCCGGACGTTCATGCCAGCTATGGAGATCTCGATAGAATCGTCGTGGATGACCTCCACCGCCGTCTCCATCCCTTTGGATCGTGCATCGATGCATTATGGACGGGATGCAGCAATTAGCGTGAATCAATCCCTTCCTAGCAAGAGTGTAAGTGCTCTTGCTGTCACGACGAAGAATAGCGTGTACGGTTTTCCTGCCCTTTGTCAAGTCCACGTTCGACGCCTTGCGTTCCGAGAAGACCGTTGAAGTCGCTCAACGTGACGTTGGTTTTGATCAGATCTGCGGTGGGCGTCCCAAACGTCGTAGCATGGAGTATGGCATGATATTGATCGCGCTCGGTGTCCACCAACATCTTCTTGACAGGTTGCCCATTGATGTAACCTCGCAGTGCAGGGGCTTTTAGATGTTTGTAACCCTTCTCACGTGGCTTCTCAAGATAACCGTGGGCGCGATCAACCGTACCACGGGTAGCTCATCGGTTCTTGGCGCGCAGAATTCGATGGGAATACGAACACCATGTTTGTGCGGCCGATGTCTTTGCATCGGCTTTTACCGTTTGGCGCCACTCTTTCTGGTCGGCGGTCTTCCGTTCCGCCTGCCTCACTTTGACGGCCGATCGGGCGTGCTTTCAAAGCGTGGAGATCTTGCTTCAGCTTCTAAGTTACGCAGCCGCTGCACTCTACGCTTCTGGGTGTGTCTGAGTCCGTCGGGGCACCACCTTGGACGGTGATACCTGTCTTCGACCTTGTCATCCTTTGGCTTCTCGAGGTCTCCTGCTCGAGGTCCCACCGGTCGTGCCAGAATGTGTTGCCTGCCAAAACCCACCGGCGAGCAGCGACTGGCAACACGGAGAGCCGGGAGGCTCCCAGGACTGCTGGTGGGCCCTGGTCCCTCGGGCGACGGCCCGCAAAAGCTCGGCACCGTCTGGCTTGGTTCGAGTGCCACGACCTATACAGTCGGGAAGGTGAAGGATTGCTCGATTGATTTCTGCATGATAAACAAGTATCGTAAATTGAGCCGTAATCGGCTGAGGTTCCGTAAATCGGCTCCTAAAGCCGATTGCCCCATGGTTCTGCGTTAGATTTATGATAACATGGGGTTTTGCTTGATCACTACAAGTTAAATCGATCTCGATAGTTTAATGTTTTCACTACGAATGGAACGTCCTGCGTAATTGAGCCTAGTACGCATTACAAAGATGAAGAATATCAACCCTAGAGGAGGCCTAATAACCAACATAAAGCCAATTACCGGAACATCTTCTCTAGAACGAATAAGCCACGTCCTTATGCATTACCGGATCGTTCAACCCGTTTGTAAGGCCTGATTACGTAGATATTAAACTAAACCTTGGCGAACAAGGTACAACTATAACAGATCGAATCGACTAAATAAAGATCAAGCAAGATGCTACCCTTGCACTTTGGGAAAAGGTGCAAGGGTAGCGGGATAGCTAGAGGTAGCATTGAAGGGTTCGCAGCATAGAAAACAAAAATTTTCCTACGATGGGAACAACTATGTACCAAGATCTATCTACTAGATACAAACAACGGGCGGATGTAAATCCGTAGAGAACATACCCTTGAAGACCGACAAAGCTTAACGAGTCCAAACTCGTGGTTGATGTAGACGATCTCTTGCCGATCTCAAGATCGAGAGGAAGTCCTAGCGCCAAAGCGAACGCATCCGTGCTCGCACACACGTTCGAGGCACCGAGCAACCTCCGCCTCCTCGCTCCAGCGATGCAGCGGAAGCACAACTCTTTCTTGCGAAAAGCCACGGGAACATGTATCTCGCTAGTCCGAGACCATGGGGATAAAATCTAGAGGGGAGAGAGATCCTTCACGAGGAGGTGTGGTGTGAGAGGAGGAGAGGGGCCTTTTATAGGGAGAGGGGCACCCAAGGGGCCATGCGCCCAGCCATGGGGCTGCCCCACCTCTTCCACATTCATGTGGGTGGAGCTCCCTCAAAATGAAAAGCCTCCACTCCCATTAAAAGCCTCCACTCATAAATCCACTCACATGCATTAAATTTCCACCAAATTTAATGCAAGATCTCATTAAATAAAACTCTTTTATTTATTTATTCAGAATTTTGTTAATTACTTTAATTAACAAACATTCACATAAAACCCTTGCTAGTATTCCATTTCACATGCGAGAACCAGTTTGACAATTTCAGCAAAAGCAGTTTGATTGTCTAGTGAAATAAATTCCTGCGCTTTCCTTTTCTTTTCGGCATGAAACTTTTGCTCCAATTGGATGTCGGTGTCTCTTAAGTGTGTCACCCTACGGTTCGCGAATAATGCGGACATGATCGAGACCCTCTCGGATCAATAATCGAAGCGGGATCGGAGACCCATCGACTCCCACACATTCAACGATGACTTTCTTGTGATCGTCGGAACCTTTACGCTAGTATCTTAATCCTTTTGTTTCGCGATATATTACATGTCCGAGATTCGATCATCGGTATCTCCATACCTAGTTTGATCTCGTTCAGACATGCACTCTTTTCTCGTTCCGTGATATAACATTCTAGTGATCAAATCACTTGCTTGCAAGCTAATCAATGTGATATCACCGAGAGGGCCCAGTATATCTATCCGTCATCGGGATGAACAAATTCCTCTCGATCCATGGGCCTCAACATAACACTTTAGTAGTTACGAACCCATCTTTATAATCACCATTACGGTGTGACGTTTGATGTTATCAAGAAACTCTTCCGGTGTTAGTGATTGACATGATCTCATGGTCTAAGGATTAGGATCACTTCGTAAGTTGTTATAGCAATATAAACTCAATGACTTTGATCGTAATGCTATACTTGGATGAATGTTCATCACACCATTACACTAATGTTGTGACCTCGTTATTAACAACATCCAATGTCCATGATCGAAACCTATGATCATCTTGTTAATCAACGAGCTAGTTTATAAGAGAGGCATAACTAGGAACTTTCTATTTTGTTTATTAAACACACATGTATTAACGTTTCCGTATTAATACAATTATAGCATGCAAAATAAACATTTATCATAAATAAGGAATACGATAATAACCACTTTATTATTGCCTCGGGCATATTCCTTGATCTCCCACTTGCACTAGAGACAATAATCTAGTTTGAAAAATTTGTGTATTGAACACCTATGGCTTTACGGTGTTCCAAATACATTGCAAGTGGTTGACATAATCTCTGGAGTGACGCTCAGGTCCGTGTGTATTTGCATGTCTTTGCGTCTTCACGCATCACTCATTCTCCAATGAGATGGCATTGTATAAATTTGGTCTTTCGGTGAGACCTTTAGTTCCTTGGGGTTAAAACACGTCGATACTATTGTCATACAATATATCTTTAGTGTTAGCCGTTCTGAACCACACCTTAGTTTGATAACAAACTACTCGACACAAATTCCCTCCTTTGCTGCTACTATAGCAGTCATATACTTAGCCTTTTGTTGTAGTATTCGTCACAATGTCTTAACTTTGGAACTCTTCCAAATCCATCATGGAATCTCCTTTCCATTACATTGTGCCACCAATAGTTTAAATTGAGATAAACTTAATTTGTATCTTGTGACAAAACTAGTATCAATGTAACGCTTTACAATGAACTATTTTTAATTGTTTGTCACCTCTACACAAATATATTCTTAGTTCTTCCAAAAGATCATAAGAATATCCTTACTATAGTCCAATGATCATTTTATGATTCATTCTGGTATATGCTCATAACACTTAGAGCATAGGACATATCTGGATGTGTACATATCATGGTATGATTGATCAAAACATTTTGTGATTTCACTCATCAAGTGTCAAAACACTTGAATCTTGTTTCACTTATCAAGTGTCGATACACTTGAATCTTGATTCAATTCCTTTCCATGTGACAAGAACTGTTTCTTGTCATTTCTATATTGAACTCCTTCAATATCTCATATATACGTTTGGCGTAACCATATTAGCGTCATCGCTCATCCACTATAGACATTCATCTTTGAATATTCGGGTTTTGCCTAAGTCTTTCATCGAAATGAAATTCTTAACCATTGTCAATAAAATATACATCATTTCTAATCAACAAGATGTCCTCCACATAATGTATTAGAAATATGTCTTAGCGCTCCCACTTAATTTCTTGCAAATGCAAGCATCTTCATCGTCTCCTGATGAAAACTCGTTTTCATCATGGTGAAGATTCCAACTCCGCGATGCTTACTTCAACCATTGAAGTTTGCATGCCCTTTTAGCATCCTTTAAATTTAACAAAACCCTTTGGACCGTGTCATGTACACGTCCTAGGTAACCATTCTATTAGAAGAATTTTGTTTTGTTTATTCATCTACCATATACCAAATTATATGTAGTGGTTGCTACTTTAATCCGTTCAGACTAAATATCGCTATGAAAGATCAAATCTTGTCATAGTCAACTCTTTGAACATTGTCATAAAATACTTTACAACATGTCGAATATTTCATAGATGTGAGACATCCATGTCATTTCTTTATAGATCCAAATCGACCGATAGGTTTTACACCTTTAGGAGGGTCTTCCAAGTTCAAAACTTGATTTCTCGTATGGAACTATCACGGATTTTATGGCTTCAAGCCATTTGACGAGTCAGCCCATCATCGCTTCTTTGCATATTCGGTTAATCATTGTCAAACAATGATGATTTACTCTCAAATCTAAATATTTGATTGTTTATCCGACCGACTTGGTTCAATAAGAACTTAGATCTCCGTGACCACAACCTTTGAGGCACATAAGCTATGAGCATTATGGCTGCCTCCGGAACATTTTCCGGCGCTGCGCAACTCAGCACATTTGGCTAAGGTTCGTTAACCTTATCAAAGTTCTATTGTCCTCCCACTTAACTTTTGCGAAAAATTCCTTTTTCAAGAAACTTCACATTTCAAGCGACAAACCCTTTTGTCCTTGGTGTTATGGAGGAATAACCAATTGTTATTCGAAATAACCTACAAAGACATGCTCATCCGACTTCGGTTGAAAACATCTTACTTATGTTTAGCATACCAAAATTTAAGAAATGACAACTTGGGTTTTACCCCAACCCATAACTTTGATGGTGTCATTTCAACGGATCAAGATGGAGCTCTTTTCAGTGAAAAAGCGGTAGTCTCTAAAGCTTTAATCTTTTAAAACATAATGGCAGTTTTATAAATAACACCTTTGATCCAACCATGTCAAACAAGGTTTCATTACAAATCTCAAACACTCCATATTCCTATGGTGTTTCGGGAGATGTAAATCTAGGTGTTTTGCTAAACTTGCAACTCAAATAAATCCCTTTATGATAAAATCATAATTCATTTATTTTCTTGTTACACTTGTAACTCAAATAAATCCCTTTATGATCAAATCATAATTCATTTATTTTCTTGTTACAATGATTTTCCACTTCATCTTGAAAGTCTTTGAAAACGTTTTCAAATATTTCATACTTCTTTCTCTTTAAGTGAATATTCACTCAAAAACCGGAGAAAGCATATGAAGTTGAAACCCATCGCTACATGCACATAATGGACTACATACATCGATATGTATAAATTCCAATAATTTAGTCGTTCGTTCTTCTTTGGCCTTTGAGCGAAGTTTTAATTATCGAGGAAAGTCTCACAAGCGTCACTTGATCAAATCAAAGACTCCAAAAATCCATGAAAATGGAGATTCTTCATGTTTTCTTTCAATATAATTTAAGCGATGTCACTTCATAAGTGATCTTTCAATCATTTGTCTTGCAACATTTTAGCATTGGGATTTATGGATGTGATTTCTTCAACTAGATTTGTAAATCATCCATCTTATATGGAATACGGTAATTATTTGAACAACCTTTGTTCTTATAATACTGATTCAAATAACAATTATTAAAACAAATCTTGAAGTCTTTCTTCAACTAGATTTGTAAATCATCCATCTTATATGGAATACGGTAATTATTTAAACAACCTTTGTTCTTATAATACGATTCAAATAACAATTATTAAAACAAATCTTGAAGTCAAGCTTTGATGTCAGCGACTAGAAATACAAACAACGGTTTGTTTGTTTTCGATGAACATCATCACATTTTCTCTTGCTAGTTACTTAGGCCATTGTGGTTCATGAATTGCGTCATTAGTATGAAATTTCATACCAACCAATTCGGTATCCAATACCCAAGAACCACATTGTTCAACAAGCAAAGAATACAACCATAACATGTATATCATATATATACCTAAATTGGATATTTCCAATCTTTTCTTTTCTGCCAAATATATTTTATAGATTCTCTTTCAGCATTTCCTTTTCCTTTTAAAAGAAACTATCAACATCAACAGTGGCGCCATACACATGACACATAGTCCAAAGCGTGTATATTCAAATAATAATACCTTTGGACTTGCACTTTGAAGTAGATCACCATCATCAAAATGATCGGCATTCTTTCAAAATCCATTCTTTAGTAATCTTTTAGTGTAGTAAACATTTTACATACATCTTCTATTCACCCTTATCATGACGACTTTCATGATCAAGCTACTGTAGCTTATAAAGGCGAATCGTGAGTATAACATTACTTTCCAAAACCCTTTTGGATGATTAGGATGTCTAGCATCTCCAACCTTCGTAAATTCTCATCCAATATGAGAACATATATATACTCTGTCATATTGCAACCAAAACATTGTTTCAGATATCGTTATATCTGCCACACATGATGGTTTCTGAAACAATTCTTTCAGCTCCTAGATAAACTTGATATTAAAACAATCAAGAATCATGGAGGCAAACATGATACTTAAGATACTAACACTGGAATTGTTACTCTCGATTTAATACCAATTATTAAATTTCACGGAGTAAATATAATTTTGCTGAAAGTTTGCAATAGGACTTTAAACTTTAGATTGACACTCAACACAATACGATACCAGTTCGTAAAGTATATATCCAGAATTCTATAGTTCTATTATCTCAATTACAACTATGCGTATGGTGGTGAACGAATGCCAATGACTACAACAAATTATGCAAATTCACTTTGATTTAATTTATGATAAATTGAGTTCTACTAATCCAAATTAGAAATGAACTCCCACTCAAAAACGACATCCCTCGTGCCTTTTTGGTGATTACATGAACCAAATCCACTACACCAAGTCCGATCATCACGTGAGTCGGCGTAGCTTCAAAGGCGAGCATCAAATGGGCATCATATCTACTATATGACTCATGCTTAACCTTTCGGTCCGTGTTCCGAGGCCATGTCTGTACATGCTAGGCTCACCAAGTAAGAACCTTAGTATTCGCGTGTGTAACTGTCTTACACCCGAGAGTGCTCGTGGATTCAAGTACACCCGATCATCACGTGATGTCTTGAAGCGACGAAACATTGTCGGTGCATACTTAAGGAAGAACACATTTTTTATCTTGATATCTAAATGAGGGATCATCTTATTATGCTAATAAAACGCCAAACAAGCAATATAAGATGCTATCAAACATCATATGTTTATTAGTGGAATGATATGGTTCTCGCATATGATCTCTATCATGTGCATCGTGGTATGATCACTATCATACCTTTATGTGTAAGTCCAAGGTCTATGGAGATTACACGTTATGTGTGTTGTAAGAGTATCATCTTATACTTCTACTTACAACATCATCATATCATAACACTAGCCCAGCAACAATCTAAACTAGACGCCTCTAATTTATCCATTGCAAATTTTACGTGGCTTAGGGCTTTCGAAGATAGAACCGTTCTTTCCTACGAACATGAACCACAACGAGGATAACCAAATTGTTGACAACTCGTTGCAAATTAGATATTGACTATAGTAGGAGAGACAGACACCCGCTAGCCACTTATGCAAAACTAGTTGCATGTCAAGCGTGGAACAGGTCTCATGTGCGAGGACATGTAAAGTTTGTCCGGGCCGCTTCATCCCACTATGCCACCAATATCCAAAGTACAACTAAGAAGCAATAAAATGATCATCATCGCCCACATACTCATATGTGTACTACCTGCAAAGTATCTACGCAGATCCGGCTCGATACCCTTTGAAGGGTTCGCAAAGATAGAAAACAAAATTTTCCTACGATGGGAACAACTATGTACCAAGATCTATCTACTAGATACAAACAACGGGCGGATGTAAATCCGTAGAGAACATACCCTTGAAGACCGACAAAGCTTAACGAGTCCAAACTCGTGGTTGATGTAGACGATCTCTTGCCGATCTCAAGATCGAGAGGAAGTCCTAGGCCAAGAAAAAAAGAATAAGCATCCGTGCTCGCACACACGCTCGAGGCACTGAGCAACCTCCGCCTCCTCGCCCAGCGATGCATGAAGCACAACTCTTTCTTGCCGAAAAGCCACTGGGAACATGTATCTCGCTAGTCCGAGACCATGGGGATAAAATCTAGAGGGGAGAGAGATCCTTCACGAGGAGGTGTGGTGTGAGAGGGAGAGGGGCCTTTTATAGGGGAGAGGGGCACAAGGGGCCATGCGCCCAGCCATGGGGCTGCCCCCACCTCTTCCACATTCATGTGGGTGGAGCTCCCACCAAAATGAAAAGCCTCCACTCCCATTAAAAAGCCTCCACTCATAAATCCACTCACATGCATTAAATTTCCACCAAATTTAATGCAAGATCTCATTAAATAAAACTCTTTTATTTATTTATTCAGAATTTTGTTAATTACTTTAATTAACAAACATTCACATAAAACCCCTTGCTAGTATTCCATTTCACATGCGTAACCAGTTTAGCAATTTCAACCAAACAGTTTGGTGTCTAGTGAAATAAATTCTGCGCTTTCCTTTTCTTTTCGGCATGAAACTTTTGCTCCAATTGGATGTCGGTGTCTCTTAAGTGTGTCACCCTACGGTTCGCGAATAATGCGGACATGATCGAGACCCTCTCGATCAATAATCGAAAGCGGATCCGAGACCCATACCGACTCCACACATTCAACGATGACTTTCTTGTGATCGCCAACCTTTACGCTAGTATCTTAATCCTTTGTTTCGCGATATATTACATGTCCGAGATTCGATCATCGGTATCTCCATACCTAGTTTGATCTCGATCGACATGCACTCTTTTCGCTCCCGTGATATAACATTCTAGTGATCAAATCACTTGCTTGCAAGCTAATCAATGTGATATCACCGAGAGGCCCAGAGTATATCTATCCGTCATCGGATGAACAAATTCCACTCTCGATCCATGGGCCTCAACATAACACTTTAGTAGTTACGAACCCATCTTTATAATCACCCCGTTACGGTGTGACGCTTTGATGTTATCAAGAAACTCTTCCGGTGTTAGTGATTGACATGATCTCATGGTCTAAGGATTAGGATCACCGTAAGTTGTTATAGCAATATAAACTCAATGACTTTGATCGTAATGCTATACTGGATGAATGTTCATCACACCATTACACTAATGTTGTGACCTCGTTATTAACAACATCCAATGTCCATGATCAGGAAACCTATGATCATCTTGTTAATCAACGAGCTAGTTTATAAGAGAGGCATAACTAGGAACTTTCTATTTTGTTTATTAAACACACATGTATTAACGTTTCCGTATTAATACAATTATAGCATGCAAAATAAACATTTATCATAAATAAGGAATACGATAATAACCACTTTATTATTGCCTCTCGGGCATATTCCCTTCAAGCATAACTTCGACGATAGTAATGAAAAAGTACCGATGCTAGCCTCAAACAATCTATGATAATGGTATTACTCGCCATCAACAACGCTTCAGTACGAGTAAAACCAGGTAACGAATAAGATATCGCCTAGATCGCAAGATGCGATCTAGGCGATGGCACTTACCCGAAAGAAACCCTAAGAACAAGGGTATGGCGATCTTGAGATTGTTGTGAACGTGGTTGTTGTCTTCTTTCAATAACCCTAGGTACATATTTATAGTCCGGAGACTCTCTACTTTTGGAATAACTCTACAACTCTATCTTTACCTAAACATAAACGGAACCTAAACAAACACGAAAACCTACTATGATATAAGATACACGGGCAATTCAGCCCAAATCTACGCACTAGGCCGATCCAACAACACGTTGAATATATGTATCTTCCAAGCCCATCTTGATCACGGCCCATCTCCGTCTTTGGCCAAAATATGGTGGTAACAGATAGTACTCGAAACTAAAGGTTTGGAAGTAGTACTAGGAATGGATTGGATGTCCAAACATAAAGGATTGATTGACTGTGCCAAGAAAGCCATCACCATTACCAGTACAGCCAGAATATCGGTAGAGCATATATCTGAAACCTTACCTCGTCAATTCAAGTGCAACAAGAGTATATCCCAACCTACCATTGACCAAGTCCGGATAGTCTATGAATACTCCGATGTATTTCCAGATGTTTTGCCCGGTATGCCCCCAGATCGGGATATCGAGTTTATCATTGAATTAATCCCCAGAACAGGACCCATAGCCCAGAGACCCTATAGTATGAACCCGTCTGAACTAGCAGAACTGAAAAAGCAACTGGATTCCATGTTGGAAATTGGATTGACTCAACCAAGTGCGTTGCCTTGGAGATCACCTGTTTTGTTCGTGGATAAGAAGGATGGAGGTAACCGTTTGTGTACGGATTCTCGGAAGCTGAATGATGTCACCATCAAGAACAAGTACCCATTTCTCAAGATAGAAGATTTGTTTGATCAGTTGACCGGTGCCAAAGTGTTTTCTAAGATTGATCTTAGAACTGGCTATCATCAACTCAAGATTCGCGCAGAGGATATTCCAAAGACTGCCTTTACCACCCGTTATGGATTATACGAGTATACTGTCATGTCTTTTGGATTAACCAATGCCCCGCTTATTTCATCAATATCATGAATAAGATTTTTATGGACTTCCTGGATAAGTTTGTCGTTGTTTTCATCGACGACATTCTGATTTATTCCAAATCGTAAGAAGAACATGAGCTACACCTAAGGACCATTCTTGGAACCCTTAGAGAGCATCAATTGTATGCCAAGTTTAGCAAATGTGAATTCTGGTTATAGGAGGTAGGATTCCTCGGCCACATTGTCTCAGCCGGAGGAATTGCCGTTGACCCTGCAAAGGTCAAAGATGTCGAAGATTGGCAAGCCCCAACCACTCAAACCCAAGTTCGTGCATTTTTCGGATTGGCGGGATATTACCGCAAATTCGTAGAAGGATTCTCGAGTATCGCCAGACCCATGACTCAATTGCTGAAGAAGGACAAGAAATTTGAATGGACAGACAAATGTGAAGCGAGTTTTTAAGAACTCAAGAAGATATTGATTTCAGCCCCAATCTTAATCATGCCAGATCATTCCTTGAAACCTTGATCAACACTTGATCTTCTTCACTTTATTCTTATTCCAACCTTGAAGCCACCATATGGTTCAAGCATTGTCTATGGACAAATCCTACAAGTAAAACTCAATGCAAACATAAGTCCATAAAACATTGTCATTAATTACCAAAACCACACATGGGGGCACACATGTTCTTTCAATGCCCACTGCTCAGACCTCGATGCTGGCTTGCCTCCGAGGTCGCGGGCGATGGTGGCAGAGGCACCATGGGCTTGATTGCATTTTTATTCTTCGGCTAGGGTGTTTTCTAGAATTGTGGAGGCCCTTTTCTTCAAATTTAGGTTCTTTGCGAGGGTTGTCTTGGGCCTCCTTGTAGCAGCACTCCTAAAGCATCCCAACGTGGCCCCAAAGGGGTGTTTGTGGTAGCCTTCATGCTTTTTTTTGGCTCGGTTGGGCAATGTTGTGGCTGGCACCGTCACGCACATACAAGCGCCGAGCCTCTTTTCGCTTCTCGTTTGGTAGCCTGCAGTTTTAGAGGATGCATCGATTAAGTTACTACACCTAAACCGTCATTAGCATTTAGTGTTCTTCGTGTTCGTATGCTAGAGCGGCAGCTATTCTGGCGACGGACGGTGGCACGACACTTTCTTCAGCGGCCCTAGTGTGGACGGCGGCGTGGGAGGACACAGAGAGGGCCAACCGTTGCAGCTCTTCCGCCTGCACGACCTAGGCTTTCATAGACTTTCATCTTCAACCTTAGGTAAGCTACAGGTGAATTCCTACACCTCCACCAGAACGAAAGACTTCGAACATGAGAGTTGTGGAGAACATCATGATCAAGCTACACCTTAAAGGACCACCTCGAAGAGTTGATCTGTGCGACAAATCTGACAAAATTCATCCAAAAAACTAACTTTGACCACAAATCTGAGAAGATATAGAGCACAAAACTCGGTGCCAATGGTTGGAATGGAACTCGTCGTCGATGCTCATATTTTTCATGTGGAACTTGTTTTGAATCCAAGCATAATTGTGTTGATTACAATTGGATATGTGAGAGCATGTTTGAGGATCGAGAGAGAAGCCCTTCATCCTCCACATGTACAAGCTATAGAGAATAGGTACATCTTCAGAGGGGTCCCTAACCCTACATGAAAACAAAAAACTTGCAATATAAGAGTTGTAGGGAACAACAAGATCAAGCTGCACCTCAAAGGGCCATTCGAAAGATTGATTCTGTGCGATAGATCTAAAGAAATTCCTCCTAAAAATCTCCAACATTGACTATGAATCTGAGATCTCAGGTCTCGGGAAGAAAAAAATATATGCAGGGAGGAGTGGGGCTATGCGTCTGGCCTTTTTAATTCAACTCAAACCACGTGAAATTAGGCAGGTCTCGTCGTCGCCGTCGCCCGAGGCTGATCGCCACCGCCTTCCACCGTTCACCGTGTTATCCTGCGGCGTACTCGCGACGGAGTACACGTAGGAAGCTATTGTAGTGCAGGATGATGTGATCAGCAGCACGCGGTAGTAGCAGACGACGTCTCGCTCCGGCATTTAATCCTACTACTATCTTCATTTCGGTTTATAACGTAAATACGTATTTAAAAAAATAGTATGATTAAAAATTTAGTCAATAAAATACAAACTATATTTAACAAAAAATATACCACTAGATTCATATTTAAAAAACGTTCCTAACGATATAATTTTTGTAACATATCGGAGGAAGTAGTACGTCCAATCGACCGACCGAGCGGCTCCTCAGTCCTGCGAACAGGCAACCGCACCGACGACGAGCAGGCAGAGCAAGCTCGTCGTACGTCGTTCGTTCGCTCGTCGCCGGAGATGACGAGATCAGGTCGAAGAACCAAGCCAAAGGCTGTGAAGTCTGAATAAGTTTGCCCTGACCGACGGTCTGTGTGCTGTGTGCTGACGAAAGGAGGGAGCACCGAGAGCGCGCGCGCGCCCATTAATGGAGCTAGCCGATGGTATCATTGAAGACGACGGATGGCATTCATTTATGAGATTATTATGACCTCCCCGCCGTCTCTTCACACACTTCCAGACCCTCTACCTACGCAACAAACCCTCTCCTGCAGCTGTGGTCCACCGCGCCGCGCGCGCGTACTCCTATGTTTGTATCGGATCGTATATTAGGAGTGTACAAGCATGGTGTGCAGCAGCCTGCCCGCAGGCGTGGTGGGTGAACTGCGACTGCCCATCAGCGGCCACTGCACTGCACAGACTTTCTAACATCTCTAATCGTCTTCTAAACGACGCCTAACTACGCGGGCTGTCTGCCATGTCTCGGCGGACAACATCCCTACTTGCATAAAAGACTTTAGCTTACTTTGACAGTACTGCAACATATACTAGACATTAGTTTCATGATCTTAGTATATGTGCCTTTTTCATATTTTTATCGAGAAGAACACGTGCAGTTTTCAGAAATGTTATGCTTAATAAATTATTAGGTGTTTGATTTGCATATTGTTTTTATCACGTGTCGTACGTGTAAGGAGAGTATGGACAGACAACGGCAATTCCTACCTACACATCTCGAGTAGACCGGCATATTAGCATTATTTCTTATTTTATTTTTTTTCTGTTTTCTTTTCTTTCATTCTTTTTACGATTACTTTTTCATAGTTTGAATTTTGTTTGGAAATAAAAATGTTTAGACTTTCGAAAATTGTTCAGATTTTAAAAAATATATTCTGATTTAAATAAAACAATCAGATTTTAAAAAGTTTAAGAAATAATAATGTATGAAATGTACTGATTTGAAACATGTCCAATTTTGAAAAATGTTCATAGTTTTAAAAATATTCGAGCTGAAAACAAACATCGGAAAGAAAAACATGCGTACCTTCAGTTCAGCCGTATTGGGAGCGGCCCATGATGGAGGGCATTGCGTGCGTGCATGCACTATTAACGCATCAGCGAGCGATAAATAAGACCTCCTGCCGACACTGATATCGCTAAGGCGGCCCAAATTCTATACTCTAGCTGGGCCATATTGGGCCTATAATGCGCATGCCCATCGGCTCCAACGAGTCGAGGAAAACAAAAGTTTGGTCGTGGGATGAGATACATTGGAGAGATTTGGGTGCATATGGGCATCCCCTTTTTTAAAAGTAATACTTCCTCCTTTAGAAATAACTGATCGGGGTTTGTCTATATTCAAACGTATCTATACACTAAAATGCGTCTAGATACATTTGAATTTAGACAACCTCAATTCAGTTATTTTCAACGGAGTATTTCCGAGTTTTAGAAAATTTTAAAAAATTCTGAGCTTGCATGATACTAGATACTATAAGTTACTATTCACTACGAAAATGATAATATATGATTTTAATATATACATGACACTACCATACGTTACTCTTCACTATGAATAGCCTAAATATATCAATATATATAACATAAAATTTGTCATGTCATGAGAACCAACCCGTGGTTGGATGGTTAGGAGGACAGTGGTACCCCCAGTCCATTATAGTTTAAACCCCAGGTTTGACGCTTTGGTGTCTCATAAAGGCGGAATATTCTTTCAGTGGGAGGCGACGTTCATGTCGATAGCGAGACGCCTACGGTGACTTCGTCAATCTTAAGACCCACCGACTCCGCCTCTCGGAGCAAAGCAGATGTTCAATCAACTGCCATGAGGGCGTCGACAAAGAGGATGGTTGTAGGATACCGACTTGACTTCTAGGAGTAACGCACGATTTATGTCAGCGCCGACATAGATTTACCACACATCGTTGATATAGCTTTGTAGCATGTTCAGTCATCTTTTGTTGCATTGGGTGAAAGCGAGGGTGCCTTTTAGTAGTGATGATCTACCTTTGCAGCTGCCATCACATGTTGTAGCGACGACTATTGCCTATTGCAGCAGACTTGCAAAAGAGCCACGCGTGCTTGCAACAGTGGATGCAGACTATTGTAGCAGCGATAACTTGCAACAAAGGTATCGCAAGGCTATCGCCTTGGAGCAAGACGGTTGCGACACCATGCACCTAGTTTGCAACCCTGTTATCGGCTCCTTGTAGTAGCGAGCGGCGGAGAAGGCACAAGTGTAAGAGGGAAACCCATGGCGCCATTTGCGGGAGTTCGGAGCTGGCGAGATGCTTTCTGCGTGTGAGAAGAACAAAAGTGAGAGAAAAGGAAACATAATGTGGAGGAAACTATGCGAAGAGAAAAGTTAAAGTGGAAAGGATAAGAAAACGTGAGTGGGCCCAGAGAATAGCTGTGTTTTTTCTTTGCAACAGATAGGCCGTGTGTTGTCGAGACGAACAAGAATGATCATTTTCATCCTCCGGCTAAATAATACCCACTCTATTCCAAAATTCCTGTTGTTGTGTTAGTTTAAATTTGTACTACTACAATAAACTGGAAATATCATCTTAAAATGCTAGCTTTCCACTCCATCGGTCTAAAATAAGCAACTTTGATTTGTCTAGATCCGCGTGCACCTAGATACATTTTAATATGTAGATACATATGAATATAGATAAATACAAGTCACTTATTTTATGATGAATGTATCTATATATCTTTTAGTGTATGACCTATACACTAAAATATATCTATATACATTCGTTTTACGAAAGCTAAAACATCTTATATTTTGAAGTAGAGAGTACTTGATATCTTAAAATTTAGTTTAAACTTGTACTATTTCAGCCTCAAAAGTGAAAAAAAAAGAAAATGTGTAAAAATGAGAGACATAACTTCTCTTTAGCATATAAAGACATAATAATAACTTAATAAAGTAGCACCACCTTATCCTCTCCCTCTCTCCTCTCCCCTTCCCCCCCACGACTACTTTTGACCATCGGAATCCGGGCCAATCCCGAGCTATCCCCGGCGGCTTTGCCGACCGAAGATGGCGGAGGGGCGGCGCCGGTGTAGATTCTAGGGCTAGTAGTAGGTTGTTTGCCTTTTTTCCGCGTTTTGGGGAGTGGGGCACCAGATTTGGACCGGTCTTGGCGCCTCCGGTGGTGGTGTTGCGGCGGCGAGCTCCGGTGGTCGGGCTGTTCAACACTAAGATCTCCCCAAGGTCAGGGTTGTCGTCCTTTTTCATGTGCCTCCTCTGCTCCCTCTTTCTTTGTCGACCGACCGTGGTGGCGAGGGGCTGGGAGATGGGAGCAGGGAGGGGCACCGACAGGGAGGAGGCTGGGATGGCTATCATGCGACGGTGCTCTGGTGGGGCGCCGACGGGGTGCTGCAGAACCTCTGCGTTGAGTCTCCATGGAGGAGGACGACAAGTGGTTTCTTGGCAACAAGCTTCCCAAATAAGCGCCTCCATCGCCTTTATTGCTGCATGTTCGTCGATTTCTCCCTCTTGGCCAGCCGGGTTGGCAAGAGAGATGGTGGAATCGACTTCGATGCGGTAGATTTTTTCGGTGTGGTTGGAAACTGTGCTCCTTGCAACAAGATCCAAGAGGCGAGATGTTGGCGTCGCTATCCTCGGCCATAAGATTGGCCATGCTACGCTCAACAAGGTTATATTGAGCAAGTTCATCCTTAGAGAGAGGATTTTCTCTTTGGCACATGTGTGGTGGAGTCCGGTGTCTCCGACGTCCCAAGTGGTCTCGTCCCGCCGACGTTTGGAGCGGCCACATTTGGAGGCATGACAGCTGTGATCAAGAACTCGGTCGCGTCCAGCGGGCCGACGATTTTTTCTAGAATGCGATATGTAATCTTAAGGGCCTGTGTGTACCTAGAGGGTACAACTCATATCATTTTTGTAAAATTGTGTCTATAGTCTTAATGCAGTTTCCAGATCCATCAAAACCTTTATCATTAAAAAAATAATTTTATAAATTACTTAGCATGTATTTCCTCCGTTTAGAAATATAAGATGTTTTAGATTTGTGAAGAAGATGTATCTAGACATATTTTAGTGTCTAGATACATCTTATTCACAAAATTAAAACATCTTATATTTCTAAACAGAGGAAGTATTCTATGATTAGACTACATTTATCACAACTTGATCTGATAACTACGCCGTTGGGTTCGGGGCTAATCTGACAGTAACACTAACACTAACACCACGTCTTTGTCTCGGAGACTCGGAATTTCTGACTGATCTAAGTCAAACGGTCCCATCTCGTCCTCCTCCCGTCCCGTGTGCTCTCGACTCCCTTTGCCCTCTCTCTCTCTTCCCCGGGGCCGCAGGCTCGCAGGCCGCAGCCATGGTGGAGAGGCGGCCGCGGAGGAAGCCGCTGGTGCTCGCGTCCACGCAGGCGCTCCTCGACTCGCTCCCGGGAGACCGCCGCGGGCCGCCACCGGAGCCGGTGCGCCTCAAGGCCGGGGTCCTCCGCTTCCTCGCCCCATCCTCCGGCTCCGGATGCGGCGAGTTCGGCGAGCTCGCGTCCTTCGTCGCCCTCCCCGCGTCCGCGCTCCGCCGGCTCGCCGTCGTCACCGGCACGCCGGTACGTATGTGGTCCCCTTCGGTGTCAAATTTCGATCCTGGGGTGTCAGATGACCGGGTTGGGAGTTCGATAACTTAGGTGATGTATTATGAAACTTCTGCTGCTTGGAGGAGCAGTGAGTTCGGTTTCATGGAGTTTGGGGAGGCCATACGCATGTGTGTCTGAATAAATAGTGCATAAATTTGGTTCTAGAAATTGTGCATGAATTGGATACGGCTTGCTGATTTTGTAGTGGTACTCAACTATAACAAGTATAACTTGCAAGAAATCTGGAACTTAATATATTATAGCAATCGCGCTTAGAGTACAAATCAAGGAGTGAAACAAAATGTCGCTTCTGGAAACATGGTTATTAAAATTCTTAAAAACACCAAAGACAACTTCTCGAGTTATAGACAAATTTAGTCCTTGGTTATTCAAGTTAGATGAAATAGTAATAGTTCGGCTCATTGGCATACTACGAAATCCAATCTGATTCAAATATTCAGTGTCTCTCCTTGTCAGGATAATTTGAGTAGAATGGCCAAATATATCGTCTATTTTGAATTAGTCTACTTTTTTTTTGCTATTTTATACTGTGTAATTCCTTTGTTTATGGGATCTTCTCCCTTGAGGGTTTCCAATCAATGACGGCATAGCATAAGGTTACACAAAAGTGATCTCTAAGGACACATACTACTTCTGTGTAGTTGATTTAGTCATTCTAACCGAAACTTTTGCCTTTCGTTATTGCGGTTTTGGGAGCTCAAATTGGTATGTAGGAACCTCTCTTGTTGAAATTATATTTAATAAACACCTATTAATCTGCAGGTGCTTGTCAAGAATAGTGACAATAATGTTGGGAGGATTGTCAACATTATTACTTCTGTGTAGTTGATTTAGTCATTCTAACCGAAACTTTTGCCTTTCGTTATTGCGGTTTTGGGAGCTCAAATTGGTATGTAGGAACCTCTCATGTTGAAATTATATTTAATAAACACCTATTAATCTGCAGGTGCTTGTCAAGAATACTGACAATAATGTTGGGAGGATTGTCAAAGCAGTAGTGCTGGATCGCCCATCCCTTGATGAGTCCCAGAAAGAGCATCCTGACTCTGCGCCCTCAACCTCTTCCTCTGATCATGTGATGGGATTCTTACCTACGCGCTTGTTTCCAGCTAATGGTTTTGCACCCTTGGATGAAGATGTTGCTTATGTTAGCCCACTTTTGGCGTTCAACCTGGGTGTGCATGTTTCATGTCTCAAGCTTCTTATTCAGAAAGGCGAGGAACCTTTCAAGTTTTGCTCTAAAGTTCATGGTGATGGTGCTGCTAGCAGTGGGACTGGTATTTCTCTTCACCTAGAGCTTCTCCCATGCCCACAAGTGCCTAGACATGCTTTGCATTTACGGGTTTCGGTTGTGAGGATTCCTGATTGTGGTGTGCTTGCTTCCCTAAAGATAAATTCAGCTAATGGAGGAAGTGACTACCAAGATATGATAGATCAAGGTTTAAATGAATACTTCAAGTTTGATAGGTTCCTGGCAGGAGGGGATGTTTTTTGCATACATAATGACTGGAACTGTGGCATGATCTCCTGCTTAGCATGCAACAAAGAGAATGTTGGACTGAATCCTTCTAGTATGGTATACTTTAAGGTAAAACGTCCTACTTTTCTTCATTCGGACATGTTTGGATGAACAAACAAAGATACAAAATAAATATGATCAACCTCTTAGCTTATATTTGCCCTCATTTTTAAATCCATAATCTTTACTATTAAATTGGATTGGTGATGGTTCATCCACACCACTTAAAACCCCGCTAATTGAAAAAAAAAACCTTGGTTGGGTCGCCGGGTGTCAATACGAATTCGTTATGGTCTCAAACAAACACCAAACCGACCACATGTGTTTAGCTTCCAGAAAAGAAGCAAATTCATGCTTGCAGGTTAAACAAATGTCCGAGAAAGACTCAAATAAGCACCAAGCCAGCATGGGTATGCATCCAGTAAAAAAATAAGTGCATCCATGGAAGATAGAAATTAGATGTGTGGGCGCCCTCAGCCGGCCGTGTGCCCTGGCTCTCCGACGGCCCCAGCCTTGGGACGTATCGCTCGCCCTCCCATCCTCAACGGCAACCCAGCGGCCATGCTGATGTCCCGCGCGATGGCGACCTGGCTCTGCCCCCACACAACGGCGAACTGAAGTGTTAGCATTTAAACACAGGCTATCAAGGATTTATATATGGAAAGGAGATAAAAGGAGGAATTAAATAGCATTAATTGTGTATGAATTAGCTCCTGCCTTGGTTATAGCGAAATGGCCATCCGACCCTATTATCCCAAATGGAGGGAGTAGTAAGAGTAGCAGAAGATGGGGCCTGCAAGATGAGTCTTTTCGAAGGAGAGGCTAGGCAAGATAATGAAGAATGTAACAAGAGTAGAAGGAGAGGAATGGATGCCAAAAATGGCAATAAGGAATACATTAGCGTAACACGATGTGGTTGAAAAGTACATTTGTATACTGTTTGACACACATGTTTGCAAAAAAAATCCGTTACTCCGTAGCAACCACGAGTATTTAGCTAGTAAATATTAATGTGCTAATATTTGAATTACTCATCAGGTAACCGGCATGGAACCATCAGATGATCCGATTCTTCGTGTTAAAAGTGATCAAACAGCCCTTGTGCTTGGAGGAAGTGCTTCTGCCCCAGTCCCTCCTTGCACCTTCTTTACTGCTTCTGATGATTCAGTACCTTTGCATGGCGAAATAGTGGAGCAGTTAGCATCTATCATCGCACCAGCATTATGTCCTTCAAATATCTTACCAAGAATCAAGTTTTCTACTTTCTTGTACGGCCCATCAGGTTACATAGATATAACTGCAGTCTCATACTTTTTCATTGTTTACTACTCAACTTTTAACTGAACCTTTTTCCAAAACAAATGCTGGGGGTGCAGGATGTGGAAAAAGAACGGTAGTAAGGCATGTTGCTAACCATCTTGGTATGCATGTGGTTGAGTGTTGCTGTCACGATCTAATGACATCATCAGAAAGCGGGGCATCTGCTGCGCTTGTGGCTGCCTTCAAAGAAGCTCAGAAGTACTCATCTTTTGTGTCTTTACTTTGTTATTTTCTACAGTTGAAATTTATTCCTGTTTTAGTTGGTAAACTCTTTTTATTAGTTCGTTTTACTTCTTCCAGGTCGTTGTGTTTACTTTTGTTTCTCTTTTTGTTGAATACTCTTTTTTGAAGGTACTCTCCTTGTATAATACTTCTTCGCCACTTTGATGCAATTGGAAATACATCCTCCAACGAAGGCCCACAATCTGAGCAATCTGGCATTGCGGCAAATGTTGAATCTGTCATTAAGCAATACACCGGACAACGCTGGGTTGTGAAAGACTCACTACCAGCAAGGGATGTGATTGGAAATTCAGTAAGTCTTTATTCCTCAAGATTTTACGTTTTAAAATCATCATTTGTATCAAGTTCCTTACTATGGAACCTCTTTATTTTCAGTACCTTGTGGATCCTGAATGTGTAAGCTCGCTTCAAGTTATACTAGTGGCAACTGCAGACAGTGCTGAAGGAATGCAGCAATCAATTAGACGATGTTTCCGCCATGAGGTCAACATGAAGACTATAAATGAAGACCAGAGGAAGAGCTTAATATCCGAAACACTCCATGGTGTCACAGAAGTTGCTGATGAGGTGTTTGTTGTTATTGAACTGGAAATTAGGTTTTATCCTTGTACTAAAACTCCCTCTTATATGGTTTCATTTTCAGAGTATCAATGACAAGTTTGTAAAAGATATGGCAGTGCAAACGTCTGGTTTCATGCCCAGGGATATACTTGCATTGGTTGCAGATGCTGGTGTATCATTTGCACATAAAGTTGCAGTGGAGAAAAGTAGCAACGATAAGCCTGAGGATATCAATACTGCAAGCTCTTCTACTACTCAGAATGAAGAAATCCATTTTTCTAAAGAAGATATTTTGTCTTCCTTGGAACGGGCTAAGAAAAGGAACCGTGCTGCATTGGGTACACCGAAAGTAAAACATTAATCCCTGTCTTCCAGTATCTTATATATCTTCTAGATTTCAGGCCCATCTGCATACAAGCCATGAAACCATACATGTCAGCTTTAGCTTGCTTCTGCAAGTCCCTGATTTAATATGTTTTTGTGCTATTAGGTTCCTGATGTCAAATGGGAGGATGTTGGTGGACTTGAGGAAGTGAAGAAGGTTATTCTAGATACTATTCAGGTATATTGACTTGATTCATCTCTGAATCTAAATACTAATGTATTGCAATCTATTGGTGCAAATAAAATTTTGTTATTAGTTTGAGCACCAGAAGCTGGTGCAGTAGGTTTAGAACTGCTAACTTGTCTTTTTGTTTTGCTGGTATTCAGTTACCTCTGATGTATAAGCATCTTTTTTCCTCTAAATTGCCGAAACGATCGGGTGTCCTGTTATATGGACCTCCAGGCACTGGGAAGGTAGGTTTAGTGGGTTTTATACCTTGCCTGAATTGAGCTTTCGTTCCCATTTGTCAAAAGATAGCTGTATCCAACAGCAACATGATGCATGCTCACTAGGATGTTTTCTTTTGAATTCTTAGACATTATTGGCGAAAGCAGTAGCAACTGAGTGCTCATTAAACTTTCTTAGCGTGAAAGGTCCAGAATTGATAAACATGTATGTTGGAGAATCTGAGAAGAATGTCAGGGACATCTTTGAGAAGGTATATTCATCTGCACAAGCCATGCAATTGCATGTAGAATATGCATATATATACTTAGGTTTTCAGTTCTCCACTATCAATTTCAGGCTAGGTCGGCACGCCCATGCGTAATTTTCTTCGATGAGCTTGACTCCCTTGCTCCTGCACGAGGATCATCTGCAGATTCTGGAGGTGTGATGGATAGAGTGGTTTCCCAGGTATAATTAACTTCATCAGTGAGATGGTAACTGATGTCACAGTTTTCCCTCTTATTTTCAGTGTTACAATGTTAAGAGTGATCTAACTCACTCCCCCTTTCTCTCTTTGCTAGTTGCTGGTGGAGATTGATGGGTTAAGTGATAGCAGCCAGGTTAGTTCCTTGTCTATGTGTGATATGCTAGTTTTTTGCCGGTGTTCATTAGATGCAGTGACTTGAAGGGAAATCGTTTTCCAATCTATTTTCTAGGACCTCTTCATTATTGGGGCTACCAATAGGCCCGACCTTCTTGATTCGGCACTTCTCCGCCCTGGTCGATTTGATAAGCTTCTCTACGTTGGTGTGAATACTGAAGCATCATACAGGGAAAGGTAGTCATTGATAGTTTACAAAACTCAGAGCAGTTTCTACGAAATTATTTTTCACGAAAACGCAAAAAAACAATTATCTACTCTTGCTAAATTATGATGTCCCTGTAATTGTCATGCAGAATACTGAAAGCACAGACACGCAAGTACAAGCTCCACAAGAATGTTTCTCTCTTGTCGATCGCTCAGCACTGTCCTCCAAACTTCACTGGTGCTGATATTTATGCATTATGTGCGGATGCATGGTTTCATGCTGCTAAGCGTTCCGTGAGTAGTTGTGCTTTCCTGCTGCCTTATGTTTTTCTTAGCTTTGCTCTGTTGGACTTACACGTGGTATTTGAAGGTGGAAACACTTGAAGCTGATCCTTCAAGAAATAACGATGCCACTGCTGAGGAAGTCATTGTCAATACTGACGATTTTATGACGGTGATATTCAAATCATTATTCAGCAAGCACGATAAATATCACATTGGCCATATCTTAGGAGTTAAACTGGTTTTCTTGTTACACAGGTGTTGGGCGATATCTCGCCGTCATTGACAATGGAGGAGTTGCAAAACTATGAACAGCTGAGGCAGAAGATTGAAGGACCTTCTAGATGATGTTTATTAGTAGAAAAAGTGTGTTTTTCACCTCTCTACTATTGCCTGAGTGTACAGCCCTCAACTATCTTCCGTGGAAAATTTTGTGTTGAGAGTGGAGTAGAAAATAAACTGTTGGCAGAGCATCCCAGTCTCCTTGTATGAATAAATAGCCGGATGGTTTCCTTCTACAGTTCCATTGCATTCTGCGTTGGTGGCCATGTTGGATGTACCTGCCAGCGACGAATTTGACATACTCCCACTAATCCATATTACTTATCGCAGAAATGGATTTATCTAGACATGTTTTAGTGCTAGATACATCTAATCCAGTGACAATTAATATGGATCGGAGAGAGTAGTTTTTTTTTTCGGTATTACGGAGCAGGAACTGTGGCATACCCAGGATTTTTTGCAAAAGCAATATCAGTATACAACACAAACTTAGCTTTTATATTCGATCTTGGCAACTTTATCGACCTGTCATACAACACAGTGACTTGCAAGATTAGCTTCTTTGTTTTCAGCAGGAAGATGACACAAGAGAGATGCATTAGCGTGTTGCTGCCTGGACGTTGTAGACTTTGGGTAACGTAGTTGTGTATATACAGTTAGCCTTTTGCATTATGCTCAGGGAACACATGCTTGATAGGAATTTATGTTTTTTAGTTACAAATAAAGATAGGCGATTCACATTTTTCCTCATCTACTGTATTCGACTGCTGCAACTTTTGCTCGATCGTTTCATTGGCTTCCACGATTGGCACTGGGGTTAGAGGCATCTGGAACATGTGCTGGTTACCTACCTGACGAGAGTACATGTCTTTGGTCAGGTGCTATACCTGCTTGCTGGATGGAATTGGAGTTAAGAGTCATAGTACTTTGAAAAGAACTAGAGTACTTATATCAACAAAAAGAACACCGGAATATGATAGAATCGTCATGCGGATAATTTATGTCACAAGAATATATGTTTGTACAGAAACTAGAGTACTTACTACTTAGGCGAAAATACAAAAAAAATCTTGATATATAATATTGGATGGATATTCCCTAGTCTTGAAGAAGTGAAGACCCTAACCCTTGGTCTAAGCTAAGCTAGACACTCATCAAAGCAGCAGATCTCGAACACGTGGAATCCCCCTGCACTGACTGACTTCGCGGCCGCCTGCGATGCGTTGGAGACGTCGGCCGTCGTGGCGCGGTGCGTCGACGTCGTGCTTCCCATCGGCCATCGCTGCTTTGCTTGGCTTGTCTTGCTCGAATGCTCGATCGGGCTTGGAGTTTCTTGCAGTATTTAGGTTTTGGGTTTGTTCGGGTGGAGACGAAACGTGATGCCTTACATAAAGAGGGACCCAGACTCGACCATGACACTGACACCGGGCCGGGCCAGGTATCCTTCGACTCCTGGCACGCGGATTGGCCGTCATGAGCATCCTTTCTCGTAGGGACGTGTCCTGAATCCCGATCGATGAACGTTGCCACGGTGCACGAGTTCGCAAACATTTTGTGTCCAGGTAGGTATATATGGCTCCCTCTGCTATGAGAAAATTACAAAAAACCATCACATTATAGGCTAGGGTTCCACTTTATGTTAGGGTTTCAAAAAATCACCAGTTCAGCGCTAACGCGTAACAAAAATCACTGATTCGTATGAGACACTCAGCTAACCACGAAACCGACAGGCGGGGCCCACTATCAGGCTGATGTGGCACAATGAAAATGATCTAGGGTGAAAGAGGCTAAATTGATTTCAGTTCTGGGTATTTTTGCAAGTTTTCCGGACCCACTCGTGTCTTCCTCCTCTGTCTCTCGGCAGCCTGAAGGGAACAAAGAGTTCATCCTCATCGTTCTATTCTCCGGTGGGCGTTGACTGCTGCGGACGCGCAGGCTAGCGGATGCAAAGGAATTTGCCGGTGTATGCTTGTTGATTCAGTCAGGCTAGCGAAGAGGCGGTCGTCGGGGCTTCGTCCGCCGGAATCAATGACGAAGGAGACCCGCCTTGTCGGGCTGGTCGAGGATTTCACTCCGATGGTCTCCGAGCTTGATGGAATTGAGGACGAGATGGGATTTGGCTCCCTAGTGCTCCTCGAGTAGTCCCCTTACGACGATGGAGCTTCCTATGGCGGCAATTGCTCGCCGGAGTATCCACACGACCACGGCGGTGGCCTTTCATGAGCGCTCGGCGTAGCTCCCAATGCCCCCGCAGCAGGCGATCCCAAGCGAGCAGCGTCATAGAATCAGGAGGCCGTGGTGGCCCGCATGGTCCTCCTCCACCTCCCGCGCTGCAGTATGCCATGGCGGCGCCGCCTCCCATGGCCTCCGGCCGTGGCCCGCACCCCTCCCCCTCAATGACGGGAGGTCGGGCGCGTCGACGTCGAACTACTCAATGGTCGCGCAGCAGGTCAGAGGGGACACCGCGGTCCGGTAGTGTGTCTGTCGCCTCCTGCTGGTCTGTCCCACGTTGGCGCCGCCCATCGACCTCGTCGCATTGCCGCTCCTGCGTTGGCCATGGACACACACATCGAGCGCCGCCGGTGGACTCCTCAACGACCAGGGGCTTGCCGGCTTGCTCTATGGAGTGTGGGCGGCGCACGGCCGGAAAGTAGCTGCGGCAACGGGCATGAGATCTTGGGAGAGAAAGGATAGAGGCAGAGAGTTGACTTTTCATTTTACAAAAAAACCCAGAATTTGTAACTACCTAATATTTATCACCCCAGCTTCATAAAGTTGTGCCACATCAATCCCGCGTTAACCTGATAGTGGGCCTGGACTGTCAGTTTTGTGGTTAGCTAAGTGTTTCAGACGAATCAGTGCTTTTTGTTACGCGTTAGCGCTGAACTGGTGTTTTTTTGAAACCCTAGCCTGTAATGTGGTGGTTTTTTGTAATTTTCTCCTCTGCTACAGACCAACAAGGCTACCGTTAGTATAGTTGTATATATGTGCAGCTATTATATTATGGGTTTATATATTTTTTGTGACTTGATTGAGCACGCTTACACGAAGTAGTCGTCGTGGACGAATCATCAACATCAAAACTCTCTACTAAATTGTTGCAAACATAATCTACTCTGTTTAACTCACCAAACTTGCTTCTAGCCTATAGTTTGTTGTGATGTTCTTTAAGATATTACTCACATTTGGCACCGTAGACATGTTCTAAATGTAAGCAACATGCATGCTTGATATGTATTTGTATGATGATGGCCACAAGTCGTTTTTAAAGTTCTTTCCTTCGAATTTCTTCATGAAGTTAGCAACAAGGTATCACATGCATTCTTTATGCTCAACCCAGAAATTCAGCATCAATATCATTCTCTAGCCCCTTGCATGTATTAGTGTGTATGACCAAGGCTTTGTAGGGGTTCGTAACATGGAAAACAAAAATTTTCTACCGCATGAACACACAATCAAGATCTAATCTATGATCAAGCCAAGATCTATCTACTAGATTGTAGCAACGAGTCGATGGAATACTAACCCTCGAAGATCCAAAGCGGTTAACGAGAGCAGATTCTCGTGGGTGATGTAGTCGTACTCTTTCCGATCTCAAGATCGCATAGACAATCCTTCCAGCGCTGCGTTCCGGCAGCGCTTCCGCAGTCGGTCACACGTTCGGTACTCGATGAAGACCTTCCTCTCCCTTGTTCCAAAGAAAATGAGGTTGTAGTACTCTCCTCGCGATTAGACCTGACGGCGTGGTACCGGAAGTAGAGGGGAGATCTCGCAGGGCTTCGCCTTAAGCCGAAGCGAGTATGGTGGATTAGGGTTTCCCGAAAAACTAGGGTTTAGAGATCCGGAAGGAGGAGGAGGTGTCGACGGCGGCTAAGGCGGCGGCGACGGACCGGCGGCGGCGAGCGGCGGCGCTGGCGACGGCGGCTCGTGAAGAGGGCTTGGAACTTGTGTTGTTTGGGGCAACCCTCCCCCTCTATTATGAGAGGGAGGGGCAGCCTTGGGAATGGTGGGTTTGAATCCAAACCCAAACCCAAGTTGGATTGAGAGAAGGACTTGTTTCTTCTCCCACTAGGAAACCATTGTTCCAGTTTGACTTTTCAAACTTCCCGTTTGACTTTCAATTTAGAGCTTTATTTCTCTCTTGCATATGCCAACACCAAGTGACCTTGGACATGATCCAATCATTCCACTTACCCATGACACATTCATGGACCATTCTCCTTTCGGACCGGTGAACCTTCTAGAACCTCTCCGATGAAATCATCGGAAACTTTCCCGAACTCCGAAATAGGACTTTCCTTATATGAATCTTATTCTTCGGACCATTCCGGATCTCCTCGTGATATCCCGGATCCCATCCGAGACTCCGAACAATATTCTGTCTCTTACTCATCATCCCATAACTACTTAATAACATCGAATCCTTAAGTGTGTCTCCCTACGGTTCATGAATTATGCGGACATGACCGAGACACTTCTTCGATCAATAAGCAATAGAGGAATCTGGAAATTCATATGGCTCCCACATATTTCTATGATTACATTGCAATCGAATGAACCACTTACATACGATACCAATTTCCCTTTATCTCACGATAGTTTACTTATCTGAGGTTTTGATCGTCGGTATCTCTGCATACCTAGTTCAACCTCGTTACCGATAAGTACTCTTTTCTCGTTCCCGTGGAATGTGATCCCTTGTGAGCCTGTCACATGCTTGCAAGCTAATTGGATGACATTCCACCGACAGGGCCCAGAGTATATCTATCCGTCATGAGGATGGACAAATCCCACTCTTGATCCATGTGTCTCAACCCATACTTTCCGAACACTCAATGCCATCTTTATAGCCACCCAGTTACGGTGTGGTGTTTGTGTAGGGTTCGCAGCATAGAATTTTTTTTCCTACGATGGGAACAACTATGTACCAAGATCTATCTACTAGATACAAACAACGGGCGGATGTATATCCGTAGAGAACATACCCTTGAAGACCGACAAATCTTAACGATTCAAAACTCGTGGTTGATGTAGACGATCTCTTGCCGATCTCAAGATCGAGAGGAAGTCCTAGCGCCGCAAAACAGCAGCGCATCCGTGCTCGCACACACGTTCGAGGCACCAAGCAACCTCCGCCTCCTCGCTCCAGCGATGCAGCGGAAGCACAACTCTTTCTTGACGAATAGCCACCGGGAACATGTATCTCGCTAGTCCGAGACCATGGGGGATAAATTCTAGAGGGGGAGAGATCCTTCACGAGGAGGTGTGAGTGAGAAGTGAGAGGAGGGCTCCTTATAGGGAGGGGAAGCCAAGGGACGCCCGGCCATGGAGGGTTCCCCCACCTCTCCCTCATTCATGTGGGTGGACACTCCACTCACACAAAAGCCTTTCAATTCCCTCCACTCAAAAACCCACTCAAATTCCCATTAAATTTCCACCAAATTTAATGCAAACTCTCATTAAATAAAACTCTTTTATTTTATTCAGAATTTTGTCAATTACTTTAATGACAAACATTCACAAATAACCCCTTGCTAATATTTCATTTCACATGCAGAAACACTTTCTGCAATTTCACCCGAAAACCTGTTTCGGTATCTAGTGAAATAAATTCCTGCGCTTGTTCATTCTTTCGGCATGAAACATTTTCTCCAATTGGATGTCGGTGTCTCTTAAGTGTGTCACCCTACGGTTCGTGAATAATGCGGACATCTCAGATCAATAATCAGAAGCGGGATCTGGAGACCCATACTGACTCCCACACATTCAACGATGACTTTCTTGTGATCGTCGAAATCTTTTACGCTAGTATCTTAATCCCTTTGTTTCACGATATATTACATGTCCGAGATTCGATCATCGGTATCTCCATACCTAGTTTGATCTCGTTACTGACATGCACTCTTTTCTCGTTCCCGTGATATAACATTCTAGTGATCAAATCACTTGCTTGCAAGCTAATCAATGTGATATCACCGAGAGGGCCTAGAGAATATCTATCCGTCATCGGGATGAACAAATTCCACTCTCGATCCATGGGCCAAAACATAACACTTTATTAGTTCTGAATTCATCTTTATAATCACCCTGTTACGGTGTGACGTTTGATGTTATCAAGAAACTCTTCCGGTGTTAGTGATTGACATGATCTCATGGTCTAAGGATTAGGATCACTTCGTAAGTTGTTATAGCAATATAAACTCAATGACTTTGATCGTAACGCTATACTTCGGATGAATGTTCATCACACCATTACACTAATGTTCTGATCCCGTTATTAACAACATCCAATGTCCATGATTAGGAAACCTTGATCATCTTGTTAATCAACGAGCTAGTTTATAAGAGAGGCATAACTAGGAACTTTCTGTTTGTTTATTAAACACACATGTATTAACGTTTCCATATTAATACAGTTATAGCATGCAAAATAAATATTTATCATAAATAAGGAATACGATAATAACCACTTTATTATTGCCTCTCGGGCATATTCCCTTCAGTCTCCCACTTGCACTAGAGACAATAATCTAGTTTGAAAACTTTGCGTATTGAATACCTATGGCTTTCTGGTGTTCCATATACGCAATTGCAAGTGGTTAACATAAACTACGGATCTGACGCTTCAGGTCCGTGTGTATTTGCATGTCTTTGCGTCTTCACGCATCACTCATTCTCCAATGAGATCCCATTGTATAAATTTGGTATTTTGGTGAGACCTTTAGTTACTTGGGGTTAAAACACGTCGATACTATTGTCGTACAATATATCTTTAGTGTTAGCCCGTTACGAACCACACCTTAGTTTGATAACAAACTACTTAACACAAATGCCCTCCTTTGTTGCTGCTATAGCAGTCATATACTTAGCCTTTTGTTGTAGTATTCGTCACAATGTCTTAACTTTGGAATGCATCCAAATCCATCATGGAAACTTTCTTTCCATTTCATTGTGCCACCCATAGTTTAAATTGAGATAAACTTAATTTGTATCTTGTGACAAAACTAGTATCAATGTAACACTTTACAATGAACTATTTGTAATTGTTTGTCACCTCTACACAAATATATTCTTAGTTCTTCCAAAAGATCATAAGAATTTCCTTACTATTGTCCAATAATCGTTTTATGATTCATTCTGGTATATGCTCATAACACTTAGAGCATAGGACATATCTGGATGTGTACATATCATGGTATGATTGATCAAATCATTCTTGTGATTTTACTCATCAAGTGTCAAAGCACTAGAATCTTGTTTCACTTATCAAGTGTCGATACACTTGAATCTTGATTCAATTCCTTTCCATGCGACAAGAACCGTTTCTTGTCGTTTCTATATTGAACTCCTTCAATATCTCATATATGTACGTTTGGCCCAACCATATTAGCGTCACCGTCTATACACTATAGACATTCATGCTAAATATTCGGGTTTTGCCTAAGTCTTTCATCAAAATGAAATCCTTAACCTTTCTCAATAAAAGATACATCATTTCTAATCAACAAGATGTCCTTCACATAATGTATTAGAAATATGTCTCATCGCTCCCACTTAATTTCTTGCAAATGCAAGCATCTTCATCGTCTCCAGATGAAAACTCCTTTTTCATCATGGTGAAGATTCCAACTCCGCGATGCCTACTTCAACCGTTGAAGTTTGCATGCCCTTTTTAGCATCCTTTGAATTAACAAAACCCTTTGGACCGTGTCATGTACACGTCCTAGGTAACCATTCTATTAGAAGAAATTTGTTTTGTTTATTCATCTACCATATACCAAATTATATGTAGTGGTTGCTACTTTAATCCGTTCAGACTAAATATCGCTATGAAAGATCAAATCTTGTCATAGTCAACTCTTTGAACATTGTCATAAAATACTTTACGACATGTCGAATATTTCATAGATGTGAAACATCCATGTCTGTTTCTTTATAGATCCAAATATGACCGATAGGTTTTTACACCTTTCCGGAGGGTCTTCCAAGTTCAAAACTTGATTTATCGTGTATGGACTTATCACGGATTTTATGGCTTCAAGCCATTTGACGGAGTCAGGTCCCATCATCGCTTCTTTGCATATAGTCGGTTCATCATTGTCAAACAATAATGATTTACTCTCAAATCTAAGCATTCGATTGTTTATCCGACCGACTTGGTTCAATAAGAACTTAGATCTCCGTGTCCACAACCTTTGAGGCACATAAGCTATGAGCATTATGGCAGCCTCCCGAACCATTTCCGGCGATGAGCAACTCAGCACATATAGCTAAGGTTCGTTAACCTTATCAAAGTTCTATTGTCCTCCCACTTAAATTTTACGAAAAATTCCTTCTTCAAGAAACTTCACGTTTCAAGCGACAAACCCTTTTGTCCTTGGTGTTATGGAGGAATAACCAATTGTTATTCGAAATAACCTACAAAGACATGCTCATCCGACTTCGGTTGTAAACATCTTACTTATGTTTAGCATACCAAAATTTAAGAAATGTCAACTTGGGTTTTACCCCAAACCATAACTTCCATGGTGTCATTTCAACGGATCAAGATGGAGATCTTTTCAGTGTAAAAGCGGTAGTCTCTAAAGCTTTAATCTTTTAAAACATAATGGCAGTTTTATAAATAACACCTTTGATCCAACCATGTCAAACAAGGTTTCATTACAAATCTCAAACACTCCATATTCCTATGGTGTTTCGGGATATGTAAATCTAGGTGTTTTGCTAAACTTGCAACTCAAATAAATCCCTTTATGATAAAATCATAATTCATTTATTTTCTTGTTACACTTGTAACTCAAACAAATCCCTTATGATAAAATCATAAACCATTTATTTTCTTGTTACAATGATTATTCACTTCATCTTTGAAAGTCTTTGAAACGTTTTTCAAATATTTCATACTTCTTTCTCATTAAGTGAATATTCACTCAAATTTCCGGAGAAAGCATATGAAGTTGAAACCAATCGCTTACGACTACACATAATGGACTACATACATCGATATGTATAAATTCTAATAATTTAGTCGTTCGTTCTTCTTTGGCCTTTGAACAAAGTTTTAATTATCCCGAGGAAAGTCTCACAAGCGTCACTTTGATCAAATCAAAGACTCCAAAAATCCATGAATATGGAGATTCTTCATGTTTTCTTTCCAATATAATTTAAACAGCGATGTCACTTCGTAAGTGATCTTTCAATCATTTGTCTTGCGACATTTTAGCATTAGGTTTTATGGATGTGATTTCTCCAACTAGATTTGTAAATCATCCATCTTATATGGAATATGGTAATTATTTGAACAGCCTTTGTTCTCATAATACCTTATTTAAATAAAAATTATTAAAACAAATCTTGGAGTCGAGCTTTGATGTCAACGAGAAATACAAACAACGGTTTGTTTGTTTTCGATGAACATCATCACATATTCTCTTGCTAGTTACTTAGGCCACTATGGTTCATGAATTACTTTGTTCCGTATGAAATTTCATACAAACCAATTCGGTATCCAATACCCAAGAACCACATTGTTTAACAAGCAAAGAATACAACCATAACATGTATATCATCCATATACCTAAATTGGATATTTCCAATCTTTTCTTTTCTGCCAAATATATTTTATAGATTCTCTTTCAGCATTTCCTTTTCCTTTTTAAAAGAATCTATCAACATCAAAAGTGGCGCCATATACATGACACATAGTCCAAAGCGTGTATATTCAAATAATAATACCTTTGGACTTGCACTTTGAAGTAGATCACCATCATCAAATGATCGGTATTCTTTCAAAATCCATTCTTTAGTAATCTTTTAGTGCAGTAAACACTTTACATACATCTTCTATTCATCCCTATCATGACGACTTTCATGATCAAGCTACTATAGCTTATAAAGGTGAATCGTGAGTATAACATTACTTTCCAAAACCCTTTTGGATGATTAGGATGTCTAGCATCTCCAACCTTCGTAAATTCTCATCCAATATGAGAACATATATTATACTCTATCATATTGCAACCAAAACATTGTTTCAGATATCGTTATATCTGCCACACATGATGGTTTCTGAAACAATTCTTTTCAGCTCCTAGATAAACTTGATATTAAAACAATCAAGAATCATGGAGGCAAACCTGATACTTAAGATACTAACACTGGAATTGTTACTCTCGATTTAATACCAATTATTAAATTTCACGGAGTAAATAGAATTTTGCTGAAAGTTTGCAATAGGACTTTAAACTTTAGATTGACACTCAACACAATACGATACCAATTCGTAAAGTATATATCCAGAATTCTATAATTCTATTATCTCAATTATAACTAAGCATAAGGTGGTGAACGAATGCCAATGACTACAACAAATTATGCAAATTCACTTTGATTTAATTTATGATAAATTGAGTTCTACTAATCCAAATTAGAAATGAACTCCCACTCAAAAACGACATTCCTCGTGTCTTTTTGGTGATTACATGAACCAAATCCACTACACCAGGTCCGATCATCACGTGAGTCGGTGTAGCTTCAAAGGCGAGCATCGAATGGGCATCATATCTACTATATGACTCATGCTTAACCTTTCGGTCCGTGTTCCGAGGCCATGTCTGTACATGCTAGGCTCGCCAAGTAAGAACCTTGGTGTTCGCGTGTGTAACTGTCTTACACCCGAGATATGCTCGTGGATTCAAGTACACCCGATCATCACGTGGTGCCTTGAAGCGACGAAACATTGTCGGTGCATACTTAAGGAAGAACACATTTTTATCTTGATATCTAAATGAGGGATCATCTTATTATGCTAATAAAACGCCAAACAAGCAATATAAGATGCTATCAAACATCACATGTTTATTTAGTGAAATGATATGGTTCCCGCATATGATCTCTATCATGTGCACTGTGGTATGATCACTATCATATCTTTATGTGTAAATCCAAGGTCTATGGAGTTTACACGTTATGTGTGTTGAAAGAGTATCATCTCATACTTCTACTTACAACATCACCATATCATAAAACTAGCCCAGCAACAATCTAAACTAGACGCCTCTAATTTATCCATTGCAAATTTTACGTGGCTTAGGGCTTTCGAAGATAGAACCGTTCTTACCTACGAACATGAACCACAACGAGGATAACCAAATTGTTGACAACTCGTTGCAAATTAGATATTGACTATAGTAGGAGAGACAGACACCCGCTAGCCACTTATGCAAAACTAGTTGCATGTCAAGCGTGGAACAGGTCTCATGTGCGAGGACATGTAAAGTTTGTCCGGCCGCTTCATCCCACTATGCCACCAATATCCAAAGTACAACTAAGAAGCAATAAAATGATCATCATCGCCCACATACTCATATGTGTACTACCTGCAAAGTATCTACACATAGATCCGCTCGATGCCCTTTGTAGGGTTCGACATAGAAAACAAAAATTTTCCTACGATGGGAACAACTATGTACCAAGATCTATCTACTAGATACAAACAACTGGCGGATGTATATCCATAGAGAACATACCCTTGAAGACCGAAAAATCTTAACGAGTCCAAACTCGTGGTTGATGTAGACGATCTCTTGCCGATCTCAAGATCGAGAGGAAGTCCTAAGCCGTAAAATGCCGCATCCGTGATCGCACACACGTTCGAGGCACCGAGCAACCTCCGCCTCCTCGCTCCAGCGATGCAGCAGAAGCACAACTCTTTCTTGCCGAATAGCCACCGGGAACATGTATCTCGCTAGTCCGAGACCATGGGGGATAAATTCTAGAGGGGGAGAGAGATCCTTCACAAGGAGGTGTGAGTGAGAAGTGAGAGGAGGGGATCCTTATATAGGGGAGGGGGGAAGCCCAAGGGGGCATGGACGCCGGCCATGGAGGGTTCCCCCACCTCTCCCTCATTCATGTGGGTGGACACTCCACTCACACAAAAGCCTTTCAATTCCCTCCACTCAAAAACCCACTCAAATTCCCATTAAATTTCCACCAAATTTAATGCAAACTCTCATTAAATAAAACTCTTTTATTTTATTCAGAATTTTGTCAATTACTTTAATGACAAACATTCACAAATAACCCCTTGCTAGTATTTCATTTCACATGCAGAAACACTTTCTGCAATTTCACCCGAAAACCTGTTTCGGTATCTAGTGAAATAAATTCCTGCGCTTGTTATTCTTTTCGGCATGAAACTTTTGCTCCAAATGGATGTCGGTGTCTCTTAAGTGTGTCACCGTATGGTTTGCGAATAATGCAGACATGATCGAGACCCCTCTCGGATCAATAATCAAAAGCGGGATCTGGAGACCCATACTGACTCCCACACATTCAACGATGACTTTCTTGTGATCGTCGGAACCTTTTATGCTAGTATCTTAATCCCTTTGTTTCACGATATATTACATGTCCGAGATTCGATCATCGGTATCTCCATACCTAGTTTGATCTCAATCGACATGCACTCTTTTCTCGTTCTCGTGATATAACATTCTAGTGATCAAATCACTTGCTTGCAAGCTAATCAATGTGATATCACCGAGAGGGCCCAGAGAATATCTATCCGTCATCGGGATGAACAAATTCCACTCTCAATCCATGGGCCTCAACATAACACTTTATTAGTTCTGAATCCATCTTTATAATCACCCTGTTACGGTGTGACGTTTGATGTTATCAAGAAACTCTTCCGGTGTTAGTGATTGACATGATCTCATGGTCTAAGGATTAGGATCACTTCGTAAGTTGTTATAGCAATATAAACTCAATGACTTTGATCGTAATGCTATACTTCGGATGAATGTTCATCACACCATTACACTAATGTTCTGATCCCGTTATTAACAACATCCAATGTCCATGATCAGGAAACCTTGATCATCTTGTTAATCAACGAGCTAGTTTATAAGAGAGGCATAACTAGGAACTTTCTTCTTGTTTATTAAACACACATGTATTAACGTTTCCGTATTAATACAATTATAGCATGCAAAATAAACATTTATCATAAATAAGGAATACGATAATAACCACTTTATTATTGCCTCTCGGGCATATTCCCTTCAGTTTGATGTCATCAAAGCATCTTTCCGGTGATGGTGATAAGCATGATCTCATGGTCGAAGGAATTAGGTTACTATGTATCAGAAAGCTTATAGCAAATAAACTATATTAAATTACTTGATCTTTATGCTACACTTAACTATAGGAGTATGTCCATCACATCATTCTACTAATGATATGACCCTGTTGTTAATAACATCTCTATGTTCATGATCAGGAAACCATGATCATATATTAACCAACAAGCTAGTTTAACAATAGGCTTTACTAGGGACTCTTTTATGTTTACAAATCACACAAGTATTAATGTTTCCTGTCAATATAATTATAGCATGGTATGTAAACATTTATCATAAGTATGAATATATGATAATAACCACTTTATTATTGCCTCTTGGGCATATCTCCAATAGTCTCCCACTTGCACTAGAGTCAATAATCTAGTTTCAAACCTTTGTGTATTCAACACCTATGGCTTTCCGGTGTTGTAAGTACACAATTGCTAGTGGTCAAATGATCTCCGGATCTGACACTTCCAGACCCGTGTATAATTGCATGTCTTTGCGTCTCTACGCATCACTCATTCTCTAATGAGATTGCTTTGTATAAATTTGGTCCTTTGGTGAGACCTTTAGTTCTTTGGGGTTAAAACATGTTGATAATATTGTCGTACAATATATCTTCATAGTATTATCCTGCTGTGAACTACACCTAGTTTGATAACAAACTTCTTGACACAAATGCCCTCTTTAGCTGCTATAATAGCAGTCATATACTTAGCCTTTTGTTGTAGTATCTGTCACAATGTCTTAACTTTGGAACTCATCCAAATCCATTATGGAACTTACTTTCCATTATATTGTGCCACCCTTAGTTTAGATTGAGATAAACTTAATTTGTACTTTGTGACAAAACTAGTATCAATGTAGTACTTTTACAATGAACTAACCATCTATTTGCCACTTCTACAAAATAATATATTCTTAGTTCTTTTACAAGATCATAAGAATATCCTTACTATCGTCCAATGATCATCTTATAAATCATTCTGGTATGTGCTCATAACATTTAGAGGATAGGACATATCTGGATTTGTACATATCACAACATGATTGATATAAATACTCTTTGTGATTTCATACATCAAGTATCAATCTATACTTAAATCTTTGTCTGACTTACCAAGTGTCAATACACTTGAATATATCATCAATATTGAACTCATTCAATCCTTTCTATGCGACAAGAACCTTTCTTGTAGTTTCTATATTGAACTCATTCAATATATCATCTATGTACTTTTGGCACAACCATATTAGCGTCTATTGATGCCAAATATTTGGGTTTTGCCTAAGTCTTTCATCGAGATGAAATTCTTATCACGTGTTAATAAAAGATACATTATTTCCAATCAACAATATGTCTTTCATATAATGTATTAGAAACATGTCTTAGCGCTCCCACTTAATTTCTTGCAAATGCAAGCATCTTCATCGTCTCCTATGAAATTTAAACTCTTTTAACACTTTCATCATAGTGAAGATTCCAACTCCGCGATGCTTACTTCAACCATTGAAGTTTGCATATGCTTTTAGCATCCTTTGAATTAACTAAACCCTTTGGACCGTGTCGTGCACACGTCCTTGGTAACCATTCTATTAGAAGAACTTGTTTTGTTTATTCAACACATAACAAAATTATATGTCGTGGTTGCTACATTAATCCGTATAGACTAAATATCGCTATGAAAGATCAGATCTTGTCATAGTCAACCTTTGAACATTGTTGTGAACTCTTTCTCAACATGTCGACTATTTCATAGATGTGAAACATCCATGTCTATTTCTTTATAGATCCAAATACGACTGTAAGGTATTGTACCTTTCTAGAGGGTCTTTCAAGTTCAAAGCTTGATCTCTCGTATATGGAACTATCACGGATTTTATGGCTTCAAGCCATTTGACGGAGTCAGGGCCCATCATCGCTTCTTTGCATGTAGTCCGTTCATTATTCTCAAATAATGATTCAACCCTCAAATCTTGGTATTTGATTGTTTACTCGACCTACTTGGTTCAATAGAAACTTTGACCTCCGTAACCACAACCTTTGAGGCACGTGAGCCATGAGCATTGTTGCTGCCTCCGGAACACTTTTCGGCGCTGCGCAACTTTGCACATATAGCTAAGGTTCTTTTAACCTTATCAAAGTTCTATTGTCCTCCCACTTATCTTTTCACGAAAAATTCCTTCTCAAAGAAACTTGACGTTCTAAGTGACAAACACTTTTGTCTCCGATGTTATGGAGGAATACTTAACAGTTATTCGAAATAACATACAAAGACAGGTTCATCCGACTTTGGTTGCAAACATCTTTCTTATGCATAGCATACCAATGTTTAAGAAAGGACAACTTGGGTTTTATCCCAAACCATAACTTTATATGGTGTCATTTCAACGGATTATGATGGAGCTCTTTTCAGTGGAAAAACGGTAGTCTCTAAAGCTTTTAATCTTTAAAATATAATGGCAGTTTTATGAATTACACCTTCGATCTTACCATGTCAAACAAGGTTTAATTACATATCTCGAACGCTCCATACTCTTATGGTGTTTCGGGAAATGCAAATCCATGGAACGATTCCTTAAATCTTAGGTATTATGCTAAACTTATAACTCACACATATTCCTTTATAAACTATTTATATTCTTGTTACAATGATTTTGCACTTCATCTTGAAAGTCTTTGTGAAAGGGCATGTATGCCCCCATGTGTGGTTTTGGTAATTAATGAAAATCTCTATGGACTAATGTGTAAATTGAGTTTCACTTGTAGGTTTGTCCATTGGCATCGCTTGGGCCATGTGTTGGTCTCAAGGTTGGAAGATGAAGAAATGTCCAAGGGATTTGTGCCCATTGGAATCATGAAGAAAGAAGGAGCTTGAAGGTCGATCAAGGCATGTGCAAAGAGTTGCATCAAGATGGATCAACCTCAAGTTAGGATGAAGAAGGACGAGCTCCAGATGCGCCATCTCTAGAAGATCTCATGCTTGAAGCTTGCCATCCTCGTGCTCATGGAATGATGAAGACAAGTTCAAAGAAGAGGTTTCCCCATGGAATATGGGGGATCATTTTGCAAGTCTTCATCAAGCAAGAGCGAGCAAGAGCAAACAAGAAAGGTGTTCCCACTATAGAACAAGACGGTCTACATCAAGTTCAAGTGGGACGCTCAAGGCAAAGGTATGTTGATAGGGCTTCTCTTTTGCCGGTCTCGTGTTGTTAGTTGGGAGACCGGGTTTAGGATAGATAGCCATACTATCAAGAGGGGCTCTCAAGCGGGTGTCTCGTTTGCATCGTTTGGAGAGAGCTCAAACCTTTGCATTCATAGAATCATCTTTCTTGGTTGTTATTTGGTTCTTGTCCATGAGAGGATCTAGAGCTTGTGGTCATCATCATAACAAGCTCTAGTTCATCATCTAAGGATTTCACTTGCATATCTTATTGCGGTTTTTGATCTTGAAGTTTTCCGGCTCCACACCTTGGGGATACTTCACATATATATGATATTTTCTCCTAAGGTGTATTTCGTATCGTTATCTTTCCAACAAAATTGGTTTCATCCCATTTGGAGTTCGGATGCAAAAGTTATTATGCTTTTACGGTTTCTGGAATTTCTCTCGACCGGAAGTTCGGCTTCCACGGAAGTTCCTAGGCATCTTTGCCGCGAAAGTTCTGGTGGAAGTTGGTCTTTCCGCCACGCCAAGAACCTTACTTTTGAAGCGTTCTATTTGCCGGAACTTTGTCAGAACTTGCTCGGAAGTTCACCGGAATTTCCGGTCTGTTTTGACCGGAACTTACGGTTGCGCTTCTGGAGCGGGCGTCAACGGTCTGATGACCGTTGGAGCCAGGCTGGGCGGAACTTCCGCCCCAGAGTCGGAAGTTCCGGCCATGTTTCGTTTTCTCAGTTTCTTGCTCCGCAGTTTTCATCCGTTGGCTGGGTGCCACCGGAACTTCCGGCCTCTCACCGGAAGTTCCGGCCAGGTGTCGCGAATGCCCATAACGGGCAGATCTGGGAGCCCTTTAAAAGGGGCTCCTCTTCCCCTTCGTGGGCACTAGCTTTTCTTCTTGGTTCTTAGCTTTCTCTCTCTCCTCTATTGTCAACCTTGAAGAAGCTTTCCCTCTCCCTTTCCCCTCCTATGATTCTTGCATCTTTTTGAGGGATTTGAGAGAGGAGATCTGGATATACAATCCCCCCAAGTCAAATCCCTTCTTTGTGAAGGAATCATTGGGATCTAGATCTTGGAGAGTTTTGTGTTCTCCTCTTGTGTTCTTCCTCCCTTATTCCCCCAATAGCTTTTGTAGCTTTGTTGGAATTTGGGGGAGAAGGACTTGCCCTTGCATTTGGTGCATAGGTTTGAGTTCTCCTCGGAGATTCGGCGAGTTAAAGCTTGTGAGATTTTTTCTCTTGGGTTCCTTGGAACCCTAGACGGTTGTGTGGTTGGATTGTTGACCTTTTGTGGTCTTGTTGACCTTTTGTGGTCTTGTAGCCTTTTGTGGCATTGTTGGCCTTTTGTGGCATTGTTGGCCTTTTGTGGCTTTGTTGTTGGGAGCCTCCAATTGAGTTGTGCAGTTAGCCCCAATCTTGTACGGGTTCGGTGACCGCCCTCAAGCGTCCCATAGTGGAGCAAGTGCCCGCCTTTTGTGGTGCGCACTTGGGAGAATAGGGTGAGCCTTTTGTGGCATCGGTGAGTTGCGTGCTTCCGCATCCGGGGTGAGGCCTTGTGTGGCGTTGGGTGAGCATCGAGCCACCACACCTCGAGGTGAGCCATTTGTGGCGTTCGGAGAGCATTGCGCCATCGCACCTCTCCAACGGAGACGTAGCTTCTTTGGAAGTGATATTCGGGAAACAAATCTTCGTCTCCGCATCCATCGGTTATCTCTCAACCAAACCCTTTACTTATGCACTTTACATTGTGATAGCCATCGTGCTTGAAGTATTTATACCTTGCTATCACCTTGTTGCTTGTATTGCTTAGCATAGGTTGTTTGGTGCCCTAGGTGAACTTAGTGGCTAGGTTTTGTGCACAATAAATTAAACGTTAGTTTTATTCCGCATGTACTTGAGCCTAAACCGTAATAATTTTAAAAGCCTATTCACCCCACCCTCTAGGCGACTTCCTTTGTACTTTCACTTTGAACTTTTCAAATGTTTCATACTTCATCCTTATTAAGTAAATATTCATATATTCACTCAAATTTTCGGAGAAAGCATATGAAGTTGAAATCCATCGCTCTTGACTACACATAATGGACTTCGTACAACAATATGTACAAGTTCCAATAAGCTAGTCATTCGTTCCCTTTTGGCCTATGAACGAAGTTTTAATTATCTCTAGGAAAGTTTCACAAGCGTCATTTGATCAAAAATCAAAAGACTCCAAAATTCCATCCACATGGAGTTTCTTCATGTTTTCTTTCCAATATAATTTAAACGGCGATGTCACTTCCTAAGTGATCTTTCAATCAATTTGTCTTTCGACATTTTTAGCACTAGTTTTATGGATGTGATTTGTCCAACGAGATTTGTGAATCATCCATCTTTTATGGATTACGGCAATTATTTGAACAACCCTTTTGTTCTCATAATACCTGATAAAACAAATCTTGAAGGCAAGCTTTGATGTTTAACAAGCAGCACAATAACCCTTTATTTGTTCTTGATGAACATCATCACATATTCTTTTGCTAGTTATTTAGGCCATTGTAGTTCATGAATTGTGTTGTTTCGTATGACGATTCACACCAACAAATTCAGTATCAAATACTTAAGAACTACATTGTTTAACAAGCAAAGAATACAACCATAACATGTATATGCTCTATATACCTAAGCTGAACAATTATAGTCTTTTCTTTTCTGCCATATATTTATGAGATTCTCTTTCAGTATTTCCTTTTCTGTTTGAAAGAATCTATCAACATCAATAGTGGAGCCATACACATGACACATAGTCCAAAGCGTGTATAGTTAAAGACCAATGTCTTTGGACTTACACTTTGAAATAGATTACCATCATCAAATGCTTGGTGTTCTTTCAAATTCCTTTCTTAGTAATCTCTTGGTGTAGTAAACATTTTACCTACATCAAATATTCACCCTTATCATGGAATTATCCATGATCAAGCTACTTTTAGCTTATAACGGTGAATCGCGAGTATAATGTTGCTCTCCAAAACCTTTTGGAGGATTAGGACAACTAGTGTCTCCAACCTTTTACAAATTCTTATCAAATATGAGAACATGACTTTTGCCATATTATACTCTATCATGTTGCAACCAAAACTTCATTTCAGATATCACAATATCTTTCACACATCATGGTTTCTGAAACAACTCTTTCAGATCCTAGATAACCTTGATATTAAGACAATATCAAGAATCATGGAGACAAACATGATACTCATACACTAACACTTAGAATTGTCACTCTTGTTTTAATACCAATTATTAAACTTCATGAAGTAACGGGAACTTACTGAAAGTTTGCAATAGGACTTTTAAACTTCAGATTAACACTTCAAAACAATACGATACCAGTTCGTAAAGTAACTAACCAGAATTCTATAGTTCTACCATCTCAATTGTAACTAAGCGCAAGGTGGTAAACGGATGCCAATGACTACAACAATTATGCAAATTCACTTTGATTTAATTTATGATAAATAGTGTTCAAATTTTAATCAAATTGTTGTTGAACTCCCACTCAAAACAATATCCCTCGCATTGTTTTAGTGATCACACGAACCAAATCCACCACATCAAAACCGATCATCACGTGAGTTGATGTAGCTTCAATGGCGAGCAGTCAACATGTTCATCATATCTACTATATGACTCATGCTTTACCTTTCGGTGATCCGTGTTATGAGAGCATGTCTTTACATGCTAGGCTCGTCAAGATCAAACCTTAGCTTTCGCATGAGCAAATCTGGCTTGCTCACGTTGTATACACTCGCAGAATCTAACACACCCGATCATCACGTGATGCTTCAAAACAACGAGCTTTGGCAACGGTGCTTACTAAGTATGAACACTTTAAAACTTGAAATTGTGTGCTTGAGGGATCATCTTATAATGCTACCGTCGTTAACTAAGCAATACAATATGCATAAAAGGATTAACATCACATGCAATTCATAATATGTGATATGATATGGCCTTTCTTCTTTGTGCTTCCGATCTCCATATTCAAGCACGAACATGATCTCCATCATCACCGGCATTGCATCAAGGTCAATGACGCCGCTCCATGGTTGTCGTCCACCAGCTTTAACTATTACAACTACTTTGAATAGACACGCGGGTTGCCGGTTGCCAACTTACAATAAGGAACATTGCATACATCATATATAATCACAATCAAAGCCATATCACATCACAGCCCACCCCTGTAAAACAAAGTTAGACGCCTCTAATTTCTTTGCATGTTTTACGTGGTTTGGGGCTTTCAATAAGTGTATTTCTAACTTAGGAACAAGAACCACAACATTGATACTAGTATTGTCAATCACCCGTTGTAAATTTAATCTTAACTATGTTGGGAGAAACAGGCACCCGCAAAGCCACTTATGCAATACAAGTTGCATGTCAAGCGTGGCGCAAGTCTCATGAACGATGTCATGTAAGGTTAGCCCGGGCCACTTCATCCCACCATCCCGCAAGATGCAAAGTACACAAGAAGCAATCGACAACAAAAGCATCAACGTCCACAATGACCATTGTGTTCTACTCGTGCAACAGATCTACATATAGACACGTCTCTAAAACCACTGTAGGGGTTCGTAACATGGAAAACAAAAAAATTCTACCGCATGAACACACAATCAAGATCTAATCTATGATCAAGCCAAGATCTATCTACTAGATTGTAGCAACGAGTCGATGGAATACTAACCCTCGAAGATCCAAAGCGGTTAACGAGAGCAGATTCTCGTGGGTGATGTAGTCGCATTCTTCCGATCTCAAGATCGCAGACAATCCTTCCGGCCACAAGGCTCGGCAGCTTCCGCAATCGGTCACACGCTCGGAGACTGATGAAGACCTTCCTCTCCTTGTTCCAAAGAAACGGAGGTTGTAGTACTCTCCGTGATTCCAAAGATGACGGCGGTACCGAAAGTAGAGGGAGATCTGCAGGCTTCCTTAAGCCAAGCGAGTATGTTGGATTAGGGTTTCCGAAAACTAGGGTTTAGAGATCCGGAGGAGGAGGAGGTGTCGGGCGGCTAAGGCGCAAGGGCGGCGGCTTGTGGAGAGGGCTTGGAACTTGTGTTGTTTAGGGCAGCAGCCCTCTATTATGAGAGGAGGGCAGCCTTGGGAAGGTGGGTTTGAATCAAACCCAAACCCAAGTTGGATTGAGAAGGACTTGTTTCTTCTCCCACTAGGAAACCATTGTTCCAGTTTGACTTTTCAAACTTCCCGTTTGACTTTCAATTTAGAGCTTTATTTCTCTCTTTCATATGCCAACACCAAGTGACCTTGGACATGATCCAATCACTCCACTTACCCATGACACATTCATGGACCATTCTCCTTTCGGACCGGTGAACCTTCTAGAACCTCTCCGATGAAATCATCGGAAACTTTCCCGAACTCCGAAATAGGACTTTCCTTATATGAATCTTATTCTTCGGACCATTCCGGATCTCCTCATGATATCCCGGATCCCATCCGAGACTCCGAACAACATTCGTTCTCTTACTCATCATCCCATAACTACTCAACAACATCGAATCCTTAAGTGTGTCTCCCTACGGTTCGTGAATTATGCGGACATGACCGAGACACTTCTCCGATCAATAACCAATAGAGGAATCTGGAAATTCATATGGCTCCCACATATTTCTACAATTACTTTGCGATCGAATGAACCACTTACATACGATACCAATTTCCCTTTATCTCACAATAGTTTACTTATCCGAGGTTTTGATCGTCGGTATCTCTGCATACCTAGTTCAACCTCGTTACTGATAAGTACTCTTTTCTCGTTCCCATGGTATGTGATCCCTTGTGAGCCAGTCACATGCTTGCAAGCTAATTGGATGACATTCCACCGAGAGGGCCCAGAGTATATCTATCCGTCATATGGATGGACAAATCCCACTCTTGATCCATGTGTCTCAACCCATACTTTCCGAACACTCAATGCCATCTTTATAGCCACCCAGTTATGGTGTGGTGTTTGATGTCATCAAAGCATCCTTCCGGTGATGGTGATAAGCATGATCTCATGGTCGAAGGAATTAGGTTACTATGTATCAGAAAGCTTATAGCAAATGAACTATATTAAATGACTTGATCTTTATGCGACGCTTAACTATAGGAGTATGTCCATCACATCATTCTCCTAATGATATGACCTGTTGTTAATAACATCTCTATGTTCATGATCAGGAAACCATGATCATATATTAACCAACAAGCTAGTTTAACAAGAGGCTTTACTAGAGACTCTTTTATGTTTACAAATCACACAAGTATTAATGTTTCCTGTCAATACAATTATAGCATGGTATGTAAACATTTATCATAAGTATGAAGATATGATAATAACCACTTTATTATTGCCTCTTGGGCATATCTCCAACAGGCTTCAGGATGACCAATTACTGTACGTAGTCTTTCTATAAATCATGTTCAACTTTCGTGAGATTCAACCTCAAGAACAATATAAGAAACGAGAAAAAGATAATTATGAGCTTCTACAGCACAAGCCATGATAATTATTTTTTGTCTGAAATGAGTGATTTGCATTTGTCTAGATTTGAGTGTATCTTGACGCGTTTTAGGGTATAGATACGTGCGAATTTAAAAAAAAAACAAAGTCACTTATTACTGAACGGAGGGAGTAGATGTTAATAGTTTTTTTCTAAAGGGAAAAGTCCAAAACAAACCTTAAACTTGTAGGCAAAAGATAAATCAAACCCTAAACTCATAATCCCTGAAATCGGCACACTTAACTCACTGATCCCGATCTAAAAAAACTCATTGATCCTGGTCTATTTTAAATCTTGGAGCGGATTTAGCTGGGATTCGCTGACATGGCAAGTTAGAACCGGGATGGTTGACTGGATGGCCTACAAGCCTTGAGGTATTTTGCGCTTAAGAAATCTTAATCTGAATAATTTGTTCTGTGTGTGAAAAGGTTGCCCCACGTATGATTATCCATCTTCCACGTCCGTCATGTACTAGTGAACCTACGGCTGAAACGGAACATAAGGGAACCGACTTGCCGTCGTGGACAGGCGCTTGCGTCCAGCTAGCGGTACGTGATGCATGGCGAGCAGATTAATTCCGTCTAATCTAAATTAATACTACAAATTGACCAGGATCAATGAGTTTTTTTTAGATCGGGATCCCGTCTAATCAATTCGCTGACATGCCTGAGCCAGAACGAGGCGTGGGGCGGCGAGGCGTCTCCCAGGTACTTGACCTTGGCGCGGAGCCTAACTTTGGAGCTCCCACGGCGGCGGCGCGACGATTTTTCGGTTGCTCGTACGGAGCGCCTCCCCGGCAAAGGTAGGAGGCGACTCAGATATATAGAGAGAAAACAGAGATAAACTTCGACATGCCACGTCAACAGTCCCTGTTTGGGAACAAACACAAGGTTTAAAATAGACCGGATCAAAGATTTTTTTTTTTGAGGAATAAACGGCGGGCACGAGGTCGGCATGAACCAATTTCATTGAATAGACATAGTGAATGTCATTACAAAAAAGCCGCAAGAGAGCAACCAAAAAAGAGAAACTAAACAAAACGGTCTATAGCCTAGCTAGGACAAGCAAGAGTTTATTGGGTGTTTGGAAAAATACATAGAGGTGAAAACTGTACACCAAGAAGATAGAATTAGACTGAAGATGGACTACTCATTTCTCGCAAGGTGGTAGAACCTCACCGTCCAATCCTCCGCTAAGGATTTATGAGAAGGGTTTTTAGTTCTATGAGACCATAGAGAGATGTTGTCGGCACACCTGCGAAAAACGAGATGGATAGGCTCGACCTCGTTCCTAAAGACTTTTGTGTTTCTCTGCTTCCAAATATTCCAGAGAGCGCCTATGATTACCGAAGTTCTTACTTGGCAAGAAGAAGAGCCATCCCAGAGATCCCTGAGCGAGAAACAAGACATAACATCATCGTGCAAGGCGGGCACTGCGATCCAGAACGGCAAAACCGAAGGGCAGTGAAGCAACAAGTGAACCGAAAACTCCGTCGAAGAGCAGAACGAGCAAGAATCAGAGGACGCAATGCCTCTCTTGAACCTGCGCTCATTAGTGAAAAGCCTGTCCCGATCCGCCAGCCAAAGGAAGATACGGCACCGATTCGTCGCAAAATTGTTCCAAGTGGTAGTTGCGAAGGGGACCTCCTGCAAATGATCAAAAGCTGCCAAGTATGTTGTTTTAGTGGTTAGAGGCCTGCCGTCCGAACGCGCGACTCTAACGTCCGGGACACTATCATTTAGGTTAACGGAAGCTACAAGCGCCTGCAGATCCGAGAGCTCCGAAGACGCGGCATGAGAGAGACGCGGGAGAGTGTCTAACAGAACGGACGTCGATTGACAGGAGAAGGCTACCGAGCAGTTTTTGTGTGTGATGTGGGAGTAAAGGGCTGGGAAACGAATGTCCAGGGTTAGGTCATCTATCCAAAGATCATGCCAGAAAGAGGTAGCCGTACCCGATCCGACGGCCACTTTTGTTAGACATCGAAAGGAGGGTGAGCAAGAGAGTAAATCCTGCCAGACAACTGATTCAAGGTAATGGGTGTCCCCCCAAGTCGCGGTTTTGGGACCAACCATATCTACATCGCAGCCACTGTGCCCACGGAAGAGAACTATCGGAGTGAAGCTTAGAAAGAAACTTCATAAGCAAAGCCTGATTGTGAGTCCTAAGGCATCGGAAACGAAGACCGCCTTTGGAAACAGGAGCGCAAAGCTCGTCCCAAGCAACTTTGCATTGACCACCGGTAACATGGTCATCGCCAGCCCAAAAGAAAGCCCGACAAATTTTGTCGAAAGAAAGAATGGTTCCAGCAGGGACGACAATAGCCGAAAGTAAGTGGGAGGCCATGGACCTAAGAGAGGCTTTTACCAGGATTGCATGACCACTGATAGGTGTAGCTTTCCCAACCCACCCGGGCAATCTGTTTCGAAGCTTTTCTAAGTAAGGCCGAAAGACAGACAGTCTTAGCTTGTGAGTGGAAAGTGGAAGGCTGTAACACCCTCAGAATCGGACCTATGCAAGTTTGAACAAAATTCGCCAAACCCGCATAGAAACGATTCAAAGGTGCCCACCAGGCACTTTCGTGCGGGTGGAAAACGAAGTAATAACATTACACAACAGTCCTCGATGGGACCCACGCAGATATATATATAACAATGACTCAAAGAGTCAAGAATACAGAGAGATATTATACAAAGATCCAAATCACCTTGAAAGCGGTAGAGTCCGACTACGGACAAGAAGCAAATGGGGCTAAGAGCCACGAAGAATAACCAATGGCGCCCATAACCCCAGGCCAAGCCGAAAGGGTAACCCCGCTAACGACGCCGATCCCAAAACCCGCTTAAACAAAAGGGGTGCCGACAAAGGGCAAAGGAAAAGAAGGAGCGTCGATCGAGGCCAAGACAATGAGGCTAGAATTGCGGTCCTCGCCTACATAGGTATGGTGGATCAAGCGCAGCGCAAGATGCACTGAACAACCTATAGAGACTCGATACAACTGGCGGATATCAGAGAGGGATAAGAATGACCTAACCGGACCCAACCTGAAGCTATCACCAAACAAACCCATCCTGGTGTTTCCCCCTCGAGACCAAACGAGGAAGTCAACCGAGGAACTCACACGGTTGGCAGTTTTACTTATTCGGTTATAGTTGCGGCACTTTACTAGTCAGGTTTAGATAATCGTCCTGATAAAATAAGCAGTGGGCACTTTTAGTTAATCATTCCGTGATAGTTGCAGCAATTACTAATCAGATACAGATAGCATGATGTAATCCCGAAACCCAGCAGTTGTTGGTACTTTTATACAGCCATTTCGTTGTAGTTGCAATACTTACTAGTCAGGTACAATGGTCGCAAGCGACACTCCAAACAAGCAATTGTGGGCAGTTTTATTAGTCATTCCATTGTAGTGAAGCTGATTACTAGTCATTATAAAGTCAAATTTATAACAATAAACTTTAGTTATGCTTGTCTATGATCAAGAAACTGTGCTCCAAGTCGTCCATATCCATGGACACGGCTTTCGAAAGTTTTACCCGCCGGGTGCACCAATAGCAACACACGCCGATCAACCTCGAAAACCAAATCAAAACCCAACGAGGCTTTCACGATCGAACAATCACAGATTCAGAATATTTCAGGGGCCACCCTTGAAGTATACCCGCAACGAGTAAGCAAGCCGAGACGGACCCAAGGTTTATGACAATGGCTGTAACGACAAAGAGGTCCCCAATCGGGACTGTCGATACACAAAACATTATGCTTACCTAACAAGACAAAGTGTGCTCGCACAAATTAAATACGTAGCATGGCATAAGTACAGGATAGTAAAACACCTCAAACTAGTTTGTGGCCCCAAGAAATAAGATGAATCAAGCTCCGGCTGGGGGTCCCATATACCTCCGGATGTGGATAGCGCGATAAAACAAGGAACAGGAATCAAGTACTCGGGTCTTACGGACACAAGTGGGCTCGAAACCAAATATTATCTATCACCCACCGATGCCTCGCTTATTTCAATTTTAGTTGTTAAACAGAAATTAAAGTGACGATAAGTAAAACTAGAATCACTTCCAACATCAACATGCGGCAACACATCAGCAATCGTGGGGTATATGACACACATCCGCACTTGAGCAAGCAACTACGACGCAAGTCCAACTATCTACCAAACAATGTAATAGGGTGTGTCCAAGGCAAATATCAGTCATAGGGATATCACGGGTACGAAAACTAGAGCATCGCAACACGTATAGCAATAGATCAACAGAGGGAAGTAAATACTATAAAAGTAAGATAGGTAGAAAGGGGAGATGCTCACCGAAAACATTGTCGAAGGTTTTAATCAAGATCGGTAAGCTCACATCAACTCAACGGCCTTATCCGCGAAGAAGCAAAGCACTAGAAGAAACACCGGATACAATATTTAATACAACGGCAGAAGATCGGCATGATGCATGTATGATGCATGGCATGGCAAAGGTGCGGTGCAATTAGGTCAGATTAAGCGGAACCGGGGTCCCGACAATTAGTTAAAAGGGTTCAAGTTATTTAGTACCCCGCAAATTAAATGTTGTTATAACAAGGCAAGATAAGATACCGGTTCGCTACACAAATTTTAAATGAGGCCGATATGAGACTAGATTTGCCCGCATATGGGCCCCATATTTAATTATTAGGTGAACCGGCATAAGGCCCCCAAACCAATGAGATGCATGCGGGATGAATGACAATTAAAGATGCAACAAGTTGTATTAGATTGCAAGATAGGGTGTCGGGAAGGGGTTCACACATTGAGGCTCGACGATCTTGGGGTTCCGGGGTTCGGGGTCGAGGTCCGTGGTCGTCGGGATCGATCTCGGGTCTGTGGTTTAGGGTTCGACGGGGTCGTTCTCGGACTCAGGGGTAGGTCTTGGTGCATCCGTGGTCTTCGTGTCATGTTGTCGGTCTTGGCGTCCGGGGGAGATTCTCGGTGTCCGTGAGGTAGTCCTTGGCGTTCACGAGGGAGGTCGTGGTCCGGCGTCGGAACAGCGGATTCGCCCTGGGTCGGTGCCGTTCTTGTCATCACGACGATCTTGTCGGATCCGGTCTTCGTCTTCGGGAGCGGGTACTCAGGGTATCGACAACTTCGGTTCTCTGTGGCGATCTTGGCACTCGATGTCCGGGAAAAGAACTTGTCGCACCTACCGTCTTCGGGTTCGCTCCAATCGGGCCCATGTCGGAGTACTTGTCGTCCCATGAAGGAGATCTTGCGTCTAGGGTCTCGGCAAACTTGGCGGTCCCGAGGGTTCGGTTCGTGAGGCGGTCTTGATGCTCCGTAACGAGGGCCCACGGGGACAGGGTCACGGTGAACTTGGCGTTCCGTTTAACGACCTTGGCGTCCTTGTCGGAGTTCCCGGGTGACGCTGTCGGTCTTGGTTTACGGCGCCGCTCGTTGGGGGTGATTCCAGGCGAAAGTCTCGACGTTCCAGATCGGTCTCCGGTTTCCGTGTGGTGGACTTGGTGCCGTGGTTCCCTTGTCGACCTGCACAAAACCAAACACAGGAGCGCCCTTTGCGAGGACAACTTCGTCTGGAGGCGGCCTCCGTGGCGCGCCCGGGCCCCACGGATCTTGCGTGAGCGAGCAAGGGGCACGTCTTGGCGACGGACATGGAAGCAGGGCGGGCGAGGAAGGTTGGCGGCTTCTGGCGGCGGGGCGGGCTGCGGGTCGAGGAAGGCGGGCGTGACGGTGGCGCGAGGAGAGGTAGGGCGGCGCGAGCTGCGCGCCGGAGGAGGGCTTGAGGCGAGGCGGTCCGAGGCGGCGGGCTTGACGAGGACGAACGGCGGAGCAGAGGGCGGCGGCGGCTGCCAGCGGGGAGGCGCCAGGGAGAGGAGGGCTTGAGCACGGCGAGGAGGAGGGGCTGCGGACGGAGCGGTTGGGGAGGCCGCGAGGGGCCGGCCAGGAGGGCGCGGGGAAGCAGGCGGGCGGCGGCAGCGCATGACGCTGCAAGGAGCGAGAGGCGGGCGGCCTGGGCTTGGGGCGCAGGCGGAGGCGAGAGGAGCGGACGCCTGAGGGCTGGGGATGAGGACGGCGGCAGAGGAGGCTTGCATCACAGGCGCATGCGGGAGGTTGGGAAGAAGAGGCCAGGGGACGCGGGTGGGAGGCGGGTCCCGTGGGGCTGGGCCACTGTAGGGAGGGACCTCTTGAGGAGGTGAGCGTGGTCTTTGGGTTGGTGGGGCTGGATCCTGTGCGTGTGTGGTGTTGTGTGGGTGGGGTGGGGAGAGTGTGTGGCCAGGTGGGGAGGGGGGAGAGAGAGAGAGGGCCATGTGGCAGGCTAGGAAAGAGGGGAGAGATGAGGTGGCGTATGGGGATTGGTGGGAGTGAGGTGGAGGGTGAGAGAGGGTAGATTAGTTAGTAGGTTTAGGATTTGTTGGGATGGACCGGGTGGACCGTTTTAAAAATCTGGGGCGGTCGTTCGGGTCGGGTTGGCCCGTTCGACTGCCCCTACTAAAATAAATATAATTTTTATTTGTTTTAAACGGGCCATATGCAATCCGATAGCGGCCAAAACAAAATATTCCGGGGACCCGGTTTTGATGTTTGAATAACGAGGGGCGTTTAGAAAACAACACGGCTTCGCAAACATAGTTTTATGCGAACATTGCATGATGATGATGATGCAATGCACAAATTTAACGCGATTTTCTAGTAGTGGTTTTGCGGGATGCCACAATTCGACACCACTAACAATGGATCTCGCCCTCGAGATCCGCCTCATGGTACCGGAAGGAGGGTCGGCGGTCTGATCCTTCGCGCTTCGTGTAGATCCTCGCGACACCACTAACGAGGGTTCCTTCTTCAACTGGGAAACGGTGACACCACCAACAAAGGTCGTTGTTCGGACCGTCGCGAGAACACTCCGGAGACACAAAGGACGAAGATAGAGGTATCAAACGATAAGGCCACCTCTAACTTCCTTGGACGGAGTAAAACTGCTGGATCCACTGATTCGATGTACAAAAGCGAATGATAAGAGTAGTGGTATGGTAGCTACTCCATCCCGCACTCGAACCATTACTCTGCACACAAATATGTGGATTCTGCAACCAACTCTCGGAATTAGACTGAAGATCTCGACAAGCAAGGTTCGGAACAACGGAGTGATGCAGACCCTGCATCGGATCTGGCATAGATGAGGTCGTCGCGTCGGAAAACACCGGAAGGCACAGACAAGAACAAAGGACGGCATCACGGACGAAGGATTCCTCGGATAGCATGAAGACCAGATGTAGCAACACCGTTATCGAAGAAGGAAGCGAAACCCTAAAGGTACGACGGAACCCAGCCACGAATTCTGGACTCAAGAAAAGGGAAGAGAGCGGATTCAAAACACGTAGGGGTAAGAGGAGAACAGAGGGTAAGGAGTAAAATCGACCTAATCGAACTATCCAACCGAGTTTGCAAAATAGTTTTGACACCCTACTTGACCGTTAGCTAGGTTATCCTCACATTTGGACTTGTGGGGTATCGCAACCGCTGAGCTCGATACCACTCAGAACACCCTCGATCGGACCTATGCAAGTTTGAACAAAATTCGCCAAACCCGCATAGAAACGATTCAAAGGTGCCCACCAGCACTTTCAAGGTGGAAAACGGCAAGTAATAACATTACACAACAGTCCTCGATGGGACCCATGAGCAGATATATATATATAAATGACTCAAAGAGTCAAGAATACGAGATATTATACAAAGATCCAAATCACCTTGAAAGCGGTAGAGCGTCCGACTACGACAAGAAGCAAATGGGGCTAAGAGCCTCAAGAATAACCAATGGCGCCCATAACCCTGCAGGCCAAGCCGGAAGGGTAACCACGCTAACGACGCCGATCCCAAAACCGCTTAAACAAAAGGGGTGCCGACAAAGGGCAAAGGAAAAGAAGGAGCGTCGATCGAGGCCAAGACACGCGAGGCTAGAATTCAAGGTCCTCGCCACATAGGTATGGTGGATCAAGCGGCGGCAAGATGCAATCGAACAACCTATAGAGACTCGATACAATCAAGCGGATATCGAGAGGATAAGAATGACCTAACGGACCCAACCAAGCTATCATCAAACAAACCCATCCTGGCGTTTCCCCCTCGAGACAAAACGAGGAAGTCAACCGGGGAACTCACACGGTTGGCAGTTTTACTTATTCGGTTATAGTTGCGGCACTTTACTAGTCAGGTATAGATAATCGTCCTGATAAAATAAGAAGTGGGCCCTTTTAGTTAATCATTCCGTGATAGTTGCAGCAATTACTAATCAGATACAGATGGCATGATATAAACCCAAAACCCAGCAGTTGTTGGTACTTTTATTCAGCCATTCCGTTGTAGTTGCAACACTTACTAGTCAGGTACAATGGTCGCAAGCGACACTCCAAACAAGCAATTGTGGGCAGTTTTATTAGTCATTCCATTGTAGTGAAGCTGATTACTAGTCATTATAAAGTCAAATTTATAACAATAAACTTTAGTTATGCTTGTCTATGATCAAGAAACTGTGCTCCAAGTCGTCCATATCCGTGGACACGGCTTTCAGAAAGTTTTAACCGGCCGGGGTGCACCAATAGCAACACACGCTCGATCAACCTCGGAAAAACCAAATCAAAACCCAACGAGGCTTTCACGACTGAACAATCACAGGATTCAGAAATATTTCAGGGGGCCACCCTTGAAGTATACCATAACGAAGTAAGCAAGCTTCGAGACGGACCCAAGGTTTGCGACAATGGTCAGAACGACAAGGTCCCCAATCGGGATCGATACCGCGAAACATTACGCTTCTAAATAAAGATGCAGGTGCTCGCACAAATTAAATACGTAAAGTAGCATGGCATAAGTACAGGATAGTAAAAACACCTCAAACTAGTTTGTGGCCCCAAGAAATAAGAGAATCAAGCTCGGCTCGGGGGTCCCATATACCTCCGGATGTGGATAGCGATAAAACAAGGAACAGGAATCAAGTACTCGGGGTCTTACGGACACAAGTGGCTCGAAACCAAATATTATCTATCACCCACCGATGCCTCTCGCTTATTTCAATTTTAGTTGTTAAACAGAAATTAAAGTGACGATAAGTAAAACTAGAATCACTTCCAACATCAACATGCGGCAACACATCAAGAATCGTGGCATATGACACACATCCGCACTTGAGCAAGCAACTACGACGCAAGTCCAACTATCTACCAAACAATGTAATAGGGTGTGTCCAAGGCAAATATCAGTCTAGGGATATCACGCACGAAAACTAGAGCATCGCAACACGGATAGCAATAGATCAACAGGAGGGAAGTAAATACTATAAAAGTAAGATAGGTAGAAAGGGGAGATGCTGCTTTGAAAACATTGTCGAAGGTTTTAACCAAGATCGGTAAGCTCACATCAACTCAACGGCCTTATCCGCGAAGAAGCAAAACACTAGAATAAACACCGGATGCAATATTTAATTCAACGGCAGAAGATCGGCATGATGCATGTATGATGAATGGCATGGCAAATATGCGATGCAATTAGGTCAGATTAAGCGGAACCGGGGTCCCGTCAATTAGTTAAAGGGTTCAAGTTATTTAGTACCCCGCAAATTAAATGTTGTTATAACAAGGCAAGATAAGATACCGGTTCGCTACACAAGTTTAATGAGGCCAATATGAGGCTAGATTTGCCCGCATATGGGCCCCATATTTAATTATTAGGTGAATCGGCATAAGGCCCCCAAACCAATGAGATGCATGCGGGATGAATGACAATTAAAGATGCAACAAGTTGTATTAGATTGCAAGATAGGGTGTCGGGAAGGGGTTCACATTGAGGCTCGACGATCTTGGGGTTCCGGGTTCGGGTCAGGTCCGTGGTTCGTCGGGATCGATCTCGGTCTGGGTTTAGGGTTCGACGGGTCGTCTCGGACTCGGGGTAGGTCTTGGTGCATCCGTGGTCTTCGTGTCATGTTGTCGGTCTTGGCGTCCGGAGATTCTCGGTGTCCGTGAGGTAGTCCTTGGCGTTCACGAGGAGGTCGTGGTCCGCGTCGGAACAGCGGATTCGCTTCGGTCGGTGCCGTTCTTGTCATCGCGACGATCTTGTCGGATCCGGTCTTCGTCTTGAGCGGTACTGTGGTATCGACAACTTCGGTTCTCTGTGGCGATCTTGGCACTCGATGTCCGGGAAAAGAACTTGTCGCACCTACCGTCTTCGGGTTCGCTCCAATCGGGCCCATGTCGGAGTACTTGTCGTCCCATGAAGGAGATCTTGCGTCTAGGGTCTCGCAAATTTGGCGGTCGAGGGTTCGGTTCGTGAGGCGGTCTTGATGCTCTGTAACGAGGGCCCACGGGGACAGGGTCACGGTGAACTTGGCGTTCCGTTTAACGACCTTGGCGTCCTTGTCGGAGTTCCCGGGTGACGCTGTCGGTCTTGGTTTAAGCGCCCGGTGGTCCTTGGTGATTCCAGCGAAGTCTCGACGTTCTCGCATCGGTTTCCGTGTGGTGGACTTGGTGCCGTGGTTCCTTTGTCGACCGCAAAACCAAACAACAGGAGCGATCCCTTTGATGGGACAACTTGTGGCGGCGGAGGCGGCGCCTGGCCCCACGGATCTTGCGTGAGCGAGCACAGGGCACGTCTTCGGCGACGGACATGGAAACGGGCGGGTCGGCGAGGAAGGGTTCGCGGCGGCGGCTTCCTGGGCGGCGGGGCTCGGGCCTGCCGGTGGGGTCGAGGAAGGCGGGGCGGTAACGGCGGTGGCGCAGACGAGGAGAGGGTAGGGGCGGCGCCAGGAGCTGCGGCGCGGAGGAGGGCTTGAGGGGACGAGGCCGGTCCGAGGCGGCGGGGCTTGACGAGGACGAGGGGCGAGCAGCGGGCGGCGGCCGCTGGCCAGCGGGAGGCGCCGAGGAGGAGGGGCTTGAGCCTGGCGGCGAGAGGAGGGCTGCGCGAGGCGGTTGGGGCGTAGGCCATGGAGGGGGCTCGCTACCGAGGGCGGCGACGGGAACTGCAGGGCGGCGGCGCAGTGACAGCCGCGGCTGAGCGGAAGCGGAGAGGCGGCGGCTGGGGCGGGGCGCAGGCGGAGCGAGAGGCGGGCGCACGAGTGGCTGTGGGGATGAGGACGGCAGAGAGGAGGCTTGCACAGGCGTCTGGGAGGTTGGGAAGAAGAGGGCCAGCGGGACGCGGGCCGGGAGGCGGGTCCAGCGTGGGCTGGGCCTGCAGTGGCCTTGGGAGGGACCCACTTGAGGAGGTGAGGTCTTTGGGTTGGTGGGGCTGGATCCTGTGCGTGTGTGGTGTTGTGTGGGTGGGGGAGAGTGTGTGGCCGGTGGGGAGGGGGGAGAGAGAGGGCCATGTGGCAGGCTAGGAGTGGCTAGGAAAGAGGGGAGAGATGAGGTGGCGTATGGGGATTGGTGGGAGTGAGGTGGAGGGTGAGAGAGGGTAGATTAGTTAGTAGGTTTAGGATTTGTTGGGACGGACCGGGTGGACCGTTTTAAAAATCTGGGGCGGTCGTTCGGGTCGGGTTGGCCCGTTCGACTGCCCCTACTAAAATAAATATAATTTTTATTTGTTTTAAACGGGCCGTATGCAATTCGATAGCGGCCAAAACAAAATATTCCGGGGACCCGGTTTTGATGTTTGAATAACGAGGGGCGTTTAGAAAACAACACGGCTTCGCAAACATAGTTTTATGCGAACATTGCATGATGATGATGATGCAATGCACAAATTTAACGCGATTTTCTAGTAGTGGTTTTGCGGGATGCCACAAAGGCCAAGGTAGGTCTAAGGGAAGGAGGCAACAGGGCAACCAATATCAAGGGCCATGGCCTGGGCAATGTTCAGCTCCACATGAATTGGAGCAAATGTGATTTTATGATAATTAATTCGAAGACCCGTCGTCTCTGAGAAGGCGTGTAAGACATGCATTAGGTTTGAGATGCAATCCTGAGTAGCACGAAGGATGATGATAGTGTCGTCAGCGTATTGAAGAACAGGGCAAGACAGGTCATCGACAAGGGGATGAAGAAGCAGACCATTGTCAGATGCCTGGAGAATCAGGATGCGTAGGATATCGGCAACAATGTTAAATAGGTATGGAGATAGTGGGTCGCCTTGGTATAGGCCTCGACGACATTGAAACCACCTTCCAGGTTTACCATTTAGAAGGACGACCGATTGGCTGGAAGAATTTAGATTTTTTATCCAGAAGCACCAAAGCGGAGGAAGACCTTTGGCAAGCAGAATTTTATCCAGGGCATCCCAATTAATAGAGTCAAACGCCTTCTGAAAATCCAGTTTAAGAACAATGGCAGGCTTTTTACGTTTAAAACAAGATTGCACAATGTCAGCGGCATAAATAAAGTTCTCTAAGATTGACCTCCCTCTGATGAAGCCTGTCTGGTCTTGGCTAATTAATTTTGGGATAAACGGTTGCAGGCGGTTGGTTAGGCATTTAGATCCTAACTTGACACAATAATTTTGAAGAGAGATAGGTCTAGACTGTGTCGGATCTGTAGCCCCCGGGCATTTCGGGATTAGAACAAGGAACGAGCGGTTTAGGCGTCTAAGGTCCGCCGAGGAGAATAAAAGATTATTTAAGAGTATGAATGTCATTTTTTATAAGATCCCAATTTTCTTTGTAAAACGATGGACCGAAGCCATCGGGCCCCGAGCTAGAATTGCAGTCCATGTCTCAAAGAGCATTTTTAATTTCCTGAAAAGAGAAAGGGGCAATCAGGTTGATAGCATCAGAGGATGTTAACGACGAGTGCCTTGCTAGATCGAATATGTCAAAGGAAAAGAGTTCAGTGTATCAATTTCAGGGATTAGGAGTTTGGGGTTTAATTTATCTTTAGTTACAAGTTTAAGGTTTGTTTTTGAGTTTTTCCTTCTATAAACTAGGTCAATATTTATATTGCTTGAGTTGGGCCAAATTTTATACTACGTTCTTTTATTTGTAACGGTGAGAGTATGCAGAAACCGAATAGTTGTAGCTAGCAATAGAAAGTTGAACACCGTACGTCCAGTGCACTTTTTTTTGGTTCCCCTTAATACCCTGTTGTACGATATCTTTTTTGGCATTAATCTCTGTTGTAGAATGTATAAAACCAGCCAAACCCAAACCATATATAGTCACGCAGAGGAAAAACTGAGAGTTTGGACTTAGATAAATCTTGCCCCAAAAGAGCTCTTTCTGTTCGACGGGAAATCGGAAGGACAGACCTAGTCCGGGTCCAGTTCAACAATTGTTTTTTTTAGAAAGGTCCAGCTCAAAAATTACGCGGCGGGCCCACCCGTCGCCTTCCTCTGTCTGTATATACTACGTTCTTTTTTTTAGAAAAGGTCCAGCAAAGGCCTCAGGCCCTGTTCCGCTTCGTTTCCCCTCTGACAAACCCTGAACCCGCAAGACAAGGGAAACGGCGATGGTAACCACGGCGTGGCCGCGCGGCGCCGCCGCCAAGCCGGTGCAGGGCTCCCACGTGTTTGAGGTCTCGGGGTACAGCCGTCACCGGGGGGTGCTCGGAGATTCTCTCGTCGCAGAATCGGCTGTCTTTGACGTCGGCGGTTACTACTGGCTGATTCACTTCTACCCTGGTGGACTCTCCGAGCATTACAAGGACTACTTGTCGGTGTATGTCTCTCTACACCGCAAGAACAACGACGACACCAAGGTGAAGGCATCCGTCCAGTTCAGCCTGGTGGACGTCGCCGGAGCTTCGCCGCCGCACACTGTCACAACGAAGCTCGATTCCGGCCGTAACATCTGGCTCACCGGCTGCAGTGAATTCAAGAAAATAAGGGAGCTGGAGTGTTCTCCTTACCTCCGCGACGACCGCCTCACCATCGAGTGCGTCATCACCCTTGACGGGGAATCGCTGATGGTCCAGTCTTCTGCATCCGAAGTGCCGCCATCCGATCTCATGGAGATTGAGCATCTTGGGAAGCTGTTGTAGAGCAAAGAGGACGCCGACGTGACATTCGAGGTCTGTGGAGAGGCTTTTCCGGCCCACAAGACGGTGCTGGCGATGCGGTCGCCGGTCTTCAGAGCGGAGCTGTATGGCCCGATGAGAGAAAAGGACATGAGTCGCATTGCCATCGGCGACATGCAGCCGGCTGTCTTTGAGGCCCTGCTCCACTTCATATACACCGATTCGCTGCCTGCCATGGACGATCTTGGACGCGATGACTATGAGGATACAATCAGGCATCTGCTTGTCGCCGCGGATCGGTACGCCATGGAAAGGCTCAAGATGATATGTGAGGGCATCCTGTGTGAAAGCATAGATGTGAAGACCGTGATGACTACACTGGCTTTGGCTGATCAGCATCGTTGTGGCAGATTGAATGATGCTTGCATTCGATTTATTGCCTCTTTGGGTACAACGGAGATGGATGATGTGATGGCGAACCCAGGGTATGCTGACCTCAAAGTAGCATGTCCTTTGGCTATAGTGGAACTGTGGGAAAAGGCATCTACGCTTTACAAATCAAAGTCTTCGTTTCACATCGCCACTTCTGTCGCATAAATAGGTTTGCTACTACTTCTTCAGTGAGTATCTTGCTTAGAAGAATAGATGTACTACTCCCTCCGACACAAATTAGTTGACTCAAATTTATTAAAATACAGATAAATCTAATGCTAAATCATGTCTAGATACAATTGAATCTAGACAAATCCAATTCAACTAATTTGGATCAGAGGGAGTACTAGATTTGATGAACAAAAATAGTGCTTCATGAGGAAAATTAGTTTTATTGTACCAACAATCTTTTTTTTCAAGATGTTGGCTACTTAGCCTTTCCATACTAACATACAAATGTTGGCCGAACTTTATTAGCATACAAATGTTGATCAGTACCGCGGATCATACCTCATAAGTTTGTTCCCAATCTAGACAAAGTCAAGTCAGTTACTTTTGGACCAAGGGAGTATATCTTTATTACTACCACACTTTCAATAATAAGATGCCCGAACGACTTCATTTACTGTCCCTGCAAACCTCTTTCGCTCTCTCGTGTTTTTGCTTTGGAAATCAGAGAACAGAAAAAAAAAACACAATGAGTATTGTGCTGCGCGCAACTTCTGCAGCTTTTTGGGATTTTGCCTTTTATTCACTTGATTGATCCTGTAAAACTGGATCACAACTAACCGAAAACCCCGTTCAAAAAAAAAACTAACTAACCAAAAACTGAAATAACTGTGAGCTGACCAAATCCTACAGGGCGTGCCATCGCACTAAGCCCTGAGGCCAACAGGCTCGCGCTGCATGTCGACATTTATTCAGAGAAATCTAACTGAAGAAAACGACACCTAAACTCTGAACTTTGACACTAAGCTAAACTTTGTTCAGAAAAAGAACCGGTCAATGGAACGAGGTTTAGAGGCCAACATTTACTCTAACATAATCCAATGCGTTGTCCAATTATTACCCCACCCTACAATCTCCTCTAGGTATGATTGCATTTCTAGGAATATATCAAAATTTGGTTTGCTTTCTGTGGACTACGGTTAAGGTGAGAAATAATCAGAGGTGGGGAAGTTTCTGCTGAATAAATCATCTGGTGGACTAATGCATCATCAGGCCAATCTTGAGACCATCCTCATCCCGATTAACCAGGTGAAAGATCGCGAGTATATTTGATGACCCAAAACTGATAGAAGGTGCAGTTAGCTGCCAGCTTTATCATTTTGTGGCTTTTTAAATCAAGGTGCTTCCTGTCCGTTTGGGATATTCAAGATGGGGACTGCATGATGATGTGGCCGAGATGCAGTCTTAGACGTGGAAACGATGTTATGACTTTCTGCATTTGATTATGACTTTCTGCAGTTGTGATCTGTTGAAACCTTTTCATTTCGATGGCATACGCTTGTGTGAAAACGCTAACTATAGAGTAATCTTGACAAAATGAAATCGATGGCACAGTATATACATCTCCCGCTACATTTTCTAAGAAAGACACTCATATACTAGAGAAGTATAAGCAAGCTACCTATCGATCTAAAACAGTAGCAAGCCAGCTGCGATTAAACTACCAACATGAAGCTACTAAGACTTGGATTTGCTAAGCCTACATTTCTTCTCCCACAACTCCACTAAAGCCAGAGAGGAGAGGTTGATTTAAGCTCAGCATACCCTTGGCTTGCCATTACATCATCAAGTTCCTTTGTACCCAAAGATCCGATAAAATTAACGCAAGCATCATTCAGCCTGCCGCAGTGATGCTGGTCAGCCAAAGCTGCTGTAGTCATCACGTTCTTCACATCAATGTTCTTGGACAGGATGCTCTCACATATAATCTTCAACCTTTCCATGGCGTACCGATCCGCGGCGACAAGCAAATGCCGGATGGTCTCGATGTAGTCCTCGCGGCCAAGATCATCCATGGCGGCGGGCGACAGCGAGTCGGTGTAGACGAAGTGGAGCAGGGCATCAAAGACGGCTGGCTGCATACACTGGTAGAAAACGTGCCATGCGTCCCGGTTGGTAAGGGCTTTAGTCCGGTTGCCCAACCGACGGGGCAATCGACTAAAGCAACCTTTAGTCCCGTGCCCCACCAACCGGCACAAATGGGGCACACGATGGCGGCCGAGCGCGAGGTGGAGATAGTCGGTTCGTAACACGAACCGGAAAAATAACCTTCTGCCGCGGCAGAGAATTCATTTTCGCCACTTTTTGTGCCGCGGCAGAGAATTCATTTAGGTTGATTTATTGTTTATTTAGTATTTTGCACTCATCAATGAAGGAACCATTATATTATACAAGATTATCATGACAATATTACATTCGATACACGGATCGAGTTCATGCACTACATACAAAAGTTGCTCTTTGTACAATCCCTATTGTCTATATACAGCCGAATAGTATTCCCCTTTTGGGTCTAGGACTTCTGCATCCAAGAATCCCGCCAATTCCTCCTGAATTGCTCGTATGCGATCCTTTGGCAGAAGACCGTCCCGTAGACGTTCGATCTGATTTAAAAAAGGAGTCAGCCTATATGAATGAAACTAAACACAATTTGATTGTAACTAAAAATCATGGAAATTGTTTACGTACGTGGAGTTGCTTTAAATTTCTGCCCTTCTCATCGCACGTCTGCCGGATGAACTCGCAAACATAGTATCCACATAGATTGTTACCTGGTCCCTGCGTCAGGCACTTTACGAGAACATAGTTCAATCAAAATAATAATCAAGCATGATAATAACTATATCAAAACTAGAATCAAAGAGATGCGCGGATATAGCTAGTGGTGCTTACATCTAGTGCTTCAAATGTAAGCTCCTCTTTCCAAACACCCCTAGCCTTTTTGGTGAACCTTTTCCAAGCGCTGCCTGGCGAAAAAAACGAATAAAATAAGTTATTAAGTACTTGATATCATAAAATTCATGAACGTTGCCGATATAGTGTCGTAATGATTAGAATTACCGCTGGAGAAGTATCTGCATGTCCTTCCACGTCTCAAGGGGTTTATGTTTCGAGTCCATGACTAGTACACGCCCTTTGTCAAGTTGAATGATTAACAGAATATAGTGATAGCTGCGAATCCATAACTAATCAATTATATACTTAACATCGAGTAAGCGAAATAGAAAGTGTATACAAGACAATAACACTCACTTGAAGTTGTAAGGAAATAGTATTTCCCTTTTGGTTTCTTGAAACCTTAACGCGTGTACTATATTATTCTCCGTATCCTGGGGGTTTGTTTTGAGATTAGCTTGATGAACCCAATATGGGTCAATGAAGCCAATGTCATAGATTTGTCCTCTACTGCATTCAAAAATCTTCATTCTGCATATTACAGTATGATTATATACATCCAATAAACAAGGTGAGATAGCTAGAGACTAAATTAATTACAGAATTAGTATTTACAGACAATAGGCACTGATGATCGATTTGTCCAAGGCGTCTTGATTGAATAATTGAAATAGTTCATCAAATTCAATGGATATCATGTCATCCATATCTTTCCCATAATGCTATTTTGTAACCTTCAAAGACTATCCGCTTAGCCTGACCTTTGTGGCATGCAAGTACCAGTTATGCAATCTTCGCATTTTTGTTGGAAGATTATTTACCTTCTCAGGTTTGACGAGAGGTTTGCCGTACTGGTATTTGTATGCTACTTCACTCACGGAGAAGTACTCTAACTGGGATAAGTACTGAGAAATACTCATACCTTGAGCAGCGGCAGCTTCTCCGTCTTGTGCAACTACCTCTGGATCATACTGCTTTTCGGTCCCATATTTGCTCGACCCCACATTGGTTTGAGAAAATCACCTTGAGAGGGGCGCAAGACTGTTTTGCTTGTTCTCCGAGCTGGGCAACAGATTTTTCGCTTGCATAAGTACTGCTCTTCGAGGCTTTTTGTGCCGCATGTGACTTGAGAATAAAACGCTCATAGTCTGATGACAGTTTTGGCTCGGGTTGATGAAGAGACTTTAGCATTTTCAACACTTTGGCTTTTTCTTCTTTTGTGCCGGGAACTCGCTCTTCGGCCGCCTTTAGCTTAGCTTAAAAACTGTCGTTTCCGCATCAACGATCACCGCAGTCTCCTCTTCAGTATAGTCATAAGCTCTCTTGGGAGGAACCTTTGGTACTTTTGGAAGAGGCTCTTGTTTACGTTTAGGCGAGCGCTTACCACGGCGCAGAGTAGCGGTACGCTTACGCTTTTTATCCTGAGACACCGGTGATGGCTCCCGCGGCGATGGCTGCGCCGGAGATTGGTGAGGCGACGGAGCCGGGTGAGGTGAGCCGGTGAGGCGACGAAGACTGCATGGCTGCATTTAACGACCTGCTGGAGACGGTGAGGCGGCGAAGATGGCCTTGGCGTGTGATTTCGAAGCACGATACATTCCTTTGGCCATATAATGGTGACGTTTTTTGCGTCTCCCAGTACAGTCACACCCCCTTCACCTGCAGGGTAGTCAAGATCCAAAATTTCAAAAGTGGGCATGATTTCATCCACCCCGACAACAGCGTAGCCCTCTGGAACCGGACGACAGTGGTAAGTTGGTGTGGGTCCAATTGGTAAGGCATAGCCGACCGCCACCTTCATTGATATGTTCACAACTTTGACATGTAGCTCGCAGTGTGTCATATCTGTGATATCATCCACTGGGTAGCCAACAGGAGCCATCGTTGGTGCACCATCATCATCGCCATTGTCATCACCCGGGATCTCGGTGGAAGCCACACTGCCTTTTCGATTATTCGATAGGCCGGTAGCATCAAATGCAGTGTGCTGCTGAGATGGGACGGTAGTACTTTGCTCTTTAAGTGCGTTAATTTCATCTTGTTGTTGCTTTAATCGTTCTTCAATTAAACGCATTCGCTTTTTCTGACTATCTGCTTCAACTTCCGCCCTGTCCTTTCTCCTCTGACGGCTTCTATCAGGATATTTCTTCCTCTCTTCGGGAAACCTAGTCCTCCATGGTTGGGAGCCTCTTGTGCCTCGTGTTTGTCCATCATGTTCCTTATTTCCAAGGGCGAGTGTGAGCTCATCATTCTCTCTATCGGGAATGAAGTCCCCATCTTTAACAGCCTTTACTGCTTTTCTCATCCTCTCGATTGGCAAGGGGTCTTCGTTATGTTGTATGTTATATATACACCTCCCTTCCGAGTCCAATGTGCCCCCATGCCCGTAAAACCAATTCCTTGCACGTTCTACCCAATCGCTCTGCCTGGGTGATCTTTTTACGCAGCTCATTCTCAAGTTTCTCCCACTTAGGAATGCCAACCACAGAGCCACTTTGCCCCATAGTATGGTGATACTTCTTGTTAGCGAGATTCACTTATTCGCTGCGAGACATTTTCTTAGCTTTTTCTGATGTCTTGTATTCCACAAACTCAGCCCAGAATGGTTTTATCTTCTCAAACTGAATATTCTTGAAATCGGGAGTCTTCTCTTTCATGACATAGTCAAGGTGCAATTTTTTCTTCCAGTTGGTGAAACACTAGGCCATCTTCTTCAAAGCCCACTCCCTGACCTTAGCCTCCATGGCTCTCCCATGTTGTAAGGCGTCCTCAACTGGATCCTCCGCATTTGGATCTAGCTCTATCTTCGGTAGTTTGAAATTAACCATCAGCCTCTTCCACAGTAAATCTTTGGCGTGGTTAGGGACAAATAAACATGTTCCCTCTTAATCCGCATTAGCAGGCCTATTCCAATTTCTAATGGTGATCGGGATTAAGTCCCTAACGATTACTCCGCATTGTGCCACAAATTTGTTTGCGACAACTTCGGGAGCCATCGGTTTGCCGTCTTCAGCGACATCTTCGATCCTGAACCTCTCATGGTCTTGCAACTTTTTGGTTGGGCCTCGTCTACTTTTTTTAGTAGATTCCTTCGATCCGAGGGCTAAAAGAAGAAAGATCGTCGTTACTATTTCTATATAGATATCAGATGATTAGTTAATGAATTAATTATATTACATGCACCTCGCCGGAGCGGTCATCTTCTCGATTACACAAGGCATCGCCTTCTCCCTCGCGGAAGGCAACACCTTCAACCTCAAACAAGTCGTCTATTATGGTAAAAAGAGGATCACCCTCACCGGAGTTGTTCAGAAACATTGATACGTCTAAATTTTCTTCCCCACGGATCACACCTTGGATCAACTCTTCCTTTTTCGCCTCGACGCAGGGGTCCATATTTTCTGCATAGGTGGAAAAACGAATAAGTCAAAGCGGCTAAGGGAGAAAGGTAGGTACGATGTTGAGAGATATAAACCCTAATTAAGAGAAACCCTAATACATACATACACAATAATAAAAATGAAGAGAAACCCTAAACCCTAAACCTAGCTACAAAAGGAAACCGTAGTAGATAGGTAACTCTAGCTAAAATCAACTAAAATCAATATTAGAGTTCCGGGGTGTAAAACCTAGTTCGGAGAAACCTCGGATGCATATGAGAGGGGAACATGAGTATAAGGCTACAAAAGGGAAACTATCCAGCAGATAGGTAACACTAGATACTAACAAAATACCATATTGGAATCGATTTAAGAGGGTTCGGAATGTCCCGGCGAAGGCACATCGTCGAACCCACATGCACCTAAGGGGTATTAATGATTCCTTATCTAAGATAGGGCTTTTAAGTTGCTTGACAATGTGAATTGGGTCTGGGGCTACCTAGGTGACTGGCCAGTGGGGACGAAGACCAATAATACCAAACTAATTAATAAACCTAATAATACCTAACTAATAATAAACCTAGTAATCCAAACACCAAAAAGAAAGGGAAACAATCAACACATAGCATCGATGCAATGCTCAAGCAAGTATGATGATATGACAAGTTAATTTGCATTGTAATGTAACCCTAATACATGCTCGACGATTTAATCGGGGTTCCGAGGGGTGAAAACCCTAACTCGGGGAAACTCCGGAACATATGAGAGGGGTGCATTTGTTCTTCCAATTATACTTGTCATTTAAGTTGTTGAAAAATGCATGATTATAGGTTAAATAGTTAGGTTTCATTTTTCTGAACAATTTGACATATTATTTGTATTTTTCTGACTTATAAAAAATAAGTTATTGATTTTACAATATTAAATCATTTTCTAGAATTAAAAAAAAGGCAAATAGTTTTTACACCGGGGCGACCCCTAGCCAAGGAGATCGGCTGAAGGGCCCGTGCCAACTCAGCCTCCACGATACAGATCATTTTTATACCACAGTGAGCTATCCATCGAGGTCGATGATGGCCCTAGGCCACATCAGCTGCCACGCGAGCAAGGTGACGCCCGAGTGACGTCAGCACGACGTCACGCTGGCGGTGAGCTCCTAGGCAGCGGCAGCGACGGCGATAGCGGGCACGCCTAGACGCGCGAATGGGCGCGTTAGAGAGAGCGTGATGCAGGGAGAAAGAGAGTGGCGGCGCCGCTCCTTGTTCGTCACCGGAGCATCGCCTCCGTCGAGCTCGAGCGGCGGCGGCAGCGGGCACACGCGGGGATAATAGTACAGGAGGAGAGGGAGAGAAAGAAGAACAACGTGAGGATCAGCAGCTCACCAGGAACACGACAGAGGTGGTGGCGAGGCCGGGCGAGCTCGGGAGACGCCGGAATCGACGGAGACAGACGGCGGACGGAGCTTCCAATCCAGGCGAGGTCACATGCGAGGGAAAAGTAGCGGGCGCGGACGGAGGCAGCGGTGGTGGCGGACGGAACGCGCGGGTGGCGGCGAGCTCGGGCAGCCTGCCGGCGTCGGGGGCGGTTCCTGTGCGCGCGTCGGTGAGAAGCAGTGAAGTGAGATGGGGAAGAAGAAGAGGAGGCGCGTCAGTTATAAACGAAGGGCCTTTTGTCCCGGTTGGTGGCTCCAACCGGGACTAAAGGTCATACGTTCCGGTTGGAGCCACCAACCGGGATGTATACTCCAATTTTTTCAGCAGACCAAGGGTTGGCGCGCGCAGGGGTATTTAGTCCCTGTTTCCAAAAAAAATTAGGAATTTTCTCTCTGTTCCCGCCTTATTTTTTGTTTTGGGGTTTAAATTTGTAATGTTTTTTTTAAATGATAATTACTTTGGAATTTAGAAAAAATTTAAACATAAAAAGTGTTTGAATTTGAATAACTAATTCGAAACCATTTTCTGTTTTTAAAAATAATTAATGTAACCATTTAAACTATGAACCATTTAAAATTAAAAATGAATTAACTTATATTTTTTGAATATTAATTTGGAATTTAGAAAAACTTTAAACATAAAAAGTGTTTGGATTTGAATAACTAATTCAAAACCATTTTCTATTTTTTAAAAAATAATTAATGTAACCATTTAAAATATGAACCATTTAAAACTAAAAATTAATTAACTTATATGTTTTGAATATTAATTTGGAATTTAGAAAAACTTTAAACATAAAAAGTGTTTGAATTTGAATAATAATTCAAAACCATTTTCTGTTTTTAAAAATAATTAATGTAACCATTTAAACTATGAACCATTTAAAATTAAAAATGAATTAACTTATATTTTTTGAATACTAATTTGGAATTTAGAAAAACTTTAAATATAAAAGTGTTTGGATTTGAATAAATAATTTAAAACCATTTTCTGTTTTAAAAAATAATTAATGTAACCATTTAAAATATGAACCATTTACAATTAAAAATGAATTAACTTATATTTAATATTAATTTGGAATTTAGAAAAACTTTAAACATAAAAAGTGTTTGGATTTGAATAAGTAATTCAAAACCATTTTCTGTTTTTAATGGGCGGAAAAAAAAGGACGGAAAATAATGGGCGGAAAGAAAATTTGATTAGGATAGAACTGGAATTAAAGTACATAACGCAACTAACACAAAGTTACATAGAAGAACTAAAAATTAAGATACATGACCAGATTAAGCCACAATCGGCCGAACTTGTTTTGCAATGTTGGTATAATTCAGTCATGATCCTGCCTACACCTGTAATACTCGCCACTGTAGTCGTCGTACTCGCCGCGGCCGTCGTCGCTATCGTCGTCGGGGTCTCCGTAGTTGAACCTTAAAGGCTGAGTACGAGTGGGCTAGACTTGAGGGTAGCGCAGGCGGGGGCTAGAGTCGGCGGCCGTGTCGTAGGCCATGACGCTCTGGAGAGTCCGGCCGCGCCACCACAGCCGACGACCGGCCTCGTTGAAGTTCGGAGGAGGTGGGTCGTCCTCCTCGTGCCTGGCGAGTGCCCTCTCACGCCGATCCACGAAGAAGGCTTCCCAAGTCGGGAAATAGTCGGGATGCCATCTGGGATTCCTCCGCTGCTCCGTCATGACCTCGAAGTAGTAGTGGTTCATGATGGCCATCTGACGCGCCACACCTAGAGGGACAGGAGGAACCGACACGCCTCCGACGCTCAGCATCCAACCGACGGGGACACAGTAGCCCGGCGGGCAGGGGTAGTTCGAGGCGCAAAGTGCCTCCGCCTCCCTGAGAGTTAGTGCTACGGTGGAAGTCATGGGAAAGAGTGATGAGGTCGCAGATATGAGTCTAGAGATGTGCAATGACAATGGAGGACAACCCTACATATATATATAGTGAGAAATGGCAGGAAGATAACTGGAGCGAAGAACTGGCGGGAAAAAATGGCGGGAGGATTTTTTTGAAAATGGAAAAGGGCTTTTCTGTGCGACAAAAAGGAAAACTATGTGAAGGGCTTTACTTAACGGAATGCTTGGGTCAGTTTTCACTGTGAAGGGCGGAATTTCATCAAACTTATTATAATCTTCTGACATGTCTGTCTTGTCCTCGATTCCCACGATGTTTCTTTTCCCTGAAAGAACTATGTGATGCTTTGGCTCATCATATGATGTATTCGTTTGCATATTTTTTCTTTGATGCGGAGGACATGTCCTTCACAGAAAACTGAGAAACATCATTAGCTAGGACGAATGGTTCATCTCTATAAGATTGTTGAGACCATTGTTGTCATTCGTACAACCGGTCTATCTTTCCCCATTCAGGTTGACCCATTTTTGATGAACAAAGGGACCTTAAAGACTCCATAGTCAGTTCCCATATCTCCTCTATGTAACCATAATATGTGTCCTTTTGTCCATTCTCGTCTATTGCATCAAAGCGGACACCACTATTTTGGTTGGTGCTCTTTTTATCTTGGGCGATCGTGTAGAATGTATTCCCATTTATTTCGTACCCTTGCAAATTTAATACAGTAGAAGATGGTGACGCGGCCAACAAGTATAGCTGATCTCCAACAGTGGTGTCATTCAAGAGATGTGTCTGCATCCAACCACCTAAAGACTTCATGTGTTCATCTGTAATCCTTGATTCAGGCTTCCCCGGGTTTTTGGAGCGTACAATATTCTTGTGTTCCTCGATGTACGGAGCTGCCAAGGTGGAATTATGTAGAACTATAGGGACGGGGATTCTTTCACTAAAGCACACTACACAGTTCTACATAATTCCACCTTGGCACCTCCGTATATCGAGGAACACAAGAATATTGTACGCTCCAAAAACCCGGGGAAGCCTGAATCATGGATTACAGATGAACACATGAAGTATTTCGGTGGTTGGATGCAGACACATCTCTTGAATGACACCACTGTTGGAGATCAACTATACTTGTTGGCCGCGTCACCATCTTCTACTATATTGAATTTCCAAGGGTACGAAATAAATGGGAATACATTCTACACGATCGCCCAAGATAAAAAGAGCACCAACCAAAATAGTGGTGTCCGCTTTGATGCAATAGACGAGAATGGACAAAAGGACACATACTATGGTTACATAGAGGATATATGGGAACTAGACTATGGAGTCTCTTTTAAGGTCCCTTTGTTTCGCTGCAAATGGGTCAACCTGAATGGGGAAGGGGTAAAGATAGACCAGATGTACAGAATGACAACAGTGGATCTCAACAATCTTGGTTATAGAGATGAACCATTCGTCCTAGCCAATGATGTGTCTCAGGTTTTCTATGTGAAGGACATGTCCTCCGCATCGAAAAAAGAAAAAATATGCAAACGAATACATCATATGATGAGCCAAAGCGTCACATAGTTCTTTCGTGGAAAAGAAACATCGTGAATCGAGGACAAGATGTATATGTCGAAGATTATAATAAGTTTGATGAAATTCCGCCTTCACAAAGGAAAACTGACCCAAGCATTCCGTTAAGAAGAAGATGCTCCATGGTTACGTGCAGGCGATCATAAGGAAGGACATATGCCAAGAAGTTCATGCTCATATTATGTAAATCTAGTTCATGTCTTTCGCGGTTTGTGGCTTGACCAAGGATATCTTTCGTGGTTTGTGGCTTGACCGACTATATATAGGGGGCCTTTAGTCCCGTTTTGTAATCTCGGTTTTAATATTAATAAATGTCTTGAGTGTTAGCCCGTTTGTGGCTGGACCGGTACTATGAAGAAGTTGTCGATTCATTTTACCATTAAGATCGATCTCCAAAAGCGCTGTCACATATTAGGGAGTGCCTCTATGACCGTTTCTTGGAGATGTCTGAGGACCGGATCCGGCATCTCCCCGAATGGTCAGTGGTATCCTCGCTCGAAAACCATCTTGCGCCTTGTAACTTCTAACTAGATCAATACACCGAGCTAACTAATTTCACATATTAGGAGTGCCTCTATGACCAGTCAAGATGTCTGAGGATCGGGCTCGTCGGCATCTTCCTCAAACTAGCCGTAGTGGTGTCCTCGCCTCGAAAACCATCTTGCAGCTTGTAACTTCTAACTAGATCAATACGCCTCGGAGCTAACTAATTTCACATATTAGGGAGTGCCTCTATGACCAGTTTCGGAGATGCCAAGGATCGGGCTCCGCAGATCTCCCGAACCGCTGTAGTGGTGTCCTCGCTCGAAAACCATCTTGGAGATGCCTCAAACTGGCTGGAGGACTGAACTCGCAAGGATGCCTATTTATAGTACAAGCAGCTCGGCATAGTGTCGACACTTACGAAATAATGTCGACACTCACCCCTATTATTAGTGCTGACTCGTGTTTTGTCCCGGTTGGTGTCTCCAACCGGGACTACAGGTTCATCTTTAGTCTCGGTTGGTGACACCATCCGGGACAAGGTACACGCCGCACGACATAATGTCGACACTCACCCCTATCATTAGTGTTTCCTGGTTCAGATTGCCGAAATCCCTCCGCGTGGTGTCGACAATGAAAATCCTGTTTCAGAATGCTACCGTCCCATTTTTAGAACAATCCGAATAATGAAAATCCTTCGCATGGTGTCATATTATGTTACATAGTTGAAAGGAAAAATACCATACTTGGTATATTGATCATGTTTCGAAAAAACCTTCACAAAATGACCTATCATGTTCGAGGTTTCATGGCTTTCGGTCCAAATGACCGATGTTATGTGCTGAATCACGGCATAGTTTGTGATGTTGTGCCCATATTATTCATGTGTGTGGACATTGGTATGGAGAACAATGTTGCAGGAGGAAGTTTTCCTTTTTGTCGCACGGAAAAGCCCTTTTCCATTTTCCGAGCGCAAAAAAGGGTCGTTTTGTGAACTAACCACCAAAATGCCGTTTCAGAATGCTACCGTCCCATTTTCCTAAAATACTAGACCACCTTACATGGGCTATCTCCCAACCGGGACATCTCAAACCTTTTCGTCCATCCCGGGTAAAAAGGACAAATGTCTGTCGAATCGGTAGGAAGTGGGTCCGGTTTGTACTACAGGTACATGATCTATCGCCTGTGATTTTTTGAAAAAAATCATTTTTAGACTCGCAATATGTGGTTTTTCAGAGATCCAATGCAAGTTCTAACGATGCTCGTCCCCTATCTTCATGCACACCGGTTCAACCATAGTTAGAAATTCAGATAATTCAAAATGGGCATAATAAATTCAAAAAAATCCGAACAATGGAAATCCTTCTTGTGGTGTCATATTATGTTACATAGTTGAAAGGAAAAATACCAGACTTGGTATATTGATCATGTTTCGAAAAAACCTTCACAAAATGACCTATCATGTTAGAGGTTTCATGGCTTTCGGTCCAAATGACCGATATTATGTGCTGAATCACGAAATAGTTTGTGATGTTGTGCCCATATTATGCATGTGTGTGGACATTGGTATGGAGAACAATGTTGCAGGAGGAAGTTTTCCTTTTTGTCGCACGGAAAAGCCCTTTTCCATTTTCCGAGCGCAAAAAACGGGTCGTTTTGTGAAGTAACCACCAAAATGTCGTTTCAGAATGCTACCGTCCCATTTTCTTAAAATACTAGACCACCTTACATGGACTATCTCCCAACCGGAACATCTCAAACCTTTTCGTCCATCCCGGGTAAAAAGGACAAATGTCTGCCGAATCGGCAGGAAGTGGGTCCGGTTTGTACTACAGGTACATGATCTATCACCCGTGATTTTTTGAAAAAATTATTTTTAGACTCGCAATATGTGGTTTTTCAAGGATCCAATGCAAGTTCTAATTATGCTCGTCCCCTATCTTCATGTACACCGGTTCGACCATATTTAGAAATTCAGATAATTCAAAACGGGCACAATAAATTAAAAAAATCCGAACAATAAAAATCCTTCGTGTGGTGTCATATTATGTTACATAGTTGAAAGGAAAAATACCAGACTTGGTATATTGATCATGTTTCGAAAAAACCTTCACAAAATGACCTATCATGTTCGAGGTTTCATGGCTTTCGGTCCAAATGACCGATGTTATGTGCTGAATCACGGCATAGTTTGTGATGTTATGCCCATATTATGCATGTGTGTGGACATTGGTATGGAGAACAATGTTGCAGGAGGAAGTTTTCCTTTTTGTCGCACGGAAAAGCCCTTTTCCATTTTCCGAGTGCAAAAAACGGGTCGTTTTGTCAAGTAACCACCAAAATGCCATTTCAGAATGCTACCGTCCCATTTTCCTAAAATACTAGACCACCTTACATGGACTATCTCCCAACCGGTACATCTCAAACCTTTTCGTCCATCCCGGGTAAAAAGGACAAATGTCTACCGAATCGGGAGGAAGTGGGTCCGGTTTGTACTACAGGTACATGATCTATCGCCCGTGATTTTTTGAAAAAAATCATTTTTAGACTCGCAATATGTGGTTTTTCAGAGATCCAATGCAAGTTCTAACGATGCTCGTCCTCTATCTTCATGCACACCGGTTCGACCATAGTTAGAAATTCAGATAATTCAAAATGGGCATAATAAATTCAAAAAAATCCGAAAAATGAAAATCCTTCGTGTGGTGTCATATTATGTTACATAGTTGAAAGGAAAAATACCAGACTTGGTATATTGATCATGTTTCAAAAAACCTTCACAAAATGACCTATCATGTTAGAGGTTTCATGGCTTTCGGTCCAAATGACCGATGTTATGTGCTGAATCACGGCATAGTTTGTGATGTTGTGCCCATATTATGCATGTGTGTGGACATTGGTATGGAGAACAATGTTGCAGGAGGAAGTTTTCCTTTTTGTCGCACGGAAAAGCCCTTTTCCATTTTCTCGAAAGAAAACGGGTCATTTTGTGAAGTAACCACCAAAATGCCGTTTCAGAATGCTACCGTCCCATTTTCCTAAAATACTAGACCACCTTACATGGACTATCTCCCAACCGGGACATCTCAAACCTTTTCGTCCATCTCGGGTAAAAAGGACAAATGTCTGCCGAATCGGCAGGAAGTGGGTCCGGTTTTTCCTGCCATTTTTTCCCACCATTTCTTCCCGCCAGTTTTTCCCGCCGGTTCTTCCCGCCAGTTCTTCCCTCTAGTTATATTCCTGCCATTTCTCACTATATATATGTAGGGTTTGCATCCATTGTCATTGCACATCTCTAGACTCATATCTGCAACCTCATCACTCTTTCCCATGACATCCACCGTAGCACTAACTCCCAGGGAGGCGCTGGCGCCTCGAACTACCTCGCTTGGCCATGTGTCCCCATCGGTTTGGATCCGAGCTGGAGGCGTGCTTCCTCCTGTGCCTCTAGGTGTGGCGCGTCGGATGGCCATCACGAACCACTACTACTTCGAGCTCACGCCGGAGCAGCGGAGGAATCCCAGATGGCATCCCGACTATTTCCCGACTTGGGAAGCCTTCTTCATGGATCGGCGTGAGAGGGCGCCAGAGCGAGGAGGAGCCCACCTCCTCCGAACTTTAATGAGGCCGTTGTCACCGTGGTGGCGTGATCGGACTCTCTAGAGCGCCATGGCCTACGACACGGCCGCCGACTCTAGCCCCACCGCTACCCTCAAGTCCAGCCCACTCGCATCAGCCTTCAAGGTTCAACTACGGCGACCCCGACGACGACAACGACGACGGCCGCGGCGAGTACGACGACTACAGTGGCGAGTATTACAGGTGTAGGCAGAAGCATGACTGAATCATTCCAACATCGCAAAACAAGTTCGGCCGATTGTGGCTTAATCTGGCCATGTATCTTAATTTTCAGTTCTTCTATGTAACTTTGTGTTAGTTGCCTTATGTACTTTAATTCCAGTTCTATCCTAATCAAATTTTCTAATAGTTCTTCTATGTAACTTTGTGTTAGTTGTGTTAGTTGCGTTATGTTCAAAGTTTTTCTAAATTCCAAATTAATATTAAAAAAATATAAGTTAATTCATTTTTAATTGTAAATGGTCATATTTTAAATGGTTACATTAATTATTTTTTAAAACAGAAAATGGTTTTGAATTATTTATTCAAATCCAAACACTTTTTATGTTTAAAGTTTTTCTAAATTCCAAATTAATATTCAAAAAATATAAGTTATTTCATTTTTAATTTTAAATGGTTACATTAATTATTTTTAAAAACAGAAATTGGTTTTTGTTATGGGGTAACCCCTTGGGGTGGCCTGATCTTTCACGAATCTCCACAGGGATCGAGGGGAAAGCGGTGGAAGGGGAAGAGGGGACGAAATCCGCGAACACACGCACACAAAGATCCCTATGAATACACGCACACAAATCACGATACACGCCGATGACTCACGCCGGTGGCAACCGGTCCAACATAATCTCTAGGATCGGTGTTGGGCGAAGCTCTCTCTCCACGCCAACAACGGGGGACGAGGTGCTTGATGAGACCTTGAAGACTTGGGGGAGAGAAACCGAGAACCCAAGGCCTTGTACAACTTGAACGCACTAGGCAAGATCCAAGAGGAGGGTGGACAATAGGTGCTCCTTGGTAGGAGCCTGAGACCAATAGATTAAAAGATCCTCAAAGGGGTGTCTTAATCTATCATTATCCAAGTCTAGGGTTTACATATGAGGGGTGGGGCTATATATAGGCCAACCACATAAACATGGGTAGTTCTGGAATAAAACTGGAAGTTTGGGCGAAATTGGGGGTTACATGGGCCAGGCCCAAAAGGCTTTAACATGCTGGCGACGGTCAGGAGACTCGGCCCAGGCCGAGACTCCTCAATCTCCGGACCTGCCTCCCAGGGGGCTGGCTGTCCCGGCTTGGGTCTGGTCTAGACCGGAGGAAGGTCCGAGACTCGGTGTAGGAGACCGAGACTCCGGTCTACACCGAGACTCCGGTGCGAGCTCCAAGCCTTCTTCTCCTGGTCCTGCTTCCTTGGTGGCTTGGTGTGGTGGTGTTGCTTCATATGTGAGGATACACAACGTAGATGCATGAAGTAGCAAGCCATCCAAAGGTAGGCCAAAATCACATGAGGAAAGGAGCGAGTTAACCTTGGCTTGTAGGAGTTTGGCACGGGCGCGAGTCATTGGTCCACTTGGGGGACTAGGTGTTGTAGATGGAGGTGCGTCCGTAGGACGGGCTGCATCAGCTCCCCCCCCTTGGGAAAGAGTCGTCCTCGACTCTTCAACCTTCTCAACTTCATCTTCGCCATGGTAGGGTGAGAGGTCCTTGACATTGAATGTCGGGCTCACAAGATACTTGGATGTTGGGATATCTATGATGTAGGCGTTGTTGTTGATCCTCTTTAGCACTTTGAACGGTCCATCACCTCTTGGCTTGAGTTTGGAGTCGCGGTCCTTGGGGAAGCGGTCTTTACTCAAGTGTATCCACACAAGGTCGCCTTCTTCGAAGATCATCTCTTTCTTGTTCTTGTTTAGCCTTGATGCTTGGCGAAGGACTTGTTTCTCGATCGTAGCTCTTGTGTCTTCATGGAGTTTCTTCATTGTTTGGGCACGCTTGACCACGTCCATATTGGCACGTTCATGAAGAGGTAGTGGAAGGATATCGAGTGAGGTGAGGCTCGAAGCCATAGACGATCATGAACGGGCTCCTCATGGTGGTGGAGTGCTTGGCGCGGTTGTAGGCGAACTCGGCATGTGGAATACATTCCTCCCGGTCTTTAAGGTTCTTCTTTATCAACACCCGGAGGAGTGTGCCAAGACTTCGATTGACGACCTCGGTTTGTCCATCGGTTTGAGGACGCGAGGCGGACGAGAAGAGGAGCTTGATGCGAGCTTGGCCATGAGAGTCTTCCAAGTAGCTCATGAATTTTACGTCATGATCGGAGACGATTGTTTTGGTAAACCGTAGCCGAATTATTTCCTGAAAACAAATTTGCTACATGTGAAGCATCATCGGTCTTCTAAGACGGAATGAAATGTGCCATTTTGAAAAGCGATCCACTACTACAAATATAGAATCACGACCATGTTTAGATCTAGGCAAGCCTAACACAAAGTCCATGCTAATGTCCGACCAAGGTGCATGAGGAATAGGCAATGGCATATAAAGACCAAAGGGGTTGGACTTAGAATTAGCTTGGATACATGTAGTGCATCGTTGGACGTGGCGCTCCACGTCGCGCTTCATCTTTGGCCAAAAGTAGTGGAGAGCATGTCATAAGTCTTGTCACGGCCAAAGTGACCCATAAGGCCTCCACCATGGGACTCTTGAAGAAGCAAAAGTTGGAGAGACGATTTCGGAATGCAAAGCTTGTTTTGTTTGAAAAGAAAACCCTTATGCAAATAGAAATCATCAATCCCTTTGTCTATTGAACATGTTGCAAAAATTGGTCCAAAGAAAGGGTCGGACGCGTACAAAGATTTGATGTCATCAAGACCCAAGACATTTACTTCGAGTCGTGTAAGAAGGCTTGTGTTTTTGCGAGACAAGGCGTCCGCTACCACATTTTCTTTGCCCTTCTTGTATTTGACAATGTAAGGAAAAGACTCCATGAACTCAACCCATTTTGCGTGCCTTTTACTCAAGTTGGCTTGGCCCTTAAGATACTTCAACGACTCATGGTCGGAATGGATGATAAATTCTTTGGGCCAAAGATAGTGTTGCCACACTTGAAGAACTCGAACCAAGGCAAAAAGTTCTTTGTCATAAATGGGATAGTTGAGGCGTGCGCCATCAAGTTTCTCACTATGGTAAGCAATAGGACGCCCATTTTGCATAAGGACGCCACCAATGCCGATACCACTAGCGTCACATTCAATCTCAAGGTTTTTGTGAAATCCGATAATGCAAGAAGTGGTGCTTCGGTGAGCCTCTTTTTGAGCTCATCAAAAGCCTTTTATTGTGCTTTTCCCCAAACGAACGTGATATTTTTCTTGGTCAATTCGTTGAGGGGGCAAGCAATGGTAGAAAAGTCTTTCACAAAGCGACCGTAAAAGCCAGCCAACCCATGAAAACTACGAAGTTCACTAACATTTGTAGGGATGGGCCAATCTCGTATGTCCTTGACTTTTGAGACATCAACTTCAATGCCATTGGAAGACACAACAAAACCAAGGAAAATCAGCTTGTATTTTGCAAAAGTTCACTTTGGGAGATTAGCATAAAGCTTTTCATGACGAAGGATTTGAAGGACCTCCTTAACATGAGTAACATGCTCCTCTAGTGACTTGCTATAGACAAGGATGTCATCAAAGTAAACAACTACACTCTTCCCAATGAGAGATCGCAAAATATGGTTCATGAGGTGCATGAAGGTAGATGGAGCATTTGATAAGCCAAAAGGCATAACCAACCATTCATAGAGACCAAGCTTGGTCTTGAAGGCGGTTTTGCACTCATCACCTTCGGCCATGCGAATTTGATGGTAACCACTACGAAGATCATTTTTCGAAAATATAGTGGCTCCACATAACTCATCAAGCATGTCATCAAGACGCGGTATAGGATGTCGACAACGCACGGTGATAGCATTGATTGGACGGCAGTCCATGCATAAACGCAACGTATCATCCGTTTTTGGGACTAGAATCACGGGAACCGCGCTTGGGCTGGTGCTTACTTGGATCAAACCTTTGGAGACGAGTTGGTTTATTTGTCGTTCTATCTCCTTCGTATCTTCCGGGTTCGTGCGGTACGTGGCGCGGTTTGGGAGTGGGGCGCCGGGTATGAGGTCGATGCGGTGCTCGATTCCACGAAGAGGAGGTAGTCCATGAGGAAGCTCTTCGGGAAATACATCTTGGAATTCCTGCAAAACAGCCATCAAAGAAGTAGGAACATTTGTCAAGTCATTAGTTCCTTGCGCTAGTCCCTTGCATACAAGGACATAGTGCAAAATGGATGGGTTGTTCCGCACTTCTCTCATCTCACTTTGGTGGCAAGAAGAACACTCTTAGTTTTTCCACTCGAGTTTGGCTTGTGGCACTCACTCACTATAGTGTGGTTCTCTCGCTCACCACTCTTCTCACAAGATGGTTTTGTGTATTGCGCCCTCGCTAAAGCCTTTGCATTGTCTGCAATTATTTGGCTAGGAGTCATTGGTTGCAACATACAAGTTTTGTCAAGCCATTTGAAGGTATAAGAGTTTGAGTGACCATCATGCAAAGCACGCTTGTCATATTGCCATGGCCTTCCGAGCAACATATGGCAAACCGTCATTGGGACCATGTCACATTCCACCGTGTCCTTGTAGGGCCCAATTGAGAACGTTACCGAGACGGTGTGCTTGATCTTGACGGATCCTTGGTCACTTAGCCATTGGATATGGTAGGGGTGTTTATGCGGATGGAGGGTGAGGTTGAGTTTCTCACACAATTCCGTGCTTGCAAGATTGTGGCAACTCCCTCCATCAATGCCAACTTTGATGGACCTCCCATTGATATCGGCACGAGTTTGGAAGATGTTTGATCGTTGGTCTTCATTCTCATTGGCTTGAGTAGTTAAGACCCTTGTGATCACAAGCGATGGACTTGCGTCATGCTCACACATGAGTAGCTCTTGGTCCTCTTACAAATGTTGCCTTGCCATGGCTTCCTTGACCCTTGCATCAAACTCATCTTCACTCAAGTATTCTTCATCGCCGTTGTCATGGATGAACAAAACTTTCTTGTTCCCACATGCGGCCGACTTGTGTCCTTTGCCTCCACACTTGTAGCATTCACCATTGAATGGTTGTTCATCTCTTGTGTACTTGCCACTTGGGGGAGGTTTTCCTTGAGGAAGTGTTGGCTTGAAGGGAAGCTTGGTGGTATTTGAGGAGCTTCCACTTGGTGTTGTCGGAGTAGTGGTTGGAGCTTGCTTGTATGTGAAGTATGTCTTTGGCTTGTTGAACTTGATGTCCTCTTGCACTTGACGTTCGGCCTTTGATGCAATGTGCACAAGCTCAACCATGTTGTTGTACCGTTGGAACTCGGTGATGCGCTTGATAGGATGGTTCAAGCCATTGAGGAAACGTGCCGTTGTTTGTTCATCACGCTCTTCAATGTTGGCACGGATCATGTTGAGCTCCATTTGCTTGAAGTACTCTTCCACGGTCTTTGTTCCTTGACTAAGCGTTTGAAGCTTGTTGAAGAGGTCACGCGTGTAGTGTGAAGGAACAAAGCGGGATCTCATATGAGCCTTCAGATCTTGCCAAGTTGAGATTGGGGGCTCTTCTTTTGATTCACGAGCGAGTTGGACTTGTTCCCACCAAAGGTTGGCATATTCATCGAACTCGAGGGATGCCATGGCCATCATCTTCTCATTGCTAAAGTTGTGCATGCGGAAGATCTTGTCAACCTTGAGTTCCCATGAGAGGTATTCTTCGGGATCATTGGAACCGGTGAACTTGGGCATGGTGAACTTGAGCTTGCCAAAAGTTTCTTCCTCATTGCGGTTCCGGTTTTGACAGTTGCCATGATTGTGGCGGCCATCTTCATCATCCGAGCTCTCATGTCTTTCTTGTTGATGGTGGCGTTGCTCGTGCGGTTGTTGAGGTGCCGCGTTTGGTGGTGGAACTTGGTTTGGACGACGAGCTTGGGGAGCTTGCTCTTTTTGTTGGCGCGGTTGAGGACGACGAGGAGGTTGTTGGTCCTCACGGCGAGCTTGGGGAGCTTGCTCTTGTTCTTGTCGTGGTTGATGCAGAGGAGCATTATCTTGCGCCATGTGGCGAGGAGGACGTCGAGCCGCATGCGCAATGGGATGCTCTCTTTCTTCTTGATGTGGAGGAGGCTCGTTGTGAAGATCATGTTGACGACGTTGACGTTCATGTCGAGGAGGACTCCTTGGTGGATCTTCGAGTGCTTCACGCTGCCGGCGAACTTGTTCTTCCACTTCAGATGCTTCACTTGTTGTGGAAAGAACATGTCGATGGCGATGGGCTTGGTGGTCCATGTGAGGTTGTTCTTGTTGAAGCACAAGTTCCATTTGTTGTGGCCGGTCCACTTCACGTCTTGGAGGTCTTGCGGAGAGGTCACCATCATAGCTTGACATTGCGGCGTGTCGCGGAGATGGTACCGCTTGAGAAGAGCTCATGGATTGAACTACGGGTCCATCCCGGTGCCTTGAAGCGTGACGGCGAGGAGCACTTGATTCACTTGAGGAGTGACGTGATGATCTTGAGTCTCGCGAGCGTGGCCTTGCCAACCCATCAATGAGGCGTTGAAGCTTATCATCCGTTGAGGCGAGGGCACGACCAAGAGCTTCATTTTGATGACCAAGGTTGTGTTGCATGGCATGCATTTGGCCTCGGACTTCCTCTAAGCGGTTGTCGATGTTCTTGAACTCCGCTCGGGCTTCGCTAAATTGTTCATCTTGGCGCCGCTCAAGTGATTCACAACGGTAGTTGAATTCTCCTCGGACCTTCCAATGGTCCCATCTTGTCATGTATGGATTGTCGTCCTCCGGAGGTGGTGGTGGTTGGGACGGCTCGCCATTCCTGTCCATGATGTAAAGCCGACAAGGGTTGTATATGGAGAGTAAAGTTGCGTAGAGTTAGCCTTTTACCTCACCTTGGAGATTATATCAAACCAATTGCCACACAAAGGAGCGAACATCGTGCAAAGTGAAATGGTAAAGAAACTCACACACAAAGGAGCTACAACTCTCAAAAGCTTTTGGTGGATGGGTAGGATTGTGGGAAAGCCAAAGAACCAACCGAACGCAAAGGATAGTCAAAAGTGGAGAAAATCCAACAACTCAAGTCAAAAGGAAATGGTCAACTCAAAAGGTGACGAGAACCTACGACTACACACAGGCGTGGAGAAAAATGGGGTTAGCACGACTATGAAAGTGAGCACGAAATGGCCTAACGAAGACTACGCTCGAGTGTCGTGCCAACGCAAGGAGAGACCACAACTCGTTTGCCAAAAGAGGGTAAGCAACGGATTTTGCACTTGCCTTGTCGCGCTTCTCCCTCTCTCTTTTGCTTACAAGCTTGATGCTCTCTTTGTATTGGGAGACTATGTATCTTTCTATTTTTCATTTTCTTTTTCTCTTTTTTTTGATACGTTTTCTTTTTCTCCTTTGCTATGCAACTATGTTAACTTTTGTATTTGCCCTCACACTCTCACTTTCCAATGGCAAGTGCACAATGCTTAGACAAACACAAAATGAGTTGCTCTCATAGGATATGTACACACAAAGGAAGATATGGCTAGAAGGGTTGACACAAGTTATACCTTAGTTGATGGTGATGATATTGTGTTGATGGAGCGGGGAAGAGTTTGGGGTCCGTGGTGTCGAAGAGCGTGGCGATGTTGCGAAAGCTATTAGTTGGTGACACGCACACGGAACACAAACAACAAGAGGATAGATTAGCCAATGCAGAAAAGAGGGAAAATGGGAAAAATTGGCGTCCAGGGCCGGAGACTCCGGTCATGGGCCGGAGACTCCGGTGTAGAACGGAGACTCCGGTGTGCAGGCCGGAGACTCCGGTGTGGGATGTCTGCTCGTGTTCTTGAGCGGAAATCCACGCCTAGAGTCCTCAAATCCGTGAAAATTTGGCCAAAATTGGGCTGGGAAACGCAGGCAAAAGCTGAACCAACACCTTAGACAAGATTTGGTCGGATCAAAACCACAAATAACACTCCAAAACGACAGATCGATCCAAAGGCAAATTGGGGCTGTTTTTTGGGAAATTTTCGAATTTACGGTGGATGGGAGAAAAATTGGGGGGAAATTCGTGATCAACCTTGCTCTTGATACCAAGATGTTATAGGGTAACCCCTTGGGGTGGCCCGATCTTTCACGAATCTCCACGGGGATCGAGGGGAAAGCGGTGGAAGGGGAAGAGGGGACGAAATCCGTGAACACACGCACACAAAGATCCCGATGAACTCACGCACACAAATCACGATACACGCCGATGACTCACGCCGGTGGCAACCAGTCCAACATAATCTCTAGGATCAGTGTTGGGCGAAGCTCTCTCTCCACGCCAACAACGGGGGACGAGGTGCTTGGTGAGACCTTGACGACTTGGGGGCGAGAAACCGAGAACCCAAGGCCTTGTACAACTTGAACGCACTAGGCAAGATCCAAGAGGAGGGTGGACAATAGGTGCTCCTTGGTAGGAGCCTGAGACCAATAGATTAAAAGATCCTCAAAGGGGTGTCTTAATCTATCATTATCCAAGTCTAGGGTTTACATATGAGGGGTGGGGCTATATATAGGCCAACCACATAAACAGTGGTCGGAATAAACCTGAAGTTTGGGCGAAATTGGGGTTACATGGGCCAGGCCCAAAGGCTTTAACATGCTGGCGGCGGTCCGGAGACTCGGCTCGAGGTCCGAGACTCGGCCAATCTTCGGACCTGCCTCGGGAGGGGGCTTCGCTGTCCGGGCTTGGGTCTCCTGGCGGGCCGGAGGAAGGTCCGGAGACTCGGTGTAGGAGACAGGAGACTCGATATACCGAAGACTCCGGAAGCGTAGCTCCAGCTTCTTCTCCTGGTCCTGCTTCCTTGGTGGCTTGGTGTGGTGTTGTTGCTTCATATCTGAGGATACACAACGTAGATGCATGAAGTAGCAAGTCATCCAAAGGTAGGCCAAAATCACATGAGGAAAGGAGCGAGTTAACCTTGGCTTGTAGGAGTTTGGCACGGGCGCGAGTCATTGGACCACTTGGGGGACTAGGTGTTGTAGATGGAGGTGTGTCCGTAGGACGAGCTGCATCAGTTTTGAATTATTATTCAAATTCAAACACTTTTTATGTTTAAAGTTTTTCCAAATTCCAAATTAATATTCAAAAAATATAAGTTAATTCAATTTTAATTTTAAATGGATCATATTTTAAATGGTTACATTAATTATTTTTTAAAAATAGAAAATGGTTTTGAATTAGTTATTCAAATCCAAACACTTTTTATGTTTAAAGTTTTTCTAAATTCCAAATTAATATTCAAAAAATATAAGTTAATTCATTTTTAATTTTAAATGGTTACATTAATTATTTTTAAAAACAGAAAATGGTTTTGAATTATTATTCAAATTCAAACACTTTTTATGTTTAAAGTTTTTCTAAATTCCAAATTAATATTCAAAAAATATAATTTAATTAATTTTTAATTTTAAATGGTTATATTAATTATTTTTTAAAAATAGAAAATGGTTTTGAATTAGTTATTCAAATCCAAACACTTTTTATGTTTAAAGTTTTTCTAAATTCCAAATTAATATTCAAAAAATATAAGTTAATTCATTTTTAATTTTAAATGGTTCATAGTTTAAATGGTTACATTAATTATTTTTACAAACAGAAAATGGTTTTGAATTATTATTCAAATTCAAACACTTTTATGTTTAAAGTTTTTCTAAATTCCAAATTAATATTCAAAAAATATAAGTTATTTATTTTAATTTTAAATGGTTATATTAATTATTTTTTTAAAATAGAAAATGGTTTTGAATTAGTTATTCAAATCCAAACACTTTTTATGTTTAAAGTTTTTCTAAATTCCAAATTAATATTCAAAAAATATAAGTTAATTCATTTTTAATTTTAAATGGTTCATAGTTTAAATGGTTACATTAATTATTTTCAAAAACAGAAAATGGTTTCGAATTAGTTATTCAAATTCAAACACTTTTTATGTTTAAAGTTTTTCTAAATTCCAAAGTAATTATCATTTAAAAAACATTACAAATTTAAACCCCAAAATAAAAAATAAGGCGGGAACAGAGAAAAAATTCCTGAAAAAATTTGAAAACAGGGTCATATGTCCTGGTTGGTCTGCTGAAATTTTTTGAAAACAGGGCCACCAACCGGGACTAAAGACCCTTGCGCGCGCCAACCCTTGGTCTGTTGAAAAAATTGGAGTATACGTCCCGGTTGGTGGCTCCAACCGGGAAGTATGACCCTTTAGTCCCGGTTGGAGCCACCAACCGGGACTAAAGGTCCTTTGGTTATAACTAACGCGCCTCCTCTTCTTCTTCCCCATCTCACTTCTCTGCTTCTCACCGACGCGCGCACATGAACCGCCCCCGACGCCGGGCTGAACTCGCCGCCTGCTGCGTGGCCGCCACCACCGCCGCCTCCGTCTGCGTGCCCCCTGGCCATTCTGCCCTCCCGCTCGACACCGCTCGCTGCCGAGCTCGACGGAGACTCCTCGGTGACCAAGAAGGCGCCGCCACTATCTTTCTCTCGCACGCCTCGCCTCTCTCTAACGCGGTGAGCCTCTGCACCTCCCGGTGCTCCGCTTTGCTCGCTTGTTGTAGCCGCCACGCGTCGTGTCCTCGCAGCACCGCACCGCCGCTGGCAGGCGCCCAGCTCCGGTGACCTTCTTCGAGCGCGCCACTTTATTGTTTACCTCGACGCGATGCTCGATCAAGCCTCCGTCGCCGCGACGCCTCACGGGGCCGTCCCGGTGACCACCCGACGGTGGCGCGAGATGATGTCACCCGGCGTCACGTGGCGTGGCCGTGACCTTTGACCACCACGGTGGCTGGATGTGGCCTAGGGCCCAAGAAGTCATAGTGGCTAGGTTCTGTTTGGGTAAAAAAACCAACCCTTTGCTAATGTCATATTGACACAGTAATTCAATTTTAAATGATTTAATAATTCCAGAAATTGATATAAACTTGTAAATTCAATATCTTTTTATTCATAAGTCAGAAAAATACAAATAATATATCAAATTGTTCAGAAAAATGAAACCTATCTATTTAACCTATAATCATGCATTGTTCAACAACTTAAATGACAAGTATAATTAGAAGAACAAATGCACCCCTCTCATATGTTCGAGTTTCCAGTTAGGGTTTTCACCCTCGGAACCCGATTAAATCGTCGAGCATGTCTTAGGGTTACATTCCAATGCAAAGTAACTTGTCATATCATCATACTTGCTTGAGCATTGCATCGATGCCATGTGTTGATTGTTTCCCTTTCTTTCGTGTTTGGATTATTAGGTTTATTAATAGTTAGGTATTATTAGGTTTATTAATTAGTTTGGTATTATTGGTCTTGTCCCATCGATCACCGTGGGTAGCCCTGCACCGATTCACATTGTCAAGCAACTTAAAAACCCTATCTTATATAAGGAATCATTAATACCCCTTAGGTGCATGTGGGTTCGACGATGTGCCTTCGCCAGGGCATTCCGAACCCTCTTAGATCGATTCCAATATGGTATTTTGTTAGTATCTAGTGTTACCTATCTGCTGGATAGTTTCCATTTTGTAGCCTTATACTTATGTTCCCCTCTTAGGTGCATGTCGGTTTAGGGTTTCTCTTCATTTTTATTATTGTGTATGTATATATTAGGGTTTCTCTGAATTAGGGTTTATATATCTCAACACCGTACCTAACTTTCTACCTTAGCCGCTTCGACTTATTCGTTTTTCCACCTACGCAGAAAATATGGACCCACACGTTAGAGACGAAGAAAAGGAAGAGTTGATCCAAGGTGTGATCCGCGGGGAAGAAAATTTAGATGTATCAACGTTTCTGAACAACTCCGGTGAGGGTGATCCTCTTTTTGCCGGAATAGACAACTTGTTTGAGGTTGAAGGTGTTTCCTTCCGCGAGGGAGAAGGCGATGCCTTGTGTAATTGAGAAGACGACCGCTCCGGCGAGGTGCATGTAATATAATTAATTCATTAATTAATCATGTGCTATCTATATAGAAATAGTAACGACGATCTTTCTTCTTTTAGCCCTCGGATCGAACAAATCTCTTGAAAAGAGAGCGAGGCCCACCAAAAGTTGCAAGACCATGAGAGGTTCAGGATCGAAGATGTCGCTGAAGACGGCAAACCGATGGCTCCCGAAGTTGTCGCAAACAAATTTGTGGCACAATGCGGAGTAATCGTTAGGGACTTAATCCCGATCACCATTCGAAATTAGAATAGGCCTGCTGATGCGAAAGAAGAGGTAACATGTTTATTTGTCCCTAACCACGCCAAAGATTTACTGTGGAAGAGGCTCATGGTTAATTTCAAACTACCGAAGATAGAGCTGGACCCAAATGCGGAGGATCCAGTTGAGGACGCCTTAGAACATGGGAGAGCCATGGAAGCTAAGGTCAGGGAGTGGGCTTTGAAGAAGATGGCCTAGTGTTTCACCAACTGGAAGAAAAGATTGCACCTTGACTATGTCGTGAAAGACAAGACTCCCGATTTCAAGAATATTCAGTTTGAGAAGATAAAACCATTCTGGGCTGAGTTTGTGGAATACAAGACATCAGAAAAAGCTAAGAAAATGTCTGGAACGAATAAGCTGAATGCTGCTAACAAGAAGTATCACCATACTATGGGGCAATGTGGCTACAGGGCTGGCATTCCTAAGTGGGAGAAACTTGAGAATGAACTGCGTGCTAAAAAGATCACCCCAGAGAGAGACGATTGGGTAGAACGTGCAAGGAATTGGTTTTAAGGGTATGGGGGCACGTTGGACTCGGAAGGGATGTGTACATATAACATACGACATAAAGAAGACCCCTTGCCAATCGAGAGGATGAGAAAAGCTGTAAAGGATGTTAAAGATGGGGACTTCATTCCCGATAGAGAGAATGATGAGCTCACACTCGCCCTTGGAAATAAGGAACATGATGGACGAACACAGGGCACAAGAGGCTCCCAACCATGGAGGACTGGGTTTCCCGAAGAGAGGAAGAAATATCCTGATAGAAGCCGTCAGAGGAGAAAGGACAAGGCGGAAGTTGAAGCAGATAGTCAGAAAGAGCGAATGCGTATAATTGAAGAACGAATAAAGCAACAACAAGATGGAATTAACGCACTTAAAGAGCAAAGTACTACCGGCCCATCTCAGGAGCACACTGCATTCGATGCTACCGGCCTATCGAATAATCGAAAAAGCAGTGTGGCTTCCACCGAGGTCCCGGGTGATGACAATGGCGATGACGATGGTGCACCGACGATGGCTCCTGTTGGCTACCCAGTGGATGATATCACAGAGATGACACACTGCGAGCTACATGTCAAAGTTGTGAACATATCAATGAAGGTGGCGGTCGGCTATACCTTACCAATTGGACCCACACCAACTTACCACTGTCGTCCGATTCTAGAGGGCTACGCTGTTGTCGGGGTGGATGAAATCATGCCCACCTTTGAAGTTTTGAAGCTTGACTACCCTGCAGGTGAAGGGGATGTGACTGAACTGGGAGACGCAAAAAACGTCACCATTCTATGGCCAAAGGAATGTATCGTGCTTCGAAATCACACGCCAAGGCCATCTTCGCCGCCGCCTCACCCGTCTCCATGAGGTCATGCTGCCAGCCGTCTTCGTCGCCTCACCAATCTCCGACGCAGCCATCGCTGTGGGAGCCATCGCCGGCGCCTCGGGATAAAAAGCGTAAGCGTACCTCTACTCTGCGTCGTGGTAAGCGATCGCCGAAACGTAAACAAGAGCCTCTTCCAAAAGTACCAAAGAGAGCTTATGACTGTACTGAAGAGGAGACTGCGGCGATCGTTGATGCGGAAACGACAACGTTTTTCGCTAAGCTGAGGTGACCGAAAGAGCCAGAGTTCCCCAGCACCAAAGAAGAAAAAGCCAAAGTGTTGAAAATGCTAAAGTCTCTTCATCAACCCGAGCCAAAGATGTCATCAGACTATGAGCATTCTATTCTCAAGTCACATGCGGCACAAAAAGCCTCGAAGAGCAAGATCGATGCATGCGAAATCTGTTGCCCACTCGGAGAACAAGCAAAAGCGATTGCGCCCCTCTCAAGGTGATTTCCCAAACCAATGGGGTCGAGCAAATATGGGGTCGAAGCAGTATGATCCGTAGGTAGTTGCACTGTCTGAGAAACTGCTTGCTCAAGGTATGAGTATTGCCAAGACTTATCGATTAGAGTACTTCCCTGAGTGAAGTAGCATACAGATACCAAGACGGCAAACCTCTCACAAACTCGAGGAGGTAAACAATCTTCCAACAAAATGCGAAGATTGCATAAGCGATACATGCATGCCACAAAGGCCGGGCTAACGGATAGTCTTGAGGGTTACAAAAAGCATCATGGGAAAGAAAAGGATGACATGATATCCATTGAATTTGATGAACTATTTCAATTATTCAATCAAGACGCCTTGGACAAATCGATCATCGATTGCTATTATGCGTAAGTACCAATTTTGTAATTAATTTAGTCTCCACTATCTCACCTTGTTTATTGCATGTATATAATCATCTGTAATATGCGAATGAAGATTCTCGAATGCAAGGAGGACAAATCTATGACATTGGCTTCATTGACCCATATTGGGTTCATGAAGCTAATCAAAACAAGCCCCAGGATACGGAGGATAATATAGTACACGCGTTAAGGTTTCAAGAAACCAAGAAATACTTTTCCTTACAACTTCGAGTGAATGTTATTGTCTTCTATACACTTTCTATTTCGCTTACTCGGTGTTAAGTATATAATTGATTAGTTATGCATTCGTAGCTTCCACTATATTCTGTTAATCATTCAACTTGACAAAAGGCGTGTACTAGTCATGGACTCGAAACATAAACCCTTGAGACTTGGAAGGACATGCAGATGTTTCTCCAGCGGTAATTCTAATCATTACGACACTATATCGGCAACGTTCGTGAATTTTATGATATCAAGTAATTAATAACTTCTTTTATTCGTTTTCACGGGCGCTTGGAAACGGTTCACCAACAAGGCTAGGGGTGTTTGGAAAGAGGAGCTTACATTTCAACCACTAGATGTAAGCACCACTAGCTATATCCGCGCATCTCTTTGATTCTAGTTTTGATACAGTTATTATCATGCTTGATTATTATTTTGATTGAACTCTGTTCTCGTAAAGTGCATGACGCAGGGACCAGGTAACAATCTATGTGGATACTATGTTTGCGAGTTCATCCGACAGACGTGCGATAAGAAGGGCAGAAATTTAGAGCAACTCCACGTACGTAAACAATTTCTATAGTTTTTAATTACAATCAAATTGTGTTTAGTTTCATTCATATAGGCTGACTCCTTTTTTAAATCAGGTCGAACGTCTACGGGACGGTCTTCTGCCAAAGGATCGCGTCTGAGCAATTCAAGAGGAATTGGCGGGATTCTTGGATCTGAAGTCCTAAACCCAAAAGGGGAATACTATTCGCTGTGTATAGACAATAGGGATTGTAAAAAGAGCTTTTGTATGTAGTGTATGAACTCGATCCGTGTATCGAATGTAATATTGTCATGATGATCTTCAGAATATAACGGTTCCTTCATTGATAAGTGCAAAACACTAAATAAACAATAAAACAACCTAAATGAATTCTCCGCGGCACAAAAGTGGCGAAAATCTTTATGGCAACAAAATGTGCCAAAATGAATTCTCTGCGGCAGAAATCACCAAATCTCTGCCATGAGAAGGTTATTGTCCCGGTTAGGTATTACGCAGGACTAATGATCCACCCCTCTCGCGCTCTGACGCCGCCACGTGTACCCCCATTTGTCCCGGTTGGGGGGGCAACCGGGACTAAAGGTTGGGGCTTTAGTCCCGATTGCCCCGTCCCGGTTGGGTAACCAGGACTAAAATCCCTTACCAACCGGGACCAATGGGCCTCTCTGCAACAGTGCCTCTCTTTATATGATAGATGATCAACTTGGGACACAAGCTGGATCACAAAACGATCTCTGGTTGGTTATTGATAGAAGATCATGTCTGCATATTCTCGAACCCGCAGGGTCACACACTTAACGTGTCTCGACGCTAGGATAGGTTGGATAATTGGTTTATGAATTTTTGTTCGGAGTCTCGGATGGGATCCGGGATATCACGAGAGGTTCCTAGGAAGGTCCGGAGAATAAGATTCATATAAGGCGGTGCGATTTTGGAGTTGAATTGTGCCGGGTTAATCGGTATTGTACCGGAAGCTTCTAGAACCTTCCGGAAGGGGACCAACGTGGCCCCACCTTCCGGGAGGGGGCATGGGCCTATGAGGGAGTGTCCTGGTCGCATTGGGCCAGGGGCACAAGGCCCCATAGGGCCAGCCGATTCTAGAGAGATTTGACTCGTTTAAATCTCGGGATATAATTTCTAGATAAGGGAGAGTTTAAATCATTTAAACTAGAGATAGGATTTCTAGATAAGGGAAAGTTTAAATTGTTTAAACTAGAGATAGGCTTGGAGGAGGGGCAAGGGCTGGCCGCCGCCCCCTCTATATATAGAGGGGTGGTTCGCCCCCTCCCCCCTACTACTCCACACCTTCCTCCAAGCCCTAGCTGCCTTGCTACCTTCCTCTCTCCCTCCCGACTGTTTGTAGGCGAAGCCCTGCAGCAGAAATTCTCCACCATATACACCACGCCGTCGTGTTGTAGATCCAATCTATCTCTCCACCATACTCGCTGGTCCGAGGAAGGAGGAGTCTTGGTGCCGTGTGCATCTCACGGAGGCACCGCCACTTGTGGTGCTAGATCGGATCGGATCGAGGAGGAGAAGCGAGTACGACTACATCACCCATGTTCCGAGCGTTCGCTGTCACGAATCTTCAAGGTATGAAGATCTAATCCAATCTCTCGTTGTTTGCATCTCCTAGATTAGATCTTGGCTTTCCCCGTTCGCTTCCGTAGAAAATTTTGATTTACTATGCTGCGAAACCCTTGATGGTATCGAGCTAGATCTATGCGTAGATGTGTTTCACGAGTAGAACGCAACATGGTTGTTGCGGCGTTGATGTTCTGTTGCAAGCCTCTTGTTTGTGTTCTTCTTATGGCGGATAATGAGATTGAAGCGGTCCAGCCAACCTTACGCGGCGTCGTTCGCGAGACCTCCGCACTTGACGTGTGGCTTGTTCCACATGCGGTGGTGGATGTCTTCTCACTATAGTTATCATGGGATTAACACGGAGTTTGGCAACCATAATATCACCGTTGTGGCTTTCCGTAGGTAAGAATCGTTCTTAGCATCTACTCCCATAAGCCACGTAAAACATGCAACAACAAAGTAGAGGCGTCTAACTTGTTTTTGCAGGGAGTGTTTTCGTGATATGGTATGGCCCAAGATGTGATGTGTATATTGTATGCGATGATCATGTTTTGTAATGTTTCACGACTTGCATGTCGATGAGTACACAACCGATGTGAGCCATATGGTTGTCTTTATAATTGTGTATGACCATGAGTCAACTTCTTATACGCCATGTAATAGCTTTACTTTATCGCTAAGTAGTTAGTAATAGTTGTAGTTGCTATTCGTGGTGGAGGCAATCATGGTGTAGTGATGGAGATCATCGAACGCACAAGATGGAGATCATTGCGCGAAGATTGGCTATACCATGTCACATAAAGTTATATGCATGTGATGTTTATCCTTTATGTATCTTATTATGCTTAGATCGCGACGATAGCATTATAAGATGATTCATCACTTAAAGATCAAGATAAAACTGTGTTCTCCCCAAGTATGCACCGCGAAAGTTAAAGTCGTTTCCAAGCATCACGTGATGATCGGTGCTATAGACTCTCGCTCACATACAACGGGTGCAAGCCTTTTGCACACGGAAATACTTGGGTCTAACTTGACGAGCCTAGCATGTACGGACATGGCCTCGAACACAAGAACCGAAAGGTTAAGCATGAGTCATATGAATGATATGATCGACACTTCGTTGTCCACCATTGAAACCACATCTCTTCTCGTGATGATCGGATTAGGTGTGGTGAATTTGGATCGTGTTCACTAAACAACTTGAGGATGTTGAATTTAGTGGGAGTTCATCTAGTAATTTGATTAAGTTGAACTATTTATCATGAACATAGTCTAAATTGTACTTGCAAATCAGTAGATCACATGGCCAAGTCCAACTTCAACTTCAACGTTTTCTGAGAAGAAAAGCTTAGAAACAATGGGTCTAACTTCACCAATTGGTTCGCAATCTAAGAATCATTCTGTCATGGACAAAAGGACTATGTCCTTGGTAAAGCGTTAGGTGACCCCATACTGCATGGTGATGAGAAAGCTGTCTATCAGTCACGCAAAGATGATTATGGTGTGATTAAGAGCACCATGTTGTTTGCTATGGAACTGGGGCTTCAAAATTGTTTTGAAACCTATCCCGGGCCCTTTGAGATTCTCGAGGCTGAAAACCATGTTTGGACTCAAGCCCGCTCGAGAGATATGAGATCTCGAGAAGTTCTTTAACTGCAAGATGGAGGAAGGAGTTAGTTAGTGAGCACGCCATAAAGATGTCGGGCTACACTCAACGCTTTGAGCAACTGGAATGCACGATTCGAGGAGCTCAAGATTGATGTGTTCTGCAATCACTCCTCCCGGCTACAAAAGTTTTGTAGTGACTCATAATCGATTGGTTCCATCGATACAATCACCGAGCTCTTCGCAAAGTGAAGGCTGGAAGTGGACATCAAGAAGGATAATCATGTGTTGATGGTCAACAAGCCCTCCTTTAAGAAAGGTAAGGAGCAAAGAAGCCCTTCAAGAAGAGGCGGCGAAGCGCAATGCCTCGCTGAGAAGAAGCTCAGTCGGTCCCAAGCCGGATAATCGAGTGCTTCTATTGCAGGACAAGGGTCATGGAAGCGTAATCGTCAAAATACTTAGCGGACAAGAAGGCTGGCACCATCAAAGGTATATTTGATATACATGTTATTGATGTTTTCCTTACTATCCTCGTTGTAGTGGGGTATTTGATACGGTTCGGTTGCTAATATTTGTAACTCGAAGCAGAGCTACGGAATAGATGACTTTAGGATGAGGTGACGATCTGGCGTTAAGCGGATCAAGAGTTGATGTGATGGCCGTCGGCACGCTCTCCTTAGTTTTACCTTCGGGATTAGTTTTAAACCTTAATAAATGTTATTATGTGCCTGCGTTGAGCATGAACATCATTTCTGGATCGTGTTTATTGCAAGACGGTTATTCATTTAAATCGGAGAATAATGGTTGTTCTATTTATATGAGTAACATCTTTTATGGTCATGCACCTCTTGTGAATGGTTTATTTCTTCTAAATATCTAAAGGGATGAAACACACATCCATAACATTGAGGCTAAGAGATGCAAAGTAGATAGTGATAACACTGAAGGGAATATGCCCTGAGAGGCAATAATAAATTGTTTATTATGTGTATTCCAAGTATATGATAGATGTTTATTTTGCATGCTATAATTGTATTAATACGGAAACGTTAATACATGTGTGTTTAATAATAAACAAGCGAAAGTTCCTAGTTAAGCCTCTCTCATAAACTAGCTCGTTGATTAACAAGATGATCAAGGTTTCGATCATGGACATTGGATGTTGTTAATAACGGGATCACAACATTAGTGTAATGATGTGATGAACATTCATCCAAGTATAGCATTACGATCATAGTCATTGAGTTTATATTGCTATAACAACTTACAGTGATCCTAATCCTTAGACCATGAGATCATGTCAATCACTAACAGGAAGAGTTTCTTGATAACATCAAACGTCACACCGTAATGTGGTGATTATAAAGATGGGTTGAACTAATAAAGTGTTATGTTGAGGCTCATGGATCGAGAGTGGAATTTGTTCATCCCGATGACGGATAGATATACTCTGGGCCCTCTCGGTGATATCACATTGATTAGCTTGCAAGCAAGTGATTTGATCACTAGAATGTTATATCACGGAACGAGAAAAGAGTGCATGTCGATGTGAGATCAAACTAGGTATGGAGATACCGATGATCGAATCTCGGACATGTAATATATCGCGAAACAAAGGGATTAAGATACTAGCGTAAAGGTTAGACGATCACAAGAAAGTCATCGTTGAATGTGTGGGAGTCGTATGGGTCTCAGATCCCGCTCGATTATTGATCGAGAGGGTCTCGATCATGTCCGCATTATTCACGAACCGTAGGGTGACACACTTAAGAGACACCGACATCCAATTGGAGCAAAAGTTTCATGCCGAAAGAATAAACAAGCGCGAATTTATTTCACTAGATCAAAAGCAGGTTTTCGGGTGAAATTGCATAAAGTGGTTATGCATGTGAAATAGAATTCTAGCAAGGGGTTATTTGTGAATGTTTGTCATTAAAGTAATTGACAAAATTCTGAATAAAATAAAAGAGTTTTATTTAATGAGAGTTTGCATTAAATTTGGTGGAAATTTAATGGGATCTTTGAGTGGGATTTTGAGTGGAGGAATTTGGAGGAGTTTTGTGAGTGGAGTGTCCACCCACATGAAGAGGGGAGGGCAAGTAGGCAGCCCCCATGCGCCGGCCACCCCCTTGGGGTCCCCCCCCCTCCTCCTATAAAAGGAGCCCCTCCTCTCACTTCTCACTCACACCTCCTTGTGAAGGATCTCTCTCCCCCTCTAGAATTTATTCCCCATGGTCTCGGACTAGCGAGATACATGTTCCCGGTGGCTATTTGGCAAGAAAGAGTTGTGCTTCCGCTGCATCGCTGGAGCGAGGAGGCGGAGGTTGCTCGGTGCCTCGAGCGTGTGTGCGAGCACGGATCCGCTGATTTGGCGCTAGGACTTCCTCTCGATCTTGAGATCGGCAGAGATCGTCTACATCAACCACGAGTTTGGACTCGTTAAACTTTGTCGGTCTTCAAGGGTATGTTCTCTACGGATATACATCCGCCTGTTGTTTGTATCTAGTATAAATAGATCTTGGTATATAGTTCACATCGTAGGAAATTTTTGTTTTCTATCTTGCGAACCCTTCATGGTATCGAGCGGATCTATGCGTAGATACTTTACGGGTAGTACACATATGAGTATGTGGCGATGATGATCATGTTGTTGCTCCTTTCTTGTGATTTTGGATATTGGTGGCATAGTGGGATGAAGCGGCGGACAAACTTTACATGTCCTCGCACATGAGACCTGTTCCACGCTTGACATGCAACTAGTTTGCATAAGTGGCTAGCGGGTGTCATCTCTCCTACTATAGTCAATATCTATTTTGCAAGCGAGTTGTCAACAATTTGATTATCCTCGTTGTGGTTCATGTTCGTAGGTAAGAACGGTTCTATCTCGAAAGCCCTCACCACGTAAAACTTGCAATGGATAAATTAGAGGCGTCTAGTTTAGATTGTTCTTTGGGCTAGTGTTATGATATGGTAGTGTTGTAAGTAGAAGTATGAGATGATACTCTTACAACACACATAGCGTGTAAAATCCATAGGCGTGGATTTACACATATAGGTATGATAGTGGTCATACCACGATGCACATGATAGAGATCATCTGCGGGAACCATATAGTTTCACTAATAAACATATGATGTTTGATTGCATCTTATATTGCTTATTTAGCGCTTTGTTAAGCATAATAAGATGATCCCTCATTTAAATATCAAGATAAGAATGTGTTCTTCCTTTAGTATGCACCGATTATGTTTTCGTCGCTCCAAGACATCACGTGATGATCGGGTGTACTTGGATCTCGACCATACTTGGTGTAAAGCAGTTACACGCAAAATACTAAGGTTCTAACTTGGCGAGCCTAGCATGTACAGACTCGGAACCTGGTAATCGAAAGGTTAAGCATGAGTCATATAATTGATATGATGCCCATTTGATGCTCGCCTTTGAAGCTATACCGACTCACGTGATGATCGGACTTGGTGTAGTGGATTTGGTTCATGTAATCACCAAAAGGACACGAGGGATGTCGCTTTTGAGTGGGAGTTCATTCGTAATATAGATTAGTTGAACTCAATCTATCATACACTTAGTCTAAACTTTACAAATTCTGTTGTAGATGGCACCACCGCTTTTAATTTCAATGCGTTCATGGAGAAAGAGAAACTAGCAACGAACGGTAGCAACTTTCTTGAATGGGCCATGAATTTGAGGATTCTCCTCTCTGCACAAAAGCAATATGTGCTAGAAGCGCCGTTAGGCCCCCACCTTTGATGATGCCTGACGAGGAGAAGAATGTCTATCGGACTCGTCGAGGACCACAACTTAGTTCATTGCAGCATATTGTATGGGCTAGAGCCGAACTTCAAAGCGTTTGAAAACGGCAATGCTTTTGATACAATGGGTGAGTTGAAAATGATTTTCGACACACATCTTGCAGAGAGCTACAATGCTTGTAAAAGTTTTTAGTCTGCATGATGGAAGAGAACACTCAGTTAGTGAGCATGTACTCAAGATGTCGATTCGCGATAAGCTTGTGTCCTTGGGAATAACGATTCCCATTGACTTAGGCATCCATCGTGTTCTGCGGTCTACACCTAGCTATAAGAGCTTCGTGATGAACTATAATATGCAGGGCATGAAGAAGTCTCTCCCGAGCTCACATCGATGCTTAAAAGCTGCAGTGGAGATCAAAAGGAACATCAAGTGTTGATGATCAATAGGAACATGGTTTCAAGAAAGACAAGAAGGAAAAGCGGAAGGGAAGTAAGGACGGCAAGCCTGTTGCGCTAAAGAAAAACCCGAGTTGGACCTAAGTCGATACCGAGTGCTACTATTGTAAGAGGATCGCCATTGGGCAAGCGCCCCAAGTATCTGGCGCATAAGAAGGCGCAAGGCAAACAAAGGTATATATGATATACATGTTATTGATGTGTACTTGACTAGTGCTTTCAGTAGCACCGGTATTTGATCGGTTCGGTTGCTAATATTTGTAACTCGAATCGGAGGTCATGACAAGCGACCGCTAGCAAGGGTGAGGTCAAGATGCGTGTCGGCAATGGATCAAGTGTTGATGTGATCGCCGTCGAACGCTACCTCTCCACTTACCGTCGGGATTAGTCATAAACTTAAATAATCATATTTGGTGCCTTTGAGCATGAACATTGTATCCGGATCATGTTTGATGCAAAGTGGTTTTCATTCAAATCGAGAACAATGGTTGTTCCATTTATATGAATGAAATCTTTTATGGTCATGCACCAATGTTGAATGGTTTATTTCTGTTGGATCTCGATGATAATGTTACACATATTCATAATGTTGATGCTAAAAGGATTAAACTTGATGATGATATATCCGCATATATGTGCTGCCGTCTAGGTCATATTGGCATTAAGCATGAAGAAGCTCCATTCGGATGGACTTTTGGAATCACTTGATTATGAATCATTTGATACATGTGAGCCATGCCTTATGGGCAAGATGACTAGAACGCCGCTTTTCGGTTCAATGGAGCAGGCGACAGATTATTGGAAATCATACATTCTGATGTATGTGGTCCAATGAGTGTGTCGGAGCGAGGTGGATATCGTTATTTTGTTACTTTCACGGATGATTTGAGTAGATACGGTTATATCTACTTGATGAAACACAAGTCTGAAACCTTTGAAAAGTTCAAGGAATTTCGAATGAAGTGGAAAATCATCGTAATAGAAAGATCAAATTTCTTGATGCGACCGGAGGTGAGTATCTAAGTTACGAGTTTAGCACTCATATGAAAGAGTGTGGAATTGTTTCACAACTCACACCGCCGAACACCAATGAAATGGTGTGTCGGAACGTCGTGTCGTACTTTATTAGATATGGTTCGATCTATGATGTCTCCGACGGACTTGCGTTGTCATTTTGGGGTTATGCACTAAAGCTGCATTCACTTTAAATCGGGCACCATCTAAATCCGTTGAAACGACAAGTATGAATTGTGGTTTGGAAACAAACCTAAGCTGTCATTCTTAAAGTTTGGGGTTGCGATGTTTATGTGAAGAAACTTCAACCGGATAAACTCGAACCCAAAGAGGAAAAATGCGTCTTCATAGGATACCCTAAGGAAACTATTGGGTATTCCGATCCGAGGGCAAGGTTTTTGTTGCCAAGAATGGATCCTTTCTAGAGAAGGAGTTTCTCGAAAGGTGTGAGTAGTCGGAAGGTAGAACTCAAGAGGTTGTGGAACCTTCTCTTCAAAGTATGGCGAGTAGCGCTTGGAAGTTGTTAGGAGTTGGCTCCACCTGTTGAAGAGGGAACTAATGATAATGATCATGAAACTCGAAGAGAGTACTCCGAACCTCGCAGGTCAAGCAGACGCTGCGCTCCCCGAGTCTGGAAATCTGTCATAAATTTCATGGTTGATGAAAATAATGACCTGCGACGTATGAAGAAGCGATGATGAGCCAGTTCCAACAAATGGTTAGAAGCCATGAAATCCGAGATGGAATCCATGTATGAAAATCAAGTTTGGAACTTGGTTGAATTACCTCACAGAAAGGCCGTGGAGAACAAATGGATTTTCAAAAGGAAAAGCGTCTTGATGGTAATGTGACCATCTATAAAGCTCGACTTGTCGCAAAGGGGTTTCGACAAATTCAAGGAGTTGACTACGATGATACTTTCTCTCCGTAGCGATGCTAAAGTCGATAGGATTATGTTAGCAATTCTGCATATTTCGATTATGAAATATGGCGGATGGATGTCAAAACGCGTTTCTCAATGGTAATATTGAAGAAGAGTTGTATATGATACAACCAAAGGGTTTGTCGATCCTAAGGATGCTAACAAGGTGTGCAAGCTTCAGCGATCCATCTATGGATTGAAGCAAGCATCACGGTTGGAATCTCCTTTGATGAGGTGATCAAAGAGTTTGGATTTGTCCAAACTTATGGAGAAGCTTGTATTTACAAGAAAGTGAGTGGGAGCAATGTGGCATTTACGATATTATATGTGGATGACATATTATTGATGGAAATGATATAGAACTTTAAGCAGTGTTAAAAGTTATCTAAGCGACAAATTTTCAATGAAGGACCTAGGTGAGCGTCATACATATTAGGCATAAAGATCTATAGAGATAGATCTAGGCGCCTAATAGGGCTATCATAAAGTACATACCTTGATAAGATTTTAAAGAAGTTTAAAATGGACGGAGTAAGAAGGGTTCTTACCTATGTTGCAAGGCAAGACATTGAGTAAGACTCAAAGTCCGGCTTCGGCGGAAGAAAGAGAGATAATGGACAAAGTCCCTATGCTTCACCATAGGCTCTATTATGTACGCCATGCTATGTACAAGACAGGATGTGGCACACGCTATTAGTTTGACTAGTAGGTACCAATCGGATCCGGTTCGGAACCTTTGGATAGCGGTCAAGAATATCCATAAGTACTTACGAAGAACTAAGGATATGTTTCTTGTATACACGGAGGTGAAGAAGAGCTCGTCGCTAAGTGTTATGTCGACGCTTATTGACACCGATCCGGATGACTCTAAGTCTCAATCCGGATCGTATTTCTCATGAATGGCGGGCGGTTAGTTGGAGGAGCTCCAAACAACTGTGGTAGCGGGATCAACAACGGAGGCCGAATATGTTCTTTGTGAGCGGCTCGAAGCGATTTGGATGAAGGAGTTCATATCCGAACTAGGAGTTGTGGAAGCGTTGGACCCAATGGTGATCTATTGTGACAACAATGGTGCCATTGCCAATGCCAAAGAGCCAAGGTCTCACAAGCATTCCAAGCATATTAAGCGCGGTTTCACTCCATCCATGAGCATGTCAAGGATGGAGATATAAAGATTTGTAAAGTACATACGGATCTCAATGTAGCGGATCCGTTGACTAAAACTCTCCCTAGAGCAAAACATGATCAACACGAACTCAATGGGTGTTAGATATATCACTATGTAACTAGATTATTGTCTCTAGTGCAAGTGGGAGGTGAAGGAATATGCCGAGAGGCAATAATAAATTGTTTATTATGTGTATTCCAAGTATATGATAGATGTTTATTTTGCATGCTATAATTGTATTAATACGGAAGCGTTAATAAATGTGTGTTTAATAAACAAAGAAAGTTCCTAGTTAAGCCTCTCTCATAAACTAGCTCGTTGATTAACAAGATGATCAAGGTTTCACGATCATGGACATTGGATGTTGTTAATAACGGGATCACAACATTAGTGTAATGATGTGATGAACATTCATCCGAAGTATAGCATTACGATCATAGTCATTGAGTTTATATTGCTATAACAACTTACGAAGTGATCCTAATCCTTAGACCATGAGATCATGTCAATCACTAACAACGGAAGAGTTTCTTGATAACATCAAACGTCACACCGTAACAGGGTGATTATAAAGATGGGTTCAGAACTAATAAAGTGTTATGTTGAGGCTCATGGATCGAGAGTGGAATTTGTTCATCTCGATGACGGATAGATATACTCTGGGCCCTCTCGGTGATATCACATTGATTAGCTTGCAAGCAAGTGATTTGATCACTAGAATGTTATATCACGGAGCGAAAAGAGTGCATGTCGATACGAGATCAAACTAGGTATGGAGATACCGATGATCGAATCTCGGACATGTAATATATCGTGAAACAAAGGGATTAAGATACTAGCGTAAAAGGTTCAGACGATCACAAGAAAGTCATCGGTGAATGTGTGGAAGTCAGTATGGGTCTCTAGATCCCGCTTACGATTATTGATCGAGAGGGTCTCGATCATGTCCGCATTATTCACGAACCGTAGGGTGACACACTTAAGAGACACCGACATCCAATTGGAGCAAAAGTTTCATGCGAAAGAATAAACAAGCGCAGAATTTATTTCACTAGATACCGAAAGCAGGTTTTCGGGTGAAATTGCATAAAGTGGTTATGCATGTGAAATAGAATTCTAGCAAGGGGTTATTGTGAATGTTTGTCATTAAAGTAATTGACAAAATTCTGAATAAAATAAAGAGTTTTATTTAATGAGAGTTTGCATTAAATTTGGTGGAAATTTAATGGGATCTTTGAGTGGGATTTTGAGTGGAGGAATTTGGAGGAGTTTTGTGAGTGGAGTGTCCACCACATGAAGAGGGGAGGGCAAGGGCGGACCCCATGCGCCGCCACCCCTTGGGTTCCCTCCTCCTATAAAAGGCCTCCTCTCACTTCTCACTCACACCTCCTCGTGAAGGATCTCTCTCCCCTAGAATTTATTCCCCATGGTCTCGGACTAGCGAGATACATGTTCCCGTGGCTATTCGGCAAGAAAGAGTTGTGCTTCCTGCATCGCTGGGCGAGGAGGCGGAGGTTGCTCGGTGCCTCGAACGTGTGTGCGAGCACGGATGCGCTGCTGATTTGCGGCGCTAGGACTTCCTCTCGATCTTGAGATCGGCAAGAGATCGTCTACATCAACCACGAGTTTGGACTCGTTAAACTTTGTCGGTCTTCAAGGGTATGTTCTCTACGGATATACATCCGCCCGTTGTTTGTATCTAGTATAAATAGATCTTGTTATATAGTTCACATCGTAGGAAAATTTTTGTTTTCTATGCTGCGAACCCTTCAAACACTACTTATTTATGGCACTGTCGTCTAGGTCATATTGGTGTAAAGCGCATGAAGAAACTCCATTCTGATGGACTTTTGGAGTCTCTTGATTTTGAATCATTTGACACATGCGAACCATGCCTCATGGGCAAGATGATCAAAACCCCGTTCTCCGGTATGATGGAGCGAGCAACAGACTTGTTGGAAATCATACATACCGATGTATGCGGACCGATGAGTGTTTCGGCCTAGCGGTGGATATCGCTATTTCCTCACTTTTACCGATGACTTAAGTAGATATGGGTATATCTATTTAATGAAACATAAATCTGAAATATTTGAAAAGTTCAAGGAATTTCAGAATGAAGTGGAGAACCATCGTGAGAAAGATTAAGTTTCTACGATCCGATCGTGGAGGTGAATATTTGAGTTATGATTTTCTCACGCATCTTAAAGCAAGTGGAATCGTTTCACAACTCACGCCATACGGAACACCACAAGCAATGGTGTGTCGAGCGAGCAGGAATCGAACCCTATTAGATATGGTCCGATCAATGATGTCTCTTCTTGATTTGCGTTATCATTTTGGGGTTATGCATTAGAAACCTGCATTCACTTTAAATAGGGCTCCATCTAAATCCGTTGAGGCGACACCGCATGAGCTGTGGTTTGTTGCTAAACCTAAGTTGTCGTTTCTTAAAGTTTGGGGATGCGAAGCTTCGTCAAGAAGTTGATGGGACAAGCTCTAACCCAAAGCGGAGAAATCGTCTTCATAGGATACCCTAAGGAAACTATTGGGTATACCTTCTATCCGAACAGAAGGCAAAGTCTTTGTGCATGAAGCGGTTCCTTTCTTGAGAAGGAGTTTCTCTCGAAAGAAGTGAGTGGGAGGAAAGTAGAGCTAGGCGAGGTTATTGAACCTTCTCTTGAATTGGAGTAGCGAAGCACTGAAATTGTTCGATGCCTTTGCACCAACAATAGAGGAAGCTAATGACAAGGATCATGAAGCTTGGACGATCTTGCTCTTGAGCGTCGCGGTCGACAAGGTCGCATGCCCCTCTGAGTGAATGCAACCTGTCTTGACTGTCTTGTTGGTAGAAGCGGTGAACCTCTGAACTATGAGGCGATGATGAGCCCGGACTCGAGAAATGGCTAGAAGCCATGAAATCCGAATTGGGATCCATGAGCGAAAACCAAGTATGGACTTTGGTGGACCCTCCTAGCGACCGAAAGGCCGTTGAGTGCAAATGGATCTTCAAGAAGAAAACGGATGCGGATGGTAATGTTACCGTCTATAAGGCACGGCTTGTCGCGAAAGGTTTTCGACAAGTTCAAGGTGTTGACTACGATGAGACTTTCTCTCCCGTAGCGATGTTCAAGTCCATTCGGATTTTATTAGCAATTGCTGCGTTTCATTATTATGAAATATGGCAGATGGATGTCAAGACTGCTTTCCTCAATGGCAACATTGATGAAGAGTTGTATATGATGCAACCCGAAGGTTTTGTCGATCCTAAGGATGCTAGTAAAGTATGCAAACTTCAGCGTTCCATTTATGGACTGAAGCAATCATCTCGGAGTTGGAACCTTCGTTTTGATCAAGTGATCAAGAGCTTTGGATTTGTTCCAAATTGCTACGAAGCTTGCATCTACAAGAAAGTGAGTGGGAGCTCGGTGACGTTTACGGCTTGTATGTGGATGACATATTGATTATCGGAAATGACATCAACATGCTTAACGATGTGAAGAGTTATTTGAACAAGTGTTTTTCAATGAAAGACCTAGGTGAAGCTGCTTATATATTGGGCATCAAGATCTATAGAGATAGACAAAGGCGCTGATAGCTTTAAGCAGTACATACCTAGACAAAGTTCAAAAGGTTCGTAATGGATAAGGCAAAGAAAGGTTCGATGCCTATGTTGTCGGTAAGATATTGAGCAAGGCTCGGTGTCCAGCTGATGAAATGATAGGGAAGCTATGAGCAAAGTGCCTTATGCCTCGCCATAGGTTCCATCATGTATGCCATCTTGTGTACTAGACCGATGTGTCCAATGCTCTTAGTTTGACGAAAGATATCAAAGTGATCCGAGTGGAACACTACAGCCGTGAAGAACATCCTAAAGTACCTAAATAGAACTAAAGAAATGTTCTTAGTCTATGGGGTGATGAGCGACTTGTCGTAAAGGTTACGTCGATGCTAGTTTTGACAACGACAAGGATGATTCCAAATCTCAGACGGGATACGTTTATATTTTGAATGGAGGAGCTGTGAGTTGGAGAAGCTGCAAGCAAAGCGTGATCGCGGATCTCTGAGAAGCGGAATACATGGCTGCTGCGAAGCGTCAAGTGAAGGAGTTTGGATCAAACTTCATCATCGAGCTTGGCGTGGTTCCAAGTGCATTGGACCCACTGGAGATATTGTGTGACAACACTGGCGCCATAGCACTCGCTAAGGAACCAAGATATCATCCAAAGACCAAGCATATCAACGCAAGTTTCATATAATCCGAGATTATATAGCGATGGAGATCCGAAGATTAGCAAAGTACATACGGATCTGAATGTCGCATCCATTGACTAAACCTCTTCCACGTAAACATGATCAACACCTCGGTGCCATGGGTGTGAGATTGTTGCGGATGTAAACTAGATTACCGACTCTAGTGCAAGTGGGAGAGTGTTGGAATTATGCCCTAGAGGCAATAATAAAGATGTTATTATTATAATTCTTGTTCATGATAAAGTTTATATTCCATGCTAGAATTGTATTAGCGGAAACTTTAATACTTGTGTGGTTTGTGAACAACACCGTGTCCCTAATGCGCCTCTATGGACTAGCTCATTGATCAATGATGGTTAAGGTTTCCTAACCATAGACATGAGTTGTCAATTGATAATGAGATCATATCATTGGGAGAATGATATGGTGGATAGACCCAAACAAAGCGAGCAATTAGATCGTGTCATCGTGTTCGTCTTTGCGAAGCTTTTCCTATGTCAAATATTGTATTCCTTAGACCATGAGATAATGCAACTCCACGGTATAGGAAGAAAGCTTTGAGGTCATCAAACGTCATCCTATGAGAGGGTGATCATAAAGGTGTCTCTCGTGATCGGAAAGTATCATTGGGTTGTATGTATCGAGATGGAATTTGTCCCTCCCAAGTCGGAGAGATATACTTGGGCCCACTCGTAATCGATATCAACACCGCTTGCAAGCATGTGGTTAAGGAGTTAATCACAAAGTGATATCGGATTACGAACGAGTAAAGTACTTGCTATGAGCGAGATTGAACTAGGTATGTGATGCATCGACGATCGAATCTCGCAAGTAAAATATCGCGAGAAGGGAATATATATATGGGATTGATTGAATCCTCGCATTGTGGTTCATCCGATATGATCATCGATGAATGTGTGGAGTCAATATGGGTTCCAGCACTTTGTTGATTATTGATAGAAGATCATATGCGCATATTCTCGAACCCGCAGGTCACACACTTAACGTGTCTCGGCGCTAGGATAGGTTGGATAATTGGTTTATGAATTTTTGTTGAGTCTCGGATGGGATCCGGATATCACGAGGTTCCGGAATGGTCCGAGAATAAGATTCATATAAGGCGGTGCAGTTTTGGAGTTCGGAATTGTTCCGGGTTAATCCAAGTACCGAAGCTTCTAGAACCTTCGGAAGGGACCAACGTGGCCCCACCTTCCGGGAGGGCATGGGCCTATGAGGGAGTGTCCTGGTCGCATTGGGCCAGGGCACAAGGCCCCATAGGGCCCAGCCGATTCTAGAGATTTGACTCGTTTAAATCTCGGATAGAATTTCTAGATAAGGGAGAGTTTAAATCGTTTAAACTAGAGATAGGATTTCTAGATAAGGGAAAGTTTAAATTGTTTAAACTAGAGATAGGCTTGGAGGAGGGGCAGGGCTGGCGCCCTATATATATAGAGGGTGGTGCGCCTCCCCTACTACTCCACACCTTCCTCCAAGCCCTAGCGCCTTGCTACCTTCCTCTCTCCTCCCGACTGTTTGTAGGCGAAGCCTGCAGCAGAAATTCTCCACCATATACACCACGCCGTCGTGTTGTAGATCCAATCTATCTCTCCACCATACTCGCTGGTTCGAGGAAGGAGGAGACGTCGAGGTGCTGCACGTGTGCATCTCACGGAGGCACCGCCACTTGTGGTGCTAGATCGGATCGGATCGCGAGGAGGAGAAGCGAGTACGACTACATCACCCACGTTCCGACGAACGTTCCTGTGCGAATCTTCAAGGGTATGAAGATCTAATCCAATCTCTCTCGTTGTTTGCATCTCCTAGATTAGATCTTGGCTTTCCCTCTGTTCGCTCCGTAGAAAATTTTGATTTACTATGCCGCGAAACCCTTCAGGGAGAGCTTGTCTGTAGATGACAAAGGAGTAGTTACCGCACGACAGTGCTCCATATTGGCACGATGAAGCAAATCAAGAGAATATTTGTGCTGAGTGAGAACCATCCCTTGAGACTTGTACGAGACCTCAATCCCAAGGATGTAATCAAGGCGGCCAAGATCCTTGATAGGAAGCGTGCTAGAAAGAGTGGCAACCACGCGGTCCACAGCCTCCTGAGAAGATCCAGCAATGACAATGTCATCAACGTACACAAGCATATAGATATGAACTCCATGCTGAGCATAAATGAACAAGGAGGTGTCGGATTTACTAGACAGGAAACCCAGCTGAAGAAGGCGATCACTGAGGCGAGCATACCATGCGCGAGGAGACTGCTTGAGCCCATACAGCGCCCACTGAAGCTTGCAAACATGGTTGGGAAAACGGGAGTCCTCAAGACCAGGATGTTGCTCCATATACACATCTTCGTCAAGAAATCCATGAAGAAAGGCATTGCTGATGTCGATCTGACGAAGACACCGACCAGACACCCAAAGAGAGTACCAGGATCAGAACGGTTTAACCACCGGACTAAAAGTATCATGATAGTCTATGCCTTCTTGCTGTGTAAAACCACGGGCCACCAATCTAGCCTTGTGCTTATCCACGGAACCATCAGGACGAAACTTCGTCTTAAAAATCCACTTACTGCCAACAATGTTCGTGCCAGGGGGTTATGGGACCAACGTCCAAGTCCGATTGGTGATGAGTGCATCAAACTCTGCTTCCATAGCAGATCTCTAGGCCGGTTCTATGAACGCAGTACGATGCGATGCGGGAGTAGCCAAAAAATCACCACGCCGATGAGGATCATAACGGACCGTACCGTCCATGTACTCCTTAGGCCGATGAATGCCAAGGCGATGACGAGTGACCATGGAGTGTTGAGCTGGCACTGGGTCAGGAGACATCAGCGATTCTGGCGAGGAAGGCGGACTGGGCGACGACAACGACCCAGTGGACGAGCGCGGGGACGACCCAGCGGAAACCGTCGCCTCGGAGTGTGGAGTAGACGGGGGAGAGGACGGTGCCTCAGGGTGGACCAACCCAAGAAGCAGAGGCACATCTTGCGGCGGGCTGGGCTGGCCACCACCAGGCGCAGACGCGGGGGAGGCCGCGGGCGACGAGGCATGCATTCCATGCACGACGATCGGAGGGGCGCCAACGTGTACGTCGATCGGTACATGCACAGGAACAGCAGAGGAAACACCAGGAGGGTCAACCGGCAACAAGGAAGTGTCATAAATACGCGTGTTAGTATTCTGAATAACTGGCTCATGCGAAGGAAACGCGACAGGAAGCAATTGTGAGACGTCAACAGTGATACCCGGTGTGGCATAGGGGAATAATTTCTCGTCAAAAATCACATCGCGAGAGACATATATCCTACCGGTGCTGCGATCTAGACACTTATAGCCTTTATGCATAGGGCTATATCCCAAGAAGACACACATCTTGGATCGGAATTCAAGCTTATGAGAATTGTACTTTCGCAAGCTAGGCCAACAGGCACTCCCAAAAGTGCGCAAGAAAGAGTAGTCAGAGGCAACCCGAAGAAGACGTGAGATAGGAGTGGTGTTCTCAAGGACAGGAGAGGGCATAAGATTTATGAGGTAACACGCCGTGAGAAAAGCTTCGTGCCAATAACAAAGAGGAAGAGAGGAGTGAGCAAGTAAAGCAAGTCCTGTCTCTACGAGATGATGGTGTTTGCGCTTAGCAATCCCGTTCTGCTGGGATGTGTGTGGACAGGAAACACGGTGAGAGATGCCTGTGCGCTGAAAATAAGCATGAAGGCGATGATACTCCCCTCCCCAATCGGACTGAACGGCGTGAATTTTGGTGTTGAGAAGACACTCAACATGATTCTGAAAATATAGAAAATGCCCTCAACCTCAGACTTATTCTTGATGAGATAAATCCAGCAATAACGACTGTAATCATCGATAAAACTCACGTAATACTTAAAACCCCCAAAAGAGGGTAAGGCAGGCCCCCAAACATCAGTGTGCACAAGCTCAAGAGGAGAATGAGTAACACTCGAAGAATTATTATATGATAATTGATTACTCTTGGCGCATTGACATGCGTCACAAACAAAAGATTCGGAATCTGAAGAACAAGGCAAATCATTGGACCTAACAATGTTTTGAACTACTTTATTTGACGGATGTCCTAGACGATGGTGCCATTGGGAGGGCGTGATCCTGGCACCGAAAGAAGCATGACGACCATGAACGGAGGCTCGTTCAAACGGAAGAGGGTAGAGATCACCACGACTTCTACCTCGCAGGAGGACTCTCCGCGGTGCTTTGTCCTTAACAATAAAGAATTATTTATGAAACTCAATGAAAATGTCATTGTCACAAACGAGGCGATAAACGGAAAGCAAATTTTGCTAATATCAGGAACATGGAGAACATTAGTCAAGGCAAGAGATCACACATAACCACTTAAACGAGAATGACCAACATGCGCAATAGACAAACCTGTGCCATTGGCGACCTGAACCTAATCCTTGCCATGATAGCGCTCGTGTGGGTGGAGACGTTCGATGTCGTTGGTGTAGTGGTCGGTGGCGCCGGAGTCCATGATCCACGGACTACCCTCGTGAAAAGTGGAGGTGGAGGCGGTGTTGCTTGAGCGGGGGCATCAGATTGATACCCCTGGTTGAAGCGGTTGCGGCATGCTAGGGCGTCATGCCTCCATATGCCGCGGATCTAACACTGGGGGCGGTAGCGACCACGGCCGCCGTTGCCATGTACACGCCCTCCGTTTCCCTGCATCTTGTAGTCGTTGGCACCGCCGCCATTGCGGTTGCCACGGTTGTCCTGGTAGCCACGTTCATAGCCACCGTTGTAGTGGTGGCCGCCACCACCACCTCCTCCAGCAGGTTGCTGCTGTTGCGGCTGACCACCGTTGGGGCGACTGATGTTGCCGGTGAAACGGCCGTAGCTAGGAGCGTTGTTGAACGGACGACCACTACCACGCCCCTGATCGCCGCGTCGAGCGGCAGAGTTTGCTGACGAAGAGAAGTCACCGGCCTGAAGATTCTGCTCGCGGATGGACTCACAAGAGAGCAGCATTGAGTAGAACTCGGAAATGGAGATGGACTGGCCGGTGTTGTTGGGGATGGTGAGCGATTGCTGAAGACCTTCAACCTGCGAACCGAGACCGACCACCATGTAGTCGATCAGCTCGTCCTCGGGGACGGGGCTGCCAACCATAGCCAGAGCATCGGGGAACCCTTTCATCTTGTTGAAGAAGTCGGTGGCGGTCATGTCGTTCTTCTTCAGCATCATCAGCTGATGCCGGATCTGACGGACACCTGCCCGATTTTGGGCAGAGAACATGATGGTGACGGTGCTCCAAACGGCGGCGGCGGTGGTGCGCCCCACCATCTGGGCGATGATGTCCTCGGCCATTGAGCCAATCAAGATGCTCATGACCCGCTAATCTGTATACCACCAGATGGCGTAGTCCGGGTTCGCCTAAGTCGTGGTGGTTTCGCTCGTACCGGTAGTGATCGTCGGCGGTGGCGCCTTGCAGGACCCGTCGAGGAAACTGAGCCAGCCCTGACTGGCGATGTTGGGGACAACCTGTGTCCTCCACAACAAGTAATTCGTGCGATCAAGGCGCACAGTGATAGTGTTGGTGTACTGGGTGGGAGCGGTGGTTGGAAGAGAGGAGGTGAGGCCATGGGCGCCGGTGGCGAGAGAGGAGGTGAGGAAAGAGGAGGCGGCGCCGGTGGTGGTGGAGAGCTGCATCGCGAAGGAGGAGAAGGACATCGCGGCGGCAGAACCATAGATCGGGAACGCGTGCTCTAATACCAAGTCAAAAACAATATTTGCCGTGATCTCCACATTAGGGATCTTCTCTTTTTATATAATAGATGATCAACTTGGGACACAAGCCGGATCACAAAACGATCTCTGGCTGGTCATACTACACGTACACCGTATGGACACAAGCACAACGTGCACAACACGTATACAAACATAACACATCTATCTCTAACACTTATGCCTCTACGGGTGTACTAGCAAAATTATTAAATGTGAGAAAAGAGAAAGATGGGAAATGAGAAAAAAATACTAATCTAATAACTAACCTTATATCCAACTCTATTGTATGAGTGATTATAGAGCTAGTTATTGATGACATGGCAATTTTGTATATATAGCTACCTGTTGGCCACTGTTGTTGTCCCTGCTCTTAGAGCATCTCTAGCAGACAACGAAAAAACGCGAACTGAAAAACGCGTTTCTAGGTCGTGTTCGAGCTAGTTTTTGCTCGAAGAACATGATGGCCAGAACAGAAACCACAAATTCGAACCGTAAACACGAGATTTTTGAACATTCGCGGGAGATTTCAAAACGCGAGCATAGTTCATACATAGCAGACGCGATCATATGTACAAGACATATGTACAAGACACGATCGTAAATACTATGGGGGGATCTCCACTGTTACCCTAGCATGTACACAAAATCGGGCTCACCGGAGCCTAGGGAGCGGCGGCGACGCTTTCGGCGGTGGGCTTCACTCCTCGGCGGAGAAGTCGAAGGCCGACAGCCCGGAGCTGCTGTCAGAGACGAGGTCGATGACCTCCACCTCCTTCCTGCGGGATTCGCGGTCGACGGCGAGCCCCTGCTCGAGGAGGATGCCGTCGATGAGCTCGTCGCGCTGGGCTCGACGGTCCTCCGCCTCGGTGATGCTCCGCCGCTGGATGACCTCGACCCAACGGTCGAAGGAGGCGTCGTCGAGGGCGTAATCGGCCTCCGTGACGACGCGGCCCTCCGGGAGATCCTCCTCCTTCTTCACTGGCGGCAGCGGAGTCCTCGGCGCGCACGAGGAGCTCTCCTACCCCCTCCCCCCGGCGGGCGCAGATGCGGGCGTCGAACTCCGTTGTCTCGCGGCGGAAGAGCGCTCCTCCTCCGCCGGTCCATCGCGTATAGGGCGGCGCGCTTGCGCGCCTCGTCCGAGCGCACGCACCGGCGGTGCTCCTCCTCCTCCACGGGTGTGAGGCGATAAAAGCGTGGCGTCGATGGTCCCCTCGCCTCCGCGCTCCTCCTCCGCCGGTCCATCGCGTACTGGATCGGGCGGATCTGCTACCACCGGTGAGAAATTGCTCGCCGGTGCTCGGCGATTTGAGCGGTGGTGCGCGGCGGAGGCGTCGAGGGGGTAGTGGCGGAGAAAAGGATCCATACCTGGAAATCGAGCTCGGAACTGGGATTTTATGGGTCGAGGGGGTCGATTCCCAGGGGCCAAAAAAAATTTCTGGGTCGGGCCGTGTTTACGTGATTAGAATTAAAAAAATTTGCCGTTATTGTCGCAAGCATACGACTCATCACGAAACTCTAGGGGGAATGTTTTTATGTGGTGCTAACGATTTAATAACTATCTTTGTAGCTCTAGAAAAGTAATATAATATGGTAGGATATGTGGCTCTTTTTACACACAAATGAAAAACAGCTATGAATGCGGATAAAAACGGCTGTGGGATGGATGCGGATATAGGCTACGAGCATAAATGCATCTGGGCCAGATTTCGCGATCCAGGCCTGAAAAACAACCGGAATTTTCTAGATCCGACGTTTTTTGGGTGTCTGCTAGAGATGCTCTTAGCGTTGCACCTGCTTACTACTCCCTCCGTTTCAAAATATAAAATGTTTTATCTTTGTGAAGCAAATGTATCTAGACTAGTTTTAGTATATAGGTTTATTCATGTTTAAAGTGAATCTACACATTAAAACAAGTCTAGATACTTTTTCACAAACCTAAAACAATTTATATTTTGAAATGAAACGGAGGAGTATATGCTTTGAACTTCGGAACAGTGAGGCTGCATCATGCCACCTTCTAGGTCACGAGTGAGACGGTGGACGTAACAATAGGTACTAGAAGTAGACTAGAAGGTTGTAGTAGGTCTAACCAGGTTTGGTATGATGTGAATCAAACATGTAATACAACTTGTAATCCCTATAATTTGTAAGCCCAAGCGATCCAAGAACCAACGGTGCCCATCTCACGAGGAGCCTCCAAACCCGAGAGGGAAAAAAACTAAAGCAAGAGAGAGAAAACAAGAGGAGGAGAAAGCCATCCCTCAAAAAAAAAAGAGAGGAGAAAGCCAGAAAGAGGAGCGAGCGAGAGAGAAAACCAGAGAGAAGAGGAGCCCTGTATCCCGCCGCTCTCGATATAAAGATGTGTTCTCCCCCTTCAATGCTCTCTGCGAGTTCATCCGCGCGCACTCCATACCCATCCCAATCACCATTGATGGCTGCCCCCGTCGTATTCTGTGGCGAGACCGCCGAGAAGCGCTTCGGTCCGGCGGATCACATGAGCGTCTCCGTCGGCAAGGCCGAGGACGTCGGGGCCGTCCACAAACTTTCTGGCGAGAACGCCGAGAAGCGCTCCGGCCCGGCGGATCACATGGGCGTCTCCGTCGGCGGGGCGGAGGTCGATACCGCCGCCCACAAGCTTTCCAGCCCGCCGGAGCATCCGCGCGTGACGCGGCTTCGCCACCGGCGCCTCATCGCGTTCCTCCGGGACCAAGGCTTCCACGACTCCTACAACGAGTACGCAATCATACATACACGCTTCTCTTCAAAGTTCAAAAATTCGAATCAAGAACAAATCGATGGCTCCCTCCCTAGCTTGTTTCCTGACGCGAGCGCCGCTCGCTCGATCCAATGCAATGACAATGCAGGCTGTCGAACAAGACGCGCGCGCACATGAGCCTGTGGCACCTGCGCGGCCTCGTCGAGCAGGGCCGGTGGTTGGATGCCGTCGAATACCTAGACAGGTACCTGCCGCCGCCGGCCAGTCCCAAGAGCTTCGGCGCCAAGGTCCTCCGTAGCTTCCTCCTGATGCACCACCGCTTCGCCAACGCCGTCGCCGGCGTCGTGGATAAGTGCGTGCCCAGGAACTATCTCCAACTTGACAACCGCAGAGACGTCAGCCACGCCGATCTGAGGCTCCGCTCCATCTCCCTCTCCATACTCGCCGTCGACGAAGTCAGGTACGTATGTATGTAATTTCTGTATCCGCGCGCGGGCGCGGCTAAGATAGATTCGTGCGGACTCACTTCTGTATTATACGAACGGAACGGAACGCAGGGCCAACATGAACTGGGAGACAGTGCGGTACAAGGCATCGCTTGCTATCTGCAGGCTGGCTCGTTCTACTCCAGAGCTGCGAGGCTGCATCGAGCTGCCGGCCACCAGCATCAAGCCGCACCACGTACTCCCAATTGCTTCCGGGTACCTCATCCAAACTCGATCCTACTCCTCCCTTCGTCCTTTACTTCCTTCCTAGTTGTACTACAAATCGTTTCAAGTGGCTTTCAAATTGCACTTTACTGAGCATATATTTCAAATCATTCCCCATTTATTTTCTCTGCACTTTGCCTTTCTAGATCTGAATTCCTGTGTTCATATATTCCCCATTTGTGCTTGATCGATATTGCTCCATTTTTTGCCGTTAACTGTCAAAATTTGAATAGCCAAAATAATTGATAAGTTTGGTTTATCATTGGTTGCCCGGCCAGAGTTGGCAAGAAAAATAAACTATGTTAGCAAAGACAATATTTGGTCATAACCAAAATATGATATGGTGGAAATTTGATCCACTCATGAAACTACACAAGTAGTATTCCAATATGTAAACAGTTGAGTGATCACACCGGCAAAAAAAAAAAGTTGAGTGATCTGAATAATCTTGGTCATGGATATGTATCTTTTTCCTCAATCAACGGTTATATGCAGTGGATGATTTCCCCCCCCCCCTGCTCTCTTTGCTCAAGAAAATATTCTTTGCTTCTAGCAGTTCTGTGCATCGATCTAAAGGCAGAACGGTGTACAATAGCCAGTACAGTGATTCCCTGTTTCAGTAGCAGTAATTCTCAGTTAATTTTGCCCTCTTGTATTTGATCTCTGCTAGTTTATGGAGCCGGAGGCGCTACGTGAAGAAGAAAAAAACAGGACGACCAAAAGCTATCATCAGGGCCATGAAGAGGTAATTGTACATCCTCAATCCGCTGTTACTTGTTTTTGCTGACATTTGAACATATCCACATTCCTTGCTTTTTGCAGAAAGCAACTGATGGTTCCGAGCATTGGTATGATATGCCTTCTACTCCTACAAAAATCTTATATACGATTAAGCAGCATAGGCCTTAAATTTCTGCACATCTGCAAAAATTATTAAGCATGTGCTCCAATTAATAATGGGCAGGGTCGGCTGAGGAAGCAAAGGAATTGCTGGCGGATCTCCTTGGTAAAACCTAGTGTCTCTTCATGTTCTTTTGTTCATTAGGACCTGGTAGCTCAAAAGCATCCAGAATAGAATAGGCCTGATCTACTTATATTGTTCTACTGTCTGAAGACACCAGCTAAGAATTTTTATATCTATGGGAACTGATGAATTTCTGTGACCTTCAGATGAAACTGTACGAGGTGGCGTACAATTGAACACCTACAGTTTATACCGTCCAGTTCAGCCAGGTACGAATGAAGGTAAAACCTCATATGTTTTGTTCACCCAATCTTTAGCTTACTCATTTTGCCACTGTCTTAACTTACTACTCGGGAAAAAATAAAATTCTTGGGTAAAGTTTTGGTATCGAGTTATTTTGTATTGACGTAAAATTGGAACTTTACCAAAAAATACTCCTCTTCCAACAGCTGTTAGGCTCTTACTGACTGCTTTCTTGGTAAATTTAAGAACTGAAGTCAAATTTTGGATTAAGTAGCAAACATTTACCAAGGAATACTCCTCGTACAAGCATGCCATTAATTAGGCTCTTTACTGGAATCTTGAGGTTTTGGGGACACATCCGCACAATATTTACTTTCATATATGGTTAACCATCAAACTATGTGGGTGTGCTATTAAATTTTCTGCAACAGTGCTGTTTAAATTAGGTCTTATACTAAATCCATGCTACAAATCATACTAACAAAATTTAAGGTCAAATTTGTAGTTTATATTTTATTTTGTAATAATAACATAACGTTGATTAAGGTTAGCAATCAGACTATGTGGGTGTCCTGTTGAATTTTTCGACTGACAAACAGTGTTGTTTAAATTTCATAGTAATATAATTCTATGCTAAAAATTATACGTTACTAAAATTCATGATCAAAGTTGTGATATAATCTTGGATCTTGCTAGAAATATACCAAATGTATGTACTTGCGATGGATGCCTTGTGACCTATCTGCCGACGTTTCCATGCTTTTGGTTCCTATGCACATTGTGGACTCCTTTTGTGCAAGTTGTCCTTAGAAGATCTATTTTGGAAATGTCCTGATCTTATGCCTTTGGTATGTTCTTTTCATTTTGTGTTGGTTGCTTCACATCAAGTGGTTATATCTTTGCATGATGGCTTATAACTGTAACTGCCATTTCGAACTGCCAAACTTGTCATGTTAGTTCCTAACTGCAGGTTCTGTTTCTAACTGCCAAGCTCGTTGCAGGTGCTCAATTCTGCCAACCCATGTTTGGTACTTCCACAGAAGCCTCTGGGACATTGGCAAATGCAGGTAAAATTAGTTGGGCCTCTGCTTTATGATCTCTGATATTGTTAGTTCTTAGATGCATATGATCCTAGGTATTGTCAGTTGTCCGTATGCAGTACCTGATAGTATTACGTGATCTGGCAGCTTACAGTTTCCTTCATTCAGTTATATAACTGGCCATGATAATTTCTGATTTTTTTACCAGTATGGAAATGTATCGTATAAATAATTCAGTAGATATCCTTTTCTGAATCTTGCATTTGTTCGCTCATTTCCTTGTTTTATGGCCTCCTGTAGAACTTTATTTTTGCCTGAGAACCCTTGTGCATCCTTGTTTGTGGAGACCAGGTTGTGAAGTTGTATCTACTTGATGGGACGATAAGATTATAAATGCTTCCAAGCGTTCATTCTTGCACTAATATGTTGCTATTGGCAAAAAATCATGGATCTTGTCAGGGCTGGAATATTCACTGTTAGAGAACATTATGCTATCATAATACTTAATTAATATTCATTCTCGTGCAGGCACAGATCAGCACGTGATTGAAGCAGGTTGTGACGCCATCACTGCTGGCCAGGACTTAGATGGGAGAAGGAATTTAAATGAGGAGTCGGCAATTGTTAAGCTAAAACGTGAACTGAAACGGCAACGGTTAAGGGGGCCATTTTGTCTAGCAAGTCCGGTAAGATAACGGGTTTATTAGTGCTGGTGTCCTCCTTTCCTTGATCTGGTGCAGTCTGGAAGTGTCAGTGGTTTCTAATTTTATTAATGGTAGCAATAGTAGTATTAGTTGAGAATCCTTTCTTGCTTAGTGGAGCAGGTTTCTTTATTCGGATATATAGATAAAATTCATCAATTGCAATATACTCAACCTCCTTTTCTAAAGAAAAAAAATCAATTGCAACATATGAGGGTATCTGGAGTAAGTGGTAGGCTTGATTTCCTCCTGTGTGATGTTCTTGTACCCTGATGTTGTTGTAAATAACATACTTGCCATGGTGCAGGTTGTGTCGGGGCCTGGTGCTGTAGTCAACTTGGGAGCCAAGCTGAGTGCTGTATCTTCTGAGTGAAGAGACAGGCGGTCCATGAAGTAGTACCCATCTGCTGGAGCTGGAGCGTTGGGCTGTGTCCTGTTCTGCTGCTGCTTGAGCTTGAGGCTTGCAAGTCTGATCATAATGTTATTTGAATAGTACTATCCCTCTATGCCACTATATCAGATTTATGTTATGTACTCCGGCCTGGTGTTAAGTGGATGTGTTTGCTGGTTATTTTTCTTGCCCCTGCTCCCTCCTCAAAGTTTTCCTAGCTACAACGTCAATTCGTCTGACAGCAATTCCGTTCCAACATTCTGTTCTTGAGCCAAGAAAAGTTTTTGTCACTCGATCGGCATCGTCAGTGAATGTTGCGGTTGTGTGGGTTTGCGAATGGACTGACCGTCCGGGTTGGAAATACTTGCCGGGGTGCAAGGGCGTTGAATGAAGCTTAGCCGCCGTGTGGTGTGTTAGAAGCTGGCAACGGCATTGCACATACTTGGTGCTTTCCAGGTTGAGAGACTGTTGGACTTGTTCAGTTGCTGTCCTGCTACTTATGTTGCCTGCTTAAATTTTCTCCTTCAGGCTTTTGAGTCATTCGGGGTCACTCCTGTTTCTACAGCTTCGTACCCAAATGATCACCACTGACCAACTACTTGCTGAACAGAAAGTAGTTGCTCATTTTATAGGGGTATCCATGAACCCAAAACTTGTGACTACACAACAACAGCTGAGTTACTTCTAGTGAACGATTGTGCACCTGTTCTAAGAAACACATATCTCGATATAATGCTCGGTGGTCGCTACAGGCAGATTGATCGGATTGATTTGTGGAGTGGCGTGCGTGCAGCAGCGGCACAACAGGTACAGGCGGGTAGCGGGAGCAGCTGCCAGCAGCGTGCAAGCCTCTCCTCCTTCTCTGGCCTTGGCTCATTTACAGTTTCGCTGGTTTTTTCATCAGGAACGAGTTCGCGCACGAGAGTATCTTGCTGTGAGTTCCCGTGATTTCAGATGTTTTTCTTTTTTTCTCTTTTTCTTCACTTTCCTTTTGCGGGTAAAACTAAAACTGGATCTTGATTAGACAGCCGGGTTTATAGAAGACTCACGTTCAAGCTCCTGAAGACCTCTTTCTCAAAACAAACAAAAAAAGCTCCTGAATACCAGGGCGTGAACGGTGAACCAAGCCAAATAACATGTTTTCCTCACTTATGTTCATGTTTTAATTTGATTTTGTAATTTTATTTTTGTGTGTGTGTAATGAGTGAACATATTTTTACTGCTTTCTTTATTCGTTTTGAATATTCAAAATGATGAGATAAAAATGTTTATAGAGTTACATGTAATGTTCACAAGGTTTTAAAAAGTCTGTAGTTGTTCAAAAAAAAGTTCACATGAAAACACAGCCAAAAGCACTCATCTCCGTCCTCCCTCCCCTAGCCGCCGCCGAAGGCATCGCCGGGCAAAGCCAACGCGGCGCGGCGACGGGGATCCATCTGGTCGCGGTCCTAGGGTGAGACGTGGCGCCCGATCTTGCTCCTCTGGCAGCAGTGGTGCAAGGCGGCGGCGGACGAAATGTCATGGCTCAGTTGTTGGCCGCGGCGCAGCGTTTAGGCCTAACCTAGACCTGTTGGGGTTGAGAGGGCCGCAGTGGCGTGCTCCTGCCCCTGTTCGTCATGTCTTCTACTATGTGCGGATGACTCCTGCCGGCGTGCGGCTCTACCCACATCACATAGACCCCGAGACGGCGGCCCCAGGGATGGAGGTGGCGGCCTCCACCAAGCCGAAGGTGGTCGGCCGGTTGGCAACTAGTTGTGGCAGATCCTGGGATCCTACATCCAATCCCTGTTGCAAATGAGGAGAGGGCTGCCGGTGAAAACTGTGCTACAACTTCAGTCATGACGGGCAATAGAAGTGTCTATGTGACATTACCTTGTTGAAGGCATCGTCGTTGTAGCTATCATCTACTCGTTCATGTTTCTCCGAGGGAAACTCTAGATCCGCGTCTTCTGGACTAGACGATGGCAGCACCCGGTGTCATTACCCCTCTTGAGGGCATCGTTTTTGGAGTAGATGTCGGCTCGAGTGCTCAGGAGGTGGATCGCTGGAGTGGTGTGTTTGTACTGCATCGGCGATGATGGGTCACGGTGGCAGATGCATGTTGATGGAGACGCCCAGAGCAGAGATGCTGCAGGGCGCCGTGGCGGTGTTGACGACAGACATGGCAAGGTTAATGCGTTGGTCCCTGATTTGAAGATGGGTCGACGGAAGATGTCGGTGGCGCCTTCTGAAGTGTGTGTGTGTGCTGGGGCATGCTGAGGGATTGTCAGATTGAGTTGTGTTCCCGGCTTGTCGTTGAACGGTTGGATGAGAACTCTGGTTTTATGATGATATGCCTAGTTATGAGGTCAGAGCAATGGCCGTGACATGGATACTATTAGGTGTTGCACTAGATGAAGTTGGTGCGATTGCTTCGGATTGATCTTTGTATTTTCTTTCTTTGTAAGCCTATGTTTAATAAAAAATAAAAATAAAAGATGTGTGTATCTTTTTGACGAATAAAATAAAGATTAGACATGGGAAACAAAATGAAATGGAGTTTGACTGACATGTAGTTTCTTCACCTAGATTAGTTATTATTTTTATAATTGAACATTAACATTCGTGGCATCTAGTAATAGTTAACCGGAACAAGCGAAAGAGGCACCTTCTTGCGGAAAACAAGTTGCCCTGTTTCCTCCATATCGATGTCCTCCTCCTTCATCCCCTCCGGAAGTTCCCAGTCGAAGCAATACAACAGATTGGCCAGCACCAGCTCGACGTTGGCCACGCCCATGGCGATGGCAGGGCAAGCCCTTCGCCCGGACCCAAACGGAAGCAGCTCGAAGTGAGATCCCCTGAAGTCGACGTCCTCGTCCTCGAACCGCTCGGGGTAGAACTCCTCCGGCCTGTCCCCCCATATGCGCGGGTCTCTCCCCATGGCCCAGACGTTCACGTGTATCCTCGTGCCCGCCGGCACGCTGTAGCCAGCGATCTCGCAGCTCCGCATGGCTTCTCTTGGGATCAGCAGAGTCCCCGGCGGGTGCAGCCTGAAGTTCTCCTTGAGTATCATCTTGAGGTACCTGAGGCGCTGGACGTCTTCTTCTTCCACTCGACGTTTGTCCCGGACCGCGGCGCGCACCTCGGCCTGCGCTTTCTGCATCACCCTTGGGTTCCTCATGAGCTCCGACATGATCCAGATTGTAGTGACAGCGCAGGTGTCGATGCCACCAGCGAATGTATCCTGTCAACATTTTTGAATTATTTTGAGTCCAAATAATTGTGACTTAATATAGATTGCAGTGAAACGAGCGAAGAATACCATGAGGATTCCCTTGATATTCTCACGCGTCAGTGCGAGAGGCCCGTCCTGATCATCTCTCCAGATCTTCACCAGCGCGTCGACCATGTCCTCCTGCACCCCCGCCGCCAGCCTCTCGGGCTCGAGGTGCCTGTCGATGACGGCGTCGAAGAAGGCGTCGATCTTCCGGAACACCCTCCGCCTCCGCGGCGCAGCGCCGGTCAGGACGTCGGCCCAGCGCGCGAGCGCCGACGACGGGAAGAAGTCCTCGAAGGTGAAGCTGCCGAGAACCCGCAGCGTCTCGTCCATCATCCGCTGGAAGCTGCTCCGCTCGAACGACTCCGACCCGTACATCTTCCCGAAGGCCACCGTGCCGATGATGCCGTCCGACAGCGCGTACAGCTTCTCGCTGAGGTCGACGGGGGTGGCCGGAGGGGTGGCGGCGAGGGAGTCCACGAGGCGGTCGACCTCCGCGGCCCGGGCGTAGGCGAAGGACTGGACGCGCCTCGTGCTCAGCAGCTCCACCACCAGGAGCTTCCGCATCTCGCGCCAGTACTCGCTGTAGGGGCCGAATGCCACGTCCAGGAAGTTGTAGCTCAGCATCCTTGCACCTGCGCGATGAAAGGAGATAATACGATTTGAACTAGCCGTTGCAGGATCTTTTAAATAATGTGTGTAAATTAATAGATGTTCCCGGTGCATCTGTGCTCAGTTTTAAAAAGAAGATATTTGAAATTTCAAAAATTCTGGACAAAGTCATACATGCACATGCCCATGATGTATGCGCACGTGCAAATGTTATTCCAAAATGTCATCTTCTGTTACGTGTGGAAAAGAGAGAACAATTTTTTATGCCCTAATTTTTTTTTGTTTACAATATAAACTTCCCCCCTTAGAGTACCACAATGTCTTTTCTTCACAAAAATTTACATACATGTCAAAGGCACCCACACATTTAGAAAATTTAGATTATTCTCAATAAAGTTAAACATCTTTCACTTTACTCTTCACGTTGGGTGCACCCACGCCATTTCTAGACAGGTATGTTTCTAGTATTTGCTAAAGTTGCATCAAATTTAGAATGTGTTGGAGCCGACCTCGAACTGCTAGCTTTTGAAGTGGATTTTCACGATGTATTAGTGTTGGCCTCCAGCCCTCCATAGTCCATAATATACGTGTGTGATTGTTCTTCTCGGCGATTTGCTGTGACCAAATGTTGATTTGTTGCACATACACAAACAATTAGATTATTCTCAATAAAGTTAAAACATCTTTCACTTTGCTCTTCACATCGGGTGCACCCACGGCATTTCCAGACAAGTATATTCGGTACGCCATCTTTTTTAGTATTCCCAATAGAATTGCTAAAATTGCATCAAATTTAGGATGTGTTGGAGTCGACCTCGAGCTGCTAGCTTTTAAGTGGATTTTCACGATGTATTAGTGTTGGCCTCCATAATATATGTGTGCGATTGTTTTTCTCGCCGATTTGCTGTGACCAAATATACTAGATTTGTTGCACCTACACAAAATTTTGCTACAAGGAAGTTCTCAAATGTTGTGATGGGTTTTTTTATTTATGTTAATTACACGGCATGATCGAAAATGTTGAGACGATGAATGCTACACTGAAAATATACGTTGCAATGGTCGGACTGTCAGACCACCCGAGTTGATAACCCACGATCACACGGTGATTCACACCCCTTGCATGGATCCGACCTGCTTACCATAACGCACGAGCTGTCGCCTCCAGCCCTCCAAAGTGTTGTACTGTTGTGTGAAGACTGAAGACGTTGTTGTCTTGAATAGTTTTCTTAGAGCATTGTCGTGGTATTGCCGACGAGTACGCCATGGAGGGGTCCTCACAGTGCGTGTTTAGAGACGTGGGAATGGTGGACGGTTGACGAGTACGAGGTAACACAGCTTACCCAGTTCAGATCCCACAACGGTGGCGGAATCCTACTCCTGCTATAAATCACTATAAGGACAATACGCCGAGTTACAGAGATAGGTTCGCTGTGCGAGGTTGTATGAATCGATGCTTGATCGTCTGAGATTGTGCCCTAAAGGCTCCCATAGGCCCGACTTCTATAGTCGCCAGGTCCTAGGGTTACAGGAAAAAGTCCTAGCCGGACAGGTTATAGAATCCTACACCGTCTATTACTAGTCTTGTGTATCTTGTACTCTAAAGCTCCGGGTACGTCGGTGACTCCAACCGTAGCCTTCCTTTATCCGGCATGGGCCTCCCTTCTGGATCCATCTAACTGGGCCGCCCAGCAGGCCATGGGCCATGCTACCAACCGTGGGCCATCCGGGTTATCCGGATATGAGACATGCTATGAGGATACCCATATAGCATATCCCCAACAGTATCCCCCGAAGAACTCCGAGATTTTGCGCCGTCTTGCCTCTTCACGTGGAATGCTCCGCCTAGATGGATGTCCGCAAATCGTCAAGCAATATCTTGTAGTCCTCCCAAAGAACCATGCAAGGCTTTCTCCGTCTTCAATATGTAAATCGAAGAAATGTTGAATCTTCCATCGTACTCTTTCCGTAGCCGGACTGGATCCGTCCATGCCGGAATCTTCCGATGTGACGGCTCATCTGCCTATGTCAGCTAGGGTGACGTAGGCGTAGGTCAGCGACGCCTCGTAACTCACACATGCAGAGAACACAATCATGTCCGATTTTCCCGCACGAGCAATACGAACCGTTGGCGGCGACGGTTGGGACGTGGCGAAATTTCCGCGCATGTTCGCGCACACGTAGTCTACGCGGAAACCGTCCGATCAAGCTGCACGAATCTTGATGTTGGAGATCATAAATAGTAACTGCGGTGGGATTTTTTACTTTTCACCTCATTCTCTCCTCTCATCGTCTTCTTCCTCCAGCGCGTGCCTCCTCGAGCTCTCCACGCAATCTTTGCGAAAAACCCTAGCTCCAATCCTCACCAGTCAACTCCAAACTCTCCCAATGGCCAGCACTAGCACTACTCCTTCCATGGCGGCGTCGAGCGAAGCCGCGGCGAAGCCGGCGAGCTCCGTCGTCGTGCCCCCATAGGGTTTGGTCATCCCCGTCTCGGCGGTGGTGTAGTCCACCGGCGGCGACCATAACCCAGCGGCGCTGGAGCCGCTGGAGGAGGAGCTCGACTCCCACAAGGGCGATTAGCGCGGTTCGGATATAACGGACCGCGATATCCAGGAGCTGATCGCTGAGGGCTACCTCCCTACGACGGAGGGCTCTTTGGCGGCGGCCGGCGAGGTGACACCTTCTCCCCAAGCCAGAGAAATGGTGTACCTCAAAGCCCAAATGGTACGCGGCGTCTCCCTGCCCATATCTAACTTCTTCCTTTCCGTCGTAAACCAGTCCAGCCCTAGAATCTTTCTCCCAACATTATCCTAGCGCTTAGCAATTACGCGGCGCTCTGCGAGGGTTACCTAGGGATTAATCCTAGGCTAGACCTTTTCGTGTATTTCTTCACCGTCAAGCGTGAAGCCGGAGCCAGTAAGGAGTAACTTAGAAATTGTGGCACCATAAGCTTCAAGATCCGTCCTGGCCGGCGGTTCCCTGACATCGTCGGTCACGAGTCCTACAAAAACTGGCAGTGTACTTACTTCTACGACCCAGATATCCCTCTGGCCGGCCGAGAAGTAATGTACCCGGACTTTGTTGGCGGACCGCCGCTGAAGCCTCGTCATGGAGATCCCAGGCCTCCCTTACCTCCGACCTCGATGCTTCCCGCACCATAAGGCGGATAAAATGGTTCGTAGAGACGGGTTTGACCGGCTTAGACCTAGCCATGTGCTGGTTCATCAGGCGAATCCAACCTCTGCAGCACCGCGCGAAGCTCATGCACGAGTATACCAACGATAGAAGGGATAGCCTCCGCATCTCCGTGGACAATTTCTCGAGTGACTCCATCAAGCTCCGCCTCAAGGACATCGTCAAGGTGAAGGACAAGAAGTGTGGCTTCACCATCACCTATGACATGTTCGTAGACGGCAAGTGCCCAAAGGTAGTTGTTTATTTTCCGTGTATGACATATACTCCAGTTCTTCCGTCTAGCAAATATCATCCCGTCTAACACGGTGGTTCTTCACCTTACAGCTTAGCGACATAGATGAGGACAGCATGGCTCCTCAAATCTATGATCCAAAGATGAAGGAAGTCACCGTCGTGTCTGACGATGATGCTCCATTGGCGAAGCGAAGAGCTCCACCTCTGACAGCAGACGGAGGCGAGAATAAGAAGGCGAGGTGGAGCCTCCAAAAGACTACCACGCCCCTAGAGACGGAGAAAAGAAAGACTACTGGGATCCCTTTTGCAAAAGCACCCCCACTTGTGTAATCTTCTTTTCCTCCGACATTGTCTATTCATCTGTCTTGCTCCTGTACTTACGCATTTTGCACGTTTCAGGAAGAAAGCCACGACCAGCCTGAAGAAGACCTCCAAAACATTGGGGGCTTCTAGAACCATTAAGGACATGATGCATCACGACGCATCTCCCGCCATCGCCCCTGTCACTCCCTCCGTCAAGCCCTCGTCTGCCCCGACAAGCTCACAAGCTAAGGAGGCATCTGGCCCTTCCGCCATGGAAGTGGACTCAAGTGCCTCTACTGAGGTCGCTGTTATCGGCGAGCAGGCGACGCAAGAGAGTGCTGCACACCCAATGGCTAAAGCTCCGGCTAAGGATGCCATCCCAGAAGTGGCGGTGGTGGAAAGGTACTATGCCGTAGCCCGCACCAAAGAAAACCATAGCTTATCCAAAGATAGTCTATCTGGTACTTACACCGGGTAGCACCGCTCTGGTCCCTGGTGCAGCGCCGACATCTCCGACATGCGGTCTAGAGGAGCTCCTCCGACAAGCAGAGATCTTGCAGGGAAATAGATCATCCTTTGGCAAGCTGCTGGCAGAGAGTGCCACCAACCTCAAGATCATTGCACTTGTAAGTTTTATTTAGATTTTGCATTTCATATGAGTATCCCACTATAGTCCCCGAGGATGTAGACGGAAAACCATAGGTCTTTGCGTCTATATGGTCTAAGAGTGAGTAAGCTAGAAAACTTCTCACTGTATCCCCCAAGCATATAGGTGAAATGAATTATTCTGACTAGATGCTTTAAGAGTAGCATACGCAGTGTTTATAAATTTCAATACTGTTGCCCCCAAGCTTCTAGTTGTAAATGAATTAGTTCAGACTAGATGCTTAAAGAAAAGCTAAGCATATATCCGAGTTAAAAACTTTATACTATAGCCCCCAAGCTTCTAATCGAAAACTGAATTAGTTCCAACTAGATGCTTAAAGAAAAGCTAATTGCCAAGTTAAAAACTCTCGCTATAGCCCCCGAGCGTCTAGTTGGAAAATTTCCGGCTAGATGCTCCAAGTAGACCAAACAACGTTTTAATTTGTTCCTTTTTCCACAGAACGAGAAAGCTCGGAAGGACATGGCCAACGACAAGTATCAGAAGATGCGTGCAGATTTGGAAGCTGAAAAGGGTAAAACTGCCTTCTTGAAGGAACAGATCACCAAGAGCAAGCGTCTGTTTTCTTTTTCGCATTCCGACTTGGTTTTGTGCCCATATTCTCCGAGTACTCACTATGTACTTTGCTTTCTCCGACTTGCAGAAACCATTGCCAAGGACAAGAATATTGACGAGCAATCCAAGCACATTCAAGAACTGGATAGCGAGAACAAAATTCTTAAGCAGGAGAGGATGGACATGCTGAAAATGCATGAGGAGTCAATGAAGGTCCTGCAGGACTCCGCCACCAAGTAAGTCAATCGCTTGAAGGAGGAGATCTCAATCTTAAGAGATAAGAAGAAAGCTGCCGATGAGCAGAATCAACGCCATCATGAGGCGTATAAGCTCCTCCAACAAGAGAAAGAATCCCTGGCGGACACCCTCTGGCAAGATGAGGCCAGCATCTTCATTAAGTTTTCTCCGTGTTAGATTTCTGTAGTCTAGATACTCTAAATTTTTGAACTCATGCGCTCCTTGTCGGAATTTGCAGCTCCTATGGGTTTAACCCGGTCACCTCCTCCAGCAAAGGAATGCATGGTTCTTGCCGGCAACTTCATCAACACCTCCATCATGCAAGCCAAAGAGATCGCCAAGCCCCTCCAAATTAATATCAAGGCGTCGGACTCTGTGGCGAAGTACTCGGAGATTCTGCGCTGAGCCCCCGAGCGTATCACAAGCTGGAAAGCTTCATGTTCACGGGCTGGTGCAAGGATGGCGCTGTCAATGGTGAAGGCACACTATGAAGGTGCCAACATTAACACGGTGACCTTTGGTATTCCCGAGGTAGATGACGATGGCAAAGAGATTAATCATGAATCCATCTTGTCGTCACTCGCGGGCTATGACACCAGAGTCGCCGAGTTAGTCGAAATCAACCTCTTCGTACTGATGAACACCATCGATGGCGGCAACCAAAGATCCTCTGAGTCCCTTCACACCGCCAACTTCGAGGGTGGCTCTCCTGCTGCTGATGACGCTGCTTCCAAGTCGCATGCGCCAAAGGAATGAAAAACAACTTGTAATATTTGTTTTACCTTTGATGTGTATGCGGAAAAAACTATGTATTCAATCTTAAGGCGGAAAACAATGTTGTATGTCTTGCTACTTAAGAACCAGTTTCCAGCATGTATATTTTTTAAGCAAGTGCTGGCTTATCCATTACTTTGGTTCTTATGCTTGACCTTTCGTGAGTCGGAAGACTCGTTGTCGGAACCATGCGCTCAGGTGATGATACCCAATGGCACCGTCAATAACCTAAGCACAAAATCGCCGACAATAAGTGCCAAAAGTCACTACTCCAGAATCCACATAAAAACGACAAAGAACGTGTAGACCAGAAAACTTAAGCTAACGCCCATAGGCGGAATTTTCACAAGTGCAATCGCAAAACTTGTGCATAAAGGTTTTACATGATCAAAAAATGAACACTAAAGGAGGTAAAAGACTCAGAAATATGAGTGAACCAGAGAGCTTTATTTCATTGATCATATAAGAGGTACACAATTAGATAAAAAATGCTAAGTGTAAAAAGGACGTAGATGTGCTATGTTCCATGGTCGATCAAGCTCCGGGTAGTCATCATCCGGGTCACGTCGCTTACGCTTATGATCCTCATTGGATCTATCGTTTAGTTCACGATTGTCAACAAGGTAGTAAGACCCATTAAGCAGTGCCTTGCTTATGATGAACGGTCCTTCCCATGGCGGGGATAATTTGTGTGACTTCTTCTGCTTAAGTCGGAGCACCAAATCCCCCTCTTTAAACGAGCGATGCCGAATGCGACGACTATGGTAGCTGCATAGCTTCTGCTGGTAGATGGCGGATCTTTGGCAATGCCAAAACGCACTCCTCCTCGAGAAGGTTCACATCTAGACGTCTGGATTCTTCAGCGTCATCTTCGTCATAGGTGGCAACTCTTGGTGCATCGTGAAGGATGTCGGAAGGCAGGATGGCTTCTGCTCCATATACCATGAAGTAAGGGTGTAGCCATTGGATCTGGGTTTAGTTCAGTAAACTCCATAGCAGATGGCAATTCTTACCTTGAGGCTCCGGTGCTCTATGTAGCGTTGCCTCAAGGCGTGGCTTGATTCCTGCAGAATTAATCCATTGGCTCGCTCAACTCGGCCAGATTGGATTGTGGGTGTGCCATGATGCAAGGTTAAGTTGGATGCCCTTCTCCCAACAATAAGCCTCCACTTCACCGAGTGACAAGTTGCTTGTTGTCATTGATAATGCTATGGGAGACCAAATCTCACCACTAGATCCGGACAAACACGAGGGTTGCCCCATCAAGCTTTCTAATGGGTTTATCTTCTATCCATTTAGTGAATTTATCAACTGCTACAAGCAGATGCGTAAACCCACATGGTGTCGTCTGTAATGTTCCCACCATGTCTAGCCCCTAGACTGCAAATGGCCAACTTATTGGCATTGTTCGCAATTCTTCAGCAGGAACATCTGGTTGTCGGGCATAATACTGGCATCCCATGCATGTCTCAACCAGCTTGTCGGCGTCCGCGGTCACCATGAGAATCCTTGCGGAAGGCTTTCACGACCAATGATCGAGGAGCGTGATGCCCGCAATCTCCGAGATGGATTCCGCATAGGATTTCCATACCTTCTAGCTGGGAAACACACTTTAGGTATACACCAGTAGTGCTCTTTTTGTAGAGTTGCCCATTGATTATTGTATAACCCTTTGCTCGTCGTACTATTTGTCGTCTTTAGACCTCGTCGTCGGGCAAAGTTCCGTGTTTGAGATATTCCATGAACGGTTTTGTCCAAGCCGGAGGGACCTTAGTCACCATGTTGACGAAAGAGTCAGCTCTATCCGGGTTGTCGATGTCGGCTCCCTTTACGGATGCTGTGCGTAGATGCTCTAGGAAAACTCCTGGCGAAATTCGCTTGCGCCCTGATCCTAGCTTAGACAGCAGATCAGCCTCCTCGTTTTGTTCCCTAGGCACATGCTTAACTTCGTAGCCCAAGAAGCTCTTGGCTATCTCGTCCACTTCGTCTCGTTATGCCGCCATCATAGGGTTTCGCGCAGTCCAGGTGCCAGCCACCTGCTGGGCAACCAAGTCGGAATCTCCACAGCAAACTATGCGCTTGATGCCAATATCCTTGGCTACACGTAGTCCGTGAATGAGTGCTTCATACTCCGCCATGTTGTTTGTAGCCTCGAAGTGGATCTGCAGAACGTAGTGTAGCTTGTCTCCGGTTGGTGGCTATAGCAATACACCAGCCCCCGAGCCGTTGAGCAGTTTGATCTGTCAAAGTGAATCACCCAGTATTCTGGTTCCGGCAACGGAGTAGCATCTGGCATCTCCGTCCAATCTGCAACAAAATACGCCAAGGCTTGTGACTTGATAGCGTCGCGTCTCTTGTAGGTGATCTCAAAGGCGGAAAGTTCAATGCCCCACTTTGCGACCCTTCCCGTAGCGTCGCTGTTGTTGATAATGTCGGACATTGGAGTCTTGCTCACTACTATGATTGGGTGCTCCTGAAAGTAGTGCCTTAACTTCCGTGAAGCAAGGAATACTCCATAATCTATCTTTTGGTAGTGTGGGTAACGCTGCTTGGACTCCGTCAAGACCTCTCTCACATAGTAAACTGGTCGTTGAACTTCGTTATCATAGCCTGGTTCCTTCCGCTCTACCACGACGATGATGCTGATTACCCGGTTGGTTGCCGCCATGTATATTAACAGGGGCTCGCCAGGCTCGGGTGCTGCAAGTATAAGCATTGAGGAAAGAATCTTCTTGAGCTGCTTCAATGCTGCATCTGCTTCGTCCGTCCACGTGAATTTGTCCGCCTTCTTCAGCAACTTGTATAGCGGTAGAGCCTTCTCTCCAAGTTGGCTGACGAATCGACTAACTGCTGCAACATAACATGTTAGTCGTTGAATGTCCTTTAAGCATGTCAGACGGTTTATGTTTAAGATGGCCTTGATTTTCTCCGGGTTAACCTCGATTCCACGCTGGGAAACGATGAAACCCAACAATTTGCCGGCTGGAACCCCGAAGACGCACTTATTAGGGTTAAGCATCATGTTGTATTTCCGGAGATTATCAAAGGTTTCTTTTAAGTCAGAAATTAAGTCATTTGACTTTTTAGATATTACCGCGATATTGTCCACATAGGCGTGAACATTCCGACCAGTTTGGTCGTGTAGGCAACGTTGCATTGTCCGCTGGTACGTTGCACCTGCGTTTTTCTGCCCAAAGGGCATCGTGACATAGGAAAACATGCCGTATGGGGTAGTGAACGAAGTGGACAATTGGTCCGACTTCTGACGAGGTTTGATCTCATCAATGCCCATTATTATGGACTTGGGTTTTGGAGAAGATGGGGATGCTGGAGATCACGGAACGGTTAACAAACAAGCAACACGGGACACGAGGTTTACCCAGTTGGGCCGAGGGAAAACCCTACTCCTGCTTGTCTGCTCTTGATTACGGCGGAACCGGTGATTACAGGGGTGCGCAGATGCAATCTGGCGTGGAGGCGTGTATGCGAAAGTATGAGGTCAGAGATCTAGGTCGTGCCCTCCTGGCCTTTATATAGACTTAGGCAGGTCCCAGGCACAGATCTAGTCGGTTATAGGTTCTAGGGTTTACCCCTTTGAATTTCATATCTACTCTAGTCTTGCTCTCCAAGGGTCCGGAGGCATCATGGGACTTGGCCACCCGAAAGTCTTCATGGGCTGGAGTATATTTACTGTGGGCTTTCCTTGGGTTGGACCAGGTATGTTGAGGTCATGTATCCGCGGGGTATAACCATGTCAGTATCCCCCGAGTGATCAGTCGAATCGTATATTCGGTTGAGGACTCTTCAATCCTTCGGGTTTAACTCTGTCTTTCAAGAGAATGTGTAGGGACTGTTGATGCGTGTGCCTGACTCTCCTGACGGATCAAGGTCAGTTAACTTTCTTAGGACAAAACAACACGATCTTCTTCAGGTTCGAGTCCCTCCACTCGAACCCGGAACATATGCTGGCGTAATCCAACTCATGCCGTGGAGGACTTATAGGAGTGGATTTCCAGTGAATTTAATTGATGTACCCAACGCGTCCGTCGGGATTTTTCATCGCGCCTGTTGGCACGGGTTTATACTAGCAGAGCGCAGTCATGTGTGTTACCAGGCCATCAGATGATATATGTAGGTCTTATCTTTGCGTCACAGAAACAGCATCCGAATTTTATCACCGCGGAGGTGTTTCGAGTGGCCAAGGAGAATGTTACTCACTTAGCGTTAATTGGGGCAGAGTTGCCGAAAAGTTTTTGCGTACTGATCCGAAAGATCACAGTCGAAGATTTATAGGGTGCGCGACCAGCGCTCCCTATGGGAGTAGCCCCCGAGTGTCTGTTCGAGTCGTAGACTCGAGCGGAGACTTTAATTCAGCCATTGTTCAGTCGGTCCGTAGGACACAAATTTTTCGGATGCTTAAATCCATCCTCCCTATGGAGTAGCCCCGATGTAGTGGAGTCGTTGACTCAATGTAGACTCAAGAAACAGATCGATCTTTGTAGCATGTTCATTTTTGGCGTGCCAGCGCTCACGATAGGAGTAGCCCCCAAGTAATTAGTCGAATCGTAGATTCGAGTCAGTACTCTTAGCTTTGAAGCCGAAGAAATTTTGACTGTTGCTAGTATAGATTTTGATGACGTCAGTGCTGACGATTGGTGACCTCAAGCGTCTGCTGCGCCAGAGATGATTTGACTGGACGAACATGGGTCCCACTTTCTAACGTTGAATTGACCGGTCACGCGCGACATGGAGATAATTACAGCGTCGCCTCGATTTCCGCGCGTAGTGGACGGCGTGTTAGCGACGGTTCGTTGCAATGCTGACACGTGTATGGCCAGATCCTGCCGTTGGCGTTAGGTCTTCTCGATGGACGGTTGTCGCGCATCGTCTTCGTCTTTATAATCATTGGGGGAAAACATTAGTCTGTTTTCACCGCAGCCATTTTCGTTTCACTGCTCCCTTGTTCTCTGAGAGTTCTTGTTGCGCGCTGGAATATCCTCGGACATTTCCTTCTTCCATCCTACGTTCTCGCCGCCGGCGCCGCCGTACCGAAGCCGAAGAAGTCCTCCTCTGCGGTTGGTACCAGTGCTGCTGGAGGGAAGAAGAGTGTTGCCGCTACCCGTGTCACCGACGGTGGCTGGCGGCGATCGGAGACGCGGGAGAGTGATCTCCGCAAGCTTCGTGAGCGGGGCTTGATCCCGCAGGATAGGGAGGCCGTTAAACTCCCAGGCAACGAGGTAATCCCCCGTCCCCCCGCTGGGTTTCGGGTTATGTTCCTCGCCTTCGTTCTTCGCGGCTTTTCCTTCCCATTCCACGACTTCCTTCGTGGACTGCTTTTTCTTTACGACGTCCAACTGCATCATCTTTCGCCCAATTCTCTTCTTCACATTGCTTGTTTTATCACTTTCTGCGAGTGCTGGCTTGGTATCGAGCCGCACTTTGGCCTCTTCCTGAAACTCTATTCCGTGAAGAGGCAATCTGGTTCGGATGGTGTTTATCCCATTGGGGGTTGCATCATCTCCCTCAAACCCAATCTTCTTTTCTTCTCTTTTTCCATGTCTGAATCTGTTCAGTACTGGCGGAGGCGATGGTTTTATATCCGCGACTCCATAGTGGCTGGGCAGGATTTTGGTCTTGCTCCTTTCGACCCCTCCCAAAAGATCGAGCCGAAGAGGTCCTGGAAAAACCAGATCTTGGATGGCGAGGTAGCGGAGATAGAGGCTCTCTATCGTCGAGTGGAGGATCTCCAGCTGATTCCGGAGAAGGAGGTGAACGGTGTGGATATCATCCACAATTTTCTTAAGCGTCGGGTGCAGCCACTCCAGGCTAGGGCGCATCCGATGTTCCTTTATGCTGGCCGTCGTGATCCGACTAGGGTTTCGGCTGAGAAATTCTCCAAGGGAGATCTCGACGGGGCCCTTCGTCCGCTGCTGAAGTTCAAGGCTGGAGAGGATATCCTGGGGGAGTCGCTGACTTCTCCGTTCTCTGCTTCGCTTCCTGTTCCACAGGTGTAGATCCGTGCGCGTAGCGCTATTTTCGACTGCATTGTATTTGCACTTGTTTGCTAACAAATTTTCTTCTCTTGTGCAGGAGTTCAAAGTGTCAGGCATGTCGCCACTGCTTCCCGAATTGTTTCTGGCTGCGTCGGACAATGAAGTGGTGGATTCCATGTCCGAGCTGCCATCGGCGCCTCCCATCGAAGAGGCCAGCGAGTCGGCGAGGACCACACTGCATGGCGCAGCTCCAGCGAGTCTTCGGATGCCTCGACTCCGCCGACTCCTAGGAATCCGTTGTGGCTTGAATGTCACAGTGATGGGCATGGAGGCTCTTCCTCTCTGATTCCTGCCATTCTCGTGCGGGCTGTGGCACCGCACCCGCTGGCGAAGCGGAAGAAGGAAGAAAAGAAGGAAGAGAAGAAAGAGGAGAAGAAGGTCCGGAGGACCCCTCCCGTCTTCGACTTGAGCGACCTTGAATCATAAATTTTTCTTAGTCTTGTATTACCTTTTCTCGCATGTTTACTTTGTTCGTGTGCTAACTTGTCCTGGTGCAGCCATTCTTCCAACACTCATCCAGTGATGGTGCTCGGGAGATGACGGGGGAGTCGAAGGTCGTGCTTCCTCATCCTCAGACGGTAGCCACCTCTGAAGGCGCTGCTCCAGATCCTTCTCCGCAGGGGGTTCGGGTGGTTGCGCCTCAGAAGGCTGCAAGCGGACCTTCGGAGTCGCCGTCGAATCATGTAAGTATTTTGCTTTCTGCCACGGGGGGAGCCCCCGAGCCTTTTTCGAATGATCTGTTTTTCTTTCCCACCTCGGGGGAGCCCCCGGGCATCTGTAGGGTAGTTTTTTGCTTGTTTTTCGTATCGCGGGGGGATCCCAGTATATTTCTATCGTGACTTGTACGCTCATTCTTTTTTGCGTAGCCGGGCCCTTCTTTTCTTGGTGGTTCTTGTTTTGACCTTTTGTGCGAGGTGCCAACCAACTGTGCAGCGGCTTTGACACGCGTTGGGCGACCTCAAACAACTTCAAGGTATTGTTATGCCTTGGTCTTTTGTTTTTTCTTGCATTTTGTCCTTCGATTCGACATTTTTATTGCTTGCTGCAGAGGATCATAATGCCTCTCTTCGTGAGATTGATGCTCTCAAAAAGAGCCTTGGTAAAGCGGAGAAAAAGGCTAAGGTCGCTGTTGGTGCGAAGGAGCGCCTCGAGCTGGAGCTGGCCACTGCGGCCGAGGCTAAAGAGCGCCTGCAGCGGGAGGCCACGGACCGCGAGGAGCAGCTTGCCACCGCCACGGCTTCGCGCGAGAGAGAGGTGGCCGGTAAGCTTATGGCGGCTGCCAAGGCTGTTTCGGGTGAGTATCTTCACCTTCCTCTTTTGATTTCCTTGTCTTTCTTTTGCGGTGATGTCGTTCATTCTTCTTCCTTGTTGTCTTAGATGCATGAGCGCCGAGTTTAATCGCGATGCTGCGGAGCACGGAGTGCTACGGATGATGTTCTGCTGACGGTCGAAGATCGGCTGCAGACCGTCGTCAACTTCGCTTGCCAAGGCCAAGGAGGTCCTTGGGCTTCTGAGATCTTGTCCCCAAGGCGCGTCCCTTGATGATGTTGATGCTGGAGGAGGCTCGGTAAGCACTGCGGCGATACAAGCATAGCGAAGAACATCGGCGCCTCGTCGGTCGGGCAATATCCTTTGCGGCTAGTCGGCTGGACCTTCCAGGTCACTTCCGGATCCGGCGGCTGGCGATGGATCGGTAGCCCGCTACCTATGATGCTCGTTATGGCGTTATGGGCGAAGTGATTGATCTGGCGGCGATGCCTTCTGGCGGCGAGGGAAGCCAAGGCGAGGCAATCCGGCTCCGAGGCTACTCAAGGTGCAGCTTTGTAGGCGATGTAGTTATAGGATAGTTGTAGCTTCTTTTGTTGTAACTATTTGATGAACAATCCTGGTGCCACGTAGTGGCTTTTGCTCCATTTAATGAATTTGTTGAGTTATGTGATCCTTTGTCTGCGTGTTTATGTCTTTGCCTTTCTATTCATCTAGGGTCCTTGGTGATCCGTTGACACCTTTGCCTGCGGCTGCAGCCATCCTTGGATGATGCATCGCGGCTGCGTTTCTTGAGACCGTGTTCGTAGTCTCGAAAAGAGTTAGCAAGTGCGTGTCCATGCGGCGTTGGAAATCAAAGGCGGATCGAGAGTCTTGCCGGAGGAGTACTTAATGGCGGAGTTGCTTCAATTATCAGCGGCTTGATTGTAAGTTTTTGGTTGTTGCCCATTTCTTGGATCGCTTCTTGCCTTGCCTCTTACTTTTTTGCAAGTATGCAGGTGCTAACCTTGCTCCAAGGAAGGAGAAGGGCGTGTTCTTTGTCAATTGCTTGACTCAACGGGACATAGGCCGGGTTCTTACGGATGGATCGTGATGCTATGGTCCTTGTGGCGGTGCAAGATCGCGTTCACCAAGTATCGCGGTGCTTATTCGGTCGAGACTACACTCCACGTCGGTTCTCCATGTGATGTTTTATTTGGATCTTTGCCGTCGACCCTCTACGGTCTTCATCGAAGTTTTGGAGCGTGCATCATGACAAGGAATTGGTGCGGCATCGGCTCGTCGTAGGGGTGAAGGCTGCCTTTGTCCTTGTGCTGCATCATCTGATGTAGATCTTTCATTGTGGCGTGGGCCACCATCGGCGGATGGTGGTGTGCGGGATATCGTCCACATTACGGTACGTAAGGCGGTATCTTTGAAGAGATCGTAGATCTGTTTGAGCGATGCTTTCGAGTTATTCTTGAGTAGGTAGTACGTAAAAGAGATAGATGTAAAATTTGTATATATTTGGGGCGTGTTTTGCCCTTTGTTATAAAGGTTTGGTTGTTGTTTGAGCACGTGGTGCTTTGTTATATCGTGTCCTTTTAGCTTTGTGGTCATTCTCGTGTACGTGTTATTCTCGATCGATGAAATGCGTGAGGTGGGGAGCCCGAGTGCGTTTGTAGCATGGAGTAAAAGTGCGAATAGAAAACAAGATTTTGGGGCGAGGCACTTAGCTTTATTTATATCGTAATGGAGGAGGTACATTGTTAATTTGGGTAGCCTTGGTGAATAGCCTTATTGAAAGTAAAGGGTAGGTAGCTAGGGGTAGAATCGTCCGGTGTGCGACGTTTCATGGTTTGGCGTGTCGACTCGGACTCCACGTGGTTGAGGCGATGTCGCCACAGGATGACCGGTGTGATGTAGGGTCCTTCCATGGCGAATCAATTTCTTGATCGCTCTTGCTTGAGTCGCAAGACTAGGTATCCTTAGACGAAGGACCTTGGAACCGTCGGGTGTGGTAGTTGGAGACTCTTTGGTACCACGGTGATCATTTTGCTATGTCTCGTGCTTCGTCGAGTGTGTCGTGGCGTCTTGATCTGGTGGATTAAATCTTCGCTATAAGCAACGACCGGGGCCTCGTGGCGTGCCGAATGGTAGCACCCGGCTCCATGCACCATGAAGAACGGCGTGTAGCGGTTCGGTGTTTGGCGTGGTGCAGCTCCATAGGATGGAGGTAGCTCTTTCATCCGAGCTCCGAGTCGCTCGAGTGGGATCATGAGGCGCTTCTTGATGCCGTGCTGATTAGGCGTTGGCCTTTTCCACTGCCCGTTAGTTTGCGGGTGCCCGCGAAGGCGTATGTGATGTTGATTAGGGCCTTGGCGAAGTCTTGGAATTCTTTGAAGTGATTCGATCCATTGTCGGTGATGATGCTATGCGATGCGCGAACACATGAACAATGGATTCAAAGAACTTGATGTAGTCTTGCCCTTTTGGTTAGTAGTGGCATGGCCCGATCCACTTGGTGAATTTGTCATTGCGACCGGAGGTAGGCGTACCCTTTCGAGGACCTTGGCGGTTCTTTGATCATGTCGAGGCCCCATTAGGCGAAGGGCGGCCAAAGGTATGGGCCTAAGATAAACCGGAGTGCATGTGGTTTGTCGTGAACCTTTGGCACCCTTGCATCTTCAGACGATGTATTTCGTCGTTCATGGCGTTAGCTAGTAGAATCCGGCTCGTAGAGCTTTGGCGACAAGGGTGACTACTGCGTGATGGCGCGAGATGCCCTCGTGGATGTCTTGAAGTATGGTTTCCGTCACCAATGGTGGCGCACCTATGTAATACACCCTAAATGTTGCGCTTATGCATTTCGCCATTGATGATGGTGAAGGCTTTTGGCCGTGAGATATCGCCGGGCATCCGTCGAGCTATCGGGTAGATCTCAAATCTATCAATCTTTGGAGGTATGGCGTGTCGAGTTTCTTATTGCCATGACACGCATCGGGTTGACCACGACGACCTTTGTGTCCATTTTCGGGTCCTTCATGACCTTGGTTAGCGTAGCCCAGTGTTACGATTCTTACGGTGATCCCTTGGGAATTTCCGCTTGATGGATGTACGCGAATCTGTTGAGAACACACTGGTGGCACCCTTGCAGTGGAGCCGATGTTGGCCAGTCTGTCGGCCTCCTCGTTGCTTTCTCTTCCAACATGCCGAAGCTCGCAGCCGTCAAATTCTCCCTCGAGTGAGTTGTAGAGTGCGCGGTACGCGATCATGTTTTCGGCGTGTGCGTCGCACTCATTCATCGTCTGTTGGACGACGAGGTTGGAGTCACCGTAGATGACGGTAGCGCGTTGCGCAGATGATATTGCCATTCTCATGCCGTGGATGAGGGCTTCGTATTCGGCCTCGTTATTGGATGCTCAGAATTTCATCCGAAGGACGTACTTCATCTTGTCGCCCTCCGGGGAGGTCAGTATGACCCCGGCTCCCGCTCCAGCTTCGCGCTTGGGGTGTCTGGCAGCTGCAGCTCCATCCAGTGTACAAGGAAGTCCGGGAGGACCTGAGACTTGATTGCGAGTCGCTTCTCGTAGACGATGTCTAGAGGTGATAGCTCGATGCCCGAGGCCACCGCGTCTGTGGCCTCCGGATTATTCGGGATGTTGTTGAGGTTCTTCGTTGATGACCATCACTGGTGCTCACGGAAATAATGGCTCGGTAAACGAGCCGTCATGAACACCGTGTAAGCGAGTTTCAGTAGTGAGGTACCTACCTTTGTTGGCGTCAATACCTCGAGGTAGTAGATTGGGCGTTGGACCCGTGGGTCTTGCCTTCTTAATTCGCTCGACTACTAATGCGATGCTCACTTTGGTGTAGCTGCTATGTGCGATGTAGGGGTTCGCTCCTTTAGGCGTGACCAAGGCGAGGTAGAAGCGGCCGCTTTAGATCTTGAATCGTCATCCGCCTCGGCGTCCACTCGAATTGTCGACTTTCTGGTGGTAGAAGAGCGGTGCTTTCGCCCATGCGGTGATGAATCTTCTTAATGCGCTATTCTTCCAAGATTCTTTGGACACCTTTGAGGTTTTTCGACTTCTCCATGGCCATGATGGCCCGTATTTTCTTCGGGTTCGCCTTGATCCCTCGCTGGGAGATGAAGTAACCAAGCAGCTGACCCGATGGGACGCCGAAGGCGCACTTTTCGGGGTTAAGCTTGATCCTGTAGCGGTCGAGATTATCGAACGTCTCGCGGAGATCGTCGATGAGTGTTCTCGCCTCCCTGGTTTTGATGACTATGTCGTTGACATAGACTTGGACATTGCGACCGATCTGGTCCTTCAAGCATGCTTGCATGCACCGCTGGTACGTGGCACCTGCGTTCTTTAGCCCAAATTGCATTGTGTTGTAGCAGAACACTCTGAACGGCGTGATGAACGCCGTTTTCTCTTGGTCTTCGACCTTGAGTCGGTTGTGCTTTGAGTAGCCGTCGAGGAAGGAGAGTTTTTTGCATCCTGCGGTCGAATCGATGATCTGGTCGATTCGAGGAAGAGGGAAGTGGTCCTTTGGGCAGTGCTTGTTCAGCGACGTGAAGTCCACGCACATCTGCAGGATGTTCGTGTCCTTTTTGGGGACCATCACTGTATTGGCGAGCCACTCGCTTTCTTTAATCTCCCTGATGAAGTCTGCGGCGAGTAGTCTATTGATTTCCATACCGATGGCTTTGGCCCGGCAGGCGATCTCGGATGGGTAGCGGGCTTGGTGTCTGGAAAGGCGTTGAGTGCGTGCTCGGAATTCACGAACTCTGGCATGTCGCAAGACACCAGCGAAGATTTCCAGTGCTCACGAAGGAATTGACGAGCACGCTTTCCTATCTTGAATTTGAGATCGTTAGCGATCAGCCGAAATCTTGGAAACATCCGTCGGGTGGACTGCACCTTCTTTGTGTTGAAGGTGGAGTCGAAAGACATATCGGTGCGTTTTATGCGATGCGGTGGGGTTCCTCGTTGTTCGTCACCTCGAGGAGCCTTGAGCTCCTCTGCATCTTAGAATGGTAGGGAGATTCTGTTGAAGTCCACATCGCGGTGGTCCGTCGGGTGAAGCTCCGTGAACCGTGATGATGCCTGGTCTGGCATCTTGAGTGGCAGTCTGGCGTAGTGTGGTGCCGGGGAACCTTGAATGCTACGCCCAGGATGGCTTGGTATTGTGATGGCGATCCACCACTTGAACGAGCCGCTCGCCGGAAGTTGTCGGTTTGCGAAGATGACGTCGAGCCATATCTTTCCGAGGAATATGCCTTTTCACGGGGCGATGCCGTGGAGCGTTTACGATTGTTCCGGGATGCGGCGGGATCCGCATTCTTTGCTAGAGTGCTTGCGAACATCAGTTGATGCGCTGCCGCCGTCCATGAAGACGGCTCATCTCGAAACCTCCGTCTGCGCCTCGGCACAGGCGGCATGACCTGGGCGAGGATCGGCAAGGTGATCCGAGCGGTGAGCGTGATCAGGACTCCGATCCGTGAAGTGTCGGGGATGGCGGGTGAAGTTATCACGGCCGAGTTGATCGGCGGGTGATTTTCTTACGCACCCTATTCGTTGGGCGTATACGGATCATCGGTGCTCCTTTCGTGAGGATACCGTGCCGGCGTTGATACTGTGCTGGTGCGACCGGTTGGTTCGGGCCTCCTACGGGTGGCGGTGGAGGAGCTCCATGTGCTATCTCTCCTGGTGCGGGTGCGTTCCCAAATCCAGGGGTGGAGCTTGCTGTCTCATCTAAACCATGCTTTCTCTGAGCTTTTGGAACTCGCGGTAGTCCTTGAGCATGTGGTTTGCCTTCTTCTTACCATCCTGCTTGTCGATGTAGAAGTGGATGGTGCATGGACCCGACAGTTTTTTGTATGCTGAGGGTCCGTCGTCGTGACCGCGACGCTGCCACGAATGTGCTGGGCGTCCTCCATCGCGGAAGTTACCTCCGCGGTATCCGCCGCTGTTGCGGTTGGCATCGTTGCGGCGACCGGCGTATCCGGCCGCGACCATGTCGGGTCCATCGCGATCGTCGTAGACGCACTATATCCTCTTGTTACGGCACTCCCGTTGTCGGCCGTAATCGCCCTCTTCCTCCGACTGTGCCCGGTGGACGGAATCTTCACCGTCGGCCCACCTGTTGGCGATGTCCATGAGGTGGTCGAGTGTCTTGGGCTTGACACGCCCAAGTTCCTCCTTGAAGTCCTGGCGCTTGACGCCGTCCTTGAAGGCGTCGATGGCCCTTTCTTCCGAGATGTGCGCCGTGGAGTTCTTGGTGTTGGACGGTAGCGGTATGTACGGCGAATGGATTCGGATTCGTTGAGTCTGAGCTCGCAACTCCTCGATCGAGGTGGGCCTCTTGCTGGTGCCTTTGAAGTTTCAGATGAAACTGTAAGTCAGCTCCTCCCAGCTTCGGATGGATCCTGAAGATAGGCTGCTAAGCTAGATTCGGGTTGCGCTTGTCAGCTGCAGCTGAAGGCATTTCATGGCGGTTTCCTTGTTTCCACCGTGCGAGCGGATGTGGTGGTGTTGAGCCATGCCTTGGGGTCTGTGTGCCATCGAACTTGAGTATCCGAAGGAAGCTTGAAATTCGCGGCATCGTGTCCTTCGGACAGATCTGCTGAAGCAAGACTCGCATAGTTCTCCTCGTCTTCGTCCATCTCGGATTCGATGAGCATGCGGCGCTTGCGCTTTATCGATTGCGTTGTGTTAAGCGCATCTACAGCATCATGTCGCGGGTGCAATGACGCGAGCTCTTGTGCCTTCGAGGAAGGTCATGGTCCTCTTCTTAGGATGAACGAGTGGGTCCACGGTCAAACCTGACCGTAGCTTTCTTTTTCAGCTCCATAGGAGCTTCTTGATGGAAGCCTTGACTCAAGTCCGAGTCCGGTGAGTGCGGACTTGTGCATGGCTCTTTTGAGTCCCCTCGGAGGTGGGTGGGGCCTTGGTCTGTGATGGCTGCCATGATCGCGGCTGCGGTGTCTTCGGGATGATGTTGTCATCGGCATCCATCTCCATGAAGGATCGTGGAGGTTGGGTCACCTCACGCGCTCCTTGGGGTCCATGTTCTCCGTCCGGGAGGCGGTGCTTGTTGCGTGGTTGCCGTTCATTTGGAGCCGATGCCCATGGCGGAGGCCTTGACTTCGTCGCTGTTGACTCGAGGCTGCTTGCATGCGTTTGTCAAGCACCTCTTGCATCTTGACACCTTCTTGTGCTCCTTGATCGGGGAGCGAGTGGTATGCCATCGGCGGTCCGTGAGAGGCATCTGCGGCAGGATCGTCTTTGCCCATACGGTAGCGTGTGCTGGCCCATCCTTCTTTGCTAAGGTGTATGACTGGCGGTGTTATCCCCTTGGGGGGGACTAGCTATACATTCTGCCGTTTGATCCTGTCCGTGGGTTAGGTGGCGGGTTGGGCGTTCTTTGATCCATGTCGCCGGATGACTACGGCGCATTAGTAGCGCTCGTAGATTGGTCTGCTTGCGCAACTTCGGATCGAACCGTAGGTCCCTTCATCCGATGGCGGATCACGGATCGGAGTTCGCTTGTTGTCTTATGACTCATCTGTTGATGATGATGTCGTAATTAGGTGTAGCCATGAAGCGGGCTGATTGATGGTAGGGGAACCCGCTGGAGGCGGAGGTGCGGTTGCCCTTTGGGCGAAGCTCCCGAGCAGGATCTCGAGTAGTCGCCTACGGGCTCGAAGTCCTTCATGGTGGCAGTGAGTGCGGTGAAGTCAGCACCGAAGAGGAGGTGACTCTCCATCGCCTTGAGTTGTAGATTGCTCGGGTTGGGACCGTCACGATCGCCTGTCAGCGTCCCAGTTCCCACGGCGCCAATTGAGGTTTGATCTCGTCAATGCCCATTGTTATGGACTTGGGTTTTGGTGAAGATGGGGATCTTTGGAGATCGCGGAGCAGTTAGCAAACAAGCAACATGGGACCTGAGGTTTACCAGGTTGAGGAAAAACCCTACAGCATGCATTTCTTGATTCTGGCGAACCGTGATTACAGGTCTGAGATGCAATCTGGCATGGGCGTGTATCTGAGTATGAGGTCGAGAGATCTAGGTGCCCTCGACCTTTATATAGACTTAAGGTCGGTGCATGAGATCTAGTCGATTCTGAGTTCTAGGGTTTACCCCTTTGAATTTCCTATCTACTCTAGTCTTGCTCTCCAAGGATCCGGAGGCGTCATGGGCCTTGGCCACCCGAAAGTCTTTATGGGCCGGCGTATATTTGCCGTGGGCCTTCCTTGGGCTGGACTAGGTATGCTGAGGTCATGTATCCGCGGGGTATAACCATGTCAACTTCCTCATATTGATCTGGTGGTATCCTGAGTATGCATCGAGAAAACACAAAAGTTCCGAGCTAGCCGTCGAGTCAATGACTTGGTCAATGCGAGGCAAAGCAAACGGATCTTTGGGCCACGCTTTGTTCAAGCCGGTGTAATCAATGCATATTCTTAATTCATTGGTTCCCTTTTTGGGGACAAGTACAGGATTTTCCACCCATTGGGTGTGAAGGACTTCTCAGATAAATCTAGCCTTAAGTAACCTAGCTATCTCTTTTCCAATGGCGCGCCACTTCTCATCTCCAAAGCGTCGTAGAGGTTGTTTCACTGGTTTGCATTTTGGATCAATGTTTAAGCTGTGCTCGGCAAGTTCCCTAGGTACACCTTTCATGTGAGGTTGCGGCGAAGATGTCCCTATTCTCATGGAGGAACTCGAATGGCGCTTTCCTATTTGGGTTCGAGTTCGTCCCAATGGCGATGACCTTGGAGGCATCGCCTACCACAAGTTCCACCGGCTTGGTATCGATGGCGGCCTTGAGCCTTGAGGCGAGTCGGAGATCGCTTCTTGACCTGGCATCTCGAGTCATCGACCTTGCTCTGGATCTCTTTGAATTCTTATTTGTAGAGGGCGGCTTCCACGAAGCGCCGTTAATCTCAGATCCCTTGACTTGGTAAAGCTTCGGATACGGTGATGACAACGTTTGGTCGGGTATCTTGAGTTTGTTGTAGGCGAAGCATGGCTTGGCCATGAGCGTGTGGAATATTCGTGGCGAATATGGCGTGGTACACGCTCTTGAAGGGACCACCTCAAGGTCATGCTCTATTGGCGGTAATTATTAACGCCAAAGGCAACCTGAAGTGTAATGCACCCAAGGGACCGAGCCTCACGACCGGGAAACGTCGTGGAAGATGGTGTTGGTGCCTTAGGTTTGACTCTGTCAAGTTCATCTTCTGCGGTGTATCCGGTACATGATGTTTATCTTGCTTCCACTATCCAGCACACTTGGTGAAATCACGCCGTCGATCAAGGGGTTGATGACCATGGCGTCTTGGTTCTCTGTAGGGATAAGGTGCAGGTGGTCAATCTGTCCCAAGTAATTGGAACCTCAGAGCAGTCTTGGGGAGGCGGAGTAGCCATTAGGATCCTCAAAGAGGTCTTCTGTTGTCGGACGGTGGGGGTGCCAAGGAAAGTGTGGTAGACTGGCGCCTTCTTCACGAAGGGGTTCTTTCCCTTGTCGTCGCTCTTGGCGGCGTGCTTGGGGTCAACGTCCTCGTCCATGTCACTTGAATCCTTGGACTCTTCCTACTTCTTCTTCCCCTTGCCCTTGCCTCGCGGTCTGTTCTTCCGACTTTGCTTGTATCCGGACTTCGGGTCTTCCTTGAGGTGGTTGACAAACTTGCAGTGTTGATTGGTATGGGTGGCCTTGCCGTTGACATCGAGGTGTACGAGGCACGGCATATCGCGGTACTCCTTGTAGGTTTGGGGAACGCGGAGAGGCACCGAGGTTGTTTCGCTTCCTCGTTGCTGCCCACGACCATCTCCCCTTCCTCGGCCACGTTGTCCGCCATCACCTCGTCCTGCAAAAGTCATAGCGACCATGTCGGTAGATTGCTTTTTTCCTGGAGCGGTTTTCCGCTTTGTACTGCTATTCCTCCGAGCCTGAGTTGGAACGGCCGTTGCCGGCAGGGAGTCATGAGCATCGACGGCGGCGGCTACGAACTCACTAGCCAACTGAATCATCTGGTTCAAGTCAAGCTGGTGATTGTCCTGCAAGCGCTTCAGTTTATGTCGGAGAAACGCGCCCCTTTCCAACCCATCGATGAAGGCGGCCATGGCGATGCAGGCGTGCACTCTGGCAGGAATTCTTCATGTCCAGCCATGGGAGAGGTAGCGAGATGTCTCGTCTTTCTCTTGCACGCACCCTGTAGATCGCCACAGTGCGAGGGCGTATGTACCTTCAAAGTTCTTGGTGAACGCTTCTTGCATGTCCAACCAATTGCAGATTGATTTCTCCGGCAATTCGTCGATGCATTGACGGGCCGCGCCCGCCAACATTAACGGGAGGTACCTGACGACGATGTTGGGGTTGCCTCCGGCAATCTCCACCACGTTGTCGTAGTCCTGCAACCATGTGGCTAGCTTGGCGGTGCCGTCATAGGGCTTGATGGTCTTGTCAATCCGAAAACCCTTGGGGTAGGTTGCGGACCGTATTGCAGGTCCAAAGCAACATGGTCCCAAGTATGGTCCTTCCCGGGCCTCGTGGATCTTATCGATCCGCGAACATGCATCATATGGCTCCGGATTCTTCTTCTTCTTGTCAATAGGGGATGGGATGCGTGAACGACGCGGGCCTCCTCCGCCATGGTGACTGCTAGGTGGCGACGGAGGCGGAGGTGGCGGTGGGTTAGCCTTCTTGTTGTTACCCTCCTGCGATGCCTCACGCCTGTCACGGTTTCTTGTCGGACGCGGAGGGTCATGGCGTGACCTGCTCTTGTGTCCTTGGTTGCGCTCTCCGTCATGGCGAAGTGCACTCCGTTTTGTCGCGGATGACGATGCCGCACTGCCTTGGCGGGGGCATATCCGTACGATGGTGAGCCTTGGGGTCTTCGCGATGTCAGGGGGGATCGGGGCGGTGGCGATGGGCGACTAGGTCGGGCCTTTTCTCCGTGGTCGGAGGATATGGGAATAGCATCCTTCCTGTTGCGCGCATCCCTCCGTCTTTGTTCTGATGAACCCATCTGGGACCCGACATCAAGAGGAGATCTCTCCCTTGGCGGCTTATGCTGGCTAGACTGGCAAAGCGCTGGGTCGGACTCAAGCCTCTAAGAGGTGGCCTTTTCCTGCTGCTTCACCACCTTGGCCACTAGGTCGTAGAACTGTTCCACTGCCTCGGGCGATCTATCCTGTTCCAGAAGGGTCTTGGCGACGGCGAGGTTAAGGAGTGGGGTGGGCATCACTTGTTTTCCTTCACTGTTAATGTATGGCTTGGCTTGTGCCGGCTTCGAGGGAGCCCATCCTAGGTTGCGTCGTACACCAGGATCGTTGATGAGGCGAGTCGGAGCTTTCTTAGCCTTCTGCTGCTGCAGCAGAGTCTTGTACTCGGCCTCCATTGCTCTAGCTTTCTCTATGGACTTCTACGCATTGACCAAATCTCGATCTAGCTTAGCGCCTTGCTCCACGATGGCCTGCGCTTCCTCCAGCAGCTGCGGGCGCTTCTCGTCAAGCTGAGACACGTTCCGAATATGAGCTATGGTTAGTGGCTCAACGAGGAGATTGGCGTACATCACTCTATCAGCTGGAGTAACTTGGGCAGCCAGTGACGTGAATCTTGAGGCGGCAAGTTCTTGGTGTTTTTGTTGCTTTCGGGCGGTGCGAGTTCTGCGGTTCTTTGCCTTTGGTTAGGCGGAGGAGGCATGACCTTTGCACGATCATCGTCAGCACCAATGAGTGGCCCTTCCCCTTTTCCAGCATTGTAGGCGGAGCTCGTCCGGGTTGATCTTCATCCATCGTCGTCTCAATGGTGACGAACACTTCTCGAGACGTGACGGCGTTGTTGGCTTGCTCGTCGCGCGTGTACTCCTCCTCCATCTCCTGCATGGCGGAATCTAGCTCTTCTGGACTGAAATCTATCTCCTCTGAATCTGCACTGAAGTCAGCATAAAGCGCGTCAATAACAGAGTCGAAGGGTGCCAGGACTTCCTCGATGACGGGCGGTGGATGTGCAATGAGACGATATTTGGAGGTGGCGCGCTTCTGACGATGGCGGCCGAGGCGGTGGTGGCGATGGCTGAATCGGAGGGCTCCGTCGATGGCCAAGCGCCGTCTGAGCCCGACCTCCATGTAGTTTTTGACGGTGTTCACCATGCCTTCGAAAGTAAGGCGTCCTGACGCCTTCTGCCGCCTTAGAGAATGTCGAAGAAGCGTGCCATGGTCCAGTCCTTCCACAAAGTGATACATAGCATCATCATTGGGGTAGTGGGCCAGATCGGCTCATATACGGAGCCACCTGGACAGGTAATCGCGAGGGTTTTCCCCCTCTCTTTGAATGCAACGTGCCAGATCGAAGATGGTAACCACGCCGACGAACTTGGGTCTCTGTTGTCCAGACGCGGGCGAAGCCGGAGGACTTGTAGTGATCTTCCACCTTTATATCCTGCACAGGGGCGGTTTGGGTGGGCCTTGAATTTTTCCGATCTTTGCCGGCAAACTCCAAAGAGAGATCCTACATAGATCCTTCCACGAACGTATCCTGCTCGTAGGCGTTCCATGCGGTCCTTGATGCTTCTCCGACTCCTAGGGAACTAGTGCCCGAGTCGGTTTCGCCAATGAAGAGGTGGTTATCTCCGATAGGAACGATCGAACACCGTGTAGGGTTCGTCTTCGCCGGGATCCAGAACTCGTCGGGAGGGACGATCGAAATGTTGCCGAATAAGATAACGCAACCGATGGCTACGGTTTCGCGATTCCTTGAAGATCTCGGTCCTCGCCCGTGAAGAGCTGAGCGCCTCTTGCCGGTGGGCGCCAAGCTGTCGTGGTATGGCCGACGAGTACGCCATGGAGGGTCCTCACGATGCGTGTTTAGAGGCGTGGGGAAGGCGGACGGTTGTAGTGCAGGTAACACAGCTTACCTAGGTTGAGATCCCTAGCGGTGGTGGAATCCTACTCCTGCTATAAATCTATAAGGGCAATACGCCGAGTTACAGAGATAGGTTCGCTGTGCGAGGTTGTATGAATCGATGCTTGATCGTATGAGATTGTGCCCTAAAGGCTCCCATAGGCCCGACTTATATAGTCGCCAGGTCCTAGGATTATAGGGAAAAGTCCTAGCCGGACAGGTTACAGAATCCTACACCGTCCATTACTAGTCTTGTGTATCTTGTACTCCAACGCTCGGGTATCGGTGACTCGAGTAGCCTTCCTTTATCCGGTATGGGCCTCCATGGATCCATCTAAGCTGGCCCAGGGCCATGGGCCATACTACCAGCGTGGGCCACCGGTTATCCGGATAGGATACATGCTATAAGGGTACCCATATAGCATATCCCCGAGCATCTTTCATCGGTTTTTTATCCGTTTGGGTCGCCGCGTAGTCGATTTGGGGTTAGGTGCAGTGCGTCGGCGGCCGCGTCGGGTGCGATCCATCTGTCCGCGCTTGGCCATCGCCAACACCAGCGTATTTTCAGTGTCTTCCCGCCGCAACGATGTCTCCCGCCTTTCTTTTCTACCTCTTCCCATGAGTTGTTTCGGTAGCGTCCACGCTACCGCCATAAAAAGGGGAGGTTGTTGAGATATCTTCGATTAGACCCACGCCATCCCAAGCACAAACCAGCATGGCTAGCCGCCGCCGTCGTCGAGACGAGGTCCGTGGCAACCCTCACGCTGGCAGAGAAGAGGTGTCGGCGCTTTCGCCTCTCGTGGGAACCGCCAAATTATCGGACGTGTTGCCGCCTCCGATTCTGGGACACCCGCGGATTTACAGGATGCGCACCCCACTGTGTCGCCCTTTTTAGAACCATCACGTGACCAACGGCGGGCCTTTCATGATGGCGGTGGCGAAACGCGTCTTTCTGCCGGAGTACCGGCGATGGGACCAGCTCGCATTGGTGCGTGACAACCTCCGGGAAGCGGTGCGGGCCAATTCGATGGCTTCCCGGTGTGCTCGCCTCGTAGAGCTGAAAAGGAGACACTGAGCACGAGGCGTCATCATCTCTTTATGAAGAATGGTGTGTCGTAGCGTCGTCTGGCCCCGCTTTCACCAACAACAGCGTAGTTTTAGGGTGTGTGGTGTGCTTGTAACAAATGTTCTAGGGCTTGAATAAAGATTTTTATTGCAAATGGCCAATGCCTACATTGATATATTGTACATGGCGCGCGCACAGCCTAGCTTACTCGTCGGAGTTGGAGGAGGAGTCAGAGTGGTAGCAGCGGCGACACATGGTGCCGTTGAAGAAGTTGACATAAAACTTTCCTTCGTCGTCGTACTTGAAGACGACGATGTTGCCCGCTTCAATCTGGTGCGAGCGGCGAAGCACTCTCAGCCGTTGTCGAGGTATAACTGGCCGAGGTGGTCAAACTGCAGATCAACCGGGTACCTGGTGGTCCTGAAGTCGTTCTCTCGTAGCATGACAAGCGGGGGCAGCGCACGCTGATCAGTGTCACGAATCTGCAGGGCAGGAGTAGTCTGTCACGCGGCATGCCGAGGTGGATGTCCACGGTGAACTGGGTGACTGGGTCAAAATCTTCAGGAACGATGGCGTCGAGGGAGAGCGTGGTGGCGCGCTGATTTGGCTGCGTCCTCCGCGCCTCCCTCGACGTCCGCGACCGACACGCCCTCCCCTCGATCCATCGCTGCCGGCCATGGCTAGTTACAGGTGGTGGAGAACATAAATGGAAGAGGAGAAGGAGAGTATGGTGTGGTGTGGAAGAAGATGGTTGTAGGCGGTCAGTTAAAAAGAACGGACGATTCGACGCCAGCGCGGAGGCCGAAGGGACGGCAATGAAATGTCGAATCAGGAGGGCAGACGTCGGATGGCGCCTGCAGCACGGTGGAGCGCGTGACGTTCAGTCAATCAATGTGTCGTCGTTGTCATTGATGGCGCAGGCTGTCGCCGATCAGCCTTTCGCCAGCGTCTCTGAATCGTTGTTGTAGTTACGTCTAAATTGATACCGCTGTGCGCGTCTGAATTAACGCCGTGGTGTCTGACGCGTGGGCCAGCTACGCCAACGGCAGGATAGAACATTTGTCCACGCGCGTCTGACGCGATAAAACCGTTATCCATATTTGGTACACGAATAAATTAAGCTAGACGCATTTATCCGAATCGCATCCGCGTGGACGCGCTCTCACGGGATGGGCCGGTCAGTGAGATACCCTTATCTTTTCATGTATTTCCGTGTTGTTGTGGGTAGCTCTAACTCTAAGAGTAGGATATCATTATTGTCAATTTTGGCAGCTTGCCCCATTATCGCGAATAGTCAGAAGCGAAGAAGGATTTTGGTTCATTCCTTTAAACCACTGCTGGAGTATTATCTTCTCCAGAAAGAGATCAATAATATAATCACTACCTCGTTGGCATCATAGAAAACTAAATCAAAGTTAGATTGTACTACTAGTACGTTCGAGAGTAATTAGGACAGAACACTTGCCTGGTGAATTTGGCCGGCTGCAGCAGTGGATGTCGTTGGTCCGGAGAACCTCCTTGGCCGCCTCAGGCGACGCGACGACCACCATCCGCACACGGCCGAGCTGCACCTGCACCACCGGCCCGTACTTCCGGGCGACCGCCTGGAAGTAGCGGTGCGGCCGGCTGCCGAGCTGCAGGAGGTTGCCCAGCACGGGGAGCTGCTTCGGAGGGCCAGGAGCGTGTCTTGCTCTCTCCCGCGCCCCCGCCTTACTGCTCCTCCAGAAGAGCAGGTAGAGCAGAGGAAGGAGAAGCAGTGCAGATATGATGAGAGGCCATGGCGACGGGTTGGGAAGAGAAGGGGCAGCCATGGAGTCAGTCTCGGTACGTAGTGACTGAAGTTGAGAAGCGACTGAGGACGGCCGCCAGGGGAGGGGTGCTAGTACTGTGATGGCGAGAACGAAGACAGTTCGAGTTGATCAGAACTACTGCTAGAAAGACAAGCGCGCGCGCCCATGCTGCTGAATAATTGCGAGCGTCTATCGATCACTGCCACGTTCCATTGTTCCAACATTTCAGTCAAAAGAACTTTATGGGAGCAAGTATTATGAATTGATCTGCTGGGGACTGGGGTAAGCGTGTCACCCTCCATATGGAGGGTCGTGTGGTGTAGCCGTGTAGATTTTTTTTTCTTTTGCACAACAGAGGGGGTCTGGAAAGACGTTGACGCAGCTTCATTTATCAGAGCGGTGGGTACAGATTTACACGCAGGCCCTTACCCAAATTATAGTCCTGCATTTTTACAAAGAGAACCCTGGAGATAGAAATAAAAAAAGAAATCAAGCCCCTGTCCTCCTCCACCGACGACGAGACTCCAACTCTGGCCACCCTTCCACAGCTGGGACGAACCACTTAGCGTCGATAGAGTGCAAAACGCCGTCACTGAGCTCGAGAAGAGGCCTCCATCTTGGAGGTTGAGCAGACGCAAGTCATGCGCCCGTACAGGCCATCGATTCGGTCAAAGATCACGAGGGCAAACTTGCCCCCCGCGTGATGAGCTCGTTGATGCTGCAAGCTTGGCTCAGCAGCAGAAAGACGCCCGGCGCCGCCTCTACTTCTCCCCTCGCCACCGAGGCCGGCCAGAGAAGATCGGCGAGGACGCACAGAAGACTGCAACCCACCAAGAAACTGGCCTTATGGAGGAAGCCGTCAGAGATGAAGATAACTGCTGCACTCGTCTCCGACCATCGGAGCACCACAGCAGGATCCATCTTCTCCAGCCGATGCAAGGTCGGGTCAGAACGAGCCCGCATCAAGCTTTTAGGCCACCGCACACACCCAACAGCCATCACCTCGTCCTCCTACCATCCCTCGCCACCATGATCGGCCAGGGGAAGAAGAACGCCGCAAGGTTGCCAGATCCAAATGCAGCAGATGCATTTATAGAAAGGGCCTCCGCCCACATCAGTAGCCCCAGCTCTCTCCCACCATAAGAGCTCGCTAGGACAGAGTGGATACGGCCACCCGACATCATGCAAGAACGTCGGAGGGGACTGGCTGAGCGGCATCTCGCAAAACGCCACAAGGGCAGACATAGGAAAACCTAAACCTAGACCTACGACACCTACGACAAGAAGCCGGAAACCTAATCTACATGCGCCGAAACCTCTCTTCCGCCTCCCTTGACCGGCAACGCTGGTGAGTTTGGCCTTGGATTGGCCGGGTGCCCGCGGAAAGTTTCTGGAGAACTGTAGCAGGGGAGCAGGGGAGGGGATGTGTCGAAGGGTGAACCTTTTTTACTTGTATAGCCGTGTAGATACTGATCACGAACCGAGATGGAAGATTCGAGAGATTGATTTGGTATGATCTTCCTTCATCCCTGCGACATCTATATGGACGTGGCTTGCCTGTGCCCGCTCAGCAGGTCGTGTTTCCGTAAGTGTTCTCCTAATTATTCTTTTCTTCAATAGTTAATACTTCCTTCGTTCAAAAATATAATATGTTTTAGGTTTTGTAAAACGAATGTATCTAAATGTCTTCTAGTGTATAAGTTTGCTCAATTATCAACACAAGTATCCCTTCTGCTTTTAATATAAAATGTTTTTTCTTTTGTGAGATAAATATATCTAGACGTCTTCGACTGTGTAAGGTGGGACTAAAGGAGGAGTGGCATAGGGAGGTGGCAGGCTGTAACATCCCAGCATTTAGGAACTAACGAAGGGTAGATTTAGGAATTTAAGATGTTGCATGCATTCATCTGTGAAAATATGGGTAATTTTTTCGCCAAATAAAAATTTTAAGTGATCAAAGTTTCTTTCATGCTTTGAGCTTAGGTATAGTCTTGAAGGATGATTGCTATAGACTTTGATATGATCTTTGTGGATTAGAGTGTTTTGGAGAACAAAATTTGAATTTAAAAATTTGAGTGTTGGAATTATAATTCAAAAGAATTTTGAATATCGTTTGAGTATTTGATTTAATTAAGAATTAACCCTTAATAACTCAAACTTTAAATAAAAGAAGATAATCAATAAAATTAATATTCCAAAACTTCGTTCTATAAATAAGTTACACAAATGTAACTTATGCACATAAGCAACAATCTTTACAATAGTAATAAATAGAAATATAATATTTCTTTATTGAATAATAGTACAATATTTATTACAAAAGGATAAAAATAAAATTACAAAAGAATAAATAAATATTACATATGACTATTCTACCAATAAAGAAGAAAACCTAAACTAAAATCTTGAATTCCCAAGTTTGGTACCTGCAAAACAAACACAACAAAAAGAAAGAAAGTTAAGGTTAAAATTATATTACTCTCAGAATTGACAGTGAAGTGCATTATTCAAGATTCATCATTGAGTAATCTTTTAAAAAGGGGCAAGTTTCACCAGTATGAAAGAATATATCTTTCATAATTTCAAGCCATAAGTCAAATAAACAGCAAGGAGGGGCAAGTTTCACCAGCCAGGTAAAAGGTAACCTAATAACAATAACTCTTAAATTCAGAACATATCCACAAGTTGTACAGCAAGCACACAGGCAGCACACACACCAAACTGCATGGTGTGTCTTTGTCAAGACCATCCAATTTCAATCACACAAAAATGCTTAGCACAGCCGTGGGGAAGCACTAGTGCATCTCTTCACTGCTCACACCACACAAGAACAGCTAGCTTAGCCAGAGCCAAATAAACCAGCAACACCATCTCACACCAGATCAAGCCACATATCACCTGATGGTGATATAAGGAGGGGAAGGATTAGGTGAATAGCAAGGCCAAGCTCACAGGAGCTAGGAGGAGCAGAGTTCCTCAAGGCCAAGCACAAGAATCAAGCAAACACAAGAACAACATCAAGAGGAGAAGGACTGGACCAGACCAGCAACACCACCAGCACATCAAGCCATCACAAGCATAGATTTTGTGGTGAGTATCATAAACAACCATATGATCTGTTTATCTTATCCAAGCAAAATACATGTGTTGATGCATAAGACAACCTCTCAATAATCACCCAAGTGGGGTGAAGCTATCCTAGAGGTTTTAAATATAAAGATCAGGATCAAACTCTATTAAAAACACCAAATTCTCAGACCAGCCTCATAGAATTGGTGATACCAAAGGCAACTTCTATATTCTATCATTTGTTCTTACAAAATTTGGGCACATCTCCAAGAAGGAGTAGCACCTCGGATTTTATAAGCCACAAACAAAACCATATATATTTAACCAACTAGGATCCAAGATCTAGTAGGCAGCTGATGTCTTAATCAATTTTGAAAATGACAGCAACATAGGAACTTAGTTCCTAGAGCCTCAAACCAGCATCATTGGCTGGATCAAACAATAAGTTTCCCAACTTATCTATCAACATCCATCAAGTCCCAGAAATGACTATAAGTATAGTCAGTAACAAGATCTACTTATGTACCCTCTTACGAAGGTTTCATAAGCACTGACCTTATCACAAAGACAATCAAATAGTCCAATCTACACAAATCATCTATCAAATCATTTCCCTAAAACAAGATACAGGGATCATATCCTAGTTATTTATTCATGATCAAAGAATCATTAGATTCTATTGAATAAAATTCAGACCAAGCATAATCTGGCAAGCCAACAATAACTAGGTCAGTGAATCCTCACTGACTAGATAAACACATCAATTCACTAGAGTCCAACCAGAGGCAATACTATGCAACCCTAGCATTTAATCCAGCCATAGTCACAAACCAACAACAGCACCACACAATCAAAGGGGGGTGACCACAAGCACTGAGGGCAGAGCACCCAAATCCCCACTAAACAGCATAACCAGATCATAGGAGCATCTTACAAGCACCAGAGATTAACCCTAGTAGCAATACAAGCACAAACTATAACTGGCCACTAGATACACACAAAGGAATCCAAGGTGATAAGATGAACTAGGATCCATGAAGGCATAACTCACCAGGGTCCTCGTTGACGAATTGAAGAGGAAGCAGAATGGCCGACGAGCTCGCGACAGCACGGGGAGCATCCCAGAGGGTGCTGCAACCCGCACCAGCCACGGCGGCGTCCATAGCAGCACACGGGAACCACACCTCACCACGGGAGGGTCCACGGCGGCGGCAACAACACCATCCCCAAACCCTAGGGTTCGGGAAGGGGCTAGCCTGACCATGGTAGGACCCCAGGATCAAATCAAACTGGACCAGATGGACGAGCATGGTCGACAACCTCGCCCCGCACCACGGTAGCGGCCAGGACGGTCCACGGCGGCGTGAATTGCCGGCGACAGCATCAGTGACCACGGGGTCGGGAGAGGAGAAGAAGAAATGTGAGATCGAGGGAGAGACAGAGAGTGAGTTAGGCTGGGTGGGACGAAAACCCTTCGGGGTGTTGTTTTGACCTTGCCCTCCTGGGCCACAAGGGCCCAATAAACCCAAACAGACATCCCAAATCATTTAGAGTCTGTTTTTAATAAAAAGGAAAATACCAAAATGCCCGTAAACTTAAATAAATTCTACAAAATAAAACAAAAGTTCAAACATTATAAATAAAATATTTTTGGATTCACACTAATCCAAACTATCCAAATCAATTAAGAAATAAAATTTTAAACATAAATTTTATTAATTTCATTAGGAATTTTGTAATTTAAATATTCCTTATAGAATTTTACAAAATTATTGAAAGATGATAAAATTAAATAAAAATCAATTTCCTTATATATTAATATTACTAAACAAATATTTAATAACAACTTTTGGTAATTAAATGATAATTATTAAAGGAATTATCAAATCAATGAAATTCAAATAAAAGGGAAATAAAATAAAAGAATACAATATTCTATTATAAATATTAAAAATTAATATTTATAAATCCTTTATTATTAAAAAGAATTTTTATAATATTGGGGAGGATGCATATCAAGTTAAATGATGCATTACATTACTTTGCATAATCATTTTGCTTCTTTAAATATTGTCCGTAACGGGCAATAATGATGTTTTTGTAGACATAGAAGCTCAAGGTCCAGTGCAAGCATCATACTTCACTACCTTGCCATCACAAGGCAAGTTCATCACTTGCTCATATCCTTTGAAGAGTCTTTATCAAAGTATTTGTAAATGGTGTGTTATTATATATACTCTAAAGAAAGAAAATATTATTTTCACAAATAAAGGAATCTTAGATATCATCCTAGGTGATGATATAATGGAGCAATAGAACTTAGGGTTCTAATTTCAATAATGATGATCAATTAGGGACTTAATAACCCTTGACATCAGTGATTCTAGCGCCGCATATTACGCGTTAGCCATGAGATTTGGAATGGGACAGAGAAGTCAGTTGTATCTTCTTCCTCTCGCATGAAGCCAGATATGCAGGTTGTGGATGTTATCCTTGTAGCGTACATATTAATTGGTAATTTGTAGAGGATATGCAGCATATGGGTGGGAACCCTCATCGTCCCACGATAGTTCTGGCATCTAACGGTTTGTACAAACCATTGTCGTAATTCAATATGTGGGCATGGTGTATACCAAGGAGGCATGCGAGGTCACGAAGGGGGAAGTGATTGGCTTGGACAAACTACTGGGCCCCACATCATGGAATTGTGGACGGGAAAGTACGCTCGGTTGTGCAACAAGGAGTTGATCTCTCATGGGTAAAGTAACGCACCTCTGCAGAGTGTAAGCATTGTAACTTGTTACTCCCTGTTCCGGGAAGGAGCTACGAACGCGGCAGGAAAGGAACTCCATGAAAGTTTTGTCAACATGTGAAGGTTGATGGTCATATAATTTCTTAATAAAATAAATCTTTGAAGAAAGATTTACAAAAACTACATAGTGCCAAGGATTTATAATCCAAGGTGGTAGTTAGAGCATCAAACTTCCCACCTTGCATATAATAAAATTGTTGGGTAACGCTGTTACTCATCCTTTCCTTTGATCCCTTGCTTAGACTATGAGGATCCCGAAGACGTGCCAATGTATGTGTCAAGAAGATGTGTTCTATGAAGAGCCTGACCTGTCAGGAGGTGTTGAAGGAGTGGATTACGAAATCCGCTATGGTGTCGATGATAATGAGTCCAACTAAGTATCCTAGTTAGTAGTAACTAACGGAGCCGAGAAGCATGAATCCTATAGAATAAGATGCTGAGCTCAACTCCTAGTTGGAGTTGCTACTTTTAAATTCCGCTGAAACACTTTATATTTTGGTTTGTAAGTTGAAACCTTTTGAAGTCTTGAACTTCTGGTATTGTAATAATAATAATGTGTGAATGTTTGTAATATGGACCCGCAATGTTTCTGTTGTACCACTCTGAGGGATGTGATATTTACAGAACGGTGTTTTGTGGATGTCATATCAACGACTATAGTGTACTACACATGCAGTGGTATGTTGTGTCACCGCAGTTGGTATCAGAGCAAATTACTTCGACCTTAGGTTGGAAACCTAGTAAAGGGTATTACCTGTAGGAAAGTTTAGCAACGATAAATAATTCTCTAAAAGTAATATAATGGGTATTCAAATGAGAATATTCCGTTATATGTTTTAGTGCGATAATTCTTTGTTATGATGCAATATATTATTGGTTACTAATCAAAATTATTTTTCTGATATACAGAGCTATGGCACCAAAGTTTCTAAAATAGACTTTGGTAAGTAAAGAGGGGACTCTTGATGATTATCAAGGATCATTCATAGACCAACTTCGGCAACTTTTAAAGATTTTTAGCTGTCCAACTAGAATTCTAGTGAATACTATAACTTACCTTGATGGCAGGATGTTATCCAAGTATCGTGTAAGTATCCAACTTCCAGAGGAGCTTGGATTATATCACGATCTACCTATAGGTGAAGGTAGGAGTCACTTAGCAGCATATCATGTTGCTGTTGTGGAGGCGATAGCTAATATCCGGGAGCATGAAGCCAAGGAGTTAGAAGGTAGCACATTTTCTGTGATACCTCATGATTCTATAGACTCGGAGCCTATACCGAATCATCTTACTTTGGTTAAGAAGCATCTTAAGTTAGCTTCCAAGTTTATGGATAGATACCGAACACTCGTTGCGTCTTTTTACAAGACACATCCTAAGTTTGCCGTCGCTGCTTTCAGCCACCGCCGCCCCTGTCGCCGCCACTCAAGACTATGACCACGACACAAATCCCTCTGTCGCCGCCTCAAGATCTTCTTGGCGTTGCCGCCTATATCTCAAAACAAAAAAAATCCAAAACCATGAACCAAGATCCCTCTGCCGCCGCGGAGATCAATACCCACATCGTCGCCGCTCCTTAGCCACCGCCACATCCAAGATTTTCATGTCGTCCTCAACATCTCCATCTGAAGGGTTTCGCGGCATAGTAAATCAAAATTTTCTACGGATGCGAATAGAGGGAAAGCCAAGATCTAATATAGGAGATGCAATCAACGAGAGAGATTGGATTAGATCTTCATACCCTTGAAGATTTGCACAATGAACGCTTTAACGTGGGTGATGTAGTCGTCGCTTCTCCTCCTCGCGATCCGATCCGATCTAGCACCACAAGTGGCGGTGCTCCGTGAGATGCACACGCAGCACCTCGATGTCTCCTCCTTCCTCGGACCAGCAAGTATGCGGAGAGATAGATTGGATCTACAACACGACGCGTGGTGTATATGGTGGAGAATTTGCGGCAGGCTTCGCCACAAACAATGGGAGGAGAGAGGAAAGCTAGCAAGGCGGATAGGGTTTGGAGGAGAGGTGTGGGGTTGCGCCCACCCCTCTTTATATAGAGGCGAGCCCAGACCCTCCCAAGCCCAAAGGATAAGTAGTGGGGGCATGGACTCTCCTTCTAGAAACCCTATCTCTAGTTTAAACGATTTAAACTCTCTAGGATCGGCTGGGCCCTATGGGGCCTTGTGCCCTGACCCAATGCGGCCAGGACACTCCCTCATAGGCCCATGCCCTCCCGGAAGGTGGGGCCACGTTGGTCCCCTTCGAAGGTTCTAGAAGCTTAGACAATACCGATTAACCGGAACAATTCGAACTCCAAAACTGCATCGCTTTATATGAATCTTATTCTCCGGACCATTCGAACCTCTCGTGATGTCCCGGATCCCATCCGAGACTCAACAAAAATTCATAAACCAATTATCCAATCTATCCTAGCGTCGAGACACGTTAAGTGTGTGACCTGGGTTCGAGAATATGCGCATGATCTTCTATCAATAATCAACTGGGTCTGGCACCCATATTGACTCCACACATTCATCGATGATCATATCGGATGAACCACGATGTCGATTCAATCAATCCCATATATATATATTCCTTCGTCTCGCGATATTTTACTTGCCCGAGATTCGATCGTTTGCATCATACCTAGTTCAATCTCGCTCACAACAAGTACTTTACTCGTTCCGTAATCCGATATCACTTTGTGATTAACTCCTTAACCACATGCTTGCAAGCGGTGTTGATATCGATTGAAAGTGGGCCCAAAGTATATCTCTCCGACTTGGGAGGACAAATTCCATCTCGATACATACAACCCAATGGATACTTTCCGATCACCGAGAGACACCTTTATGATCACCCTCTCATAGGATGACGTTTGATGACCTCAAAGCTTTCTTCCGGTACGAGGGAGTTGCATTATCTCATGGTCTAAGGAATACAATATTTGACATAGGAAAAGCTTCGCAAAGATGAACACGATGAAACGATCTAATTGCTTCGCTTAGTTTGGGTATGTCCATCATATCATTCTCCCAATGATATGATCTCATTATCAATTGACAACTCATGTCTATGGTTAGGAAACCTTAACCATCATTGATCAATGAGCTAGTCCTTAGAGGCATACCAGGGACACGGTGTTGTTCACAAACCACACAAGTATTAAAGTTTCCGCTTAATACAATTCTAGCATGGAATATAAACATTATCATGAACAAGAATTATAATAATAACATCTTTATTATTGCCTCTAGGGCATAATTCCAACACGTATTAGTGGAACCAATCTGATTATGAGTCACTACAAAACTTTTGTAGCTCGGAGGGAGTGATTGCAGAACCCTGTCAATCTTGAGCTCCTCTGGAATCGTGCATTCCAGTTGCTCAAGGCGTTGAGTGTAGCCCGACATCTTTATGGCGTGCTCACTAACGGAACTCCCTTCCTCCATCTTGCAGTTAAAGAACTTCTCGGAGATCTCATATCTCTTAACGGGCTTGAGTTTGAAACATGGTTTTCAGCTCCTCGAGAATCTCAAAGGGCCCGGGATACTCTTCAACACGATTTTGAAGCTCCGGTTCCCTAGCAAACAACATGGTGCTCTTAATCACACCATAATCATCTTTGCGCCGATCGACAGCTTTCTCATCACCGCACAGATTGCAGCAGGGGGTCACCTAACGCTTTCCCAAGGACATAGTCCTTTTGTCCGACATGAATGATTCTTAGATTGCGGAACCAATTGGTAAAGTTAGACCCATTGTTTCTAAGCTTTTCTTTCTCTCAAAAACGTTGAAGGTGAAGTTGGACGTGTCCATGTGAGCTACAGTATTTGCAAGTACAATGTAGACTAGGGTCATGATAAATAGTTCAACTTAATCAAATTACTAGATGAACTCCCACTAAATTCAACATCCCTCAAGTTGTTTAGTGAACACGATCCAAATGCACCACACCTAATCCGATCATCACGAGAAGAGATGTGGTTTCAATGGTGGACAACAAAGTGTCGATCATATCATTCATATGACTCATGCTTAAACTTTCGGTTCTTGTGTTCCGAGGCCATGTCTGTACATGCTAGGCTCGTCAAGTTAGACCCAAGTATTTCCGGTGCAGTAAAAGCGGCTTGCACCCGTTGTATGTGAGCGTAGAGTCTATAGCACCCGATCATCACGTGATGCTTGGACACGACGAACTTTCGCAACGGTGCATACTTGGGGAGAACACTGTTTTTATCTTGATATTTAAGTGAGGAATCATATTATAATGCTACCGTCGCGATCTAAGCATAATAAGATACATAAAGGGATAAACATCACATGCATATAACTTTATGTGACATGGTATAGACAATCTTCGCGCAATGATCTCCATATTGTGTGTTCCGGCATGATCTACATCACTCCACCATGATTGCCTCCACCACGAATAGCAACTACAACTATTGCTAACTACTTAGCGATAAAGTAAATCTATTACATGGCGTATAAGAAGTTGACTAGCAGGTCATACACAATTATAAAGACAACCATATGGCTCCTGCCGGTTGTGTACTCATCGACATGCAAGTCGTGAAACATTACAAAACATGATCATCGCATACAATATACACATCACATCTTGGGCCATACCATATCACGTAGCACTCCTGCAAGAACAAGTTAGACGCCTCTACTTTGTTGTTGCATGTTTTACGTGGCTTATGGGAGTAGATGCTAAGAACGATTCTTACCTACGAAAGCCACAACGGTGATATTATGGTTGCCAAACTCCGTGTTAATCCCATGACAACTATAGTGAGAGAACGACATCCACCACCATGATGTGGAACAAGCCACACGTCAAGTGCGGAGTCTCGCGAACGACGTCGCGTAAGGTTGGCCTGGACCGCTTCAATCTCACTATCCCGCCATAAGAAGAACACAAACAAGAGGCTTGCAACAGAAAACATCAACGCCCGCAACAACCATGTTGCGTTCTACTCGTGAAACACATCTACGCATAGATCTAGCTCGATACCCGAAAGGGTTTGGCGGCATAGTAAATCAAAATTTTCTACGGATGCGAATAGAGGAAAGCCAAGATCTAATCTAGGATATGCAATCAACGAGAGATTGGATTATATCTTCATACCATTGAAGATTCGCGATGAACGCTCAATCGAACGTGGGTGATGTAGTCGCATTTCGCTTCTCTCCTCGCGATCCGATCCGATCTAGCACCACAAGTGGCGGTGCCTCCGTGAGATGCACACGCAGCACCTGACGTCTCCTCCTTCCTCGGACCAGCAAGTATGGTGGAGAGATAGATTGGATCTACAACACACGGCGGTGTATATGGTGGAGAATTTCTGCAGGCTTCGCCACAAACAATCGGGAGGAGAGAGGAAAGCTAGCAAGGCGGCTAGGGTTTGGAGGAGAGGTGTGGGGTTGATGCGCCCACCCTCTTTATAGAGGGGAGCAGCCCCAGCCCTCCCCCAAGCCCAAAGGATAAGGAGTGAGGGGCATGGACTCTCCTCTTCTAGAAACCCTATCTCTAGTTTAAACGATTTAAACTCTAGGATCGGCTGGGCCCTATGGGCCTGCGCTTGCGGCCCAAAGCATCCAGGACACTCCCTCATAGGCCCATGCCCCTCCCGGAAGGTGGGGCCACGTTGGTCCCTTCCGGAAGGTTCTAGAAGCTTCCAGACAATACCGATTAACCCGAACAATTCAACTCCAAAACTGCACCGCCTTATATGAATCTTATTCTCGGACCATTCCGAACCTCTCGTGATGTCCCGGATCCCATCCGAGACTCAACAAAAACTCATAAACCAATTATCCAATCTATCCTAGCGCCGAGACACGTTAAGTGTGTGACCGCGGGTTCGAGAATATGCACATGATCTTCTATCAATAATCAACGGGGTATGGGCACCCATATTGACTCCCACACATTCATCTATGATCATATCGGATGAACCACGATGCCGTGATTCAATCAATCCCATATATATATTCCCTCGTCTCGCGATATTTTACTTGCCCGAGATTCGATCGCATGGCCATACCTAGTTCAATCTCGTTCACGCTAGTACTTTACTTCGTAATCCGATATCACTTTGTGATTAACTCCTTAACCACATGCTTGCAAGCGTGTTGATATCGACACGAGTGGGCCCAAAGTATATCTCTCCGACTTGGGAGGGACAAATTCCATCTCGATACATACAACCCATGATACTTTCCGATCACCGAGAGACACCTTTATGATCACCCTCTCATAGGATGACGTTGATGACCTCAAAGCTTTCTTCCGTACGGGAGTTGCATTATCTCATGGTCTAAGGAATACAATATTTGACATAGGAAAAGCTTCGCAAAGATGAACACGATGAAACGATCTAATTGCTTCGCTTAGTTTGGGTCTGTCCATCATATCATTCTCCCAATGATATGATCTCATTATCAATTGACAACTCATGTCTATGGTTAGGAAACCTTAACCATCAGTGATCAATGAGCTAGTCCTTAGAGGCGTACCACGGACACGGTGTTGTTCACAAACCACACAAGTATTAATGTTTCTGCTTAATACAATTCTAGCATGGAATATAAACTTTATCATGAACAAGAATTATAATAATAACATCTTTATTATTGACTCTAGGGCATAATTCCAACACCATCGGCCACTGCTGTCGCTGCCGTGCTCGGATCGGCCCTGTCCCAGCTCCTCACGCAAGAGAATGCATTGATCTGGAAAACGATTTGGTCATCCCGTCTCCTCGTGGTGCACACGTTCTTGCCCACATGGAGGGATCAGATACGGCGCTAGAGAAGCTCTTGGAGGCCGAAGAAATCAACAAAAGGAAGGTTACGACAATCGAAAACCCGGAGTACGCTGCTTGGGTCTCTCGTGATCAGCAGGTGCTGCGATGGATCCTGAACGATCTGTCCCCCGACGTGCTCATTCACGTCATCGGCATGGAGACATCTGCTGCAGCATGGGCCGCCATCAACGACCACGTCTCCTCGTCCAAGACCCGTGTTCAACAGCTTCGTTCAGCCCTCAACGATACTCGTAAGAATGATCTTTCTGCTGATAAGTATTTTGCCAAGATGAGGTGCCTTGCATCTGAAATTGCTATTGTTGGTGAACCGCTTGATGATGGTGAATTAGTCTGGTATATTCTTCGTGGTCTTGGCAGCCACTACAACAATTTACGCACTGCTATTAATGCAAATCGTGGTACCAATTTTTCTGATTTACTAAGTCAAGTTCAAGCCTATGATCGCATGCATAAAACTGAAGACGTCAGCTTCTCTTCTTCGGCTAAAGTTGCCCGGGGTGACAACGGTGCTTCGCCATGAGCTCCTGACCGCCCGCGCCAGGAAGATCATCCCCGCCAGCAGCACTACGACGACTGTGGTCGTGGTGACTACCCCGACCTCCACGATGATCGAGGCCGCCACGACGACTGGGACTGCCGCGATGATCGTGGCCGCCGCGATGACTGGGGCAGCCATGATGGTGACGAATACCAGGGACGGCGCTATGATGACGACCGCCATCGCCGTCATGATGATGGTGGGCGCCGTCATGATTATCAGCCCACCCCATTTGTTGACGCAACCTGTCAGATATGCTTTATTCACGGGCATCCTGCCCGTAATTCTTGGTGGCGCTACGAAGATGACCATCTCAAGGGTGGTGACAATGGCAAGAAGGATGCAAAATTTTGACTTTCATGGAGTGGACTCCAACTGGTACTATGACACTGGCACCACTGATCATGTTGCTGGAGAACTGAACAAGCTCACCATACACGACAAGTATCAAGGTGACAATCGTGTGCGCACTGCTGAAGGCACAGGTATGCATATTAGTCATATTGGTCATTCAATTTTGCGTACCCCTCATAATTCCTTTAATCTCAATTCCATATTACATGTTCCTAGTGCATCCAAAATCTCCTATCAATCCATCGCTTTACTCTTGATAATCATGTCTTTATTGAGTTTCATTCTTTCCTATTTTTTATCAAGGACCGGGCAACACTATGCATCATGTTTAAAGGCCCTTGCTACGGAGGTATCTATACCTTGATGCCCCTCACCACCGAGTCCTCCAAGCATTCCTTCATCGTAATAAATCCGTCATCCTCTACATGGCATCATCGTCTAGGACATCCGTCTTTGTTCATTGTTCAACAAGTTCTTAGGAGAAATAAAATAGCTTACACTCTCGACAGTACTCCTTATGTTTGTGATTTTTGTTAGTTAGCCAAGAGTCATCAGTTTCCATATCCCATCTCCACTAGTAGATTCACTGTTATCTTGGAACAAGTCTTTTCTGATGTATGAGGTCCTAGTCCTCTCTCTATTGGGAAACATGCATACTATGTAAGCTTTATTGATGATTATAGCAAGTTTACATGGATTTATTTACTTAAGAAACATTCTAATGTTTATCAAGCATTTCTTAATTATCAGCAGTATGTTGAACGCAAGTTTGATAAGAAAATTTTAACTATGCAAACCGACTAGGAGGTGAGTATGAGAAAATAAATTCCTTCTTTCAAAAAGTTGGTATCACATATCATGTGTCGTGTCCCCATGCCCACCAACAAAATGGTTCAGCTGAAGGAAAACATTGTCACATAGTCTAAGTTGGTCTTGCATTGCTGGCTAATGCCTCTATGTCTCTTAAGTATTGGGATGAAGCATTCCTTACTACCACTTTTCTCATTAACTTACTCCTCAGTAAAGTCATTGATCTTGAGTCTCCCACTGAATGTATCCTTCATATCAAACTCAATTATGATGCACTTAGAACCTTGATACGTTGGAAACGTATCTATAATTTTTGATGCTCCATGCTTGTTTAGTATCTACTTTGCTTTACTTGTCCACACTTTGAGGTGCTTTTTACATGTTTTCTGGTACTAACCTATTAACAAGTTACAACAGTGCCAGATGCTTGTTTTCTGCTATTTTTGGTTTCAGAAAAGTTAGTAAAAAATATTCTTGGAATTGGACGGGACAAAGGACAAAGTCAATTACTTTCTGTAGGGAACAAGAAGTCCAGAGGAGAGCCGGAGGGGCCATACCCACCCCAGGCGCGGGTGGGCCCCACCCCGCGCCTGGCTAGGGTTTGGTGCCCCTGGCCGCCGCCTCGGTCTCCCCCTTCACCTATAAGAAGTCCCCGATGCAGAAACCCTGAGCACCCGATCAGAAATCCACGAAACCGTTTGTAGCCGCCGCCACCATCGTCCCTAGGTCAGGGAGGATCTAAAGTTCTTCCTGGCACCCTGCCGGAGGGGAGATCATCCCGGAGGCCTTCTCTCCGGTATGATGCGTGAGTAGTTCCACCTTGGACTATGAGTCTATGTAGTGGCTAGATGGTTGTATCTCCTCCTTTGTGCTTTCATGTATAGATCTTGTGAGCTCCGTTCATGATCAAGATCTAATATATTTGTAATCATGCATGTTGTGTTTGCGGGGATCCGACGGATATTGAGATTATTTTGTTGGTTTGATTAATGGTTTTGTCTTTATGATTCCATCATGTCTGTGTGTTTTGTGATCTTGCATGCTCTCCGTTGTTAGTAGATATCTTGGCCAAGTAGTTGCTAATGACTCCAAGAGGGAGTATTTATGCTCGATAGTGGGTTCATGCCTTGCGGTGACGCAACATACCACTGCATGATGTAGTACACTATAGTCATTGACATAACACCAATAAAACACCGTTCACTAGTATTACATCCCTCAGAGTAGTACAACAGAAACATAGCAGGTCCAAGACAAGACTATAGGTTACAACTCAACTCTTTACACAAGATCCAGAGAACACTCTAGGTTAAAGAGAGAGAAAGAAACTTCTTACAAAGAAGAATCAGGAATAAATAACTCATAGCTACCATACTTATAAAACTAGTAGCTGAACTACGAGGCTTGCATTGCTGCTATTGCAATACTCTACATAAGTAGGTTCTATGGTTAGAAATTCTATTCTTATCTAATTAGCAACTTCGTCTTCACTTGAGTTGATGTATATGTTGACTTTCTTGCCTTCATTGAAGAGCGTTAGCTTTTGATGATGATTCCTGGAGCATAACTTGATGTAGACGCTGTCTCAGATCGGCTTTAGAACCTAGCAAGGGTTAAGAAGATACTTTGAGTACGAGCGTACTCAACAAGTTCACTAGAAAAGGAGTGTTTGATGCACTATATCTACAGCCATAGACCATAGGTCGTAGGCAATGCAAGTTTTCATAAACATTTCTTCAAAGGTTGCTTTTTATTCTTAAAATCTATGTCCGTCAGCCTTCACGGGTTCACCAGAACCTTCATGGGGTTCCTTTCAGCTCGTTCGACTCCTTCCCTAATAGGAGTAACAAGTTACAGTTCTTACACTCTGCAGAGGTGCGTCACTTTACCCATGAGAGACCTTAGGTTTTGTTGCACGGTCGGGAGTATGTCCCCGTTCAAACTTCCTTGGTTTGAGGCCCAACCTAAGATCCAAGCCAATCACCGCCTTCTCCGCGACCCCGCATGGCTCCTTGGTGTACACCATGCCCACCTTTTGAATTACGGCAATGGTTTATACAGACCGTTCAGATGTCGGAACTATCGTGGGATGTTGAGGGCTTCCACCCATATGTTGCATATCCTCTAGGAATTACCATATAATATGCACGCTACGAGTGATAACAGCCACGACCCCCACATCCAGCTCCATGCGAGAGGGAAAAGATACAGCTAATTTCTCCGTCCCATTCCAAATCCCATGGTCAACGCGTAATATACGGCGCAAGAATCACTGGCGACATTGGTTTTTAAGTCCTAGGTAATATGTTCCTTTACCACCAGAACTCTTATAATAGGTTATTACCTCATGGTAAATAACCTATAATCACATTATTATGAAAATAGTGTTTTTTGACCTTTTTCAAATGCAGGTGATGACAACACTGGATTTGTAAAATACTTTACAGAAAATAATCAAAGGACATGAGCAAGTGTGAACTTGCCTTTTGTGATTGCAAGATTATGCACCCACGGTCTTCAAGACAATATAAGGTCCAATAGCTGAAATCTGCATCATTGGTCCGGTAAGGACTAATGTTTAAAGAAGCAAGATGCTTTTATGCATAAGTAATGTAATGCAAGTTGATAAACGCGAATCCCGAGAATAACGTTGTTTTAGGGTTTGGATACTAGAATTGGTCTCCTTGGAATGTGTTGCCCTTTTATATTAAGTTTCATACATGTGCTTCTTATTAAGGCTTGTGAGTGTGTGTGAAACAACATGTATTTATACAACAATAAAATACACACATATGGAATGCTACACAAGGTTGTTTAGATCTTAATTGTTTATCTTCAAGTTTTACTATACAAGTAATGTCAGTTATAAAGAGTTTAAGTATTAACAATCTTATTATACAAGTAAAGTATAAATTAATGTGATTGTGATTAGTTGTCATCTGTCTTCTCAAGTGACAAAAAGAATAACATTTGAAGAAAATCTTATTCAACTAAGCAGAAGCATTTAAGCTTTTATGTTAACCTTATGAGGTGCTCTTTCTAGTTAAAATCTTTAAATAAGAAAGAATTACTTTATTTGAATAATGATAGCATTAGTATTTGAGACTTATCTATCTTGGTTTTTAACTTGGTTGGTTTGGTATTAAGATACTTTTATAAATTAATTATAACATACCAAAGTTAACTATAAAACATATAATAAAGTATTTAGTATTATAACTAAAGTATTATAGACTAAAGTTAACTTTAAAGACATAGATGGACTTTAGGTGAAATGTTTGTTATACTTATACCTTTTTCATTTTGTAATGTTTCTTTAAAGCTACTTAAGAATGGTATTATTTTTAGTTGGTAACGGTTTCTTTACACTATAATTGTATTAAGGAATTTATCTCCTTATAAGGGTGTGGTTACGGTTTATGAATAAGTAAACAATATTATTTACTATTTATGACCTCACTATAGTGTTTTGATTTGTTTATAGACATATCATTAAAGTAAATGAATAGGTTTATTTCATTATTAATTATTCTTGGAGATTTTATATTAAATAAGAATTCTTTCATAAAATAATTTGCACTTATAGTTGAAGGATATTTCAGTAAAATTGCATTTAAAATGTGTTAAATCATTTTGACTTCATGTTATCAATATTGAAGACTAATACTATTTATTGGACTTTAATTAGTTAATTTAAGAATTATTAACAAATTTTAGTTGTCATTTTATGAATTATTAACTAAAGAAATAAGTTTAAATATAATTTATGAAAGTATTTAACTTTTTATTTAACTTAAAAGTGGAATATCACATTTTTAACATGTAGGTATTATTTTTGTGATTATTTTGGTATATTACATTTATTTTTGTGATTTATAAATAATAAGATATGATTTTAATAAGGTTTATTACTTTATAAATACTTTATAAATAATAAATATTTAATTAAGAGGAATGATAATACATGATTATAGTTTTAAACTCTATTTCTTATTTTTCTAAGATTTTTGGTATTTTATTTATATTTTTAACATTTATCATTATTAAAATATTAATTATCAAAGTTTTATTACTTATAAAACTTTTATTAAATAATATTTATTTAAATAATCATCATAAGAACATTTGATAATAATTTTAAGTTGTAGATTTTATGTTTCTGAAAATTTTCATATATTAAACATATTTTTCTGAATTACAAAACAAAAGTTATTGATTTTATAAGATTGAATCATTTTAGGAATTTTTTTAATTTAATAACTAAATGTGTTTATTAGGTAATGCTGATGTCAACATGCAATGAAAGGTTTTTATCACCAGAGCCTATCCTACCCTCAGTCACTGACTGGTGGGACCTTTGCCATGTCATTTCTGTTTGTTTTTATTTATTATAGAAATCTTATTACAATTTCTAAAAGAAAAGAAAAATAGGAATATGACATCAGCGTGACGTCACGCTGACATCACTCCAAGATCATCCTCAGATCAAGGTCAGATTCGTGAATCGGCTGCGTGTGCGGGGCTGTGCTTTGGCTTATCGGAAAGAGGGCGTTGCGGGGTGCAGTATAGTGACGGCGCCGCCTTGAAATGGCTACTTGTGACGGTGGTGCAACAGCGGCGAGCGGCGGCGGCGGTCTCTCGCGGGGAGGAAGATTCAGAGGGAGAGAGAGAAAGCAGAAAAGTCCTTGAACACTGGTGGCTCACCAGGAGCATGACGGTGGTGGTGCCGAGGCGAGGCGAGCACGGGGGACACCGGAATCGAGGAAGGAAGCGGTGACCAGAGCTCGGGAAGGCGGTGTCCTTGTCGACGATTGGGAGCTTCCCGCGTCGATTCCTCCTGCGAGGATGCTCACCGCGGCGAGGCGAAGCTTTCAGGAGCCACGGCGAGGCTCGGGGCGGCCAGAGACGACGGGACTCGACGGCGTCTGTGAGCTCATGAGTTAGGGTTTGCGGGCTAGAGAAGGGAGGATAGGAAATGACGTGTTAGGGTTCGTCCTTGGCGAGACAGAGGGTCTTGTAGGCGACGGCAGGCGGCGACTCGAATCCTGGCGCACGCCAGCGCGACGGAGCTCGATAGCGAGCTGCTTGCTCGATCCGTCGGCGAGGAGGACGATGGGGAAAAGAAAACGAAGAGTCTGAGGCTCTGGCGGTGATCTTTGGGCTGTGGCTGCGATGATGCGTGAGCAACGAGTAAGCAAGAGAGGAGATGCGCCATGGGCCAGATTTGGTGCGTCCTCTGTTTTTTCCTGGTTTTATTCCTTTTTCATTTTCTGTTTTTTTTTTCACCTTTTGTATTTTTCATTTGTTTTAGAAATCTTTCTTTATAAAAGTTCTTTGTTGAATACAAGCATCAATAATAATTTATTTTGAACTATTTATGAACTTTTATTATATAAAGTTATCACTTCTTTATTTTCTTATACATATGTATATATTTTATTATTACTAACATAAAAGTTAAAGTTTGAATTGAAAATATTTACCATAAGTTCTTGAAGATTTGATATTCACATATTTCTTTTATTGATGTGAATAAGGGTTAATGTCACATCCCAAGATTTTCCAAATCTTGTAATGTGAAAATAAATGAATAAAATAAAACTTTGTTTGATTTTCAGGGCAAGAAGAAACATTTTGAATTCAATTGGAACCTTAAACCTATTTGGATTAAATAAAATCCTAAAGGGATTTAAAAGATAAACATTTTAAATAAAGGAAAATAAAATATTTTGGAAATACTAATTTTGGATCTTTTAAATAAAAGGATTTGGTTTTCAAAAGAAATGAAAGTTTTATAGATAAAGATTATTTTATAAAGCCAAATTAAACCTTGGCCAAGCCTTTGAAATAAAACATCTTGTTTTGATAAAAGTAGTAAAGGTTTATTAAATAAAATAATAAGGATTTAATATCCAAGTTTTATTAATAAAGGATTTACTATTTCCAAAACATCAAAACTTATTTAATTATTTAAAATAAGTTTTCCAAGTATTTATATTTCTAAATAAAATCTACTGATTTGGTTTTGGAAATATTTAGATTTCAAATAAAGATTTTATTAATTAAATCAAACCCTATTTGATTAATAAACCATGGTCCATTTTATTTAATCAAAAAATGGAACCTAAAAAGATTTAAAATATTATTTCATTTTGGATTTTGGATTATGTGTTAAACAGAACCAAATTCAAATGAAAAGTTTGATGATTGTTTGATTTGTTTTGTTTGTTTGATTTGTTGTTTGGTTCTCAAAACAGAAAAATGAGGACAGAAAAGGAAAAACAATTTGAAAAAAAAATATAGGATCTGGATTCAACCCAACCCAGAAGCCCAACTAAGCCCAGGAACCAGCCCAGCTTCCCTTCCCCGAAGGAAACGTTTCACACCTGGCAACTGACCCACGGAGACACTGACCGGTGGACGTCCTTTCCTTCTCGCATCCTAGCTCACGACTGGACCCCACCTCCCTGTTCATCCTCCTCACCTGCGCGACTTCTTCTTCCCCCAAACCTCGTCGCCGTTTCTGTCAGATAACTGCGCGTTAATTCATGAGTAATGGCCACGTTAATCTCGCCCCCGACCATCCGTACATAAGCACCTCTCCTCCCTCTGTCATTTCCCTCAAATGCCAACGCCACATCGCCACCAGGCTACTCGCATTGCTTGCGACAACCCCCTGTCTCCGACCATCGTCCTCCCTCGATTCCGGCCGAGCCTCGCCACCTCCTGCCTCCCCGAGCACTCGAGCGCACTCACCACTCCATGTCGCCTCTCCCAGTACCCTCTGTTCGACCGCGGGCGCCCCAGGGAGCCGTCTTCGACAAAGCACTGAGCGCCGCCGTCTGTCTCGCCTGCGTTGAGTTCCCTAGGTAAAATCCGACCGCCCCGACCCCTCTCGTTCACACACACGTCATCTACTTGCTCGTACGCGTCTAACCATGCTTCTGGTTTGCCTTCTCGTGACCCGTAGCATCGTCTTCGACCTCGACCAGAGCCAACCGTCGCCAGACCAAACTCCGGCGAGGAATTCCTCCTGCCCTCGTGCGCCCCTTGCCCCGTCGACCACACGTCGAGCACCATCTCGTCCTAGCGAACACGGTGAGCACCCCCTCTGTCTTCCTTGCTTCCTAGAACAGCCGCCGCTCGACCGCCGCCGGCCCACCGCAGCTGCAGCCGCCGCGATTAGTGTCGATTGATTGCGTCCGTTAGATCTAGATCGTAAGGCTGTAATAGAACATAAGCAAAGAGATATCATATGCCTCTGCGCCGCTCGATCTAAATGAGATCCTACGGTCTGCAGCGCGTGATCCGGCCGAACCGGTATCGACCAGTGAAATAGCGACGCGTGGCCAGTTCTGTTTAAAACAGAATTTGAAAAACAGATTTAAATTGCAATTTGAAAAGCCTGTAACTTTTGATCCACACGTCCAAAAAATACAAATTTGATGTCGTTGGAATCAGTAGAACAAACCCTATCCAACCATGCCTTTTGTTTAGCAAATAGTATCTGTTAGCTTGTTGATTTTTGCAGAAACTTTTGTGTGCTTGTTTAGATTAGAAAAATTGTTTAAAAATGTTTTTAGGGTTAAAACCTTTGCAAAATGGTTTGTTGTAAACTCACTGACCCTAGGAACCAACCCATAGTTTGGAAAATGGATTTGGTAAAGTTTAGGATGGAAAACTTAATTTAGTCCATTTCTAGTCAAATAAAAATAATGGTTTTATTATGAAAATGGTTTTGGAGTAAAAACTTTGGGAAAATGTTTTGGATCAAACCTACTGACCCAAAACACCAACTTTTGAGAAACAACAACTTATTTGGTGAACCACTTAGAGTTGTTGCTTTTATAAAAATGTTTTCCACCACATAAAATAATGAAGGGATTTAAAAATGGTTTATGGACTAAAGCCCTTTTGTAAATGACTTTGCCACTTTGGAAAATGACCAATTTGGAACTTACAAAGTTTAGAGGCCTAGTGGAGACCATCTTTGCAAATAGGACCATCTCTTGCATGCTTACATGCCTGACTTAGATCCCATAGTTTTATGTGTGTGAAATTGGTGTTTGGTTGATTAATTGGAATGCTAGTTGATATAGAGTTTGCTTGATTGATTGTAGTGAAATTAGCAAAGTGTGAGACTAGAAAGATCAAGGAGTGAACCATCATTCCCTACCAAAAAGTCAAGTTACACTATCATCTAAAGTCCTACTATTTTCTTATACTTAGTGGATTTTGAAAACATGCATGAAAAGATATTTCTATACTTATGCTATGCTAAATCCTAATAGGATTCCCTATACATTCCTTAGTGAAAACATTGTAGTTGATACATGCTTAGGCATGCTATATTTTCAAAAGAGTTACATGTTGAGATTTTATGAAGTTGATAAAAGGACTTGTGATTTTATAAAATAAAACAAGGACTCAATGAACCACCTGGGTGGCCAAGGATACTTTTGAGTTTTGGAGAAGGTGGCAACAAAAGGAACCATGTCTATGGCAATCTCTTTGTGTTGTGCTCCAAAAGAAACCACCCAGGAAACTTAGAGATTGAACAGGTTTCTCCAATTGTGGCTTTCGTGTGCAACCACATGCTATTATGGCTCTGGCTTAGTCAACTACATTGGGAAGACCCATGCATTGTCTTCAGCCATCGGACATGGGGATCTGGAATGCTTCATGGGTGCTGAAGACAAGCTAGCAATGGTGTATGGGAGGACCCTTTGGAAAGACTTCGTCACATTCTCAATCTGCCAGTACTCCATCTTGGTGAGTGCTAATCCAGTGGCCACTGGTGGCAACAAGATGGGATTGTGACATGTGGGTAAAGTATACTACTTCTGTAGAAGATAATAAAAATCTAAGTACTTAGTCGTGTCCCCGGTTATGGACAATACTGAGCAACTAAAGTTTGAAGCTATGGGAAATCTCGACATTCTAATTTCTAAAAGAAAACTTTCTAAGTCACAACAAAAGACTTGATGCACTTGGGGTTACCAAGGAGCTCAAGAGATTTTGGTGAAAACTTGATGCACTTGGGGTTACCAAGGATCTCAAGAGATTTTGGTGAAAAATTGATGCACTTGGGGTTACCAAGGAGCTCAAGAGATTTTTGACAAGGACTTGAATACTTGGGGATACCAAGGAGTTCAAGGGATTTTGAAATAAGAGATTTGACAAAGAACCAAAACCATTTTTAAAAGATAGGATAACTTTTGCTTCTGCAAATGAGCCTTAAACCCTACTTAGCCAAAATGCATGTATTGATAGGATCCACTTATATTCCACTTAGTAGTGAAACTTGCCAATACAATTCAAATGTATTGACCCTTGTGGCTGTAACTTGTAATGTTGCAGGTTTGATTAATTTTTAGTGAAGATTGATTGATTAGGATTACAAAGTCTACAACCAACATCTGCCTATGGCACTTTGAAGATGAAGGACCCCATGACTATAGTTATTCCGCTGCAATGTAATGTAATAGCCAAATGAGCTATGTATGATGTAATAAAATTATGTTATTCCTGGTTATAAAGTTATATTATGACCTTTGTTTCTTGATATTACATCTTAACTGTGGATGCTAGCTATTGATCCAGGGACTAGCATTGTAAACACAGGGGACTCTACCTTATTTAAAGGTTGGGACCCTTACAGTTAATGGCTAAACATATTATTTTTATGTTTATGATCTTTATTAATCTCACTCTTTAAAATAAATGTTTATTATTTGAAATGAATTATGAGAGAGAATTGATGACTATTGTTTCTAGGGATATATGATTGAAATAAAAGTTAGGGTTTTAAATTGTAATTGTTTACCATGGTTTTAGGAGTTTTAATATTTTTGTTCATACTTTTATTTATCTGAATAAAACCTATTGGTTAAGACAGATTGTTCTGATGTTGGTGTGCAAAAATGACTTCATCTTTTATATAAGAAAGTTATTTCCTAGAAGGTCTTATGGAAAATAATTGATAAAGATAACTCCTAAGTACATATATTTATGATAGTTAGGAATGACAAAGATTAGCTTATGTGATTTGATATAGGAAACTATTCTTATAAAGTTGTATGGACATAAGATGATAGATCAATAATATGGGATGAATATTATGTTTGGTGTCAGATTTAAAGTTTAGGATTTAATAAGGATTCCTATATTCCATACTTCATAATTCGGTATTTCTGATTAAGTAATTCCTTTCCTAGATATACTACTTCTTCCTATCCATCATCATGTGTTAACATGATGAACTTTACTTCACAAAATATTCTTATCCACCTTCTATCCTTATAAATCCACTTGTAAATTCCAATGAGCTTAATACTAAAGCTTTTCATAATTTTTTCATATCCATACTTGGTTATATCAACTACTCTACTGCTAATAATCTCCAATCCATCAAGTAGTTACTTGTAACTCCCCTCATACTCTTCCTTAATCATCCATCACTAACATTACTCTAATGGATATATATATATATCAAATTCTACTCTCCTTAAGTGTTTGGTATTTCCCAAGAGGAAACTACTACTTCTATAATCCAGTATTGCTCTAGTATCATCTTGATCATACTATCTGGTCTCTACTTAACTCCAGTATCTCATACTCCCTCTTCACATTATATTAATGTGACTTGTCATGGCTTAACCTAGAATAACATACCTATACTAGGGTTCAATCATGTGCTATCCACCAATGTCACTCATACATGATGTAAGCGTTCAATCTTTGTGGCTTGAACATGATCATTATAATCCTTTGATCATTTATGGCTTAGGTTTCCAGTTGGCTAATCAAAGCCTCATCAATACAACATTACGATTGTATTATAGTTATCTTCTTAGTATCCCTATCTATCTATGAGATATTACTCATTGACTATACCTACTTGATCCAATGGGATTACTCCTTGGTAACTATCTTCAGAATTCATCCTTATAATCTTCTTTTTTACCACATATAATTATGTCTTCCAGATAACTCTTCTATCCATTTAGGAGTTAGTTAACTCCATCAATTATCATAATGATTTCATTCTCTCCATACTCATCCATCCTATAGATGATATTCAATTCTAGCATCACTATTTACCTCTTCTTACTTCTTTCTTTATAAGCCTTAAGTGAATGTTATAATAAGGTCAAGAGTTGATAGGTCAAGAATTGATAGATGAAGAATTGGTGAATCAATAGTTGATTACTTAACATTGATTAACAACAGGTATTCAGATAAGATTCATTAGAGATGATAAAGATTGATATGGAAAGAAAGATATATGATGAATGATCTTGACTTGGTTTCTTTCCTACTCAATCTCACTAAGAGTTAAGGTTAGGTATTACCATGAGATTCATGGTATCAGTAAATGAGATTGAGATTTAGTTGTTACATTTTTATTACTTGTGTTATATTTATAAATTGGAATTCATGAGTTGTGTAATAAATACCAGGATATGATTACTTAAGGATAAAATATGAACCATTAAGTAATATAGTAGGGTTAACTTTTTATTGCATTTGATCTACCCTTAGATCAAATCTCTCTTACCCAAAATAAGGTTTTAGCAAAGGTCATATGGAAACTTATCGTATTGAACTTGATGATCTACTTCAATTCCATCAAGTTAAGAGAAGCTTCAATCACTTTGACAAGTTTTTATTTAAAAGCGCTAAAATTATTCGGATTTTCTATGCATGAATGAAATTCACACATCTGTGTTCAGCTTATTTCTAAGCTCTAATGCTGGGATGTTACATGCCTCTAGTTTCCAAGGGAAGTGACAATAATATCTTTGGTTGTAGATGTGATGTTGCTACTAGGGAGAAAACAACGGTCTCTTGTTCATGGAACATGTGGACTGTTTACCTTACACACTTTGCTTAAAGCAGTTGTCTGTTGCTTGCAACTTAATACTGGAGAGGGGGCTCGGATGATAACCTGAAAGTGGACTTCTAGTCATAGATGCAGTTGGATGGCGGTCTATGTATCTTGTTGTATTGCCCAATCAACCTCATATGATCTTTCTGACTAGTAATTGCATTGTTATTCCTTGCTCAGTTCCTGTCAATTGCCCTGCTGTAATTTCTTTACCCTTCATGCCATGTTGTTTATCTAAGGAGAGCACCTAGAAATATGGACCCCAGTCCAATCCTCACCATTGATACATCTTCCACTGTTACTTGTTTACTTGCTGCAAACCATTACCTTCCACACAATATGTTTAATCCTTTGTTACAGCAAACCGGTGATCTTGACAACCGCACTGTTCGTTGGGGCAAAGTCTTGAGTTTGTGTTGTGCAGGTCTTCGCGTTGCTTGCAACACCTATGTGACGTTTCCTTCCTCCTTCTGGTTCGATAACCTCGGTCTCAACTGAGGAAAAACTTGTTGCTTGCTGCTTCACACCTTACTCTTGGGGTTCCCAACAGGCTGTGCATAGACAGTTGTCAAGCTTTTCTGGCGCCGTTGCCAGGGAGGCCAAGGACGTCTTCACAAGCGGAGTCCTTCACTTACTTTCTCTTTACTTTGTGTTTAGTTTGTTTTGTATATTTTGCTTGGTTTTGTTTGCCTCTTTCCAAAAAATACAAAAAAATTAGTTCCTGCTCTAGTTGCCATCTTGCTCTAGCTCACCATGTTGCTCCCCAAGTTCGCCCTGAAAGATCTTGCAATAGGTAGTGGCTCCATAACTGGGAAAGATAATATTGAAGAATTCTTTAATTATGTTAGCAAGCATAAGGATATTGAGGATAAATCTATAGCAGAGTTTGCTCCTAATTATGAGATTACTGTAGCTTCTTTAGTTTGTATGTTGGAGGCTAGGTTTGTTATCCTTAACCCCTTCATAAAATTCTTGATCCTAAAACTAAAAGAAGAGAAGAATGCTGAAAAGAGGGAATTCATCCTTGAAACTTCATCAAAAGAATTCCATGATGTTGTTAGGGAAGCCAAAAAGGTTTTTGAGCATTTAAATATGCTAGTCTCAAGTGTAGATGTTGTGGGTATTTCTGATAAAACTAAGCCTACACAAGAATTCAATATACCCATCCCCTTTAAGTTTGTTGGAATGCATGAATCTTTTTTATGAAAGTAGTAGACCAAAGAGAGATGAGAAGGGATCCTACAAAACCCATTTGGATGAGATACCTTTCATAGTAGAAGAATTTGCAAGTATGAATGTTAATGCTTCTTCATTTAAAAATACTTGATTCTTCTTGCTTCTTGTGCCTAACTTAAAGGCGTTAAAGAAAAGTACTTGTTGGGAGATAATCCAAGAGTTTCCTTGAGTCTTGGAAGTTTTTACTTCAGTAATGACCTCTTCTTATCCTTTTTGTTTGCTTTTTCTGCCAAGAATAACCTCTAATGAGAGGGAAGTAAGATTTGGGGAGTTGCTGTCCCAAAACAGATTTCTGTCCTCCACCAAAAAAATTCGTGAGGTCGCTCTGTAACTCGGATTGAGCTCAAAATTATGAATAAATCCCCCGGTATGTTAGTTAATTTTTGTTAGTTCAACACTTTTTGATTTGATCAATAGAAGATGTTCGAAAAAATCGGTTTCTACCTGCTGGTCTGTTTTGATAGATTTCTGCCATTATTTGCATTTTCTTCTTATTGATTCTTTTTGAGTTCTCTTCAGATAAATTTAGCTTTTTGAAGGAGTTACTACAGTAGCTTGTGTTTTTAGTAAAAAGCCTTGTTGTTCCAAAGCTTTGCCAGTGATCTAATAACTTTTGAATACACTAATGTTGCTAATGAAGATTGTGTGAAGTTTTGTATGAAGGAAAAACATTTCAGGTGTAGAGAGAGAATGATGCAATGAGATGAAGAATGGACAAAAGATCAAGCTTGGGGATGTCACCATTGTGTCACCCCAAGAAATATCCAAGAGGTACAAGCGTCAAAGGTTGGGGATGCCCAAGGCATTCCCTTCTTCATCAATAAAAAGCTCAGGTATGTCTAGACACTTCGTTTTTATTGTTTCATGCACAGTTGTGTTGTTCTTGGAGCGTCTTAGTTTTCGTTTGATTTGCTCAGTTTGTTTAGTTTGCTTGAGTAGTTTGGACCCTCGTTCTCGCTGTGTTGTTTTGCAAATAAGTTTGCTTGGTATTTGGAAAGGAGTAGTAAGTTCTTGCTTGAAGTACAAGAGGAGCTTGCATTGACTGTGACTTAGACTTTAGCATGACATGCTAGGTGTTTTTTTGACCTTATGCTTAGTGATTATTGTTGTGGCATGTCTTGTTCCAAACAATTGGGATTGCTTAGTGTGCCTTGAAGAAATTATGCGTTGTTTTAGCATGCAAAAGCATAGTATTGTGGTATTCTCATTTGATGCTTTGCTTGGGTTGACTTGGCACAAGCTCACACCATGTTATGACTATGACAAGTCACCATTAGCCTCTATGATCATTTAGTCCTTGACTTGTAGTACCAGTCTTTGCTTTGATTAGTATGCTTTGTTGCATTGCATGATTATGGCCATTATTGCTCTCTGAGTTGGTTGCTCCCAGTCTTTTTCTAGCCTCCACTTATATGAGTAAGTTCTACTAATGACTCCAACTCCCAAGAAACCAAGTTATTCCAAAGTGTCCACTATAAACTCCTACGCATGGTGTGTTACACCATTCCAAGTATATTCTTGTTTTCAACTATCTTCCAATTTAAAACTATTTTGTTATGTGAAATCTTGGTGATTAAAGCCCTCATGAACTTGATGACACACTTTATTCTTTGCTCCTAATAAACTTGAACCATTGAGACAACTTTGTTGTATATGTTTGCACTTATAAGTTGGAATTAGGAGAACCGTGCTGTCACGGGGAACATTTTAACCATTGCACTTGTACCTTGTTTTACTCAGTTGATATCATGTTATTTTGTCTATGGATGTCACCGGTGTGAAATAAAGAGGGAACTTGTAAGTCCATGGAGTTTGTATCCTGTGTTAGAGAAACGCCTGGGCCGCTAGCCTAAGCCATGCCTAATCATGGTGGAAACTTGCAGCATCACCATAGTGACATCTATGAAGCATTCTTCTTATAAATAAGACAAATTGAGAAAATAGGAAAGAGAGAAAAAAGCACCATAGTCCCATGGTACATAAGAAGATTGCTGAGATGCTCATTGTCTGCTTGCCTTGTCATTTTGGTTATGGGAAAGCTCATGTACCATGTGCAAGGGGTACCCCATTGGCGGTTCTCAATGATATGCAAATACTTACAGTGATAAGGACTTACCTAGACCCAAAGTTGAGTATGCATGAGGTGTGGCCCTCGTATTCAAGGGACTTGAGATTGCCAGCTTATACTTCGTCAAGCATATACTCCAGCTTTGCCACTTTAACCTTAACCACTTCAAGATGCTTATGATAGGGGCAATGAGGGATGAAAGCTAACTAGTACCATAATTTTTCGAAGCTCTTTTTGAAACTTGTAATCTCTGCTTCTTTTACAAAAGGGCCTTTCTTCCACCACTATTGAGTCTCCACCTTCTACCTTTAGGCACCATTAAGAGGGCATAGTTGTCATCATGTATGCAGTGTTCCAAAGCTTATTAATTGATGCATGTTGTGTTATTACTTCCTATTGTGCTATTTGTTTCTAGTCACCCTTGTGAAATTTGCAGGTGTCCTATGCATCTATTTGCTACTCTATGAGGGACAAGCTGATTGCCACTATGCCATGTTTTCTGTATGTGAAACAAACAAGCGTTTTTCAATGCATGTTATTCATGATCTTTGTTTGTAGCTTGTCATGTTGCATGCATAGTTAATGTCCTATTGTTAGAACTCCATCTTTCATGCACATGTTTAGAGTTCTTTGATCCCAGATTTCAATGCTTGCAAATGGTTGGATCTTTATTGTGAGGGTGCATGTCACCTCAAAAATTATTCTGTTTACCACTTACCTACTCGAGGACGAGCAGGAGTTAAGCTTGGGGATGTTGATACGTTGGAAACGTATCTATAATTTTTGATGCTCGATGCTTGTTTAGTATCTACTTTTCTTTACTTGTCCACATTTTTAGGTGCTTTTTACATATTTTCTAGTACTAACCTATTAACAAGTTGCAACAGTGCCAGATGGATGTTTCTGCTGTTTTTGGTTTCAAAAAAATTAGTAAAGAAATATTATCGGAATTGGACGGGACAAAGGACAAAGTCAATTACTTTCCGTAGGGAACAAGAAGTCCAGAGGAGAGCCGGAGGGGCCGGCCAGAGGGGCCAGACCCACCCCAGGCACGGGTGGGCCCCACACCGCGCCTGGCTAGGGTTTGGCGCCCCTGGCCGCCGCCTCGGTCTCCCCCTTCGCCTATAAGGGTTTAGGGTTTAGGGTTTAGGGTTTAGAAACCCTGAGCACCCGATTAGAAATCCACGAAACCGTTTGTAGCCGCTGCCACCATCGTCCCTAGATCGGGGGGATCTGAAGTTCTTCCAGGCACCCTGCCAGAGGGGAGATCATCCTGGAGGCCTTCTCTCCGGTATGATGCGTGAGTAGTTCCACCTTGGACTATGGGTCCATGTAGTAGCTAGACGATTGTATCTCCTCCTTTGTGCTTTCATGTATAGATCTTATGAGCTCCGTTCATGATCAAGATCTAATCTATTTGTAATCATGCATGTTGTGTTTGTGGGGATCCGATGGATAGTGGGATTATTATGTTGGTTTGATTAATGGTTTTGTCTTTATGATTCTATCATGTCTGTGTTGTTTGTGATCTTGCATGCTCTCTGTTGTTATTAGCTATCTTGGCCAAGTAGTTGCTAGTGACTCCAAGAGGGGGTATTTATGCTCGATAGTGGGTTCATGCCTCTAGTTTCCAAGGGAAGTGACAATAATCTCTTCGGATGTAGATGTGTTGTTGCTACTAGGGAGAAAACAACGGTCTCTTGTTCATAGAACATGTGGACTGTTTACCTTACACACTTTGCTTAAAGCAGTTGTCTGTTGCTTGCAACTTAATACTGGAGGGGGTTCGGATGATAACCTGAACGTGGACTTCTAGTCATAGATGCAGTTGGATGGCGGTCTATGTATCTTGTTGTATTTCCCAATCAACCTCATATGATCTTTCTGACTAGTAATTGCATTGTTATGTCTTGCTCAGTTCCTGTCAATTGCCCTGTTGTAATTTGTTTACCGTTTATGCCATGTTGTTTATCTAAGGAGAGCACCTTTAGTGAACTATGGACCCCAGTCCAATCCTTACCATTGATACATCTTCCACTGTTACTTGTTTACTTGCTGCAAACCATTACCTTCCATATAATACGTTTAATCCTTAGTTACAGCAAACCGGTGAGCTTGACAACCTCACTGTTCGTTGGGGCAAAGTCTTGATTTTGTGTTGTGCGGGTCTTCGTGTTGCTTGCAAAACCTGTGTGGCGTTTCCTTCCTCCTTCTGGTTCGATAACCCCGGTCTCAACTAAGGGAAAACTTGCTGCTTGCTGCTTCACACCTTTCTCTTGGGGTTCCCAACAGGCTGTGCGGAGATAGTCGTCAAACCTTTGGTTGTGCTTGTTGGCCCAACCTTCGCCCTTATAACACCAGAAAACTTGCTTTCGTTCTCAAAAGTGTGTGTTTCTTGGTTATAGCCCACTTCATAAAGGTGTTAAATGTTTAGATGTTTTCAAAGGGCGTGTTTACATATCTAGAGATGTTGTTTTTGATGAAAATATCTTTCCCTTTAAAAGTATTCGTCCTAATGCCGGTGCCCGTCTTAAAAAAGAAATCCTTCTTTTACCATCCTCTACTCCTCCTGAGGGTGCACATACAATTGATGATCACATGCCTAATATTGTGCCTATTGTTGTTACTCTTAATTATGCTCCATAGAAAAACGCACCTGCAGGTGAAAATTTCATTCAAAACGGTGCTCCTAAGCGTCCACAATCTTCTGTTGAAATCAGCGTGCAAAGTGACGAAACTAGGCCAGAAATTGAGGTTGATTCGGGGGGACATTCCCCTGTCAACGCTGACAGCACCGATCCTAGTGGAGATTCTCCCACCTCTAAAGTCTGCGCCAGTCCGCGTCGATGTCGCCTGCCTGCAGTGCCCCTTCACGCGTCGAGACGCCGCGTTGCGCCCTCGTGTCCCCTACAATGGCCTGCACCAACCGGTCATCACCATGCGTCGCAACGCCCCTGGATGCTCCCTCTGACCATAGCCCGGGCCATGATGAGTGATACGTCGTAAACGTATCTATAATTTTTTTATGTTCCATGCTTGTTTAGTATCTACTTTGCTTTGCTTTGTCTACACTTTGAGGTATTTTTAGATGTTTTCTGGGACTAACCTATTAACAATATGCCACAGTGCCAGTTGCCTGCTTTCTTCTGTTTTTGGTTCCAGAAAAGGCAGAAAATCAATATTCTCGGAATTGGACGGGACAAAAGCCAAAGTCAATATTTTACCGTGGGGAACACGGATCCAGAGTACGAGATGGAGGGGAGACACCAGGGGTCCACACCCCCTGACCGCGCGGCCAAGCCTGGCCCGCGCCTGGAGGGGGCGTGTGGCCACCCCGGGTGCCCCCCTGCCTCGCCTCTTCGCCTATAAGAAGCCCCCGATACCAAAACCCTAAGTAGCCGATCAATCTTCCATGAAACAGTCCGTAGCAGCCGCCACCATCGTCCCTAGACCGGGGGGATCTGAAGCTCTTCCCGGCACCCTGCTGGAGGGGATACCATCCCGAAGGCCTTCATCATCATCATGCCAGTCTCCGATATGAAGTGTGAGTAGTTCCACCTTGGACTACGGGTCCATGTAGTAGCTATATGGTTGTCTCTCCTCCTTTGTGCTACCATGTTTAGATCTTGTGAGCTCCGTACATGATCAATATCATCTATTTTTAATCATGCATGTTGTGTTTGCGGGGATCCGATGGATATTGAGATTACTATGTCAGATTGATTAATGGTTCTATCTTATTGATTCTATCATGTCTGTGTTGTTTGTGATCTTGCATGATCTCCGTTTCTAGTAGTTATATTGGCCAAGTAGATGCTAGTGACTCCAAGAGGAGGTATTTATGCTCGATAGTGGGTTCATGCCTTTATTTAATCTGGGAAGTGACAGAAATCTCTAAGGTTGTAGATGTTCTATTTCTACTAGGGGGAAAACAAAGATCTCTTGTTCATGGAACAAGTGGATTGTTTACCTTACACACTTTGCTTGAAGCAGTTATCCGTTGCTTGCAACTTAATATTATAGGGGGTTCAGATGATAACCTGAAGGTGGATTACTAGTCATAGATGCAGTTGGATGGAGGTCTATGTATCTTGTTGTATTTCCCAATCAAATCTCACAGGATCATGAATGTCTAGTATTGCATTGTTATGCCTTGCTCTGTCCTGTCAATTGCCCCGCTGTATTTTTTTTATCCAGCATGCCATGTTTGTTTATCTTAAGGAGAACACCTCTAGTGAACTATGGACCCTGGTTCAATCTTTACCATTGATACATCTTCCACTGTTACTGTTTACTTTCTGTAATTCACCATTACCTTCCGCACCATACAGTTAATCCGTTGTTTTCAGCAAACCGGTGATATTGACAACCTCACTGTTCGTTGCGGCAAAGTCTTGAGTTTGTGTTGTGCAGGTTTCCAAGTTGCTAGCAACACCTTTGGGTCATTTCCTTCCTCCTACTGCTTCGATAACCTTGGTTTATTTCTGAGAGAAGACTTGTTGTTGTGCTCATCGTACCTTCCTCTTGGGGTCTCCCAACGAGATCTACAGTGATCTGAGCGCATCAATGAGGCCTCTAGATCTTCTACGCCCGAGCAGCCTACGTCCCTTGCTGCGCCAAGCTCGGCCGGCTCCTCCGGATCTTCTGCGGCTGGGTCCAGTGTGGTTGATTCTGCTGTTCCGCCACCGCCCAGTCCTCCAGGACCTCGTACACGCCTACAAAAAGGTATCAGTCATCCCAAACGCTACACTGACGGTATTGTATGCTATGGCATGTTCTCTTCTATAGGAGAACCACGAAATTTGCCCGTTGCTCTTAGTGACACAGTAGCGCTGAGCTATGCAAGACGAATATGATGCTTTTATGATAAACAAGACTTGGACTCTTGTTCCCTCTAGCTCCAACAAAAATATTATTGATTGAAAATAGGTATATCGCATTAAAAGACATGTTGATGGTACTATTGATCGTTACAAAGCTCGGTTAGTTGCAAAAGGATTCAAACAAAGGTATGACATTGATTATGAAGATACCTTTGGTCCTGTTGTCAAGATAACCACTATCAAAATTGTTCTGTCTATTTCTGTTTCTTGTGATTGGAGTCTTCGGAAGCTAAATGTCAAGAACACGTTCCTTCATGTTGTTCTGGAAGAGGAAGTCTATATGAAGCAACCACCTGGTTTGAACATCCTGATACTCCACATTATGTTTGCAGACTTGATAAAGATCTATATGGTTTGAAGCAAGCTCCCCAAGCCTGATACTCTCGGCTGAGTGCTAAGCTGCATAAGCTTGGTTTTCTTCCATCCAAGGCTGACACCTCCATGTTTCTCTATGATAGGTCTGGCATTACCATCTTTGTTCTCATATATGTTGATGATATTATTGTGACAATATCCTCTGATGATGCTATCTCAGTCCTTCTCAAGGATCTCAATGTGCACTTTGCTATTAAAGATTTGGGTGATCTTCATTATTTTCTTGGTATGGAGGTTAAATGAATAGAAGATGGTTTGCTCCTTACACAGCAGAAATATGCTCATGATATTCTCACTCGCGTGGCATGCTTGAGTGCAAATCGGCTCCCACACCGTTGTATCCATCCGAGCCCATGTCCTTGCATGAAGGTACTCCTCTTGGTCCTGATGATAGTTCCCAGTATCGCAGTATAGTTGGTGGTCTTCAATACCTCACCCTCACACGTCGAGGTCTGTTATTTTCTGTTAATAATTAAGGTCTTTCAATACTTTCATGCTCCTACTACTACTCATTGGACAGCTGCCAAACACATTCTTCGTTATGTTAAGGATACATCTCATCTTGGTATCACGTTCCAAAAGTCTCCGTCTACACGTTTTAGTGCTTTTTTCTGATGCTGATTGGGACGCTGTCTTGAGGATCGCCATTCCACTAGCGGGTTTTCCATATTCTAGGTCCGAATCTGGTATCTTGGAGAGGCAGAAAACAATCCACCGTGTCTCGTTCTAACACCGAGGCTGAATACAAAGCCTTGGCTAATGCAACTACAGAGTTAATATGGGTTGACGTTGTTCTTCGTGAACTTGGTGTGAAGCTCCGTGAGAAGCCTTTTATGGTGTGATAATCTGGAGTAAATGGCATCAAGGGTCACACAACTTGATTCGCATGTGCACTTAAGTCACACAAGTCACACAACTTGTGAATCTGTGCACCTGTGGTCACAAATCTGGTCAACTGGGTGGTTTTTGACCAAAACCGGCCATAGACAGACTAATTTTTTTACAAAGAAAACCATAAGCTTATATTTTTATGATGGCAAGTGTATACAATGTTAACGAGAAAAACTGGTTGTGGCTTCCGAGCTCACTAGAGCTCGATTTTTGAAAGAAAAAAATTGAGACTATAAAATCTGATAAAAATACCAAGCTCAGTGGAGCTCGGGAGCCACAAATCATCTCTCATGATCACTATGCATATATAGTATTTGATAACAAAATACATTTATTCTGGGCTATACAAATTTACAAACGTGTGATGTATTATGAATGCAGACATTTGTTACTTATGTGTATAGTGTGCCGATATTTGTTACTAAATTTTTTACTTGTATTCGCTTCATTATTTAATCATGGTTATAATACTTTTATCTCGAGTTGAGTATCACCAAGGTAAACTACATGATAACATCTAGTCTTACCTATATAGAATAAAAATTTATTCTGTAGAAGTGCGAGGGGATTATTGTAAAATTTTAGTCTACCTATGATCGGTTTTGGTCCTTATAGTTGACCGATTTTGTGACCATGGGTGCACGAGTTCACAAGTTGTGTGACTTGTTAGTTTAGTTTGTAAGTTATGTGACTTAAATGCACATACGAGACAAGTTATATGACTCCCGGTGCCATTTACTCGATAATCTGGGTGTCATTTTTCTGTCTACTAATCCAGTATTTTTGCTCGCACTAAGCATATTGAGATTGATTATTATTTTGTTCGGGAGCGTGTTGCCAACGAAAGCCTTGATATCAGGTTTATCTCCACTAAGGATCAGATTGCAGATGGTTTTACCAGAGCACTTGTTGTAAAACAATTAGATACATTTAAGCGTAATCTAAACCTCTCTCGTGGTTTAGATTAAAAAGGGATGTTAGAGTATGTAATAGATACATGTACGGTGTATGGAGTAGTGCTCCGACCGTACACGTATAAAATGTACACGCCACATAGGAGGCTTTTCTCTATTTATATAATAATGGTCTAAAAAGGCACATATCGTTCCACAAACATTGGCACCACTAACTTTGTTTAAAAAAAAATAAGGTTTCTAACATTACGAGGCGCCACATGCTAGAGATGAATAGTTCAAATTAGAATCAAAAGGATAACGTTTGTGCGCCCTAGTATCGAAATGCTAAGTGCCCAGGCCAGCACGTTGACACAAGGAAATTATTTGCAGGGCAAAACTACAGTTGTCCGAAGAAACATGAGATATATTTTCCAAGGCAAGACGCACGTAAACAAAGCAGCAAAGGTAATTATGCGACTAAACTACAAAAGCTAATCAAAGACTTTGATCTGACAACATCCTGGACTACGGTGATGGTGCACTCATTCGTGAGGCGATCGTCGTGGAGGTAAGGCGACCCCTCCAGCTCGCTCCTTTTCAAGAAGTTGTGGGCACCGCAGCAATAGTCGCTACCGGAACCAAAAACCTTTCTCCCTGCGATTTTATGCGGCGCCATAGATCCGGTCACGTCCACGAGGCTGAGCTGAAAGGATGCCGTCACCCTGACGTCCTCGTCCTCGCTCTTTAGAAGGAGGTACGCTGCCACGTGGTCGCTGAAAGAGGCAAGGACTCCCCCGGGGAAGAAGTAAATCTGCCAGTCGTAGCCGCCGACGGCGAACACGGCCGAGGATGCCCGGACGCAGTCTCCAGGTCCGAGTCCCTCCCGGTGCAGGTTGTACCCTGAGATCTGAAACACGTGAGAGCCCTGCAGCGCCGTCTCCGGGATCAGAGGCGGATCTAGGAAGGGGCGAGGGGTGGCCAGGCCCCCCCATGATTCGGCCTCCCTTAGGGCATCCACTATGTTGGCAATAAGGCTATCCATAAGCAAAAAATAGTCAACAAGGAGTTCCACGTACATAGTAGAGGTTATCAATAAGCTATCCATAAGTTCAAAACCTTAAGGGTGACCTACAAGCTTGTGGGTTGTCCATAAGCAATAGAATATTATTTTAGCTTCTCCCCTCTCTCTTGCATGTGTACAACTTTATCTGACACGTGGAGCCAGCTTGTAGACAAGTTCAACAAGATATATTGTGATGTAGTATGTGGGTCCCAGGTTATGGACAAGTTCTTCTATATACATAGGTGATGCCAAGGATATGCAATGGGGGGTAGCACTAAATTTGATGCTCAATTACTGACTGTAATACTCTGTCCATTATTCTAGATCAATATGTGCAATATGTTGATTGCTCAAGTTTTATGGGACAAGCACAAAATATTATCCATCAATGGATAGTACATATCTATTGAAGTATCAGCAAAACCACGTATCGAGCAACTGATCCATGGGACACATCTAAATTTCTTCTCTACTTGGTTTCCCTCGACGATCTAATCGGCTTATTTTTCCGTTCTTTGCCACCGCTATGGCACCGTCGTCGGTATCGGGATTTTGTATTCAAGTGTTGGCATGTCCATGATTACTGATTAGTGAAGACACAAAGAACAACTCTCATGCGTCTAGAAACTATCAACTATGCCCTGCTTTATCCACAGAGCACGTCCAATACGTGAAGTGATCGTCCTAAGATATGACCCCAGATATATGCATGTTGGCTAAAAAAATTGCTAGTTTGATTACCTATCTAATAGAAATTGCTTAGTCAAATCAATTGCGGATTATATTCACCTTTTTTACAAAGTATTTAGTGATTAAATAATTATTGAATTGTTGTGTTATTGAGTTATTTGATAGCTCTGGGCATAGACCTACACTCAAACTAGTAAAATGTAGTTTGTTTTTTTATTGCAAAACATATAATGTTCCAATTTGATATCCATAGTATACACAATATAACTTGGTATAGTTTTAATATTTATCTCTTTTATGGTGAATTTCTTCTTCTCCCCACCACTGATATGCCCCTTTATTTATTTAGTATTCTTCTACAACCTTAGTTATTCGTATTTGTAGGAAAATTTCTGTAAATTTTATCATTCATGAGATTATAGACTTGTTATTTAACGTATTTGTAGTCGTAAAGCAAATAAAACAAAGCTTTTCTTCGCTTGTCTTGCACGGTCGGGTTGGAGTGATGCCGATTGCCGATGCCTCTTTTGTTTTTCTTGCTGGGTTTGTTCGGAGGCGGCGACTTTTGTAGGCAGGCAACGGGGCCTCTGGGTTGGACCCGTAGTCAAACAGCACGTGGACTCGGGATCGGATTGCAGTGCCACTGGAAATCTGATCGTAATTCCCGGTTGTGCTTCAGCCCGACAGAAAACAAACAGCCGAACTGGGCTCACTCCGTTCTCTATCACCTAATATGGGCCTATTAATCTGCAGCCGACAGAAATCAAACAACCCACGTCGACTAAGCCTGAGAATCTGCTGAAAAAAACCTAACCCTGAGACAAAGAGAGGATTCTAAAGAAAAAAATACTTACTAGAGTTTGAAAAAAAAACAAGGTATAATTGCATGGCCATGGGTCTCGTCAGAAACTAATAACGAAAGTAGATCAAGTTCAGACTCCTGTGTCGCTGATTTGCACAGTTCTCTTTCCTGAGAGATTTGTCCTTCAAATGTTCCCGGTTGAAGGTATGTAATGCCGTGATAATACATTCAACGATCCTTAAAAGCAGTCACTCACTCGAGCGAAGCAGGTTGTCACACCAGACTCCCGCAGCGGTCGCCAAGATTCAAACGGGGAATCGAAGAATGGCAACAATTTTAGTGGTCTTAGGTTTTTTAGTTTTAGTTTCATTTATCTTAATTTTCTTTTTTTCCTATTGAGACGCTATGTTTTTTTTTTTTTGAAAAGAGTATATATTAATATCACACTGATACTAATTACACCCAGCATTTGCAACAACGCTTGCCCTAGCGGCCGTACGGATTGACAGCACACAAACAAAGAAAAAAGAATTAAAAAAAGAAAAAATCTCGCTATAGAGAACTATTCATCAAAGCAACAACACTGACACCATGTGGCATCCCGCAAAACCACTACTAGAAAATCGCGTTGTTTTTGTGCATTGCATCGTCATCATCATGCATTGTTGGTCTGCTTTATTTTGAAAAGCCTAGTTTTGATTTATACAATACCCCTCTTATTTTCAAACACAAAACCCCAATCGCATCGGGGATTTTATTTTGTCTAAAAACTGATTGCAAAATGGCCTAGTTTTAAATTAGACAGGACAAAACAAGCACACAAACTAAAACAGCCCCCGCTAAATCCTACTCCCACCCAATCCTATCCTACCCACCAACCACAGGCCGCCACCTCACCCTCTCACCCTTTTCTTACCCACCTGCCACCTCATCCATCCACCTCTTTCCTCCCTTTTTCTCACCTCACTCCTTTCTCTCAGACCTTGGGACCCCACCTTCCTGGCCCACCCGTCTGACCTCACCCTGATCACCCACCGACCAGCCACCCCCACCACAGCCCGGCCCACCCCCGCCACAGCCTCACCACCACTGCCTGGCCTCGCCCCCCACCGACGCCGCCCTCTCTCTCCACGCTGCCCTCTCCTCCGCACCAACCTCCACTGGACCCGCCCATGGCCCTCCTTTTCTCGGCCGCACTGCCTCCGCCCTCTGCCTGGCCGCCCGCCATTGCGACCTCGCCACCGCCACGACCTCGCCTTTTCTCCTCCTGGCGCCCGCCTGCTGGCCTCCGTCAGATCCCTGCCCCACGCGCCGCCGCCTCCCGCTCCGCCCGTCGGCCTTCCCCCACCGCCCGCTCCGCCTCGGCGAGCCCCGCCCGCTTAGTCCGCCCGCCCGTGCTCCCGGCCCTCGCCCGCCGCTCTCCTCCGCGTCCGGCCGCCCGGCCCGCCTCTCGCCCACCGCCTCGCCGGAGCCTCGCCGCCGTCCTCCGCGTGCTCCTCGCCGCACCGGCGCTCCTCCGGCGCCTTCCCGTCGAAGCCTCCGCCGCAAGACGCCACCACGGCTCGCCCGTCATACCTCGCTAACCGCCGCCTTCCTCGTTTCCGCCGCCTCGGCCTCGAGACGGCGTCGCCGCCAGCGCTTCGTGGGTGGCTCCGCCACCGTGGGTCCTAACCGTCGCCCGCTGCCTCTGCCCGACCTCGCCGTCCACAGCCGGCACTTGGCTCCCGTCCGTGGAGCTCTGCCGTCGCCGTCGCTTCCAGCGAGGAACGCGTCGCCTTCGGCCGATGCTCCTCTGCCGCGTGCGTCTGGTGGGGCCGATGTGGCCTCTGCCTCCGGCCAAGGCGTCAACCTCGTGACCGCCATGCGTCCCCTCGCCGTCGTCGCCGCCTCTTCGGTCTCGGCCCGAGCGTCTGTGTGCCTCAAGGCCGATGCTCCCACGCCCGGCGAGAGGTGTGTCCACAAGTCACACCCGCGTCACGCAATTGAAGACGAGGTTTTCCCCCCAATTCCACCATCAACAGTGAAGCCGACAAGATCTCCTTCTCGGACCCCGATGCCGCTAAGCTCTCCATCGCAGATCAACAAGGCCTTCGACAAAACAAGAAACGTCAAGTACTTCCGCTCGGACGCCCCACGGACTCGGAGAAACCCTCGGACGCCAAGATCATCGACAAGGAACCCGAAGGCCACATGTGCGACAAGTACTTCCTCGAGCACGCCGAGTACCTCACCCGGACACCGATACCCTGGACGACAAGTTCTTCCCCCGAAAGAATTGACGCTCGTGCGACAAGATCTTCTACCCCAATCCGAAGACCCTAACCCCGGAGTCCGAGAACGACCTCGCCGAACCCTGAACCCTGAGACCGACCCCGAACCCCGGAACCCCAAGACCGTCGAGACCCCTCAATGTGTGAACCCCTTTCCGAGAACCCTATTTTATAAGTGGTCAACTATATGAATTGTTGCATATTTAATTGTCATCTCGCATGCATATCATTGGTTTGGGGGCCTTATGCATATTCACCTCTAATTAAATATGGGGCCGATATGCGGACCAATCTAGTCTCATATTGGCTCCATTTAAATTTGTGCATCGAACCGGTGATATAATTTGCCTTGTTAAGACAACATTTAAAATGCGGGGTATCTAAACAACTAGAACCATAAATTTAATTGTCGGGACCCCGGTTTTCGCTTAATATGACCTAATTGCATCGCACCTTGCCATGCCATGCATCATTCATGCATCATGCCCGATCTTTCGCCGTAGTATTAAATATTGCATCCGGTGTTCCTTCTAATGATTTGCTTCTTCGCGGATAAGGCCGTTGAGTTGATGCGAGTGTCGCCCCAACTTCAGTTGAACCTTCGACAATGTTTTCAGGCGAGCATCTCCCCCCTTTCTACCTATCTTACTTTTACAGTATTTATTCCCTCATGTTGATCTATTGCTATCTGTGTTGCGATGCTCTAGTTTTTCGTGCCCATGATATCCCCTGCAGCCTTATATTGCCTTGGACACATCCTATTACCTGTTGTTTGGTAGATAGTTGGACTTGCGCGTCGCAGTCGCTTGCTCAAGTGCTGTTGCGTGTTGCCAAATGCCACAGTTGTTGGAGCCTTGCCGCATGTTTGATGTTGGAGATGATTATGGCTTTACTTATCGTTCACTTTAATTCCTGTTTAACAACTAAAATTGAAGTAAGCAGAGGCATCGGTGGGTGATAGATAATATTTGGTTTCCGAACGACTACTTGTGTCCCGTAGGACCCCGAGTACTTGATACCTGTTCCTTGATTTATCGCGCTATCCACATCCGGGAGGTATATGGGACCCCCCTGAGCCAGAGCTTGATTCAGTATTATTTCTTGGGGCCACAAACTAGTTTGAGGTTTTATTTACGATCCTGTACTTATGCCATGCTACTTCTGTATTTACATTTGTGCGAGGAGCACACTATACTGTTTAGGTAAGCGGAGTGTTTTCGCGGTATCGACAAGCCCAGCCACACTTTTGGGTTCCCAGTCGTTTACAGCCATTGACGCAAACCTTGAGTCCGTCTCGGAGCTAGCTTACTTCTTGGGTCTACTCAATGGGGAGGCCCCAAATATTTCTGAATCTGTGATTGCTTTGTCGTGAAAGCCTCGTTGGGTTTTGATTTGGTTTTTCCGAGGTTGATCGGCGTGTGTTGCTATTGGTGCACCCGGCCGGGTAAAACTTTCTGAAAGCCGTGTCCGCGGTTATGGACGACTTGGAGCACAGTATCTCGACCATAGACAAGCATAACTAAAGTAGTACTATAAATTTGACTTTATAATGACTAGTAATCAGCTTCACTATAATGGAATGGCTAAATAACACTGCCCACAATTGCTTGTTTGGAGTGTCGCTTGCGACCATTGTACCTGACTAGTAAGTATTGCAACTACAACGGAATGGCTAAATAAAAGTACCAACAACTGCTGGGTTTTGGGTTATCTCATGCTAAATGTATCTGACTAGTAAGTGATGTCACTATAACGGAATGGTTAAATAAAGGTGCCCACTGCTTACTTTATCAGGATGATTATCTATACCTGACTAGTAATTGCTGCCACGATAACCGGATAAATAAAATTGCCAACTGTGTGAGTTCCTCGGTTGACTTCCTCGTTTGGTCTCGAGGGGGAAACACCAGGATGGGTATGTTTGGTGCTAGCTTCAGGTTGGATCCGGATAGGTCATTCTTACCCCTCTCTGATAACCGCCAGTTGTATCGAGTCTCTATAGGTTGTTTAGTGCATCTTGCGCCGCTTGATCCATCATACCTATGTGGCGAGGGCCGAATTCTAGCCTCGCTGTGTCTTGGCCTCGATCGACGCCTCTTTTCCTTTGCCCTTTGTCGGCACCCCTTTGTTTAAGCAGGTTTTGAGATCGGCGTCGTTAGCGTGGTTACCCTTCGGCTTGGCTCGGCAGGGTTATGGACGCCATTGGTTATTCTTGAGGGCTCTTAGCCCCATTTGCATCTTGTCCGTAGGACGCTATATCGTTCTCAAGGTGATTTGGATCTTTGTCAGATTGTATTCTTGACTCATGGAGTCGTATATATACCTGTTCTGTGGGTCCCATCGAGGACTGTTGTGTAATGTTATTACTTCGTTTTCCACCCGCACGAAAGTGCCTGGTGGGCACCTTTGAATCGTTTCTATGTGGGTTTGGCGGGCTTCGCTAAAACTTGCATAGGTCCGATTCTGAGGGTGTTACACACCATCAGAACAACAACGGTAGTCCTCCACTCCAATAACAACGCCTTCAAGAAGGAGACAGTGCCCATGCGCCATCGTTGCCCGATCAAAGATCATAGGTTTTCACCCTGGAGAAAGTCCTCGATTGCAAAACAATGCATTCAACAAGGCCATTGCCAGGCACAACCAGTTAAGGCCAGACCTTGGATTTTCACCCTGCAAGATAAGACTGAGAAATCCTCGTGTGTTTTCTTCCCGCACCAACAGTCGTTGCTACGAGTCACAGATCACACAGTCAGTTCTCCGTCGCCACAAAAACTAAAATCACCATCGCTACCCTCATATTTCTCTTTTCCTGGCATTCTCCGCATCTGACTTCACCATGGCTCGAAGAATGGCGCTTGGAGGGAACAAACAACAGAGCTTTGCAACGCTCCCGCTGAAACCAAACAGCCAGAAAAACAAGGAACACGCGACCGAATACCTTCCGATCCAGCAATCTCCAGGCATGATACGTCCATGGGAGTTCGCCGGCGGAGCCTTCTGGAACTCGCCTCTCTAGCGAAGATCCACGAGGGCCAACATCAAGCAGAGCTTCTTCTTCGTGCGGGAGGAACCCTAGGACCGCCACCATTATTCAAGCACACCAGCAGGCCCCCACGCCACCGAACAGAACAACGAAATAGAAGACAAGGCAGCGCCGAGAGGAGTATCATATCGGACAACCAGATCGAATCCATCTCACTTTGTGCCCCACGACCTTACTTTGCGGCTCCGGCTCGCGCCCACCATGGCCACTCCTGGATCCCGCCGTCAATCAGGGTTAGAGGGCTGATCTAGGTCTTCCAAAGGAATCCCCAATTCCACCGCCTCCACCACCATATCGCCGCCACGGGGAACTGCCATCTCCACCCTGACGCAGGGACGCCGCCCAGGTCGCGACGCAACGGCCTCGCCACCGGCACGGCAGCAGCGCCAACGATCACGCCGTTGTAGGACGCCGGAGCAGGAGCTCTCTGCGCCTCGACCGAGACCAGCACAGGCCCGCCAGGACCTAGATCGGGCCGAGCCACCATGCGGGACTAGGGCCAGCGAGCAGCCACCGCATGCGCCAGTCTGCGCCCTCCGCACCGACCCGACTTCCCTGCGCCGCCATACGCCGCTCTGGCCAAGATCCCTCACGACGAGACATGCGGGAGAGAGAGCCCCGCCTCCATCGTCGGCAGCGCGAGCTTCGCTCGACCGCGTCCTCCGACAGAGGCGGAGGGAGACTCCCGGCAGCTAGGGTTGGCCCTCCGGTGCCGACCGAGCAGGGACGACACGGGAGGGGAGTGCACCGAATTTCCTGAGGCGCTATGTATAATTATTTTGGATGCAATGCCAATCAAAGAAAAGTTGATCTCGCTGACTAAACGGTAAGTCTCGTGCAACACACATTCGTATCCACTGTCCCTGTTTGATCCCTGTGAAAATACAAGTACTGCGACCGAATCCCATTTGATATGATAGTGAGTAAGCTTGATTCCAACTTCCAATTCTCCAGCAGGGTAAATTCCACGCATCCTGTTTTCTCCGAGTTGGGTAGCACGTGTGTCACACGCCAACAAACGACATATACCACCTGTGTTGTGTTTGCTTTCTCAACTAAGCAACATTTACTCTGCGATGGAAAACAAATAAACAACTAAACATGAGGTACGACCGGTACGTACGTACGGTCGGTCCACGAACATGACAGTTAGTTCGCCTCCAAACACCGACCGATCGATGAGACCTAACCAACTACCCAAGTGGCACGCCGTACCGTACGGCACCAGGTGGGTTTGCGATGCCATACCATACTTTCCAGCAGAAACCGACCTAACCTCCATTTTTTTTTCTTGCCAGCTCTCTCGAAGCACGAAAGAAACACTACCCAATCAAGTGGCACGCAACGCAACCCCGGTCTGCTGGGCCGCGCGCACAGCCTTTGCGTTTCGGTCGATCGATCCGATCGGACAGCCAAGGGACTAGTACGCGTCAGCTTCGCGTGGGCTTTGTTTTGTCTCGCGTGCCGTCCCTATCCCTTGTCTCGCTCCGAGGGAAAGGGGGCCGTGCCACGGGCGGGTACATTTCCCGTGTACGGAACGTACGGCTTCTCCTATTGGGAGGAGGACCGTGCGCCAGCTGCGACGGCGTGCGTGCGGAATCACCCTCATTAATTGTTCGGTAATTATGTCCTTAATTGTTAGTTTAGTTTAGTTTAGTAGTTTGATCGGTGTGGTTCTGGCAGCTGAGGCAGGCAGGACCGCAGGAGTATTCGGCCGTACGGTTCCTAGTTGCTGGCGAAAGCATATGCGTGCGTGCTAACTCACCTACTGCCGGCCCACTCGGTATTTTTCTGTGCCTTCACCAAACAATTTGCTTGTCCTGCTCGTGTGCTTGCCTTAACGGATAAACGTGAAAGCTGTAATTACTACTACTTTCTCAGAAGTCTGACCCATATTAGTTGACTTAAGTTGTTTAAATTTGGATAAATTTAGACACTATTTAGTAAATTCATATATAGGTTCATCCAAATTTTAATAAATCCAAATAAACTAATATGAGTCGGAGAAAATACTACTACCTACTCCATATTATAAAGGGAACCGTATTAAGACGTCATTTGTTGAAAAAGAAGTAGCAGACATCCACGTGCATATTCAAAAGCATAAGCAAAACAGAAAAGGATCTTGAATTCGCTAGAAGAAAAAAAAGAATGATCCCTGAATAATATATAATATAAAGAGTTGAATAAATTTGGTGGGTTCTCGCTAGCGTCGCTGACCTCTTCCCCATATATACTTCCACATTGTCATTTTTTTCGATGATGAACCGGTTTCTTTCTCTGTCTTCGTCTAATATCTGCCTTGACTTTGGGGGCATCTACGTACGTAACTTGTAAATTATGACTCGGTTTCATGTGCCACGGCTGCACCGGTCCTGGTCCACCCACCTTGCGTTTGAGTTGTTCTTTCTCACCAATCTCTATATGCATTGGTCGATACCACATTCTCTCGTGGGTGGTGCACAGCTTTCTCACAACATGAGTAACAAATTTTGCTATGCATAAGTCAGAATGCGAAATTTTGATGTCTACATCGACACCCTAGCTACCTTGTCTAATGTCTCCACTAAGATTGATACTATGTGTTTGACTTGAGCTAGATGACGACATTCTTGTACAAATTGTAGACCGTAAGTTATTTTCACCGAAAGCTAGCGTGTTACGGTTAATTCATGTGCAGAACAATATGTGAAATAAATTACTAATAGGAGAAACCTCGTGGTGTTTACTCCCCCGCCTTCGCACGAAGGTGCAAAGAAAAAATATTACATGTAGTGGAGTACTAGTAGAGTTACAACCAACGGCTTGGTCATAAGTTTTTCACGATCAGGTTAGGTAACAGACCAACTCCAAAATAGAACTCCACCGTGCTCGACTGGCTTGCCTAGTCGACGTACTATTTTTCCAGACGCGGTGACTTGAGAAGGGAGATAGTCATCGTAGAGCGTAGGTAAAAAGCTCTGATCCACCATCGAACTGCACGCACGCTCTAGGCGAATGAAATCAAGTTTGAATCTACTAGCTAGAACACGGCGAGGGACAGAGTTGAGCTATCGCGAGGTGTCGGCAAGGCCTTCCACTCCACCCGCGAGCGGTACTAGTGCGGTGTCTGCGCTGCGCACTGTGCTTGCCGGGACGAGGCCGCTACTAGTCCATCCACCACGCAGTTTATTTTCCTCGCGAGCGGTTCGCGCGCGCTGGACCCGGGGGCAAGACTAGCGCAGCGCAGCGGACGGATGGACAGGCACACTTCGCCGTACGTACGGCGTGGAGCCCGCCCACCCATGTGCCGCGTCCATTCCGTGGTTACGGAACCGTACAAGGGCCGGTACGGAAGGGGACGACAGACTTTCACGTGCCGTCGCACTCGCCGATCCTATTCCGGCGAACGGGGACCCCCTCGCCCGCCCGCGCGCTGTTGCTGCCGGACCGCAAGTGGCGCGCGACGCCGCACACTCCACGTGCGTGCCTGTGTCCTCCTGCCTCGCGATTCGCTTTGGAATTTTCACCCTAGTTGGGGCGAGCTAGCTAGCCATGGTCTGTCACACGGAGTGAAATGAACGAGCACGGCTAGTGCTTTCCTTCGCGTGGGCCCCATGTACCAACACAACTTTTAATGTGTCCTGAGCACTCGGTCAGGTCGACGTGTCGAGCGAGGGTCGCCTTGCCTGGCCACACGAATGCACGCATACATGCGATCCGATTCTGCTAGGGCGGGACTGTTTTCATCGCACGAATTTTAAAGCAGCACAAAAGTTGGTGCGTTGAAAACGCCGACGCGGAAACAGGTTCTGCTCATGCAAAAGGGCGGAAGCTGCGTTGCCGGTGTGACCTTGGCGATGGCGCGATTCCCTCAAAAGCTGACGGGAGAAATTTCATCACCGCCTGCCGCAGCGCCGCGATATATATCACCTCCCTCCACACCTACGTCTGTCACGACCATTTTTCACATTCTTTGAGCTCTCAAGCCGACGAGGTTCTTCATCGGCCAGCATGTAAGCGGCGGTAGCGGAGGTGGTGACTCTAGATCGGTCGGTGCAGGCATTCACCTCCAACATCTTCAGCGGCGACGTGCTCCGCTCCTACGATGTCGGTGAGCTCCATCAAATCTCATGCGTGATAGCTTCGATCTGTTAGCACATAGCAGATCTGATTGTTGTTTGCGGTAAATCTATATTAGTTTGCCAAATGAAGTGCTAGATATAGTCATAGATCGGTGTCTTCGTGGACTCGTTGCATGGTTAAGTTTGTGTTCATGCCTAATCTAGGTCCTGATATGTGCAACCGTGAAATTTGTAGGACATGACTGCCGATAAGTTCAGTCAGGTCCTCATGAGACGTTTGTCGCTGAGACCCAATCCCACCTCCCGCCTCTGAGGCTCACCTATCCTCAGCGGACAGAGATCTTGTCTGCTCCTCCGATGACCGGGTTCACGGTGGAGCAGATTGCAGAGAAAGCTGCCAACATCTTGGCCAAGAAGAAAGCCATCAAGGCTAGCAAAGCCCACAGCACAGGCCAGGCAGGCAAGGGGTGAAGGGCACCATGTAGTGGGAACCGTTCCTGTTTTGTGGCATCGAGGTGTCCTCACAGCAGGGGTACAACCACCTGCATAAGTGGAGGACCATGTGTATCCATATCTCCAAGCTCAGAGACCTTAGCGGAGCTAGCTGGGACGAGGAGACCTACACCATCATCTTGAAGAACGCCCACTATAGGAGACACATATCGTTATTAACTAATTTTAGTTACATCCCTATGATTCCCTTGTGTAACCTCGCTAACCTGAGAGCGGTGCCACCTGAGAGCGACATTGTGTCGGTGTCGATCAAGCCGACAAGGATTTCTCCCAAAAAAACCTATCCACGACCCCGGGTAATACATTGCATTCGAGTTCGACAACATCGAAGCCTCGCCACCACCATACTTGCCATCCACGAGCATGCGCCACTCCGGTCACGAAACGACCATAATCGTCTCACCAAGAACACCGGCACGAGGTCTTCAAGACAGGTGGAAGAAGTAGCTCTAATTGGGGCCAGCGGTACCTTGACCGCACGGGAGGGAACTGTCTCCGCCTTTTCCACCACCGAAGGCGATAGTCGACCGGCCGAGGCTGCAGGCACACTAGTCCCAAGAGTGTTCGGCCCGGCCCAGACAGGCTCGTGAAGCCGCCAATCCCTACACGAGGTACCAGCATTGTCGTTTCCTACAAATCAAGCAGAGGAGAGGCGGACCCACCAGCCCGCCAATGACCCAGATGGGGCCCTTAGGGCCCTGATGTGGGCGAACGGGGTCTAGCCCGAGTCGCCATGTCTCCGTCTACCGTGAACCGCACCACGCTAGTGCCTTCCCGCCGAAGCCGGACCATCGCCCCTAGGAGGAACAGGTCCCTGACTTCGCCTCCAAGCTTCGGGGGAAGGCTATCCTCCGTCGTCGGCGTCACACGGGCTGTGCCCTGTGACAGCGGGGGAGGAGGAGGGATTGGGTCTGGCCAGAGGGAAGAGGAGGTGCTCCCTCGCCTCGAGGGGAGTAGCGCGGGGGTCTGTATGTTCCTATCTATCCACTGTAGTCCTATCGTCCTTCGACCAGCAAGTCTCCTTATTTTCTCAACTTGGGTGAGTAGCACGTTGGTCTCTTATAAGCTAATCACCTGGTACAGAAAAGCAACATTTCACCTGCGTTTGTTTGTTTCCTCAAGTAAAGCAACATTAGGTACGGACGCCGTACGGTTTATATAGGAAGAGAAAACTAAGCATTAGGTACGACCCCCCGATCCACTAGCACGCATGATGACAGTTCGATCGCACTCCCTTGCCGGTTGGCCCGACATACCATTCGAGCGAGCGTCCAACCAAACAGCGTCCAAACAACAGAGTACATACACATCGATGTAGGAATCCCAACTAACTAATTAACCTGAATCAAGCCGTGCCGTGCCGTACGGGCGGCAGGTGCGTCGTCGTGCGCTGGGGCGTACGGTCCACGGATTAAGAAGCTGACCTAACACCCACTGTTCGCGGGTCGCACGTACGCAGCTTGGCTTGTGTCCCGGTCTGCTGGGCCACACGTCCTTTGCGTTTCGTTCGGACTGCAAGCAGCTAGGGAAACGTCAGGCTCGCATCCCACGCTTTGGTCTCGCCTGCTGTCCAGGTCGGTCGGTCGGTCGGTCTCGAAGGAAAGGGGGAGCCGTGCCACGATCGGCCGGGTACATTTTCGTGTACGGAAGGTACGGCGCCGGGGCGACAGCTGTAGACAGCGTGCGATTCACGTACGGTCCGGTTCAATGGAGTCTGCTGTACATTTTATGTGCTCATCTATGGCGAACTTGGCGGAATACTTAAGGCTTGTGGCACATGGAAATGCTAGTACAACTAGCGTAAACAATGAAAAAATGTAGCCTATCATCAAACGAGGAAACGTAGCCCATGCTGCATAACCGAAGGAGTAGCGGAGTACTCCACTCCACACTGCCTGCTCTCCCGAAAGGAAGGAGGCACGCTTCAATGGAATCTGCTGTATCGAGCGACGGAGGCGTAGGAGTAGAGAAGAATTGAACACACGTTCCACACCAATCCACCATAGGACTGCCGGCACGAGGCACATGCGCGCGGGCACCGGGATAGGCGAGACGAAGTCAGGTTTCCATCTAGAATGCGGAGGCCGGAGGGAGGCAAGAATTTGGTGCGGCGTCCGCGAAGCTTCCTACTACTAGTACTACACGCGACGTACGGAGTCCGTACTGTGCCGTGCCAGGCGGAGTCCGGCCGGAACGCAGGGCGATCGATCGGTTTCGCGCGCGCTCTGGTCGCTGGATGCTGGACCCGGGCTCTGGGAGACCGGTGCAGCGGAGCGAACAGGTAGACAGCGACCGGTACCGTACGGCATGGCGGCCCACCACGTGCCGCGTCGCCCTCCCCATTCCGTGGTTACGGAACCGTACAAGGGCAGGTACGGAAGTGCGCGACAGAGGCGGGGCCCGCGCTTCACGTGCCGTCGCCCTCTCCGATCCCATTCCGGCGATCCGGCGACGTGAACGGCTGGCCGGCCCGTTCCTTCGCCTCGCCTGCCCACAAGTGCCGCTGACGCCACGCGCGCGCCTGCCTTGCTGTTTCCGCCATGAATGATTTTTACCGATCGAAACTCTCCCGGTAGCAGTAGAAGTAACTCTCGGTCCCACGAGGCCAGGTCGACGTGTCGAGCGTGTGGTCGCCTCGCCTGGCCGCAGCAGCACAGTAGTACACAGGAGACAGTGGCACACCCGATCCCGATTCCCCATCCCACTGATGAGCTCCAGTGGTCGACCCACTCCCTTTTCTCCTCGCACGGAAAGAGTACTCTCCGTGGTCCTATTCGTACGCCTCCCCCGTCCGTCTCACCTCTACGCGGGACCGCCAGCCTCCCGACCCCACCTGTCCGTGTCGGTGACGCGAACGCCCGCGCACCTCAGCGCACGCGCTCGGCTATATAGCGACGTCTACGCCACCCGCCCTACACTGTGCCCTCCTTCACTCAGAGCGACCCGGTCTCTTCTCCAACCTCCTCCCATTACTCCACCCCTTTCGTCCAAGGGAAGAAGGCACCGAGCCTCCTACGCGATGAAGAAAGGCGGGCTTCTCGGGTGCGTCTCCACGGGGGCGTGCAGGGTGGCGCCGGGAGCCGTGCTCTCCCCGTCCTCGCCGACCTCGCCGGGGAAGGTGCCGGCGGGGCACGTGCCGGTGGAGGTGGGCGCGGAGGGGGAGGAGACGGAGCGGTTCCTCGTGCCCGCCGAGCTGCTGGGCCGCCCGCCCATCGCCGAGCTGCTCCGCCGGGCCGCGCAGGAGTACGGCTACGCGCGCCGCGGCCCGCTCCGCATCCCCTGCCCCGCAGCCGCCTTCCGCCGCCTCCTCAGCGCGCTCGCCGGACGGGACTGCAGGGCCTTATCGCTCCCGCACTACGCCGTCGTCGTCTGATGGATCCTCCCGTCTTCTCGTCTCTCGTAGCAGAAACCCTTTTTTTTTTTCTTTAGCGCGCGCGTCGACGTCTTTTCGTTTCTTGATGAGGCCCGGTGGTGGCTGACTGGCTTATGCAGGATTGTGTACGTACATGTCGATCTGTTTCTGCTCTTCAGTTGTGCCTCCTTGAGGAGGGATCCAGTCTGCTAGCTACTACTAGATTCCATTTTGTTCTTTGCTTTTCTTCTTCTTCTTTTTTGGAACTTTCCCCCTCTTCTTATATTCTTCTTAATAATGATATGTATGTAAATTTGTACATCCAGATCTATGAGATGCTTATTACGAACTCTGAGGACACTCCGTGAACTCGCTAACGCGCATCAATGCCCCTGTATCCTCTCGGTATGGGACTGTCTGCTTCCATGCGGCTATAACTGATTAGCTCACCTTGTTCTTTTCTGAAACAAACAAACAAACGAGTATACGAGTTGTAAATTTGGTCTATACTCCTTAATAGACTGATACCAACATAGAAATTTTGGTCATGTGAGTAGCTGCTACCATTTATTCTGAGCTACACTTGTAGATCAGATGCAGTCCAGATGATATGTATGGCCCAAACAAGTCCATCATCACCCTGGTCTTGCTTGCCAACCGTAGGTATTTGTCTTCAACCTAGCTCCACAGATGTATCTGTGGTGTGCCTTTAATCAAATCTGCAAAATGAAATATTTCCAAAATTAAAAGACTTTTTTTCTGATGATGTTTCGCTTCCCCTTGGCCATTGCGAGATATTTCCTGTTCCGTCCGTCTTTCTGGATCACCTGCTACCTATCTCGAGTCTCAAGTCTCAACTACTCCCCAAGGACAAAGGAAAGAGGAAAAGGTTTTGTTTATTGAGCACGTACACCATTTTTCTAGTCAGACATGTCGAAATGAAGACCTCTGCTTTTTCGGTCGTACGAGAAAATTCGATGCTCACCCATATTATAAATAAAAGGCCTCAGGTTAGCAAGAGAAAAACAGATATTGCCTGAAGCATGTACTAGCTGATCTGTACACAAAAAAATTCCAAAAGTAGGGGGGGACCAAATAAAGGAAGAGCCCGCGAGTGGAGGAGATAAGATTGGAATGAACTAAGAGCAAGTCTAACAGCACCCTAAAGAGGGCAAACCCTTCAAATAACCGTCACTATAAGGGTTTCGGCGAAAAATCGGCGCCGACCGGCACCCTCAAATCAAATGATCCGTAAAAAAAATGGGCCCGACTCGTAAACCCTCTTCTGGCCTGTACATAGGAGGGTGGAGAGGGCGACCCGAGCACCGGCCCTCACTCGCACCAACCCTAGCGCGCGCTGAATCTACAAGACGAGCTCGCCCACATCCGCCGCCCCCTCTCGCGCGCGCTGCCCCCGCCGCCGCCGCTAGCACCCCCGAATCCACCTCCCCAAGCCCCCGCCCCATGAACTCGGACGACCACCAAGATCTGTCTGATTCATTCTCCTCGTCGGAAGATTCCGACATCGAGGAACTGCTCCACAACGATGACGACGACTCCGAGGTGGCCCTTGTCCTCCTCGCCGTTAAGGAGCACGAGGACCGGTGGAAGATGTTGGATCGAAGGTGCGGGTCGGTGAAGGTACGCACCTACATCCAGCGCAACCGCTTCCTCGGCCACGCCAACTTGATGCAGGATTATTTCGCTGAGGTACCTACATATCCGCCCAATTTTTTCCGTAGGAGGTACCGGCACTGATCTCCGCCTGCGCATTTCAGTCCAATCTTTTCTGTCAGAATATTCTGTTTCACGGATTGTGAATAAGGGCGCTGATCTTCGCCGGGCTCATTTCAGCCCGTAAAAGATGGTGCAGGCGCTCTTACTCGCGTTTTACGGGCCGGACGAATAAGGGCAATGTTAGTCATGCTCTAACGGTTGGATAGTACATTATAAGAGTGGAATGGAATCGCAAGGGCAGGGCACAGCTGGTGCAGTCTAGGATCATTAAACAAACAGTCAAGCAGACGATCGAATAAGAGCAGAGGTATACATCTAAAGAAAAGAAAAAAAAGAGCAGAGATATGGCTATGCTGGAACAAGCACAACAGAATCCAATCGCTTATATATATATGCAGAGTGCAGTGGAGTTGAGCGGAGGGCCATCCATAGTGGAAGTGGAACAACCTAATTCTGATCGATCGCCTCTTCACCTGCGATTGTTCGGGATTGGGCGCACGAAAACTAGGCACTTTTGTTGCAAACATGAAAGGGCTTTCCTGTACAAACAGCACGTAGGTTAATCAATTAAGCGTATTGTTCGTTTTTGGCAAGTGACAGATTTGGTTGATGCGCAGCAAGTGTATCGTCATCGATTGGTCCCTTGCACAAACAGCACGTAGAGAATAATCAAATAAAGGTAGTACTCCGTAGGAAGAAGCGAGCGGGTGTGAAGTGATAGGAATAGGATTACAATGGTTTGCTTAGAAAGGCGCGCACAGCTGCTAGATTCAGTCTTGGATCAGTAAACAAGCAGTCAGGTGGACGATCGAATCCAAATGGAAGCTAGCTTAAGGTAGCAACAGCACAATGATATGATGGGATATGTCCAACCGTGGAGGCAGCACAGCTATAAAATCTTAGTTTTTACCCCTTTTATTCAACTTCCTTCGATCCATAATAAGTGTCGCTGTTTTGAACCGACCACAGTTCAATACAGCGACACTTATTATGGATCGGAGGTAGTTAAGTGAGCTTCTTGAGGTTTTTCACTTGATTTTTCTCTTAGACATGAGCAAGCAACTATATTTCTGTGGATAGAGCTGCAGAAGGTTTCTCGGATGTAGTTTGATCCCGTCCAGGTAGGCGATCGGGAAAGGCGCTTGATTTGGCTGCTAACAGAACCGTCTTTCCCGGACGTTAATTAATCAAGCACTTTCTATGGCCGGAAGTGCCCCCGTTAAAACAGCATCGGGTTTGTGGATCATTAAAGTATGGCCTGTTCAGTGCTTATCTCTTTCAGAAAAGCCAAATATATTTTTTTAATCAGGGAAGATCCCTTGAGAGAAGAAGCAAACACAGGGGACAGATTGAGACCGACCTTATATATCTGAAGAAAATCACGCCGGCCACTAAACTACTCGGGTACGTTGCGTACTCCTACCTCTGATTCCTCTGAAGCAGCAACATCATCGGTGCCCTGTCAGGAACTGAAGACACAGAGATGTGTCCATGCCTGATAATTGGAGATATCACACGATTGCACGAGCTAATTAATCAAATGCCGTCAGGTTCTCTTGCCCCTTCTGGGGCCCCAAGGCGTGGTCTGCGGATCATTGCTTCCTCGTTCCACATTGGCATTTGCCCCTTGGTGTGCTGAAATGGACAAAGCGGCCGGCGTCAGGCTGAGTGGACTGGAGAGGGACGCGCCAACCGGAGACGACGATGGTCGGGTGTTGTTGGATCGGGACTGCCGGTGGAGCCCGTGAAATTGGGAGGGGGTGATTTTTCGCAAAAAAAATGGGGAGGGCATGAAATCATCCGGTGCATGGTGCTTCCCTCTCTTGAAAGAGCCTTGCGTCCAGCTATATTAATATAGTAACCACGATTAATATTGCTACTGGGACAGCCAAAACAACGTCTAAAAACTCAAAGAAAACGAAGAAAAACAAATCCGACAACAGTGGCTCGACGAAAACGAAGATGACCCGCCACCGCTGTGGCCTCCGGAGAATTTACATCACGCTCCTAGCCCTACGAAGCGTCGCGTACCAATCAGCACCTCCAAGAAGGAAAGCGACGACAACGACGTCCGCTCGAGTGGTCTAGGTTTCGATACACTACGAGTGGAAAGAGATACACCGACGCCGGGAAGGACGACGACACCGCGGAGTCCGCGATCGGTGTCAGCCGGCGCGATTTCTCCCGACCCTCAAAAACTACACTCCGGACGCCAATTGCTCCACCAAGCTCGTCGCCCACCAAAGACACGCCCCACCTTGCAAATACCACCATCGTCACCATTTCGAGGGTCGGTACAATAACACTTGAAGGAACTTCCACCGCCGAGGCGATAGCCGATCGGATGTAGCGATGGGCAAACCATGCCCTCGATGCTCAATGAGCCCTAGTGGACTCGTGAAGCCCCGCCCCGCGCCACACTTTAGCAAGGGTGTCACTGTCGCCACCAACCCTAGCGTTAGTTCTTACTTCTCCGTCCACTAGTGGATCCGCCGCCACCGCAGATCCCCGCCGCCAAGCAGCAGCGTCGTTGCCATCTTGCTCACCCGGGCATACCGGACCGCCGTCGGTCTAAGGAAAACCACAAACTCGCACCTATCGTGCAATAACGATCACCAAACCAGGACCACCAGCAGAACGAGGAGGTCCATGCGAACCAGCACCCAACAACACACAGTCGGCGAGCAAGAAAAATCACGGCACCTCTGGACCGCTTGCAAGTCACCGACAGCCTCCAGATCTAGGACCGCCTTGCCCGGACCTGGCCCTCGACCGCATGGCCAAGGCTGGTGCGCAGCAACCTCCTAGCCGGAGGAAGGATGTGGCAGCCAGGGACCAATAAGGCCCACATCGAGCCCTCACTGGTCCAGATCTAGCCTGCAAGACCCCGATCGTGCCCTCGCCGGCGCAGATCTGGCACACCACCGTCCACCGCATGTTGCGTCGCCGCCTGTTGCCTTCCTACACCGTGTCGCATGCCAGGCCACCGCCGCGTTAGGTCGAGCGTGTCTGCCCCGCACCCCGACAGGCCTTCGCTTGTCTACCCCGCGCCCCAGTAGGCCTCACCTCAACGCGTCGTGGTCTGCCTCGAGCGGCCCCACATAGCCACCACGTCGCCGCCACGGACTCCCGCTTGCGCCTGAGGTCACCTCCGCCATGACGTTGCTCCCTACGCACAAATCCGTGCCCTCGAATTGCTTCAGAGTCTCGCGTCCCCTCCATCGACTCAACTTGTTCGTATCGAAGAATCGATTGGGAAAACAGATCTCGCGAAGCATTTTACCTATCTCTTGTGAGCAACAGCGCAAAAGTCCTACCAATCTCCTCTGACCAGGGCGTTGGCCTTGGTCCCTTCTCCCTCCGCTTGCCACTCTGACGAGGCAGGAGGGAGAGGGACCCATTCCTCCGTTCTGGCCTGGCCTAATAGTTAAGGTTAGGTTTTGTATTTGATGGTACGCCGTTGGGGTGGTGGGAGAGGCGCCCGATGAGTGCATATTTGCATCATGTTTTAGATTATTATTTTGCATTGTAGATGTAGGATCTTGGTATTTTACGGTGTTCGCACACACTTTTATGTTTGTTTTCACCAGGATCAGATCAGATGATGGATCCAAATGACACAATTCTTGGAGCAGTTGTACTGAATAGAAAAGGAGCCAAAAACTAAGTAAATTGCTCATTTGGGAAATATTAATAATACCAGAAGAAAACCCGAAGCGAGCAAAGGGGACAGAAGAGTTGACGACCAACTATACAGCCCGCCACCGTAAAGCTCCGGCCGTATACTTGGCGCCGCCTTCGCCTCCTCATATAGTTTTACCCCATGCAACTGGTTCGGAGAGACGACATACAGAACACCCATAAATCGCCGAAATCTAACCTCCGGAAGACATCTAGAGGGGTAACTTGCCCTAGGGATCCATCTTCGCCCTACGCAAATCTGGGAGGCCAAGGCATCGATCTCCACTTTCACCAACCGCTGCATCTTCGTCACCACCATCATCTTCATTCATCCCATCTAGATCTTGTTGTAATTCTAGCACTAGTTATGGATTTATATAAGTACTATTCATTGATAATCGTTTCCATTATCATTGCCATGATGCTGTTTGCCTCCATGTCTGAGTAGATCATTAGTTTTTAGGGAGATGGAGAAACCCTAGAATGAGATTGAAATAAGATAAAGTTTATTATGATATTCATCGCTGTGACCATGTGTTAGATTGTCTACAGCTTGATGTTGGGAGAAGTCGACCTCTCCAATATTTTCCTCTTGTGAGGACTTGATGTAGGGAACTACTTGTTGGTAGATGGAGGGATGTTAGCACGTACATTGACTATAAAGATGTTGGCACCGATTACGTATCAACTTGGGAATTTAGGAAACTCAAAAAACACTATTCATGCCATGAGATACGTCCTGCGGGATTACGTCCCTTAATAGCGCAGTAATTCAATTAGTGTTGATTGATGTTTGATGTGGTTATGAGGATGATTTGAGCAGTGGTTGTTGCCTATTTGTTCAAATACGGAGTTCCTTCCACACATACATAGTTGAGAATGTTCATGATAATAATCTTTATCTTAACCCTTTATAATGCTAGTGGTGTATCCGCTAATCCCTGAGAACGCTTTTTCCCACTGAAGTTTCAAATCTCTTTTACATATGCGATATTTATTTTCTGTATTCAGTTTTATTTACCTCATTGTTCTCTTATACCAAAAACCTAAAAAACACCTTTTTACATATTACTCACATTTTATGTTGTTGCTTAGAACTTTATTTAGCATTTCTAGTTTTAGTATTTATTTCAAGAATTTCTAGACTTTAGACTCCCGCTCTTTGTGGGAGCAATATCTTTATTTCAAAACTAGCTACAACAGATCTATGCACTTGCAGTCATCAAGCTATTTTATGGCACCGTTGCAGGGGAGCTAAGCGTTGTAGGTCTTTTAGTTTTTGCTTATTTACTTTAGTTTTGTTTTGAGTTATAGGTTTCCACCAACATGATGGAGTTTGAGCATATGACTAGTTGCTAACCCACTCAACCACTTTGGGAATCCCTATGATATTTATAAAAGAGACAACTCCAACAAAAAGACAAGGGGTTTGAAATAAATCCTCTACTACTTAGTATTTTACACAAGAAGCAATTTACTGGAGATGAAGAAGATCATGATCCACATGAGCATATTGCATGTTTCAAAGATATATGTGGCATGTTCCAATTAATGTGGTATACCATCGAGGAGGTAAGGGTTAAACTTTTTAGTCAAACTTTTACAAGTACAACTCTCTCATGGTATAGATCTCTACCCTTAGAAGCCACTACTACTTGGGATAATTTAGCTTGCGAATTTCTCTCCAAATATTATCCATTATCAAAATCTTTTGGAATCAGGCGTATTATAATGACTTGGAGGAACCGTCCCAATGAAGGACTAGTAAGAGCTTATATAAGATTTAAAGATTTACTTAGACAGTGTCCTCATCATGATTTGCATGAGTGATATTTATTGCATATCTTTTATGGCCGTTTAATTTAACCTAATAAAATTGAACTAGACTCTTGCGCTAGATGAGCTTTTATGGATTTACATATAAATAAAGTTTGGGCTTAATAGAATTCGCGATCATAGAGTTTCATGGAATTTTGGTCTAGGAAGTGAAGGGGGAACAGAAATATATCATGAATGTATGCACTACTATAATAAAAAGGCCATGTTAATGAACTATCTAAAGAGCTTTATTTAGATTCAGATCTTGTGTTGGAAGTTGTTAAAACTTCTACAGAACATATCGAAGCTCCAAAAGAGGGTTCAGTCAAGTTTGATCCACCACCTGAACCTGAGAAGAAAAGAGAAGTTAAAGCAACCGTGGCCTCCCTAGAACCAACGTATGAGATACCTTTTCCTAACACTGCACAGAAACATATTTTAGAATATGAATAGGTCAAAGCAGTACAGGAGGAGAAAGAAGAGGAAAGTGTGCCAATAATTGAAGAACATCTAGATGAAACCAAATATGAAGAGGTAACCAAGGAAGAAATCATGGCTAGGTATGCACATTGTAACATAGTTGAACTTGATGAAGAGACTTCCTTATTGGTTGAAGGTAAAATTAAGGTAAAAGATGTGGGTAAGCCTATTCTTCCCTGCATATTTAAAGAAACCTCGCATTACGGGTTATGTGATCTTGGCACCAAAGTTAATGTTATATCCTATGACTTTTATTTAGAAATAAAGAAAAAATAGCACCGGCTACAATAGAAAATACTGATATGACAATCATGTTAGCCAATAAAAATCTTAGAATTCCAATGGGAGTAGTTGAAGATGGAACTGTCACAATTGGCAATAAAATTTTCCCTATTGATTTTGTAGTTGTTGATATGCCAATTGACACTCTTTGCCCAATCATATTTGGAAGAAAAATTTTGAGTGATATAGGTGCCACAGTCGACTTCAAAAAGGAGGTTGTATCGCTTAAGCTTGGGAAAGCAGAAAAAGAATTCCACTTTTCCAAATTTAAAGACAACCCTCTACATATACAAGAAGAAGAGAAAGAGAAGACTATCGAGGAGATGGCAGCTCTTTTGTTAAATAATCAAGATGAAGAAATAAATGAAGACCCAAATTGTGAAGAAATAATTATGGAGGACAAAACTTTAGAAGAACTAGAAAGTGAATTTGATTCATTTCCCATTGAAGAACCTACAACTGATGAAGCTTTTGAAGATCCAGAAAAGAGAGGGGATGAAGAATTACCATCCCCAGAATTAAAAACTTTACCAGATAATAAAAAGCATAGATTCTTAGATGATACTAATAAATTCTCTGTTATTATTAGTGCTAAACTTTCAGGGGAAGAAGAAAAAGAACTCATGAAGGTACTAAAGGAGCACCGCAAGGCCTTTGGGTACTCGATTGATGACTTGAAGGGTATTAGTCCCATGATAGCCTCCCATCGAATATTCATGGAGGAAGGTGCTAAACCAGTTGCAGAATTTAATAGAAGACTAAAACCTGAAATGAAGGAAGTGGTAAGAAAATAAATAGTACACCTACTTGATGCATGTATAATTTATCCCGTAAAATAAAGTGAATGGGTAAGTCATGTTCATTGTGTTCCTAAGAAAGGCGGCTTTACTGTTGTTCCTAATGAAAACAATGAATTGATACCTACTAGAACTATTGTTGGACATTAGGATGTGCATAGATTTCAGGAAATTGAATAAGGAAACAAGAAAAGATCACTATTCTTTACCGTTCATAGATCAAACTTTGGAGAGGTTAGCAAACCACACTAATTTTTACTACTTGGACGGATACTCTGGTTTTTCCCAAATAGTTGTTCATCCTGATGACCAACTTAAAACAACTTTCATTAGTCCTTATGGTTTACATGCTTACCGACGCATGCCTTTTGGGTTATGTAATGCTCCATCTACTTTTCAAAGATGCATGACTGCTATATTTGCAGATTTTCTAGAACTGATAATGGAAGTATTTATGGATGATTTTTCTGTCTATGGAACTTCGTTTACTAATTGCTTGGATAATCTCAATAGAATATTGTAGCGTTGCAAAGCAACCAATCTTGTATTGAACTGGGAGAAGTGCCATTTTATGGTCAAAGAAGGCATAGTCCTTGGACATAAAGTATTAGTTAAGGGTATTGAAGTAGATAGGGCTAAAATTGAAGCAATAGAGAGAATGCCACAACCAAGGGACGTAAAAGGTAAAATAAGTTTTCTTGGTCATGTAGGCTTTTATAGAAGGTTCATTAGGTTTTTTTCTGAAATTCCTAAACCTTTGACTAATCTATTGCAAAAAGGAGTAAGATTCAATTTTGATGAAAAGTGCCTTATTGCCTTTGATAAACTTAAATATTATTTATCTCGTGCTTCCATCATTAAACCACTTATATGGATATGACTTTTTATTTAATATGTGAAGCTAGTGATGATGTTGTACGAGTAAGTCTAGGACAACATATAGGTCGCAGATTTAATATTATACATCATGCAAGTAGAACTCTCAATTGTGCTCAAATTAATTATCCTAAGGAATAAAGAGAACTCTTTGCTGTATTTTTATCTTGTGATAAGTTTCGTTCTTATATTGTTGATGCAAAAGTAAGAGTTCATACGCACCGTGATGGTTTAAAAGAACTCCTCGAGAGGAAGTTTCATAAGCCAAGACTGATCCATCGAATCCTTTTACTTCAAGAATTTGAGTTGCAGATTATGCAAAGACAAGAAGCAAAGGTAGTAGATGCATCATCTATATTTACCCAGCAAGACATCGATCTTATTAAGAGGAGATTTAGTCGTAGTGATTTTTGTTTACAAGAATTACTATATGAGCTAAGGTTAAGTCCTCCCAAGAAGAAGAGGTCCTTGTTGTTGGAGGAGTTTGTCACCCCCGACTAAATAAACAGTAAGTCGAAGGTAAGTTTTCTAACTCTAATAAGTGCTTTGTTTTCATAGTTTCTACTATTAAATTTTTTGCCTTTGAATTCCTCTTGTTTTTCTGAAATTTTTGAGGGGTTTCTGTAACTATACGGCCGGAGAAAACTCTCCCGCCGTATAGTTGGTCGTTAAACATTCTGTATCCCCCTCACGAAATAATTTTCGGGTGTTGTAACTATACGGGTGCAACTATAATGCCAAACAAAATCTCCCGCCATATATTTGGTCGTTAAACATTCTGTATTCCTTCGCAAAAATAAATTTGAAGTACTGTAGCTATACGGCCGCAACTATACGGCTGGAGAAAATTCTCCCGCCATATAGTTGGTCATCAAAGCTTCAGTACCCTCGACCCGTTTTTGTTATTAATCGGAAAAAAACCTCTTTGTCGGTTCGTCGGTCATCTAACTGACCTGGGCTCAAGATATTTGGAAATATCTGCCCCGAACAAACTGTACGGGCCGCGGTCGTATAGTTGGTCGTTATGGCGCAGGACTCCTCCAAATCCGCGATTTCTTTTTCTAGTCGGTCGGCTTGAATTGTTTTCTTGGACGAAAATTTGGTGTTTATCACGAGTTTTATCGACCTATGACTCCTCTTATATACTTCCCTATTGTGTCTCTCTCTAAACACAAATCACCAGGAACAAATCTACTTCTTGTTCATACAAGAGGACACACAACATAGAGCCATCAAGATCCAAGAGGCCAAGGGGAGGAGTTCCTATGGAGATCAGAAGCAATAGCGAGCAAGGCAAGGAAATCAAGAATACTCCTTTCGAGTTCTTTGACGACGACAAAGAACGCCTAAAGAGGGAATTGAAGGCTCTTGAGTTGAAGATTGAAGAAATAAACAAGGAGGCGTCGGGGACGCCCAGGCATCTCCGGTGGCTGTGTTTATATTGATAAACTTGATGAAGATATCAAGCAAACCACTAAAGCAGGTTTCACTATGAGTCTCAAGGCGATACAAACCCTCCAAAGAAACAATGAGATCATTAAAGAACAAGTGAAAGTGATGGATAAGAATAACCTTGATGGCTCAGATATGTAGAGCTCGTTGGGAACCCCAAGAGGAAGGAATGATGAGCACAGCTGCAAGTTTCCCTCAGTTATGAAACCAAGGTCATCGAACTAGTAGGAGTAAGGAAACAACTCCAAGGTGTTGCTAGCAACTTGGAACCTGCACAACACAACCACAATATTTTTCCCCAACTTAAATTGAGGTTGTAAATCTCACCGGTTTGCTTAAAACAAAGGATTAAACGTATAGTGCGGAAGATAGTAATTGCTTGTGGTAATTGCAGAAAGTAAACAGTAAACGGTATACGGTAGATGATATATCAATGGTAAGGAATGGACTCGGGTCCACAGTTCACTAGAGGTGTTTCTCCATAATATAAATAGCATGTTGGGTGAACAAATCAGATTGAAAATGCAAAACTATGCATGCACAAGTCATGATGATTTCTATGAGTTTCGTGGGCATTACAACATAATACATATACCGTAATCCAACTACATCTATGACTAATAATCCACCTTCAGGTTATCATCCAAACCCCTTCCAGTATTAAGTTGCAAGCAACAGATAATTACATTAAGCAAAGTGTGTAAAATAAACAATACAATTGCCCTTGGACAAAGGATTGTTGTTTTCTCCCTAGTAGCAACAACACATCTACAACCTTAGATATTTCTGTCACTTACCCAGATTACTAGAGGCATGAACCTACTTTCGAGCATAAATACTCCCTCTTGGAGTTACAAGCATCTACTTGGCCAAAGTATCTACTAGCAACGGAGAGCATGCAAGATCAAAAATAACATAGACATGATAGAATCAATAATCAATCTTGAATATAGTACTAAATATCCATCGGATCCCAACAAACACAACATGTAGGATTACAAATAGATGATCTTGATCATGAACGGAGCTCACAAAATCTAAACATGATAGCACAAAGGAGGAGAACCAACCATCTAGCTACTGTGTGGACCCATAGTCCAAGGGTGAACTACTCATGCATCACTCCGGAGGCTGGCATGGTGATGAAGAAGGCCTCGTGATGATCTCTCCCAAGCAGGTGCCTGGGAAGAGCCGGATCCCCTCCGATATAGGGACGATGGTGGCGGCGGCTACGGACTGTTTCGTGGATTTCTGATCGGGTGCTTAGGGTTTTCTGCCTTGGGGTGTTTATATAGGCGAAGCGGCAAGGTCGGTTGAGGGCCAGGGGGCCCACACCATGCCCTGGCAAGTCCTAGGGTGGACCTGCGCCAGGGGTGTTGTGGCCGCCCTGTGGCGCCTCTCCGTCCCCCCCTCTGGACTCTGTCTTTGCTCCGGTAAAATATTGACTTCGGCTTTTGTTCCGTCCAATTCCAAGAATATTTCTTTACTAACTTTTCTGAAACTAAAAACAGCAGAAAACAGGAAACTGGCATTGTGGCATCTTGTCAATAGGTTAGTTCCAAAAAATGTATAAAAATGCCTCAAAGTGTAGACAAAACATAAGATAGTTGGTATAAAACAAGCATGGAGCATCAAAAATTATAGATATGTTTACGACGTATCAAGCATCCCCAAGCTTAACTCATGCTCGTCCTCGAGTAGGTAAGTGATAAAAAGAATAATTTTTTAGGTGACATGCACCATCACAATCTTGATCAAAATATTGTAAAGCATTGATAGCCGGGATCATAGTACTCTAAACATGAGCATGAAAGATGTATTTCTAAGAATAAGACATAGCAACTACGTTGTAACATAAAAAGGTACAAACAAAAGATCATGAATAACAATGCATTGAAAGACATTTGTTTGTTTCACAAATAGAAAACATAGCATGAGTGGTATTCATATTGTCCCTCATGGAATAGCAAAATATAAATGCATAGGACACCTTCAAAGTTCATAAGGGTGACTAGATGCAAATAATTTAAGAACAAGAAATACCATGATTATGAATCAATCAATAAGTTTTGTGACAATGCACATTGAACTAAGAATGACAACTATACTCTCTTAACTGGTGCATAAAGATAGAAGATGGAGACTGACGCGGCTCAGTTGATTGTAGAGCCTCGTTGGCAAACCCCAAGAGCAAGGTGTGATGAGCACAATATCAAGTTTTCCCTCAGTTATGAAACCAAGGTTATCGAACCAGTATGAGCAAGGAAACAACTCCAAGGTGTTGCTAACAACTTGGAATCTTGCACAATACAAACTCAAGACTTTGCCCAAACTTACAGTGAGGTTGTCAATCTCACTGGTTTGCTGAAAACAAAGGATTAAACGTATAGTATGGAAGGTAATAGTTGCTTGTAGAGAGTAAACAGTAACAGTAGATGATGTATCAATGATAAAGATTGGACCGGGGTCCACAGTTCACTAGAGGTGTTCTCCTTAAGATAGATAACATGCTGGGTGAACAAATTACAGCGGGGCAATTGACAGGTGGAGAAAGCATAACAATGCATAAACTAGACATCATGATTCCTATGAGATTTGATTGGGCATTACAACAATATACATAGACCGTAATCCAACTGCATCTATGACTAATAATCCACCTTCAGGTTATCATCCGAACCCCTTCCAGTATTAAGTTGCAAGCAACGGATAATTGCATTAAGCAATGTGTGCAAAGTAAACAATACAATTGTTCCATGAACAAAAGATTGTTGTTTTTCCCTAGTAGCAACAACACATCTACAACCTTAGAGATTTCTGTCACTTCCCCAAATTACTAGATGCATGAACCTACTATCGAGCATAAATACTCCCTCTTAGAGTCACAAGCATCTACTTGGCCAAGATAGCTACTAGCAACGGAGAGCATGCAAGATCACAAACAACAGAGACATGATAGAATCAATAATCAATATGACATGATAGAATCAATAATCAATCTGATATAGTATATCAATATCCATCGGATCCCCGAAAACACAACATGTATGATTTGAAAGAACATTTCATTATCCCTAGTGTTTTGTGTGTTAGATAACAATAACAAGGATTATTTAATGTGTGTTGAAGTGCTTCAGATCTCTACCTTGAAAATGAGTTGGAAAATGTTTTTGGGGGGCAGATAATCCGCCCCTACTAGGGCCGGAGTTTTTAGGCCAGGCGAGTTTTGCCCAGGGATAACGCCCTCGAAAGGGTCCGGATAGTCCCCTGTGATTGGCTTCAAGGTTTGCCTCGGCGCTACTCTTATATAGGGGGCGGAGTTTCCCCCAGACTTTCCATCTCTAGGGAGGATTTTCTCCCCAGGGCGGATAGTCCGCCCCTTGAGAGGGGCAGATAATCCGCCCCCTCGAGGAACTTCACCAAGTCAAGATCGGCACCACCGTTAGAGAGGAGGCGGATTTTCCCCCGGACTTTCTGTCCTGGGGGCGGATTTTTTCCCAGGGCGGATAGTCCGCCTCTAGTAGGGGGCGGATAATCCGCCCCCAAACTTCACCAACAGACAGATCTATGTAGGGGGTATTTAACCCAGCCATCCCCCTCCTTCTAGAACTCTTGGTTCATTTGAAAAATTCAAGTTCTGCTCCTCAAGTTTCATCCAAGAGATCTCCAGCTTCATCAACCCAAAGGCCTCGTTCTTTGGGGAATCGAAGGAGGATGGCTCGATCTTCACCAAATGCAATCAAGCGCTTCATCTCCTCTCCATTCATTTGGAGAATCTTCGATCTAGTATTTCTTGCAAATATCTAGATCCTTGTGTTGATTATATTAATAATCCTTGTTCTTGTGACAGCTTGTTGTCATTATGGGAGCCCCCAATTCAGTTGTGGGTGTGTGCCCCGCTAGATTTGTAAAGGCACCGGTTCCCACCTCGAAGGGTACCAATAGTGGAGAAGGTAGATCAGGCCTTTCGTGGCGAGATCCATCAGAGAATAGGGTGAGGCCTATTGTGGCGTGGTGGTCTTAGAACCGCCCACCCCTCCAACGTAGATGTACTTCCCTTAACAAGGAAGGAACTACGGTGAAACAAATCCATGTGTCTCCGCGTGCTCAACTACGGTTTCCTCGCTCCTCTCTTTACGTGCTTAGTAGCTAGGTTGCATATAGAGAAATTCTCGTAGTTGCATAACTAGAGAATTTACTTTGTGTCAAGCCTAAAATTGAAAAAGAACTAAAAATTGAAGGGAATATGCCCTGAGAGGCAATAATAAATTGTTTATTATGTGTATTCCAAGTATATGATAGATGTTTATTTTGCATGCTATAATTGTATTAATACGGAAACGTTAATACATGTGTGTTTAATAAACAAACAGAAAGTTCCTAGTTAAGCCTCTCTCATAAACTAGCTCGTTGATTAACAAGATGATCAAGGTTTCCTGATCATGGACATTGGATGTTATTAATAACGGGATCACAACATTAGTGTAATGATGTGATGAACATTCATCCGAAGTATAGCATTACGATCAAAGTCATTGAGTTTATATTGCTATAACAACTTACAGTGATCCTAATCCTTAGACCATGAGATCATGTCAATCACTAACACGGAAGAGTTTCTTGATAACATCAAACGTCACACCGTGAGGTGATTATAAAGATGGATTCAGAACTAATAAAGTGTTATGTTGAGGCTCATGGATCGAGAGTGGAATTTGTTCATCCGATGGCGGATAGATATACTCTGGGCCCTCTCGGTGATATCACATTGATTAGCTTGCAAGCAAGTGATTTGATCACTAGAATGTTATATCACAGAACGAGAAAAGAGTGCATGTCGGTAACGAGATCAAACTAGGTATGGAGATACCGATGATCGAATCTCGGACATGTAATATATCGTGAGACAAAGGGATTAAGATACTAGCGTAAAGGTTAAAGCGATCACAAGAAAGTCATCGTTGAATGTGTGGAGTCATTATGGGTCTCCAGATCCCGCTTCGATTATTGATCCGAGAGGGTCTCGATCATGTCCGCATTATTCACGAACCGTAGGGTGACACACTTAAGAGACACCGACATCCAATTGGAGCAAATGTTTCATGCCGAAGAATGAATAACAAGCGGAATTTATTTCACTAGATACAAACAGTTTTCGGTGAAATTGCATAAAGTGGTTATGCATGTGAAATAGAATTCTAGCAAGGTTATTTGTGAATGTTTGTCATTAAAGTAATTGACAAAATTCTGAATAAAATAAAAGAGTTTTATTTAATGAGAGTTTGCATTAAATTTGGTGGAAATTTAATGGGATTTTGAGTGGTTTTGAGTGGAGAAATTTGAAGGGCCATTTTGTGAGTGGAGTGTCCACCCACATGAATGAGGGAGAGGTGGGGGCACCCTCCATGGCCGGCCACCCCTTGGGCTGCCCTCCTCCTATAAAAGGAGCCCCTCCTCACTTCTCACTCACACCTCCTCGTGAAGGATCTCTCCCCTCTAGAATTTATCCCCATGGTCTCGGACTAGCGAGATACATGTTCAGTGGCTATTCGGCAAGAAAGAGTTGTGCTTCCGCTGCATCGCTGGAGCGAGGAGGCGGAGGTTGCTCGGTGCCTCGAACGTGTGTCGAGCACGGATGCGCTGGCGATTTGCGGCTTAGGACTTCCTCTCGATCTTGAGATCGGCAAGAGATCGTCACATCAACCACGTTGAACTCGTTGTTAAGCTTTGTCGGTCTTCAAGGGTATGTTCTCTACGGATATACATCCGGTTGTTTGTATCTAGTATAAATAGATCTTGGTATATAGTTCACATCGTAGGAAAATTTTTGTTTTCTATGTTGCGAACCCTTCAAAGGGTATCGAGCCGGATCTATGCGTAGATACTTTACAGTAGTACACATATGAGTATGTGGGCGATGATGATCATGTTGTTGCTCCTTTGTTGTGATTTTGGATATTGGTGGCATAGTGGGATGAAGGCCGACAAACTTTACATGTCCTCGCTCATGAGACCTGTTTCCACGCTTGACATGCAACTAGTTTGCATAAGTGGCTAGCGGTGTCTGCCTCTCCTACTATAGTCAATATCTATTTTGCAAGCGAGTTGTCAACAATTTGATTATCCTCGTTAGGTTCATGTTCGTAGGTAAGAACGGTTCTATCTCGAAGCCCTAAGCCACGTAAAACTTGCAATGGATAAATTAGAGGCGTCTAGTTTAGATTGTTCTCGGGCTAGTGTTATGATATGGTAGTGTTGTAAGTAGAAGTATGAGATGATACTCTAACACACATAGCGTGTAAAAATCCATAGACTTTGGATTTACATATAGGTATGATAGTGATCATACCACGATGCACATGATAGAGATCATCTGCGGAACCATATAATTTCACTAATAAACATATGATGTTTGATTACATCTTATATTGCTTGTTTAGCGCTTTGTTAAGCATAATAAGATGATCCTCATGTAAATATCAAGATAAGAATGTGTTCTTCCTTTAGTATGCACCGATTATGTTTTCGCCGCCCAAGACATCACGTGATGATCGGGTGTTCTTGGATCCACGACCATACTTGGTGTAAAACAGTTACACACGCAAATACTAAGGTTCTAACTTGGCGAGCCTAGCATGTCTGACATGGCCTCTAACACGATCGAAAGGTTAAGCATGAGTCATATAGTTGATATGATGCCCATTTGATGCTCGCCTTTGAAGCTATACCGACTCACGTGATGATCGGACTTGGTGTAGTGGATTTGGTTCATGTAATCACCAAAAGGACACGAGGGATGTCGCTTTTGAGTGGGAGTTCATTCGTAATATAGATTAGTTGAACTCAATCTATCATACACTTAGTCTAAACTTTACAAATTTGTTGTAGATGGCACCACCGCTTAATTTCAATGCGTTCATGGAGAAAGAGAAACTAGCAACGAACGGTAGCAACTTTCTTGAATGGGCCATGAATTTGAGGATTCTCCTCTCACGACAAAAGCAATATGTGCTAGAAGCGCCGTTAGGCCCCCACCTTTGATGATGCCCCGACGAGGAGAAGAATGTCTATCGACTCCAGAGGACCACAACTTAGTTCATTGCGATATTGTATGGGCTAGAGGAACTTCAAAGCGTTTCAAAACGGCAATGCATTTGATACAATGGGTGAGTTGAAAATGATTTTACACACATGTCGCAGAGAGAGCTACAATGCTTGTAAAAGTTCTTTAGTCTGCATGATGGAAGAGCACACTCCGTTAGTGAGCATGTACTCAAGATGTCAAGTTACTGATAAGCTTGTGTCCTTGGGAATAACGATTCCCATTGACTTAGGCATCCATCGTGTTCGCAGCCTACGCCACCTAGCTATAAGAGCTTCGTGATGAACTATAATATGCAAGGCATGAAGAAGTCTCCCGAGCTTACTCAATGCTTAAAACTGCGAAGTGGAGATCAAAAGGAACATCAAGTGTTGATGATCAATAGGAACACCGGTTTCAAGAAAGACAAGAAGGGAAAGCGGAAGGAAGTAAGGCGGCAAGCTGTTGCAGCGCTGAAAAGAAACCGAGTTGGACCTAAGTCGATACAGTGCTACTATTGTAAGGGGATCCTTTGGGCATAAGCCCCAAGTATCTGGCGGATAAGAAGGCGGCAAGGCAAACAAAGGTATATATGATATACATGTTATTGATGTGTACTTGACTAGTGCTCATGATAGCACGGGTATTTGATACCGGTTCGATTGCTAATATTTGTAACTCGAATCGGGGCTCGGAACAAGCGACCGCTAGCAGGTGAGGTCAAGATGCGTGTCGGCAATGGATCAAGCGTTGATGTGATCGCCGTCGGAACGCTGCCTCTCCACTTCCGTCGGGATTAGTCATAAACTTAAATAAATGTTATCCGGTACTGCACTTTGAGCATGAACATTGTATCTGGATCATGTTTGATGCAAAGTGGTTATTCATTTAAATCGAGAACAATGGTTGTTCCATTTATATGAATGAAATCTTTTATGGTCATGCACCGATGATGAATGGTTTATTTATGTTAGATCTCAATGATAATGTTACACATATTCATAATGTTGATGCTAAAAGGATTAAACTTAATGATGATATATCGCATATATGTGGTACTTTTCTAGGTCATATTGGCATTAAGCATGAAGAAACTCCATTCGGATGGACTTTTGGAATCACTTGATTATGAATCATTTGATACATGTGAGCCATGCCTTATGGGCAAGATGACTAGAACGCCGTTTTCGGTTCAATGGAGCAGGCGGATTTATTGGAAATCATACATTACGATGTATGTGGTCCGATGAGTGTGTCGGCATGAGGTGGATATCGTTATTTTGTTACTTTCACGGATGATTTGAGTAGATACGGTTATATCTACTTGATGAAACACAAGTCTGAAACCTTTGAAAAGTTCAAGGAATTTGAATGAAGTGGAAAATCATCGTAATAGAAAGATCAAATTTCTATTCCCGATCGTAGTGGAGGTGAGTATCTAAATTCTGAGTTTAGCACTCACATGAAAGAGTGTGGAATTGTTTCACAACTCACACCGGAACACCACAGTGAAATGGTGTGTCGGAACGTCATAATCGTACTTTATTAGATATGGTTCGATCTATGATGTCTCACGGACTTGCGTTGTCATTTTGGGGTTATGCACTAGAAGCTACTGCATTCACTTTAAATCGGGCACCATCTAAATCCGTTGAAAAGACACCGTATGAATTGTGGTTTGGAAACAAACCTAAGTATCATTTCTTAAAGTTTGGGGTTGCGATGTTTATGTGAAGAAACTTGGGATAAACTCGAACCCAAAGCGGAAAAATCGTCTTCATAGGATACCCTAAAGAAACTATTGGGTATTCCTTCTATCAGAATCCGAGGCAAGGTTTTTGTTGCCAAGAATGGATCCTTTCTAGAGAAAGAGTTTCTCATGAAGGTGTGAGTAGTCGGAAGGTAGAACTCGAAGAGGTTGTGGAACCTTCTCTTCAAAGTATGGCGAGTAGCGCGGAAGTTGTTAGGAGTTGGCTCCACTGTTGAAGAGGAACTAATGATAATGATCATGAAACTCCGAAAGAGTACTACCAAACCTCGCGGTCAAGCAGGGCGTGCGGCTCTCGATTTGTCTGGAAATCTGTCATAAATTTCATGGTTGATGAAAATAATGACCTGCGACGTATGAAGAAGCGATGATGAGCCGGATTCAACAAATGGTTAGAAGCCATGAAATCCGAGATGGAATCCATGTATGAAAATCAAGTTTGGAACTTGGTGGAATTACCTCACGGGAAAGGCCGTGGAGAACAAATGGATTTTCAAAGGAAAAGCGTCTTGATGGTAATGTGACCATCTATAAAGCTCGACTTGTCGCAAAGGGTTTCGACAAATTCAAGGAGTTGACTACGATGAGACTTTCTCTCCGTGGCGATGCTAAAGTCGATTAGGATTATGTTAGCAATTCTGCATATTTCGATTATGAAATATGGCGGATGGATGTCAAAACGCGTTTCTCAATGGTAATATTGAAGAAGAGTTGTATATGATACAACCAAAGGGTTTTGTCGATCCTAAGGATGCTAAAAAGGTGTGCAAGCTTGATCCATCTATGGATTGAAGCAAGCATCATGATTGGAATCTCCGCTTTGATGAGGTGATCAAAGAGTTTGGATTTGTCCAAACTTATGGAGAAGCTTGTATTTACAAGAAAGTGAGTGGGAGCAATGTGGCATTTCTGATATTATATGTGGATGACATATTATTGATCGGAAATGATATAGAACTTTAACATGTTAAAGTTATCTAAGCGACAAATTTTCAATGAAGGACCTAGGTGAGCGTCATACATATTAGGCATAAAGATCTATAGAGATAGATCTAGGCGCCTAATAGGCTATCATAAAGTACATACCTTGATAAGATTTTAAAGTTTAAAATGGGCCGGAAGTAAGAAGGGTTCTTACCTATGTTGCAAGGCAAGACATTGAGTAAGACTCAAAGTCGGCCCGGCGGAAGAAAAGAGATAATGGACAAAGTCCCTATGCTTCGACCATAGGCTCTATAATGTACGCCATGCTATGTACAAGACCGGATGTAGCACGCTATTAGTTTGACTAGTAGGTACCAATCGGATCCGAGTTGAAACTTTGGATAGCGGTCAAGAATATCCTTAAGTACTTAAGAAGAACTAAGGATATGTTTCTTGTATCTGGAGGTGAAGAAGAGCTAAATAAGCTAAGTGTTATGTCGACACTAGCTTTGACACCGATCCGGATGACTCTAAGTCTCAATCCGGATCGTATTTCTCATGAATGGCGGGCGGTTAGTTGGAGGAGCTCCAAACAACCTGTGGTAGCGGGATCAACAACGGAGGCGAATATGTTCTTTGCTTGAGCGGCTCGAGCGATTTGGATGAAGTAGTTCATATCCGAACTAGGAGTTGTGGCAAGCGCGTTGGACCCAATGGTGATCTATTGTGACAACAATGGTGCCATTGCCAATGCCAAAGAGCCAAGGTCTCACAAGCATTCCAAGCATATTAGCGCGGTTTCACTCCATCCATGAGCATGTCAAGGATGGAGATATAAAGATGTAAAGTACATACGGATCTCAATGTAGCAGATCCGTTGACTAAAACTCTCCTAGAGCAAAACATGATCAACACGAACTCAATGGGTGTTAGATATATCACTATGTAACTAGATTATTGTCTCTAGTGCAAGTGGGAGTGAAGGAATATGCGAGAGGCAATAATAAATTGTTTATTATGTGTATTCCAAGTATATGATAGATGTTTATTTTGCATGCTATAATTGTATTAATCTGAGCGTTAATACATGTGTGTTTAATAAACAAGCAGAAAGTTCCTAGTTAAGCCTCTCTCATAAACTAGCTCGTTGATTAACAAGATGATCAAGTTTTCCTAATCATGGACATTGGATGTTATTAATAACGGGATCACAACATTAGTGTAATGATGTGATGAACATTCATCAGAAGTATAGCATTACGATCAAAGTCATTGAGTTTATATTGCTATAACAACTACGAAGTGATCCTAATCCTTAGACCATGAGATCATGTCAATCACTAACAGGAAGAGTTTCTTGATAACATCAAGCGTCACCGTAACGGGGTGATTATAAAGATGGATTGAGAACTAATAAAGTGTTATGTTGAGGCTCATGGATCGAGTGGAATTTGTTCATCCGATGACGGATAGATATACTCTGGGCCCTCGGTGATATCACATTGATTAGCTTGCAAGCAAGTGATTTGATCACTAGAATGTTATATCACGAGCGAGAAAGAGTGCATGTCGATAGCGAGATCAAACTAGGTATGGAGATACCGATGATCGAATCTCGGACATGTAATATATCGTGAGACAAAGGATTAAGATACTAGCGTAAAAGGTTCCGACGATCACAAGAAAGTCATCGTTGAATGTGTGGAGTCGGTATGGGTCTCGGATCCATACGATTATTGATCGAGAGGGTCTCGATCATGTCCGCATTATTCACGAACCGTAGGGTGACACACTTAAGAGACAACGACATCCAATTGGAGCAAATGTTTCATGCGAAAGAATGAACAAGCGCGAATTTATTTCACTAGATCTGAAAGCAGGTTTTGGTGAAATTGCATAAAGTGGTTATGCATGTGAAATAGAATTCTAGCAAGGGTTATTGTGAATGTTTGTCATTAAAGTAATTGACAAAATTCTGAATAAAATAAAGAGTTTTATTTAATGAGAGTTTGCATTAAATTTGGTGGAAATTTAATGGGATTTTGAGTGGGTTTTGAGTGGAGAAATTTGAAGGGCCATTTTGTGAGTGGAGTGTCCACCCACATGAATGAGGGAGAGGTGGGGCACCCTCCATGGCGGCGGCCATGCCCCTTGGTGCCCCTCCCTATAAAGGCCCCTCCTCTCACTTCTCCTCCACCTCCTCGTGAAGGATCTCTCTCCCCTCTAGAATTTATCCCCCATGGTCTCGGACTAGCGAGATACATGTTCCCAGTGGCTATTCGGCAAGAAGAGTTGTGCTTCGCTGCATCGCTGGGCGAGGCGGAGGTTGCTCGGTGCCTCGAGCGTGTGTGCGAGCACGGATCTTCTTGATTTGGCGCTAGGAATTCCTCTCGATCTTGAGATCGGCAAGAGATCGTCTACATCAACCACGAGTTGAACTCGTTAAGCTTTGTCGGTCTTCAAGGGTATGTTCTCTACGGATATACATCCGCCCGTTGTTTGTATCTAGTATAAATAGATCTTGGTATATAGTTCACATCGTAGGAAAATTTTTGTTTTCTATGTTGCGAACCCTTCAAAAATTGAGTAGCACCTATTCACCCCCCCCCCCTCTAGTTGCCCATACGATCCATTTCACTTGGTATCAAAGCCCTGGCTCTTAATTCGGTCTTTACCGCCTAACAGAAGTATGGGTTCCAAGGGATATGGGAGTGATGCTCCGGAGGTAGTCACCATGAACGATCTCAAGACGTTGGAAACAACCTTGATTAGTTCCATGGAGGCTAAGATGGAAGATATGCGTCAAATGATAATGTGTCTCTCCACATCCGCAGCATCACCTCCATCTGCCTCTGAGGCTACCACTTCGCAATCCAAGGAAACGGGTAAAACCGATTCCAAATAGAGCGAAGTGGTTGGTGGTGGCACTTGCAAGAGCTCCTCATCGAAAAAAGATAGTGGTAAGGAATGATACGATGAGGTTTACCATATGTATTCGCCTGATCCACCTATCCCACATCCTCATATACATAATAGGGGTGATCCACCCAAACTTTCAGCATCTACTTTTAATCAATGGCAATTTTGATGAAGTCTCATGTGTGCAGCTCCTCCGTTGAGTTGTGGAAAATCATAGAGAATGGTCTTCATGTTGTTAATCCCAACAACCTAACAATAAGAGAGGTTATGGACAGTCAACTCAACACAATGGCTCTACACATGATTCAGCTCGGTGTGGGTGACAAAGACATGCCACACATTTAGCATCTTAACACAGCTAAGGAAGCTTAGGATGCCCTCACCGATCTCTTCGTTGGAAATGAAAGCATGAGAAGAAATAGATATGATGCTTTGAGTAATGAAGCTAAAGGATTCTATATGTTTGATGGAGAAGACCACGAGGACATGTATAGGAGGCTCAAGTCAATAGCCACCACTTTCAGAAATCATGGTGCCTCTCATGTTGATGATGCTTGGATCAAGCGCAAGTATGTCAGTGCTCTTATGCCATTTGAGCCCACAGATTTGAAGAGTCTCCAAGGAAGGCATAACTACCACCTAATGACATCCAATGAGGTAATGCAAGAAATGTCAGCTTTCAAAGTGGCTGCTAAGAATGCCGAAGATGCTCGTGCACGAGCCATTGGGATGCAAAAGGGAGTCGACGTGGCCTTGAATACTAGTGTGGCTGATCATGATGAAGATGATATAAAAGATATGGACTGTCCCGAGGATGTAAAAAGAGCTCATGGACAATACATGACCTTCTATTCTAGAAACTTTTGGAAGGATCCAGCCAAAGACAAGTCTGAACTAGAATGCAAGAGTGGAGAAAATGGTAGAAGGGAAAACGGTCCCAAGCTAAGAACTTGTTTCAACTATGGAGACCGGCTGCACTTTATAGCCGAGTGTCCTTATCAAAGTAGGGAAGATAATGGAGGAAGACTCATTCTCAAGGAAAATTCAAAGGCTCCACGGAAGAAACAATTTGTGAAGAAGAATGCTCCTTTCAAGAAGCAACCCAAGATTGTTCTAGTGGCTCAAGACGAATATACTTTGGGAAGTGGAGATGAAGACGAGGATGATAACTCTCAAGAGGTGGCTGCTATAGTCACCACATATACACCAACATCTCTCTTTGAATCTCCGAACGAAAATGTCATCAACAAGAATGCTACTTGTCTTATGGCAAGAGGTTCCGAGGTATCAACTTTTAACACTTCTTTTCCTAAGGCTATGATTGACATGGATGATCCTACTAGTCTTAAGGTTAAAGAAGAGATTATTGCTTTGGACTATTTCTTCACTAACTTGCAAGGTGAGCACAAAATACATTTTGAGGCTCTTATGGACCAGCTGTCCCAAAATGAAGTGCTTCTTGAAGAAAAGGGCGGGATTAAAAGGGAGGATGCAATGGAAATTGCATCCTAAAAAAATGCTCTAGAAGAAGAAGAAGAGGCTCGGGTTTCTCTTGAAGAGAGGCTTGAGTCTATTGAGGAGTCACATGAAGAAATGGTGAAAAAGCTTGTTAAGGAACGTGACAATGCAGTAGCAAAAGCAAACAAGCTAAAGAAAGAAAATGTTGAGTTTAGGGATGCTCATGCTAGACTCTCCGACGAATTAGAGAAACTTGACATTGCTCGCAAAGCTTTGAAAACTGAATTCTCCATTCTCAATGAGTCACACGATCAGCTCCAAATTCGATTGACCAAGTATGATGTTCCTAGCACATCTAAATCAACATATATTCACAAGGAAAATGCTAGGGTGGAAGATGAGCTTGACAATGAAACCACTCCCAATGGCAAGGGTGTACTTGATGATATACTTGGCAAGCAAAGATCTAATATTGGAAAAGAGGGACATGGATATGTCACCAAGTCCAAGAAGAAGAAGAACAATAAGAATATCAAGAGTGAACAAGCAAAGACAAACACCGTTGAGAAAAATGTCACAAAAGACAAAACTGACCATATTGGTTTTGCAGGGTCTCACAATCCAAACTATGAACTTTTTGTGATTATTATGGTGATGTATATGCTTATTATGTTGGTCCTTTTGATGAATATGTTGCTTGGTCTATTTGGGTTCCAAAGACCCTTGTTACTAACATGATAGGACCCATTGAAAATGGTTACCTAAAACCGAGAAGTAATTCTCTTGCAGGGCTATGCTTCCAGCGGGTCTAAATGTGTGCTGGACAGTGGGTGCACTAGTCATATGACCGGAAGCAAAGAGATCATCACGGATATGCGACCCAATCATGATCATATTACAGTCTCCTATGGTGATAAGTCTAAATCTGAGGTATTGGGTCTTGGCAAGGTTGTGGTCGCCCACGATATCTCTCTCGTATACGCCATGCTTGTTGAGACCCTCGGTTAAAACTTTCTGTTCGTGCCCTTAGTAAGATGGGCTTTGCTGTTTTCATTGATGTTGATTTAGTGGTACTCTTGTGGAGCAAGTCTCTAAAGGTTGCTTTCATTGGGTACGTCGAAAATGACATGTATGTGGTGGACTTTTCGGGGAAAACCACTTCGGGTCCGATGTGCTTATTCTGAAAGGACGACATGGGCTGGCTATGGCATCGTCGTTTATAGCCCATGTCAACATGAGAACTTTGCAAAGTCTTCACAAGGGTGGCCACATCCTTGGACTAAAAGACAATGTTTCCTTTGCCAAAGATCGTGTTTGCAGGGCTTGTGTTGAAGGCAAGACGCATGACTCTCCCCATAAGAGGAAAACTATTGTTTCTTCAAAGAGGATCTTGAAATTACTTCATGTGGACTTATTTGGTCCTCCATATCATGCTAGCCTCGGTGGGAAGAAATATTACTTCGTGATAGTTGAAGATTACTCAAGATACACTTGGGGTCTATTTCTTCAAGCTAAAGAGTGAGACTCAACAAATTGTCATTGATTTTGCCAATGAAGTTCAGCGTCAACAAAATGTCCCCATATTGGCAATAAGAAGTGACAACGGCTCCGAGTTCAAGAACTACACACTAAATGAATTTCTAAGTGAAGAGGGGATAAGACATCAATATTCCGATGCGTACACCCCTCAACAAAATGGTGTAGCCGAGAGGAAGAACCACACTTTGATGGATATGGCTAGATCAATGTTGGCTGAATTCAAGTCTCCTTACAACTTTTGGGCTGAAGCCATATCTACCGCTTATCACTCATCAAATTGGCTCTACCTCTACAAGAACTTGGACTAAACACCATATGAAATACTTACTGGTAACAAGCCCAACATTTCGTACTTCTGGGTTTTCGGTTGTAAGTGTTTCTTTCTCATCAAAGGAGTTTGCTTGTCTAAATTTTTGTCTAAGGCTATAGAAGGTATTTTTGTTGGCTACGATGTCGAATCCAACACGTATAGAGGCTACAACAAGCTCTCCGGAATTGTTGTAGAATCTTGTAGTGTGGAATTCGATGAAAATGATGGCTCCCATGTGGGGCAAGTTGATGTTTGTGATGCAGATGTTGAAATATCCCAAGATGCCATAAGAAGAATGGGCGTGGGATTTTTCCGCCCCATTGAGGAACCCCTTGTGGTGGATCGGGAAGGACAATGCTCCACTCAAGTGAAGCCCTCATCTACACAAGATCAACAAGCCCCTACTGCTAGAGAAACCTCTGCACCAACCCCACAACCTCCTGAAGATCATCTGTCCTCTGGGCAAGATGGTAGTCCCAGGCCAGACTATCCGTCCCTTCCAAGGGGAGGACTATCCGCCCCTGGCACTCCAACTCGCTCCAGGGGAAATCAAGAAGAGCAAACAAGTCTAGAAAATCCCAGACCGGATTCTCCGGCCCCAAGGGGCGGATTATCTGGCCCTGGCACTCCAAGTTCTGCCAGGGATGTTCAGGAAGAAGAATTTGTGGCCGCATCTCCCAGGCCGGATAATCTGGCCCCACCCAGGGGCGGATTGTCCGGCCTTGAAGAACCTGTTCAGCAAAAGTCTCCTGTTATCTGCTCAGATCAAGATCAAGGGCAAAGTAGTGGCCAAGACAAGGATCCAAATGTTGAATCAACTCCATCAAGAAACAATAAGGAAATTGAGGTTCGTCGCAAAGCTTGCGTTGATCGGAATCTTGAGTTAAGAGGCCACACTCTTGACAAGGTTGTAGGTGATCTAAGAAGAAGAGTGTCTACTAGAAGAGAACTTGCTAGCTTCTGTGATCATCAAGCACACATTTCAATGGTTGAACCAAAGAAGTTCTTTGACGCTCTTGAAGATCCCTATTGGGTGGTTGCAATGCACAAAGAATTAAATAACTTCGAGCGCAACAAGGTTTGGAAGCTCGTAGAGAAACCCAAATAATGCCACAATGTTATCGGCACCAAGTGGATTTTCAAGAACAAACAAGATGAAAATGGCATTGTTGTAAGGAATAAAGCAAGGCTAGTGGCTCAAGGATTCTCTCAAGTGAAAGGCATTGATTTCGGCAAAACCTATGCTCTTGTGGCTCGCCTTAAGTCCATTTGTATCCTTCTTGCATATGCCGCTCATCATAATTTTAAATTACAGCAAATGGATGTTAAGAGTGCTTTTCTTAATGGTCCACTACATGAGTTGGTATACGTCAAGCAACCCCCGGGATTTGAGGATCCTAAATTTTCGAACCATGTATACAAACTTGATAAGGCACTCTATGGCCTTAAACAAGCCCCACGTGCGTGGTATGAGCACCTTAAAGAGCTTTTGTTAGATCGTAGATTCGAAGTTGGGCAAATCGATCCCACTCTTTTTACTAAGAGGCTCATGGGGAGATTTTTGTATGCCAACTATATGTATACGACATTATTTTTGGCTCTACTAACCAAGCTTTTAATGATGAATTTTCAAAGCTTATGACTGACATGTTTGAGATGTCTATGATGAGAGAATTAAGGTTCTTTCTTGGATTCGAGATCAAGCAACTTAGAGAAGGAACCTTCATTAATCAAGTTAAATACATCCGAGACATGCTCAAGAGGTTCAAGATGACGGATCTCAATGGCGTTGCTACTCCAATGCAAACTAAATGTCATCTTGAGCTTAATCCAAAGGGTAAAGACATGGACTAAAAGTTATACCGATCCATGATCGGCTCTCTCCTTTACATTTGCGCATCTAGGACCGATATCGTGTTAAGTGTAGGAGTGTGTGCAAGGTACCTAGCCGCTCCTAAATAAAGCCACTTAGTGACGGTCAAGAGAATCTTCAGATATTTGGTTCATTCCCCAAATTTTGGTTTATGGTATTCCAAAGGCTCTAGTTTCTCTCTATGTGGTTACACTGATTCAGATTGGGCTTGTGACAACGATGATCGAAAATCAACTTCTGGTTGTTGTTGGCACCCCTTACGTATCAACTTGGGAATCAATGAAACTCACAAAACACTATCCATGCCATGTGATACGTCATGTGAGAGTACGTCCCTTAATAGCGCAGTAATTCAATTGATATTGATTGTTGTATGTTGTGGTTATGAGGATGATTTGAGCAGTGGTTGCCGCCTCTTTGTCTAAATACGAAGTTCCTATCACACATACATAGTTGAGAATGTTCATGGTAATTATCTTTACCTTAGTCCTTTATAATGCTAGTGGTGTATCCGCTAATCCCTGATAAGGCATTTTGCCACTGAAGTTTCAAATCTCTTTTACATACGTGATACTTATTTTCTGTATTCAGTTTTATTTACTTTACTCATCGTTCTCTTATACCAAAAACCCCAAAACACCTTTTTACACATTACTCACATTTTATCTCGTTGCTTAGAATTTTATTTAGCATTTCTAATTTTAGTATTTATTTCAAGAATTTCTAGACTTCAGACTCCTGCTCCCTGTAGGATCGATATCTTTATTTCGAAACTAGTTACAACCGATATGTACACTTGCAGTCATCAGCGCCTAGGCGAATAAATCTGCCTCGACCAGTGGCGGGCTCAAGAATTTCAGAATGGGTATTCATAGTAAAAAAATGAAGAAAAAACAATAAAAAATTGTGCAAGAGTAGCACTTAATCTTGTAATCAATTGCCTTGTAAGCATTTGTCCTAACCAACTACTCCTATGTGTGCTTGTGATAGAATTTCATTCAATTTTCTATACAAGCAGACTAAAATATAAGACATACCATATAATTTAAAAATTGGCAAAACTTTTGGGTATTCGGCTGAATACCCTTGATACAAGTTGGGCCCGTCCCTGGCCTCGACTCCACTCCCACACCGGTGACGACCTTCGAGGCCACGCCTCAGAGTTGATGACAACGTGTGCAGATCGGTCCTTGATATCGACAACTTGGTCTTCTCGTCGTTTTTCAGATCCGGCGAGATAAGTTTCTTGGTGTGTCGTCGATGTTCATTGTTATCCGTGATGGCGCTGGCGGCCAGGGCGAGGTGGTTCTTCCAGAGCGAGGATATTGGTCCGAAGGTGATGGATGTGTTGTTCTTCTTCGACTTTGTTGATGGGTGGCGGATCTTGGTCCAAGACAGCACGGGGATGTCCCCGGTCGACGTGCCACAACGACATATGCCTTGCTACGTGTAGTAGACTTATTCATCGACTCTCAAAACCTCGTTGGCGATGGTACAGTTTTGGATCTTGCAATGGTGGAGGTTCGCGTCCGTCTTCGTGGCGCTGGAGTTGGACGGTGGCCGCTAGCTACAGTGGTTGCAGGAAACAATAGGGACCGTTTTTTATTTCTCAATCTTTAGAATTTTATTTGCAAATTTAAGATAATTAATTTATCCTGGTCTGTCTTTTAGTTTTCATGTTTATTGCGTTATATAACTTGATTTTTTATTAATAAAATACGTGTGTTGCTCTCAGAAAAAAAACTTGTTCGTTTTGAACATACAATTGTTTGAAATGAGCATCCGCATAGTTTTTAAGCCAGAAGTTGTTTAAACAAATAACCTACCGCGGTACCGCCTCATGCTCGACGCAGAATGCCCAAAGTGAAAGATAAGAATGAGGTCTCTACAACCATACACTGTAGCCAGTCCCGGTTTAGTGTACTGCATTCAAACTTTGCGAGCAAGTAAGTGCCAAATTAGGTTTTGAATCCATTCTTCCGGAAAAGCATTCAGAAGAATCCAAATGATATGTTTAAGTCCAAGTAGCAATAATTCAAGACCATCGATATTATTAACATAATATTCATGTGGCCTCCCTAGGTTCCAAATACACAAGAAAAAATCACAACTTTGGTTTGTGATTAACAGGGAAGCAGCATTTTTGTTGTGTCAGAATAAAAATATTACAGCTCCAGTTCTCATGTTTAAGAAACACAACAGAATTTAGGAGGACCTAGATAGTCTAGAAAATCAGCTCTGATTTATTCTTCTTTGAACAACAAGAAATATAACAGCTACAAATTACTCCTAATCCACTCTTTCACGAGGATACCTCAGCCACCAACATGTACCATGTCTTTTTTGTTGTCGTGGCAATACCAAACATCTCATGATGTTGACCATTTTTTTTTTTAACTACTCCCTCCCTTTTAAAATATAAGATGTTATAGGTTTGTAAAAAAATATATCTAGATTTAATTTAATGTGTAGATTCACTCCAAACTCGAGTAAACCTATATACTCCCTCCGTCTCAAAAATAGATGTCTTAGATTTATCAAAATTTGGATGAATCTATATACTAAATAGTGTCTAGATTCATCCAAATTTTAACAAATCTGAGTAATCTATTTTGGGACAGAGGAAGTACTAAAGATAGTCTAGATATATTTGCTTCATAAAGCTAAAAAATCTTATATTTCAAAACGGAGAAAATACTTAACTTACCCACATGGCGGTCGCTACTGAGAATAGCATCTTTCGTTATTAAACAACACAACAGGATTTCCCCTAACAAAGAACACAATGCAAATGAACCTAATACTAGGTTAGCTCGCATTTATTACAAGTTTACCGTCAAGAGAAACAAATGTATTAGACTACTTTTAGTATATAGATTTACTCAAGTTTGAAATGAATCTGGAAGCCTAAATACATTTTCTTTACAAACCTAAATCATCTTATATTTTGAAACGGAAGGACGCTTTCCAATCTTGCAAGGCCTAAAATGGGTCTTGACATCGACCTATTTTAATTTCTCTCAACGATAACAGTGTCACCAAAAGCAACGTAGTCTAGCCTCAAGAGGCCATTCCTGGTGGACTGCCACCAATATATGAATGCACTGGGAAATTCAAATACATATTTTTTGTATTTTTCTCATAGTTCTTCAGCTAACGGCGAACAAAACGTACAACATCCTACGCCCATTGTTGGAACTAGCACTGTAATAATAAAGCATTTTCAACAAGCACTTTATCTCACGCATCACAAACACCAGTCATGGGCTCGGTCTCTCCTTGGTCGTCTCCACCTTTGCTGTCATCTTCATCCACACCGGCATCCTTCATTTGATAATCCACCTTGAAATCATAATCGGCATCCATGTCACTCAGCACACTGAACTTGTTTCCCTTCCGCCGTTTCTTCTCTAACTTTTTCTTCCGAGGATCGAGTATACCCTCAGCGGTGTACAACTTGTCATGTTGTGTGTTACCACTAGTCGTCTTGCTTCCTTCACGGTCATTCACATCACCCATGGATTCGTCACGGTTTTCCTGGACAGGCACACTCTGCGTTTTGCCATCCTGTTCAATGCAAGACAAAAAAATTATCTAGCTGTAGAGTAATATGCAATTTTAATGACATCTATGTTGTTCCAAACATACGTTAACTTGAGATCTCTCATGCACAAGCACGGATACCCTAGGAGTAAAAGCCCCACAAGTACCTTGACAGGTCTACAGTTTATAACTACCTCAGTCAAGCAGAAGGAGAAGGAATGAAAAGAGATTGACTGTAATTGGTAACCTATAAGTTAAGGAGTAAAATCCCCACAAGTACAGCATAAAATAAGAAAAAGAGAGAGAAGGATATGCATCTGTATGCTCAGTTACTCAGAACATAGCCCACAGAAAATGTAAGAAACTCAAGCATAGAATTAACTGTCAAGAATAGGTTGGCTGAAAAATCTATAGTAATAAAATAAATAAAGGAAAATCACTATAGTTGTAAGAAATACCTCGAGCATCTCTTCATCAATCTCTGGTGGGTCATTAGATGGAATTTCAATATGACTGAAATCCTCCATGGATTTTAGACCACTAATAAATGAAGACTCGGCTTTGTAAATTTCATCAACATTAAATTCTCTTCCGTCTTCTGAGATAATTACTGCATTGGCATCCTCCACAGAAGCCCTTTTAGGTGGCAGAGTATAATAGGGTACTTTACCTAATAACAAAACGGTGAGATGACTTGCAAATAACTAACAAATTGACAACATTGATAAGGGATAACTTGTCAACTGTACCTTCATTCCAGTCATGAAGCACTATTTTTGCAGCAGCTTCAACATCAACTATACCACCCTTTTTCAATTTACCACGGAGTGTAGCAAGTTTTTGAAGGAAATCATCAACTGAAGCAAAGCTTGGAATCTTGTACAGGGAGAGCAATTTCTCGCGTGGGCAAAGACTGAGGATTTCCTTAACTGAAGAAAAAAAATGGAATAAGACACTGCACAGATGCACTTCTAGACACATGAATAAATGATACTGGCTTTCTGTAAGATATAGTATCAGCATAGTAAACCAAGAGAGTACCACAACTAGCATGAATAGAAGATCTGGCTCGAATAATGAAGAAACAAGATAGCACCTACCAGGGGTGATTACATCTTCCATTTTCTCAACTCTTTTGCAGTTGCGAAGGGCTACAGACACACCACTGTTGGAAGACTTGAGCATCACAACACCAGGACAATCCAACAACTTCACCTTCCTGTCTAATTGAACTTCTTGCATTGATCTAGTAACCCCTGGAGTAGAACCAACATTAACCACACGGGACCTCTTCAAGCTGTTAATTAGACTGCTCTTGCCAACATTAGGAAGGCCCACAATACCAACAGTAATTGCCAGCTTGAGCTGCAAGCAAACCAATCGTAAAAATTATATGAACCATGGAACAAAACATAACAAGAGATACAACTCCGCAGGTCTATATAAATAGTTACAAAACCACTATAAAATTGGAAGCATCAAAGCAAAAGAAACTAGATAACAAAGATAAAAAGATCATCAGACACAGGTGATTATCAAAATATCAGGATGAGGTTGATTGAATAAATACACTGGATACAGTATGAAAGTTGAAACAGACAGATTTAGCTATGTCCATATAGAAAATTTAGGTGTCTGTACTGAAAATATTAAAAAAAATCATTAACTGTCTATCTATGTTAATATGCCTTTCAGGAAACTGGAAAAAAAGGCAAAATAATTCATGAAATCAGGCAAAATATGCCTTTCATGAAACTGGAAAAAAAGGCAAAATAATGCATGAAATCAGGCATATAAGATGCTGTTAAGAATTGGTGCAATTTTCAACAGTTATATGCATATAGCTTATGTAAGTAAGAAAACAAGAAATCCTATAAAACAACCAAGCAGTGGAACTCGTGACTGAAGCTAGATAAATACAGGCAAACAAAACGGACTCCAATCATCTCAATAAAACACAAAGATCAGTTACCTCATGACTCCTGGAATAATTTTTCAGTAGTTTAATTAGATTCTCAGCACCAAGACAATCACTGGTTTGTGAGACATTGCTTGTTTTCTCATGCTTTGATGATTTCCATCCCAGCTTGGTCCTCTGCTCTTGAGTATTGCACTTGAATGCAACAGTTGGCAATTCTTCCCTTAGATATGTAAGCCACTTCTCTACCGACTCCTTTGGGACAAGATCTACAACCCACACAATATTTACCTTCAGATGCAGAAAGACAAGGAAAGATCACACCAGTTTCACTAAAGTCAACAAAAGTTGCACCATACCTATCTTATTGAGAAGCAGCACTATTCGTTTAGTTGCATCAGCCTTCCTAACCATCTTTTCCATGTCAATGCAACGAGTGCCCACTGGGTCCCTTGCATCAAGAACCTCGAGTATAACATCTGAAGCGTCGATGACTTTAACCAACTCCTTATAAAAGGCCCTCTCTGAATGATCTAGAGACACATTCAACAGCTTTAGTGAATAATGTATATGCAAGCAGCAAGGCAATACAAATCAGCAATGGAAAAAAAGAAACTAACCATTGGTTATAGGCATTGCGAAAGAAGCACTCTCCTTTGCTGCATCCTTCTCTGCAAACTCACTGCCCTGTGCAGAAGCTGCAGCTACCAAATTAGCAATATCTTCATCCTCAGGCAATCCAAGCTTTCTCTTCCTAGCCTGAAAGAAGGGACACAATATATTATCATTGTTCAACACGCACAGAAGAAAAGAAGTATGTATGCTTATGAAAATACAGAGTAATCATAAAGGAAACCTAAAGAATGAAAAAAAACACTGCATTGCCTACCATAGATAATTAAGGTGAATGGTTACTGGAGACCAACAGGTATCCTGGTGCCCAGCAAATTACATGCTTCTGATGGAGCGAATTTGTGGTGCTACAAACAAACTTTATAACAATTATCATACCAATCCTTACGGTAAGGAGCTTGATATATGTTTCAACCATCCACGGACCCACATTTTAATTTCTGCCTTCAGCAACATCTCAGCTTACCGATGATACAAAAGGCAATGAATAACCTCATCGACAGGAAATAAAAGAAATAAACGATCATCCAACTAGGCAGAATCATCTAAAACTATGTAAGGATGAGTAATCATTAGAAGCTGTGCATACTGAAATACAACAATACGAAGTGGATTCAGGCTATACATACCATCAAACACTAAGAATTAGCAGCACACTAAGGAACCTGAACGGAACAGGCGCTTACCCTCTCCTTGCGAGCCTCCTTCTTGAGCTCGAGCTCCTTGACAGCCTGCGCGCGACGGACCTCGAGGGCCTTGAGCTCCTGCTCCTTGAAGGGCCACTCGTTGGGGATCCCGGGGTCCTTCTCGACCTTGCTCTTGTGGTTCTTGCCGTCCTTCCTGGCCTCCTTGCGCTTCTTGCGGTGGTGCTCCTTCACCTTGCGCAGCACCTTGTGTTTCGCCTTAAGCGTGACTCGCTTGCTCTTGCTCTTCTTGCTTTTCTTCACCATCTTGCCGCCGCTGCTGGGGTGATGGGAAGAAGAGAGCCGGTGGAGGGAGAAGAGTAGGGGTACCGGGCACGGGTCTGTTGGCTGGTGCGGCTGCGGGGGAGGTGATAGGGTTTTGGAGGTCGACGGCTGGGGCTTCAAGTCGGCGACCGCGGTGAGGTTGGAGGAAGGAGGCGGAGCGCTCCGGCCGCCGCCCGCGAAGAGGAGGAAGGGAGGGCGCGTGGGGGCTGGCAGCTAGGGTTTTCCGCTTTGGGTGCTCTTTCTATATGACGCGGTTTAAACAAACAAACGGTCGAGATTTCCTGTGATTCACGATCTGACGGCCGGTAAATTGTAACTTTTGTGAAGGCTTCGTAAAAACCCTCACCAATAATACATTTACAGCTCGTTTGGTTTGAGGGAGTTGGACGGAGGGATTGGGAGTTGGAAGGTGGGAGACTTAACTCCTGATTGTTTGGGTGGAATCTTTACTATTAAAAGGATGCGGTGTGATCGTAGGTCGTTCTCGAACATTAAACATTAATAATACATTTACAGCTCGTTTGGTTTGAGGGAGTTGGAGAGAGGGATTGGGAGTTAGAAGGTGGGAGACTTAACTCCTGATTATTTGGGTGGAATCTTTACTATTAAAAGGATGCGGTGATCGTAGGTCGTTCTCGACCATTAAACATTAAAGCAATCTAGGTCATACAATTTACATTCTACGAAAGGCATATATACACATCGTTCTTTACGAAAGGCAATCAATGCTACAATCAAGGAAAATCAAAAGGAAATCTATACAATTAATCACACATCCTTTACCGGAAAATCAAAAATAATCTTTACAATTAATCACACACCCTCACGGAAAGGCTAATTAAATGGAAAACTACAATCAAATCGTTACAATTAATCACACACCATCACGGAAAGGCTACAAACAAACTCAACCCCGTTGGTTGTTTACTTTTTGACTTTGTCGACAGACTCAACCCCGTGTTCGATTGACAACAAAGGCTGAATACAAGTAGATCACCTACACGCAGCTATGATTTCTATTTTTTATTGTATGTTGGATAGATCTTAAAAGAAAACTTATACAATGTCTGTATGTATTGTTCAACAAAAATTAACACAAATCTAGATTTATAATGGTCTAGATGTCATTCAGTTGTATATAATCCAAATTTTGGTTTGCCCCGAGAAGCGCTGTCATCGGTTTAATTGTTGATGCAAATAAACTGGAGCCTGTTAGTAGTTGGTTTACAAGGTAGGCTATATCCATGATTGAAAGTCTTGTACGTAAACAGAGCATAATATGGAAGTATTTGGATCTGTTAATCAATATAGCATAATCCCGTATCAAAATAAAACGGAAATATCTTTTGGCCCAACAACTACCAATATAAATAGAGAAAATAGAGATTACCTATTACTTTTCTCGCTATTCAACCCTAACCACCAGTCCAACACAACGACGAATCCCCATTGGCGACAAGGTATGATCCGAGTCCATGCGCACTCAAATTCCTCACCAAGGCCTTTGTCTCCCTCTATCCCATGCCCATCAACGCCGCATCCTAGAATCCATCATGCTAGGGAAGCAGGGGATCCGTAGCTACGACATTGCATGACACATAGGGGATTGCTGCTGCGAGGGAGAGCGGGCGCCGCTAGCCCCGGTTGTGGCAGCAACTAGGTCCTCGCGGAAGGCAGTGGTTGCATGGCTTGATATGCGCCATCACCTGGTCCTTCGGCACAAGCGCCAAGAATGTCTTGAGGACCAACGCCGATTCAGGGCATGGGATGGGGACATGTGGGAGTAGGTGGATGGGGCAGGATCGGTGATTTTGGGAGTTGGTGGGCCGTGGAATTGTGCGGTAATGTCATGGGAGATGAGGCGAGGTGTCAGCTGTGGGAGGCAATGAAAGGGAGCAGCAAGAGGGAGAAAGCGGTGGCAAAAGCGATGCCATGGGATGATGAGAGCGACCCGGCGAAGGAGACAATGGATTATGGATAGAAATTGGGAAACGACACGAGTAGAGAGAGAGTGAGAGGATTTTGGTCTGTTTTCTGATGCGCTAGCGTATTTTACTCGTGTAGTCCATTCTGTAAGTTGTGTCACGCTGTGAAAACATCGACATGTACGTGAGCTGGCTAACAAACCCGCACCGGTGCAGCATTAGCATACATCTAGAATTATCTCTCACGTCAGTCCATAAATCTAATTTACACAGAGGTAGGTTCGTCCTACAAAAATTTCGTTCCGATTTTATTTGGACTATTTTGCCCATGGTTATTCGAGAATATTACAAGAGGTGCCACCGCTAAGTGACAAACCCTGTCACCACATGGCGCCCGTAGGCCTCGCCTCCTCTGGCTTGAGCGTTGCACGCTCACGACCTTGAACGCCTAGGCCCATGGTCCTTGCCGCTACGAAGCTCCTCCGGTCCCCGCCGCCAAGGACCGCCGCCGTAACTCGCCTTCACGCGCTCCTCTGACTCCTCTCGCCTCCAATCGCCATCACACCAGCCACGCTACTCGACCCCGACCCTACAGGATGTAACGATGAGGCGTCTGGTGGTGGGGTCTGGGTCGACAAGGACGTGCTCCTAGCGGCAACGTCTGGTGGCAGGGTCCGGGTCGACGAGGTTCGAGCGACGCGAGGCGAGTCATGAGGGCAAGGGGATCTCGGACGCGTGCTCGCGTGAAGAGGGGATTCGCTTGGGGAAGACACGGAGTTAGGCGAGGTTGGAGGCGGGGAGGAGGCGCTCGGGTGCGAGAGGAAGCGAACAGGTGGTGGATCACGAGCAAGGAGGCAGGCGTCAGATTGGAGATTGAAGCAGAGGAGGGAGAAGGTGCGGGATCGACCGGTGTGTGTCCTCGTGTGCGTGGTGTGTGTCTAATACACTGAAATCTTCCCTCGGTGAAACCTTCTGTCTGCAAAATTTACTGATTCATCACTCTGAACCGTCATCTATTTCGTCTTCAATTCCTCCCATGTTTCCTGTCGGCGACTCCGCTTTCCCCTTCCGGTGGTGGTGGACCGGAGAGGCGTGCGAACGCGGCCACCTAGTGCCGATGCCGGTGCGTGAGATCCTGAGATCCAACGGATCGACATGCACGCGACATACTCAAAGGTCGACGCTAGCCTACAATGACCATTAATATGGGCACATGTTGCGGACATGCCATATTGCCATGGGGTGCAATGATATTGGGACTGTTCTTCTACATTTGGAAGAGAGTACTATCAAAATATCAAAAATTAGGAGGGGGCCGTATAATAACTAATTTAAGGGAAGAAAGGATGAAACATGCATTTTCTGTTCAATATCGTATTAACGTAATTTTGATTTAAGCTAGGTGCACTTATGATAGAGAGTAAGCATACTATATCTATTCTCTTTTAAGTAAGTTTAATGTGCATATACCATCAATAAAAAAGATTGATCTGCGTGTTATTTCCTTGCTATCTAATTTTTAATAGCATTGTTTACTGAATAACGAACGGCGAATGAACATTCTTAAGGTGTCATGTACTCATATGAAGTCGGTACCGGGGCCTCGCATCGTTCCCAGGGGAGCGGCTCATGGAAAATCCTAGCCACCGTTGTCACTCCCCATCCACCTCCGATCATCCCCGCCGCCATCAAACGACGTCGCCGGCAAAGACTGTGTGGCTAACGACGGTGTCAGGATCTCATCCTGTCACGAGGCGGCGTCGGCAGGGGCCTCCTCTCCTCGCGTGTTGGGATCTCCTAGCTGGTAAGTGCGGACACGGACGGAAAGCCGTGGCGGAGGAGAAGGTAGCCGGTGGCGGCCCCGAATCTTGGCGAGACAAGAGCCGGGCGACCACAGATCCCGCGGTTCGGTAATGAAATGGTCGTGAGGGCGGCATGGTAGCCTGTTCTAGGTGCTCCCACTTGTAGCCATCGGCTAATTGAGCCTGCGCCAACCATCGCATTGGCGGCCAGGGTGGTCTGGTCGATGGCAGGTGGCATTCTTGGGATGACACAGTAACTTGTAACTTGTGATCTTTATATAATAAGTTGCTGGCAATATCACCGTTCTTATAGTTTTGCTTTAGTATAGTTAAAGTGCCGATGAAAGAAGTTGGCGACTGAATAGCTATTTGTCGTCGTATGAATGGAAATCATGTGGCTTCATGTTTAATATCATTTTTTAATTTAAAATAATTGTTTAAAATATATGTATCTATTTTTAATTTTATTCCGTAACAACGCACGGGCATTCAGCTAGTTAGAGTTAAGTATGGAATGAGAATGGGAGTTCACGGTAAATTCTCACAAATCTCTTACCTAGGAGAGGGCAGGTAGTGGAAAAGGAAATGGCATTAAAATCCCAAATTATTTTTCAGAGGTTGCCAAACATGTTGTTAAGCCTTGCTTGGTACTAGAGTTTTTGTGGGGATAATCTCCACCAAACCCCAAATTACTATTTATTTTTAAAATATATTTGATATATTTGGTACTAGAGTATTGAACGAGTTTAATCACTGCTTATCCCACTTTTCCCCAAATTTTAGTGTATTTTTCTCAATACCCAATATTCTACCCATACCTAGTGGATTGTGGATGGGGTTTCATGGGGATTGGGTGAAGGTAGAGGTTTCATCCAATACTCTAGTGGATTATCCCCACAAAAACTCTAAGACCAAACAAGTTCTTAGATGGAACTCAAGGTTCAGAAAACAATTTGGCCAAGTTTCTTTCTGGGGGAAACCAAAAAAGGGACCATGTTCGTGATATTTGTTACTCATAGAGGAGTGTCCTTTTTATTAAATTATTCAAATATGATCAAGGACCATGAAATTGAACGGGTTAGAGGTACTATAACTTGTTAAAATTGTGCTAGTTCGTTCTCCAAAACCAAGCAGTTTCCTAATTATCTCTAAGAAAAGCAAACTTCTAACTTTCAGGTAATTGACTACGATGAAACATTACATCAAACAAAGAACACCAAAAATATTTTTGGTCTATTCCTTTAAGGAAATGAATGGTAAAAATTACCTATGCAAGTTAAGTATTGAACAAATAGAAAAAACATGTAATTTCTCCACATATAAAAGATGGTGGCCACGTGATTTCTCCATATTCCAAAGCTCTCTCAGGCTCACCTACAGAAGTCATACACTTGCATTCAACATTCAATCAGCAATTTCTCAAATGAGAATATATGAAAATAAGCAACAAATTTTAGAGTTACCAAACTTTGCAAGTAGAGAATACCTTTTGGACTTCATTTTTTATCTACATGTTGATCTTCAAACATAACTTTCCACTTTAACTGCGATAATGCTCTTTCCTTTCCCTCCTGCATAAAACAATGTTCAACATTGTTTCCAGTCACAACCTTTAGAACAAAAAATGTCAAGGTTCGCTACTTTTGCTCTCGTAAAGCATTTTTAAGCAAGCAAAACCAACCGTTGTAAACAAAATTCAAGAATAGAATCTTTATAGTGGAAAAACAATGTCCTTTTCTTATTCAAAGCCATAGATGTGTCATGCATGACCAATATTTGGTGAGATAAAAACAAGTGAATACAGGTTCTTAGCGAAAAAATCTTAATTAGCGTGTGAACCTTTAAAGAAAACATATTATTAATAAAATTTAGAGCATACACAAAAAATGGATATCAGAATGTACGAGAACATGTTATATTTATGTAGCATTCAGAACAAAGGGAGAAACATAATAAACAAAACTTACCTGTCACTTGGAAGTAGCCCCACTTCAATGCTGAAAAACCATAAGCTAATGTAGATCATAGTCAAGAATTTAGCAAACCAATGAAAGTGTAGTTATGTTCTTAATAGCATGACTTTGCAAGGGCATAGAACTCACTGATAGTCTTTATAACGGCATAAAAGGTTTCTAACCCAACCTAAAACGTTTAGTAATGTTCGGCATTTGTTCCAGAACTTACAATAAACATTGGTTGTTCGAGAACATACAACAGAACATCACATTAATCAGTGAAACTATGCATAAATTTTGCCTAATTGTAACATCAACAGAGTTAACAACATGAAAATTACATTCAGTGCATATACCAACATGTGTAAGCCTCAGTTTGAGGGCATGGAAACCACATCGAATGCACAAATTACAGTTATCATTCCGATAAAAACATGAGCAAGTCAAACCAGAGTTAAGCAGGAAGTTTTCTCCAAGACCTCAGCGGCATAGTAAATCAAAATTTTCTACGGATGCGAACAGAGGGAAAGCCAAGATCTAATCTAGGAGATGCAAACAACGATAAAGATTGGATTAGATCTTCATACCCTTGAAGATTCATACCGTGAGCGTTCATCGAACGTGGGTGATGTAGTCGTTTCCGCTTCTCTTCCTCGCGATCCGATCCGATCTAGCACCACAAGTGGCGGTGCCTCCGTGAGATGCACACGTGCAGCACCTCGACGTCTCCTCCTTCCTCGGACCAGCAAGTATGGTGGAGAGACGGATTGGATCTACAACACGACGGCGTGGTGTATATGGTGGAGAGTTTCTGCAGCAGGGCTTCGCCTACACGCAGTCAGGAGGGACAGAGAGAGGACGGCAACAATGCGGCTAGCTTTGGAGGGGAAGGTGTGGGGGGTGGTGCGCCCCCAGCCCTCTTTATATAGAGGGGTGGGGCGGAAACCCTAGCCCCCTCCCCCCAAGCCAAGGCCGGCGGCCAAGGAGGAGGAGTGGGGGGCAAGGAACCCCCCCCCCTTCTAGAAGCTCTATCTAGAGTTTAAACTCTCTTGGCCGGCTGGGCCCTATGGGGCCTTGTGCCCCTGGCCCAATGCGTCCAGGGCACTCCCTAATAGGCCCATGCCCCCTCCCTTCCGGAAGGTTCTAGAAGCTTTCGGTACAATATCGATTAACCCAGAACAATTCCGAACTCCAAAAACTGCACTGCCTTATATGAATCTTATTCTCCGGACCACTCCGGAACCTCTCGTGATGTCCCGGATCCCATCCGAGACTCGAACAAAAACTCATAAACCAATTATCCAATCTATCCTAGTGTCGAGACACGTTATGTGTGACCCTGGGTTCGAGAATATGCGAGACATGATCTTCTATCAATAATCAACGGCAGGGTTTGGAAACCCATATTGACTCCACACATTCATCGATGATCATATCGGATGAACCACGATGCCGATTCAATCAATCCCATATATATATTCCATTTCTCGCGATATTTTACTTGCGAGATTCGATCGTCGATGCATGGTATCTAGTTCAATCTCGTTCACAAGAAGTACTTTACTCATTCGTAATCCGATATCACTTTGTGATTAACTCCTTAACCACATGCTTGCAAGCGGTGTTGATATCGATTAACGAGTGGGCCCAAGTATATCTCTCAACTTGGAGGGACAAATCCCATCTCGATACATACAACCCAATGTATACTTTCCGATCACCGAGAGACACCTTTATGACCACCTCTCATAGTTTGACGTTTGATGACCTCAAAGCTTTCTTCCGATACTGTGGAGTTGTATTATCTCATGGTCTAAGGAATGCAATATTTGACATAAGAAAAGCCGCAAAGACGAACACGATGACACGATCTAATTGCTTCGCTTAGTTTGGGTCGCCTTTGAAGGAATATGCCACGAGAGGCAATAATAAATTGTTTATTATGTGTATTCCAAGTATATGATAGATGTTTATTTTGCATGCTATAATTGTATTAATACGGAACGTTAATACATGTGTGTTTAATAAACAAGCGAGAAAGTTCCTAGTTAAGCCTCTCTCATAAACTAGCTCGTTGATTAACAAGATGATCAAGGTTTCGATCATGGACATTGGATGTTGTTAATAAGGATCACAACATTAGTGTAATGATGTGATGAACATTCATCCAAGTATAGCATTACGATCAAAGTCATTGAGTTTATATTGCTATAACAACTTACAGTGATCCTAATCCTTAGACCATGAGATCATGTCAATCACTAACAGGAAGAGTTTCTTGATAACATCAAACGTCACACAATAACGGTGATTATAAAGATGGGTTGAACTAATAAAGTGTTATGTTGAGGCTCATGGATCAAGAGTGGAATTTGTTCATCCCGATGACGGATAGATATACTCTGGGCCCTCTCGGTGATATCACATTGATTAGCTTGCAAGCAAGTGATTTGATCACTAGAATGTTATATCACGGGAGCGAGAAAGAGTGCATGTCGATAGAGATCAAACTAGGTATGGAGATACCGATGATCGAATCTCGGACATGTAATATATCGTGAGACAAAGGGATTAAGATACTAGCGTAAAAGGTTCCGACGATCACAAGAAAGTCATCGTTGAATGTGTGGGAGTCGAGATGGGTCTCGGATCCGCTCGATTATTGATCGAGAGGGTCTCGATCATGTCCGCATTATTCACGAACCGTGGTGACACATAAGAGACACCGACATCCAATTGGAGCAAAAGTTTCATGCGAAAGAATAAACAAGCGCAGAATTTATTTCACTAGATACCAAACAGGTTTTGGTGAAATTGCATAAAGTGGTTATGCATGTGAAATAGAATTCTAGCAAGGGGTTATTTGTGAATGTTTGTCATTAAAGTAATTGACAAAATTCTGAATAAAATAAAAGAGTTTTATTTAATGAGAGTTTGCATTAAATTTGGTGGAAATTTAATGGGATTTTGAGTGGGATTTTGAGTGGACTTTGAAGGGTCATTTTGTGAGTGGAGTGTCCACCCACATGATGAGGGGAGGGCAGCCCCATGCCAGCCACCCCTTGGGGTTCCCTCCTCCTATAAAGGCCCTCCTCTCACTTCTCACTCACACCTCCTCGTGAAGGATCTCTCTCCTCTAGAATTTATCCCCATGGTCTCGGACTAGCGAGATACATGTTCCGGTGGCTTTTCGGCAAGAAAGAGTTGTGCTTCCGCTGCATCGCTGGGCGAGGCGGAGGTTGCTCGGTGCCTCGAGCGTGTGTGCGAGCAACGGATCTGGCCACGATTTCTTGGCGCTAGGACTTCCTCTCGATCTTGAGATCGGCAGAGATCGTCTACATCAACCACGAGTTTGGACTCGTTAAGCTGTCGGTCTTCAAGGGTATGTTCTCTACGGATATACATCCGCCCGTTGTTTATATCTAGTATAAATAGATCTTGGTATATAGTTCACATCGTAGGAAAATTTTGTTTTCTATCTGCGAACCCTTCATGGTATCGAGCCGGATCTGCGTAGATACTTTACGGGTAGTACACATATGAGTATGTGGGCGATGATGATCATGTTGTTGCTCCTTTCTTGTGATTTTGGATATTGGTGGCATAGTGGGATGAAGCGGCCCGGACAAACTTTACATGTCCTCGCATGAGACCTGTTCCACGCTTGACATGCAACTAGTTTGCATAAGTGGCTAGCGGTGTCATCTCTCCTACTATAGTCAATATCTATTTTGCAAGCGAGTTGTCAACAATTTGATTATCCTCGTTGTGGTTCATGTTAAATAGTAAGAACGGTTCTATCTCAAAGCCCTCACCACGTAAAACTTGCAATGGATAAATTAGAAGCGTCTAGTTTAGATTGTTCTGGGCTAGTGTTATGATATGGTAGTGTTGTAAGTAGAAGTATGAGATGATACTCTTACAACACATAGCGTAAAACCCATAGATTGTGGATTTACACATATAGGTATGATAGTGATCATACCACGATGCACATGATAGAGATCATCTGGAACCATATAATTTCACTATTAAACATATGATGTTTGATTGCATCTTATATTGCTTGTTTAGCGCTTTGTTAAGCATAATAAGATGATCCTCATTTTAAATATCAAGATAAGAATGTGTTCTCCCTTTAGTATGCACCGATTATGTTTTCGCTCCAAGACATCACGTGATGATCGGGTGTACTTGGATCCTCGACCATACTTGGTGTAAGACAGTTACACTTAAAATACTAAGGTTCTAACTTGGCGAGCCTAGCATGCAGACATGGCCTCGGAACACAGATCAAAGGTTAAGCATGAGTCATATAGTTGATATGATGCCCATTTGATGCTCGCCTTTGAAGCTATACACTCACGTGATGATCGGACTTGGTGTAGTGGATTTGGTTCATGTAATCACCAAAAGGACACGAGGGATGTCGCTTTTGGGGAGTTCATTCGTAATATAGATTAGTTGAACTCAATCTATCATACACTTAGTCTAAACTTTACAAATTACATTGTAGATGGCACCACCGCTTTTAATTTCAATGCGTTCATGGAGAAGAGAAACTAGCAACGAACGTAGCAACTTTCTTGAATGGGCCATGAATTTGAGGATTCTCTCTCTGCACAAAAGCAATATGTGCTAGAAGCGCGTTAGGCCCCCACCTTTGATGATGCCTGACGAGGAGAAGAATGTCTATCGGACTCGTCGGAGGACCACAACTTAGTTCATTGCGGCATATTGTATGGGCTAGAGCGGAACTTCAAAGCGTTTGAAAACGGCAATGCTTTTGATACAATGGGTGAGTTGAAAATGATTTTGACACACATCTTTCAGAGAAACTACAATGCTTGAGAAAAGTTCTTTATTGTCATGATGGAAGAACACTCCGTTAGTGAGCATGTACTCAAGATGTCGAGTTACGCCGATAAGCTTGTGTCCTTGGGAATAACGATTCCCATTGACTTAGGCATCCATCGTGTTCTGCGGTCTCGCCACCTAGCTATAAGAGCTTCGTGATGAACTATAATATGCAAGGCATGAAGAAGTCTCTCCCGAGCTTACGCCAATGCTTAAAAGCTGAAGTGGAGATCAAAAGGAACATCAAGTGTTGATGATCAATAGGAACACTGGTTTCAAGAAAGACAAGAAGGAAAAGCGGAAGGAAGAGGCGGCAAGCCTTGTCGCCTGAAAAGAAACCGAGTTGGACCTAAGTCCGATACCGAGTGCTACTATTGTAAGGGGATCCCATTGGAAGCCTAAGCGCCCCAAGTCGGCGCATAAGAAGGCGGCAAGGCAAACAAAGGTATATATGATATACATGTTATTGATGTGTACTTGACTAGTGCTCGCAGTAGCACACAGGTATTTGATAATTCGGGTTGCTAATATTTGTAACTTTCGAATCGAAAGCGACCTAGCAAGGGTGAGTCGAGGTCAAGATGTCGGCAATGGATCAAACGTTGATGTGATCGCCGCCTAACGCTACCTCTCCACTTCGTCGGGATTAGTTATAAACTTAAATAAATTATTTGGTGCCTGCTGAGCATGAACATTGTATCTGGATCATGTTTGATGCAAAGTGGTTTTTCATTCAAATCGAGAACAATGGTTGTTCCATTTATATGAATGAAATCTTTTATGGTCATGCACCAATGTTGAATGGTTTATTTCTTGGATCTCGATGATAATGTTACACATATTCATAATATTGATGCTAAAAGGATTAAACTTAGTGATGATATATCCGCATATATGTGGCAATCGTCTAGGTCATATTGGCATTAAGCATGAAGAAGCTCCATTCGGATGGACTTTTAGAATCACTTGATTATGAATCATTTGATACATGTGAGCCATGCCTTATGGGCAAGATGACTAGAACGCCGTTTTCGGTTCAATGGAGCAGGCGGATTTATTGGAAATCATACATTCAGATGTATGTGGTCCAATGAGTGTGTCGTAGGTGGATATCGTTATTTTGTTACTTTCACGGATGATTTGAGTAGATACGGTTATATCTACTTGATGAAACACAAGTGAAACCTTTGAAAAGTTCAAGGAATTTCGAATGAAGTGGAAAATCATTGTAATAGAAAGATCAAATTTCTACGATGCGACCGTGGAGGTGAGTATCTAAGTTACGAGTTTAGCACTCACATGAAAGAGTGTGGAATTGTTTCACAACTCACACTGTAGGAACACCACAAATGAAATGGTGTGTCGAACGTCGTGTCGTACTTTATTAGATATGGTTCGATCTATGATGTCTCCGACGGACTTGCCGTTGTCATTTTGGGGTTATGCACTAGAAGCTGCATTCACTTTAAATCGGGCACCATCTAAATCCGTTGAAACGACACCGTATGAATTGTGGTTTGAAACAAACCTAAGTATCATTCTTAAAGTTTGGGGTTGCGATGTTTATGTGAAGAAACTTCAACCGGATAAACTCGAACCCAAAGCGGAAAAATCGTCTTCATAGGATACCCTAAAGAAACTATTGGGTATTCCTTCTATCATGAATCCGAGGGCAAGGTTTTGTTGCCAAGAATGGATCCTTTCTAGAGAAAGAGTTTCTAGCGAAAGGTGTGAGTAGTCGGAAGGTAGAACTCGAAGAGGTTATGGAACCTTCTCTTCAAAGTATGGCGAGTAGCGCAGTCGGAAGTCGCTCCCGAGTTGGCTCCACATTGAAGAAGGAACTAATGATAATGATCATGAAACTCGAAGAGAGTACTACCGAACCTCGCAGTCAAACAGACGGCGTAGCTCCCGGCTGTCTGGAAATCTGTCATAAATTTCATGGTTGATGAAAATAATGACCTGCGACGTATGAAGAAGCGATGATGAGCAGGATTCCAACAAATGGTTAGAAGCCATGAAATCCGAGATGGAATCCATGTATGAAAATCAAGTTTGGAACTTGGTGGAATTACCTCACGGCCGAAAGGCCGTGGAGAACAAATGGATTTTCAAAAGGAAAGCGTCTCGATGGTAATGTGACCATCTATAAAGCTCGACTTGTCGCAAAGGGGTTTCGACAAATTCAAGGAGTTGACTACGATGAGACTTTCTCTCCGTAGCGATGCTAAAGTCGATTAGGATTATGTTAGCAATTGCTGCATATTTCGATTATGAAATATGGCAGATGGATGTAAAAACCGCGTTTCTCAATGGTAATATTGAAGAAGAGTTGTATATGATACAACCAAAGGGTTTTGTCGATCCTAAGGATGCTAACAAGGTGTGCAAGCTTCAGCGATCCATCTATGGATTGAAGCAAGCATCACGAAGTTGGAATCTCCTTTGATGAGGTGATCAAAGAGTTTGGATTTGTCCAAACTTATGGAGAAGCTTGTATTTACAAGAAAGTGAGTGGGAGCAATGTGGCATTTCTGATACTATATGTGGATGACATATTATTGATCGGAAATGATATAGAACTTTTAAACAGTGTTAAAAGTTATCTAAACAGCAAATTTTCAATGAAGGACCTAGGTGAAGCATCTTACATATTAGGCATAAAGATCTATAGAGATAGATCTAGGCGCCTAATAGGGCTATCAAAGTACATACCTTGATAAGATTTTAAAGAAGTTTAAAATGGACGGAAGTAAGAAGGGTTCTTACCTATGTTGCAAGGCAAGACATTGAGTAAGACTCAAAGTCCGGCGGAAGAAAGAGATAATGGACAAAGTCCCTATGCTTGACCATAGGCTCTATAATGCACGCCATGCTATGTACAAGACCGGATGTGGCACGCTATTAGTTTGACTAGTAGGTACCAATCGGATCCGAGTTGAACATTTGGATAGCGGTCAAGAATATCCTTAAGTACTTGAGAAGAACTAAGGATATGTTTCTTGTATCTGAGGTGAAGAAGAGCTCGTCGCTAAGTGTTATGTCGACGCTAGCTTTGACACCGATCCGGATGACTCTAAGTCTCAATCCGGATACGTATTTCTCATGAATGGCGGAGCGGTTAGTTGGAGGAGCTCCAAACAACTGTGGTAGCGGGATCAACAACGGAGGCGAATATGTTCTTTGCTTGAGCGGCTCAGAAGCGATTTGGATGAAGGAGTTCATATCCGAACTAGGAGTTGTGGCAAGCGCATTGGACCCAATGGTGATCTATTGTGACAACAATGGTGCCATTGCCAATGCCAAAGAGCCAAGGTCTCACAAGCATTCCAAGCATATTAGCGCGGTTTCACTCCATCCATGAGCATGTCAAGGATGGAGATATAAAGATTTAGAAGTACATACGGATCTCAATGTAGCAGATCCGATTGACTAAAACTCTCCCTAGAGCAAAACATGATCAACACGAACTCAATGGGTGTTAGATATATCACTATGTAACTAGATTATTGTCTCTAGTGCAAGTGGGAGACGAAGGGAATATGCCACGAGGCAATAATAAATTGTTTATTATGTGTATTCCAAGTATATGATAGATGTTTATTTTGCATGCTATAATTGTATTAATCTGAAGCGTTAATACATGTGTGTTTAATAAACAAGCAGAAGTTCCTAGTTAAGCCTCTCTCATAAACTAGCTCGTTGATTAACAAGATGATTAAGGTTTCACGATCATGGACATTGGATGTTGTTAATAACGGGATCACAACATTAGTGTAATGATGTGATGAACATTCATCAGTATAGCATTACGATCAAAGTCATTGAGTTTATATTGCTATAACAACTTTAAGTGATCCTAATCCTTAGACCATGAGATCATGTCAATCACTAACAGGAAGAGTTTCTTGATAACATCAAACGTCACCGTAACGAGGTGATTATAAAGATGGGTTGAACTAATAAAGTGTTATGTTGAGGCTCATGGATCAAGAGTGGAATTTGTTCATCCCGATGGCGGATAGATATACTCTGGGCCCTCTCGGTGATATCACATTGATTAGCTTGCAAGCAAGTGATTTGATCACTAGAATGTTATATCACGGAGCGAGAAAAGAGTGCATGTCGAACGAGATCAAACTAGGTATGGAGATACCGATGATCGAATCTCGGACATGTAATATATCGTGAGACAAAGGGATTAAGATACTAGCGTAAAAGGTTAAACGATCACAAGAAAGTCATCGTTGAATGTGTGGGAGTCGATTATGGGTCTCGGATCCCGCTTCGATTATTGATCGAGAGGGTCTCGATCATGTCCGCATTATTCACGAACCGTAGGGTGACACACTTAAGAGACACCGACATCCAATTGGAGCAAAAGTTTCATGCCGAAAGAATAAACAAGCGGAATTTATTTCACTAGATACAAAACAGGTTTTGGTGAAATTGCATAAAGTGGTTATGCATGTGAAATAGAATTCTAGCAAGGGTTATTGTGAATGTTTGTCATTAAAGTAATTGACAAAATTCTGAATAAAATAAAAGAGTTTTATTTAATGAGAGTTTGCATTAAATTTGGTGGAAATTTAATGGGATTTTGAGTGGGATTTTGAGTGGACTTTTGAAGGGTCATTTTGTGAGTGGAGTGTCCACCACATGATGAGGGAGGCAAGGGGCAGCCCCATGCGGCCACCCCTTGGGGTTCCCCCTCCTCCTATAAAGGAGCCCTCCTCTCACTTCTCACTCACACCTCCTCGTGAAGGATCTCTCTCCCCTCTAGAATTTATCCCCATGGTCTCGGACTAGCGAGATACATGTTCCGTGGCTTTTCGGCAAGAAAGAGTTGTGCTTCATTGCATCGCTGGGCGAGGCGGAGGTTGCTCGGTGCCTCGAGCGTGTGTGCGAGCGGATCTTGCTGATTTGCGGCGCTAGGACTTCCTCTCGATCTTGAGATCGGCAAGAGATCGTCTACATCAACCACGAGTTTGGACTCGTTAAGCTTTGTCGGTCTTCAAGGGTATGTTCTCTACGGATATACATCCGCCCGTTGTTTATATCTAGTATAAATAGATCTTGGTATATAGTTCACATCGTAGGAAAATTTTTGTTTTCTATGCTGCGAACCCTTCACCCACCATATCATTCTCCCAATGATATGATCTCATTATTAATTGACAACTCATGTCCATGGTTAGGAAACCTTAACCATCATTAATCAATGAGCTAGTACTTAGAGGCGTACTAGGGACACGTTGTTGTTCACAAACCACACAAGTATTAAAGTTTCCGCTTAATACAATTCTAGCATGGAATATAAACATTATCATGAACAAGAATTATAATAATAACATCTTTATTATTGCCTCTAGGGCATAATTCCAACAGTTCGGCCATGGACTCCGACGACGAGGAGATGTTCGTCGTGTTGTTGGAGGAGGAGATCGCCGGTACCACCAAAGATGCAGAGCACATGCAGATCCTCGCCTCCCTCGCCCGCTTGTACGTGCAGACAGTGACGCCGACGCGTGTAGGTTCAGCGAAGGGTCACCGGAAATGCAAGGCAAGGCAAAGGATGGATGGATCATGCATGGTGTATGCTGACTACTTCGTCAACGAGCCGTTGCACGAAGAGGCCGTGTTTCGGCACTGTTTCAGGATGAGTCGGAAGCTCTTCCTTAAGATCATGGATGCCATCTGTTGGAGGGAATATGCCCTGAGAGGCAATAATAAAGTGTTTATTATGTGTATTCCAAGTATCTGATAGATATTTATTTTGCATGCTATAATTGTTTTAATACGGAAACGTTAATACATGTGTGTTTAATAAACAAATAGAAAGTTCCTAGTTATGCCTCTCTCATAAACTAGCTCGTTGATTAACAAGATGATCAAGGCTTCCTGATCATGGACATTGGATGTTGTTAATAACGGGATCACAACATTAGTGTAATAGTGTGATGAACATTCATCCAAAATATAGCATTACGATCAAAGTCATTGAGTTTATATTGCTATAATAACTTACGAAGTAATCCTAATCGTTATACCATGAGATCATGTCAATCACTAACACCGGAAGAATTTCTTGATAACATCAAACGTCACACTGTAATAGGGTGATTATAAAGATGGGTTCAGAACTAATAAAGTGTTATGTTGAGGCCCATGGATCGAGAGTGAAATTTGTTCATCCCGATGATGGATAGATATACTCTGGGCCCTCTCGGTGATATCACATTGGTTAGCTTGCAAGCAAGTGATTTGATCACTAAAATGTTATATCACGGGAACAAGAAAAGAGTGCATATCAATAATGAGATCAAACTAGGTATGGAGATACCGATGATCGAATCTTGGACATGTAATATATCGCGAAACAAAGGGATTAATATACTAGTGTAAAAGGTTCCGACGATCACAAGAAAGTCATCGTTGAATGTGTGGGAGTCAGTATGGGTCTTTAGATCCCGCTTCTGATTATTGATCCGAGAGGGGTCTCGATCATCTCCGCATTATTCGCGAACCGTAGGGTGACACACTTAAGAGGCACCGACATCGAATTGGAGCAAAAGTTTCATGCCGGAAATAATAACAAGCGCAGGAATTTATTTCACTAGATACCGAAACAGGTTTTCGGGTGAAATTGCAGAAAGTGTTTTTGCATGTGAAATAGAATTCTAGCAAGGGGTTATATGTGAATGTTTGTCATTAAAGTAACTGACAAAACTCTGAATAAATAAAAGAGTTTTATTTAATGCGAGTTTGCATTAAATTTGGTGGAAATTTAATAGCAATTTTGAGTGGGGTTTTGAGTGGAGGGAATTGAAGAGATTTTTGTTAGTGGAGTGTCCACCCACATGAATGAAGGAGGGGAGGGGGTGGCCACCCCCTTGGGTGCCTGTAACATCCCAAAAATACTAAGCTTGGATCATCAATTTCTAATCATCAAAATTAGGGTTAACAAAAACTTTTCTAAATGAAATCATGAATGCATGCATAGGTGTATGCATGGATTTTGAATTCTTTTAAAACCACCTGGTTTGTTTGTTCCATTGCTTGTAAAATGTTTCTTAGGTGAAATAAACATCATCTAAAACATTTCCCACACTTTTCCTAAAGACAAGTAAATCAAAACACATATATGAAATGAATGGTCATTTTGGCCAATTTAACTCCCATGCCTACTTTGGCTATCTCAAACTTTCAGAACCTAACATAAACTTTTCTGGATCTTTGCACCCCTTGAATGTACTCATAACAAGGTATCAAGGCCCACTTTGTGATCATCCAGAAACTTTCAAATGCATAGTTTAAATGATAATTCAAAATTGAATCTTTATCATATGGGAAGATCCCACTTTTTCAAAAACTACTCAAACAAACTCAATTTTCAAAACCCAAGCATCTGCAGACTCACCAACACCAATCTAGCAAACCCACCAAAAATCATTTCAAAATTCAAAACTTGATTTCATGCGGCCATTTCATCAAACAGGTTGCAGACACAAATCAAACAAACATCAAACACTATTGTGAGCAGTGATTCTTGCCTAACTGGTTCCCCATTTAGCTCACACACAACTCAGTAGATCATCTAGGAAGATTAGCGAGGCACTAGCACCACTGTGAGCTTGCCATTGTCATCAATGGTGAACAGCCGAAGCCAACCTTGCCACCCCATAGTCGACAACAAGCTAGGAGCAGCAGCAAGCCTAGCCAGCATGTCCGGGAGGCACCGCCCACCGCCACTCATCGTCCCAGCATGGCGTTGCCAAGCCACGGACCACGCGCACAAGCCGCCCAGACCATGCCGAGCATGCGCGAGCGCCACCTCGACCATCACCCACATCGCCGCCTCGCCACGTGCATACACAATCCCCACCGACCGAGACCGCCAGCATCCCGTTTGCCGCCCGTCAAGACACCGCCGGCCGTCGAAGACGCCGCCTCTGCCGCGCAGAGCACCGCTCGTTTCAGACCAACCCACACCGCCCCATGCCTCGAGACCATGTCGTTGAGAATCGCCAGGAGACACCGCACTGTCCCCTACCCTTGCCCATGCCTTTAGCGCATGTAACCTCGCTTCAACGAGCTCACCATGCGCCCGACGGTCCTCGCTCGAATATAAATAGAGGCCACCCCGCACGATTTCTTCACCATCTCACCCCTCTCCTCACCGATCGTGCCACACCATTCTCGAGCAAGGCGAGCACCACCTCGGAATTTCACTGGATCCCGCATTGCCGGAGAAGAAGGGAGCCAGCGATTGAGCCTCCTAGGAGGCTGCCGCGACCACCCCCGAGTTCGCCGTCGTCGACTGCTGATTCGCCCTCGCCGACCCTCGCCAAGACCGGTGAGCCCCAGTGACCCTCACTGGCGCTGGGTTTCGTTCTCGCCGGAGTTGTCTCGCGTCGACGATGACTCCTAGTTAGATTAGAACTAGATCAAACGATCCACGCCGCTTACCGCTTCAGCCAACATGTCGCGCAGTGGGGACACCCACTTAAGCAGCCCGCGGGAGCACTACGCTTAGCAGGCAGGCCCAGTAATTTTTCCCGCGCAGCCCAGTTATTCAAATTAAACTTTTTCTATTTCAATTCAAACACACTTCTATACCCAACTTCAAAAATCAACCCAGATCGATTCAGTGCACCAAATTGAATGAAACCAATTTTGTTGGAAAGGTCTGTGAATGCTGAAACTAAGCCCGTTGGATTCAAGTCATTTGGATCTATAGATCACCCATGATAAAAATAACAAGGCAGAAGCTTTTCTGCATTCAAACATTTTTCAAACTTAAACCATAATAGCTTTTGAGTTGATTCCAACTCTCAAAAATCACATTTAACCATACCTTTCATAATATATAAAAATATATAGGTTTACTTGCAGAAATAATGTTCAAGTAATAAAAGAATGCTACATAAGCATTTCTAGCCACTTTAATTAATTAAAATAAAAGGGTAAAACCTTATTAAATTGTGACACCACTTTAAATCACATTCCCATGGACTACAATATGTGGTGATGACATGTGTCAACATGATCCCATGTTGGGTTTGGAGAATATTAAATCTTAAGTAGTTTTTCAATGAGTAGAAATTACTTTTCTAAAAATAAAAAGATTTAAACCAAGCCTTAACCTTGTAATGTTAGGGATGATGCTAGATCATCCATAGGACCCTTGTGTGTGATGATTGCAAGTAGTTAAGTATTGTTTGGTGATTGTGTACCTCGTATTTATTCATAGACGCTAGTATCGACCAAGGATACGAGGAGGAAGGAGGATACTACGAAGAAGAAGCCGAGGAGAACTTCAACCACTGCTATGCACAAGGCAAGCTTATATTGACATTGATGCAATCTAACACTTGCAGGATACCCTACTGATGCAACAAACCCCTACTTGTTACTATGCCTTAAGCATATGTGATCAAACCCATTTGATAAACCAATCCTAGTTTTATGTGCAAGCTTCTTACTTTATTTCTTTATCAAAGCTTAATTAGAGTTTACTTAAGTGACTGGTAGATATTGGAAAGATGCTGAAGGTTGCATAAAGAGCATAAAATTTGGCCTAAGTTAGAAACCTTGACATCAGCCTGAGACATAAGGTTGTACTTAGTTGAAACTCCACTAGTTACCACCCCTCATCATTACTACCCCACCTGTAGATGCTAGTGCTAAGAATAAAACTTGATCAACTTTAGATGGGAATACTTGGTGGGAAAATGGTTATGAAAACCTTGGAATGATGGATCATTCTATTGAAATGTTTTGGACATGTGTTTCCAAACACTTGAGAATTTTGGTGATAAAAATGTGGAGGCATGAGCCTTAGCCCTTTATAAAACTGATGGTTGTCTGGATGCGATACCATTCCAATTTTATCGTACAATCACAATACCCAAATATTGGGTAGGGCTTGAATGGAAACTTATATTCCTTAGTATTAGTTCCCTCACGGCCAAGGTCTGAGCTGAGGCTACCTTGTGAAGATTGTCCACCTGTGCAGTACCCAAGATGATAGTTGGTCATGGTTGGGAGGCCAAACTCACAGGATAGGTGCGTATACTAGGGCGTGTAATCGAAAGGTTAGGATTGATTATCCGCATACTGAGTATGGTGAATTCAGGATTTGTTCCTGACGGATGTATCGAATGTTGTGGTGAAAGTGTACAATCTCTGCAGAGTGTCAAACTATTCGAATAGCCGCATCCGCGGTTATGGACAGTTGGAGTGGCCATATTGTTCCCCGTCAGACTTTTCAAAATGACCTGTGAGATGAATTGAGACTTTGACTTCACCACAACAGAGTTGTGATATGAAATACAAGTTCCCGCTTAGGATTTATAAAATTGTGACTAGCTTTGGAGCTTAGTAGAGATAAATGTAGCTTTTGCAAAACAACCCTAGAGCCTAGTGTCCTATTATCCAAAAACCCCCTTTACCTATTAGTATTAGTTTGCGAGTACTTAAAGAGTACTCATGGCTTTGTCCCTGGCTATTCCCATGGCCAGACTATGAAGAGGAGTACCTGGAAGATGGAACCAGGAAGGTTACGACAACTAGGATCATCTCCCATCGTCAGCATTGCCTGTGACCCCGAAGATGGAGCTTCGCCTACGCTACTTACGTATTCCGCTGCTTGATGTTGTATTAAGAACTGGATCATGAGATCCCTATTTGTGTAAGAACTTATGTATCGTTTGTAATGGATGATGTACTATGGTATCCAATTCTGTTATGTCTCGCAAAAATAGTAATCCTGGGATTGCGATGTATGGCTTAACAGGCATCTAGGATTGAAAAATCCGGGTGTTGACAAGTTGGTATCAGAGCCATCCTGACCATAGGAGACCCTAGTTAGACTGGACGTTTGAATCAAAAACTTAGTTTCAAAACCAAAGAAAACAAATATTTACAAAAACTTATTCTCATTCTTATCTCTTTGATTCTTTCATAAAAATTCATGTTTCTCAAAAACTCTTGCAAAATACATAAAATTTTGACACACTTGATCACTCTGTTAATCTACTCATCCTCTATTTTTATAGATGGACGTGAAGTACAGCAAGTTTTACCAACTTGGGAATGGGGAGACCTTATATTTGAGAGGATGGATCGACTTCGGAACCGGAGCGTCCGCACTTGAGTTCTTTGGAGCTCAGCTCAATGATCAAGGAGGAGAAGATCTGCAGTGGCTAATTGTTGCAAGTCTTGAGGAAAGATTGAACCTCCCACTGCGGAGGAATTCAGTTTACCTTGATGGAAAACAACCGGCTCGATGGACTTGCCAGAGCAATGCAGGAAGCTCTTTCCCGTCTGTGTGGGCAGAGCATCAATCAGATCAAGGGTACTCGCTTTGAGTTTTGCCCAAGGCGTGATGTAAATGGACAACCACTGGAAGCCCCATACCACCCCGAGCCGAAGACTCAATTGGACCACCTTAGCTTCATGATGTATGATCGTCAACAGGAGTTGGACAACTGCCGTGACTATTGCAACCACAAGTCTGCCATCATCAAGACAAAGGATCAGACCATAGCCATGCTAGCAAAGGATCGCAAGTCTCGACGCCGTCAGCTCGACAAAAAGGAGCGCATTATTGCCCGTCTTCGCCACCGCATCTCATCTCTGAGGAGACCATCCACAAGAGAGACATGCAGTTGGAGGAAAGGGAGAATGCCGGAGAGGATCTTCGTGGAGACCCTTACTCCTATCTCAGTGATGACGATGATTTTCTAGAGGATCAGGCCATGGACTTCTTCACCGATGAGGATGATTTCGCCTTCATCGATGATGCTGAAGATGATGAAGCCACAGACTCCGAGGAGTAGTAGCACTGAGCACTAGCGTAGTGAGTAGTAGTCGGTCCCACTATATCGTAATTTCCAGAATGGTTCTTAAAACCATCTGTTTTTCTTTGTTGTGGTGTGTGTTGTACTGTGTGCTATGAGTGAATGAATGAAAAATCAAGTTGGCAGAAAAATATGAGTCAAACATTTAAAACTTTTCAAAGACCCAAGACCTTAGAAATTTCCCTATTTTCTCATGATCTATATCAATCTTCAGATGCCACGTGGAGGAAGTGGTTCAGCCCCGGACCCGATGTTGCAGATCCTGCAAATGTTGACTTCGACCGCTGAAGGCGAAGAGCGAACGTCAAGCCAACCTAGCCACTCTACAACAGATAGCCCAGCTAGCCCACCACAACCAAGGCCACGTAAATCAGGACAACCATGGATCTAAGCTCAAGAATTTCGAATACTAACCCACCCGTTTTCACCAAGTCGGAAGAACCCTAGATGCCGATGATTGGCTGCAAACCATGGAAAACAACCTAGAAGTCGCGAGTGGAAGCCAACGAGAAAGTCCTTCGCCACCCATTATCTAGCCAGAGATGCAGGGCATGGTGGAGCAGTGTTCGTGCAATGACCGGAGGCGGATGATGACCGGGAGGAATTCAAGGTCAAGTTTAGAACCCATGTGCCACGGGTTTGATCAAGAGAATGAGAGACGAGTTGAGAGCTAAAGCAAGGAAGGATGGGTAGTGGAATACCGTGACAAATTTTTGTCATTAGCTAGGTATGCCCCGGACGAGATAGACACGAAGCCAAGAAGAAAGAAAGATTCTGAATGGTGCATGACGAGATGCAGACGGTGTTAATCAATATCCCTTTGCGATATTGAAGCCCTTGTCGACTCGCTATCCGGATGGAAGGAAAGATCAACCAAGCCAATGAGAACATAGCGTCGCATGATGCATCAACCAGGAACCCATCAGACCCCAAAGTATCGCCCCAACCCATCTCCAGGATTTGCCCCAAGAACCAACAGACCCCCTATGACCCGTCTGACCTACCCCAACCGTGGAAACCCTAGACCCGGGAGGAAATCACAACAACCCCGGCAACTCTAGCAATTTCACCTGTGCCCCACCCAAGTTCAACCCCAACAATGCTACCGCCAACACCAACACTGCCCCGAGGACTGGAAGCAATGTTGTGCCTGTCGTAGCCAAGGAAAAGTCACAAGTGACCTGTTATGACTGTGGAAATAAAGGCCACTATTCCAACGAGTGCCCCAAAAAGAAGAATGCTACAGCCCCTAATGCCAATGCCAACGGCCGGTCGTGTCCACAGGAGAAGATTTGCCCTGTGGAGTTCACTCAACCGCAATGGCCGTCTTTTCTCATGCATCTTGAAGAAGCTCGAGAAGCGCTGCGATCGTCTTGGGTATGTTTTCTGTTAATTCAGTACTTGCAAGAGTGTTGTTTGACTCTGGTGCATCGCATTCATTTGTCACCGAAGAATTTGCCTGCACTAGTAAAATTCAACCAACCAAACTGAAGCATGTTATGATTGTGCACATTCCCGGATCAACCACCAAGGCTAGGCAAATTTGCAAAGCCGTCCCTATCCGAATCCATGGCATAGATTTTTATGCTTATCTAATAGTACTCGGAACTAAAGGTTTGGAAGTAGTACTAGGAATGGATTGGATGTCCAAACATAAGGGATTGATTGCGTATGCTAAAGCCATCACCATGACCAACAACCGGAATATCGATCGAGCATATATCGAAACCTTACCTCGCCAATTCAAGTGTAACAAGAGTCTAGCCCAACCTACCATTGACCAAGTCCGGATAGTGCATGAATACCCGATGTATTTCCGATGTTTTGCGGTATGCCCCAGATCGGGATATCGAGTTTATCATCGAACTAATCCTCGAACAGGACCCATAGCTCGAGACCCTATAGTATGAACCCGTCGGAACTAGCGAGGCGAAGAAGCTGGATTCCATGCTAGAAATTGGATTGATTCAACCAAGTGCGTCACCATGGAGATCACTGTCTTATTTATGGACAAGAAAGATGGAGGTAACCGTTTGTGTATGCGGATTATCGGAAGTTGAATGATGTCACCATCAAGAACAAGTACCCTTGCACAAGATAGAAGATTTGTTTGATCGGTTGACGGTGCCGGTGTTTTCTAAGATTGATCTTAGAAGCGGCTATCATCAACTCAAAATTCGTGCAGAGGATATTCTAAAGACCGCCTTTACCACGGATATGGATTATGAGTATACTGTCATGTCTTTTGGATTAACCAATGCCCGCTTATTTCATGAACCTCATGAATAAGATTTTATGGACTTCCTAGATAAGTTTGTCGTTGTTTTCATCAATGACATTCGATTTATTCCAAATCGGAAGAAGAACATGAGCTACACCTAAGGACCATTCTTGGAACCCTTAGAGAGCATCATTTGTATGCAAAGTTTAGCAAATGTGAATTACAGTTACGGAGGTAGGATTCCTCGGTCACATTGTATCAGCCGGAGGAATTGCCGTTGACCCTGCCAAAGTGAAAGATGTAGAAGACTGGCAAGCCCCAACCACTCAAACCCAAGTTCGTGCTTTTCTCGGATTGGCGGGATATTGCCGCAAATTCGTAGAAGGATTCTCGAGTATCGCCCGACCCATGACCCAATTGCTGAAGACGGACAAGAAGTTTGAATGGACAGACAAGTGTGAAGCGAGTTTTCAAGAACTCAAGAGGAGATTGATATCAGCCCCAATCTTGATCATGCCGGATATCACGAAGCCCTTCGATGTGTATTGTGATGCATCCAAGATTGGTCTCGGATGTGTGCTAATGCAAGAAGGCAAAGTTATATCTTATCTATCTCGACAACAGAAGCAACACGAGCAAAACTATCCAACCCATGACCTCGAACTCGCAGCAGTAGTCCTAGCCCTGAAGACATGGAGACATTACCTAATGGGAAACCGTTGTGAGATTTATTCGGATCACAGGAGCCTAAAGTATATATTCAATCAGAAGGAGTTGAATATGAGGCAGAGAAGATGCATTGAGCTAATCAAAGATTACGACCTGGACATTCACTATCACCCTGGTAAAGCCAACGTGGTAGCCGATGCCCTTAGTAGATTGCCGTGCCGCTTGAACTCCATGATTTTGAAGGAGCAACCAAGTTTGCACAAGGAGATGGAAGATTTTCGAATGGAATTAGTAAGTGAAGGATTTTTGGCTAGCATAGAACTTCAGCCCACTTTGATCAGTCAGATTAAAGAGGCGCGGAAGGGAAATGCCGATGTCGACGGAATCAAGCGTGTCGTATGACGGCAAAATGCGGATTCACCGAGGACGAAGAAGGAGTTCTGTGGTACAAAGGACGCCTTTGTGTACCAGCAGATTCAGAGTTGAAAGAAGTTATCTTGAAGGAGGCTCATGATACTCTTTATTCTATCCATCCTGGAGGGACTAAGATGTATCAAGATTTGAAAGAGCAATTTTGGTGGCATAAGATGAAGAGAGAAATCGGAAGCTATATCGCCAAGTGTGATATATGTCAGCGAGTCAAGGCAGGACATCAAAGACCTGCTGGATTGTTGCAACCTTTGCAAATTCCGGAATGGAAATGGGATTCTGTAGGAATGGACTTTATCACTGGACTACCTACTTCTAGTAGGGGAAATGACTCTATCTGGGTCATAGTGGACAGGTTGTCCAAAGTCTCCCATTTCTTGCCCGTTAAAACCACCTATCAGAGTTCGAAGCTAGTAGAGTTATACATCGCTAGAATCGTCAGTTTGCACGGAGTCCCCAAGAACATAGTATCGGATCGAGGAACTCAGTTTACCTCGAGATTCTGGAAGAAAGTCCAAGAAGGTTTAGGAACCCGCCTAGATTTGATGCGCGTATCACCCTCAGACCGATGGACAAACGGAGCGAGTAAATCAAATACTCGAAGATATGCTTAGAGCATGTGTGCTAGAATATGGATCCAAGTGGGAAGACTGTCTGCCGTTTGCAGAATTTTCCTACAACAATAGTTACCAAGCCAGTTTGCAAATGGCCCCATTTGAATTCATGTACGGAAGAAAGTGTCGCACCCATTTGAACTGGTCGGAAGTAGGAGAGAGTCAGATTTTCGGACCCGACATCCTCCGAGAAGCAAAAGAGAAGGTTCACAAGATTCGTGAGCACCTCAAGACCGCCCAATCCCGATAGAAGAGTTATGCTGACAAGAGACGTCGAGATCTCGCCTTCAACATAGGAGATTTTGTTTATCTGAAAGTGTCACCATTGAAGAGAATGCAGCGTGTCCAACTCAAAGGAAAGTTAGCCCCCAGATATATCGGACCTTTCAAAATTCTGAACCGTCGAGGAGAAGTATCGTATCAATTGGAACTACCTGAAGAGATGTCAGCTGTGCACAATGTGTTCCATATCTCGTTACTTCGCAAATGTCTCGAAGTCCCCGAGAAGACCGAAGTGTTCAAGAATATCGATCACCGGACCATACAGATCAACGATGACCTGACCTATCCCGAAGTACCCATCCGCATTTTGGAAGAAGCTTTTCGAACTAACTGAACCCGAAGCATCAAGTTTCTCAAGATTCAGTGGAGCAACCACACAGAAGAGGAAGCTACCTGGGAGCGCGAAGATCACATTAGGACGGAGTTTTCCGATCTCTTCAAATCCTAGGTAATCTTTTCGTCCTTTTTCAAATCTCGGGACGAGATTTTGTTTAAGGGGGGAAGGTTTGTAACATCCCAAAAATACTAAGCTTGGATCATCAAATTCTAATCATCAAAATTAGGGTTAACAAAAACTTTTCTAAATGAAATCATGAATGCATGCATAGGTGTATGCATGGATTTTGAATTCTTTTAAAACCACCTGGTTTGTTTGTTCCATTGCTTGTAAAATGTTTCTTAGGTGAAATAAACATCATCTAAAACATTTCCCACACTTTTCCTAAAGACAAGTAAATCAAAACACATATATGAAATGAATGGTCATTTTGGCCAATTTAACTCCCATGCCTACTTTGGCTGTCTCAAACTTTCAGAACCTAACTGAAACTTTTCTGGATCTTTGCAACCCTTGAATGTACTCATAACAAGGTATCAAGTCCCACTTTGTGATCATCCAGAAACTTTCAAATGCATAGTTTAAATGACAATTCAAAATTGAATCTTTATCATATGGGAAGATCCCACTTTTTCAAAAACTACTCAAACAAACTCAATTTTCAAAACCCAAGCATCTGCAGACTCACCAGCACCAATCTAGCAAACCCACCAAAAATCATTTCAAAATTCAAAACTTGATTTCATGCGGCCATTTCATCAAACAGGTTGCAGACACAAATCAAACAAATATCAAACACTATTGTGAGCAGTGATTCTTGCCTAACTGGTTCCCCATTTAGCTCACACACAACTTAGTAGATCATCTAGAAAGATTATCCAGGCACTAGCACCACTGTGAGCTTGCCATTGTCATCAATGGTGAACAGCCGAAGCCAACCTTGCCACCCCATAGTCGACAACAAGCTAGGAGCAGCAGCAAGCCTAGCCAGCATGTCTGGGAGGCAGCCCACCGTCCACCGTCACTCACTGTCCCAGCCGCGAGCGTTGCCAAGCCCTGGACCACGCGCACAAGCCGCGCCCAGACCATGTCGAGCGTGCGCCAGAGCGCCACCCTCGACCATCACCCACAGACCGCACGCCGCCCTCGCCGCGTGCATACACAATCCCCACCGACCTAGGAGACCGCCAGACATCCATGTTTGCCGCCCCGTGCCGCACAGCCACTGCCCGCCGTCGAAGACGCCTCCTCTGCCGTGCAGAGCACCGCTCGTTCCAGACCAAACCACACCGCCCCATGCCTCGAGACCATGTCGTTGAGCATCGCCAGGAGACATCGCACCGTCCCCTACCCTTGCCCATGCCTTTAGCCGCCTGTAACCTCGCCCCCGACGAGCTCACCATGCGCCCCGACGGTCCCCTCGCTCGACTATAAATAGAGGCCACCCCCGCACGATTTCTTCACACCATCTCGCTCCCCTCTCCTCATCGTGCCACCATTCTCGAGCAAGGCGAGCACCACCTCGGGAATTTCACTTGGAGCACGCCATTGGGAGAAGAAGGAGCCAGCGATTGAGCCCGGAGCTACCGCGACCACCCACGAGTTCGCCGTCGTCGACCCGTCGTTGCCGCCTCGCGCCGACCCTCGCTTGACCGGTGAGCCCCATCAACCCTCACTGGCGCTAGGTTTCGTTCTCGCGGAGTTGTCTCGCGTCGTGATGACTCCCGGTAGTTAGATTAGAACTAGATCGAACGATCCACGTGCCCATACCGCCCAGCCCGTGTCAGCGAGTGGGGACATCCACTTAAGCAGCCCGCGGGAGCACTGCGCTTAGCAGGCCGGCCCAGTAATTTTTCCCGCGCAGCCCAGTTATTTAAATTAAACTTTTTCTATTTCAATTCAAACACACTTCTGTACCCAACTTCAAAAATCAACCCAGATCGATTCAGTGCACCAAATTGAATGAAACCAATTTTGTTGGAAAGATCTGGGAATGCTGAATCCAAGCCCGTTGGATTCAAGTCATTTGGATCTATAGATCACCCATGGTAAAAATAACAAGGCAGAATATTTTCTGCATTCAAATATTTTTCAAATTTAAACCATAATAGTTTTTTAGATGATTCCAACTCTCAAAAATCACATTTAACCATACCTTTCATAATATATAAAAATATATAGGTTTACTTGCAGAAATAATGTTCAAGTAATAAAAGAATGCTACATAAGCATTTCTAGCCACTTTAATTAATTAAAATAAAAGGGTAAAACCTTATTAAATTGTGACACCACTCTAAATCACATTTCCATGGACTAAAATATGTGGTGATGACATGTGTCAACATGATCCCATGTTGGGTTTGGAGAATATTAAATCTTAAGTAGTTTTTCAATGAGTAGAAATTACTTTTCTAAAAATAAAAAGATTTAAACCAAGCCTTAACCTTGTAATGTTAGGGATGATGCTAGATCATCCATAGGACCCTTGTGTGTGATGATTGCAAGTAGTTAAGTATTGTTTGGTGATTGTGTACCTCGTATTTATTCATAGGCGCTAGTATGACCAAGGATACGAGGAGGAAGGAGGATACTACGAAGAAGAAGCCGAGGAGAATTTCAACCACTGCTCTGCACAAGGCAAGCTTATATTGACATTGATGCAAGCTAACACTTGCAGGATACCCTACTGATGCAACAAACCCCTACTTGTTACTATGCCTTAAGCATATGTGATCATACCCATTTGATAAACCAATCCTAGTTTTATGTGCAAACTTCTTACTTTATTTCTTTATCAAAGCTTACTTAGAGTTTACTTAAGTGGTGGTAGATATTGGAAAGATCTTTGAAGGTTGCATAAAGAGCATAAAATTTGGCCTAAGTTAGAAACCTTGACATCACTCGAGACATAAGGTTGTACTTAGTTGAAACTCCACTAGTTACCACCCTCATCATTACTACCCCCACCGTAGATGCTAGTGCTAAGCATAAAACGTGATCAACTTTAGATGGGAATACTTGGTGGAAAAATGGTTATGAAAACCTTGGAATGATGGATCATTCTATTGAAATGTTTTGGACATGTGTTTCCAAACACTTGAGAATTTTGGTGATAAAAATGTGGAGGCATGAGCCTTAGCCCTTTATAAAGCGATGGTTGTCTGGATGCGATACCATTCCAATTTTATCGCACAACCACAATACCGAATATTGGGTAGGGCTTGATGAAACTTATATTCCTTAGTATTAGTTCCCTCACGGCCAAGGTGCAGTGAGGCTACCTTGTGAAGATTGTCCACATGCGGTACCCAAGATGACAGTTGGTCATGGTTGGGAGGCCAAATTCACAGGAGAGGTGCTTATACTAGGCGTGTAATCGAAAGGTTATGATTGATTATCCGCATCTTGAGTATGGTGAATTCGATTTGTTCTGACGGATGTATCGAATGTTGTGGTGAAAGTGTACAATCTCTGCAGAGTGTCAAACTATTCGAATAGCCGCATCCGCGGTTATGGACAGTTGGAGTGGCCATATTGTTCCCCGTCAGACTTTTGAAAATGACCTGTGAGATGAATTGAGACTTTGACTTCACCACAACAGAGTTGTGATATGAAATACAAGTTCCCGCTTAGGATTTATAAAATTGTGACTAGCTTTGGAGCTTAATAGAGATAAATCTGGCTTTTGCAAAACAACCCTAGAGCCTAGTGTCCTATTATCCAAAAAACCCTTTACCTATTAGTATTAGTTTGCGAGTACTTAAAGAGTACTCATGGCTTTGTCCCTGGCTATTCCCATGTCCAGACTATGAAGAGTACCTGGAAGATGGAAACCAGGAAGTTTATGACAACTAGGATCATCTCCCATCGTCAGCATTGCTTGTGACCCCGAAGATGGAGCTTCGCCTACGCTACTTACGTATTCCGCTGCTTGATGTTGTATTAAGAACTGGATCATGAGATCCCTATTTGTGTAAGAACTTATGTATCGTTTGTAATGGATGATGTACTATGGTATCCAATTCTGTTATGTCTCGCAAAAATGGTAATCCTGGGATTCCGATGTATGGCATAACAAGCATCTAGGATTGAAAAATCCGGCTGTTGACAGTGCCCCCTCCTCCTATAAAAGGCACCCCTCTCCTCTCTCTCTCTCTCTCACTCACACCTCCTCGTGAAGGATCTCTCTCCCCCTCTAGAATTTATTCCCCATGGTCTCGGACTAGCGAGATACATGTTCCCGGTGGCTATTCGGCAAGCAAGAGTTGTGCTTCCGCTGCATCGCTAGAGCGAGGAGGCGGAGATTGCTCGGTGCCTCGGACGTGTGTGCGAGCACGGATGTGCTGCTGATTTGCAGCGCTAGGACTTCCTCTCGATCTTGAGATCGGCAAGAGATCGTCTACATCAACCACGAGTTTAACTCGTTAAGCTTTGTCGGTCTTCAAGGGTATGTTCTCTACGGATATACATCTGCCCGTTGTTTGTATCTAGTAGATAGATCTTGGTACATAGTTGTTCCCATCGTAGGAAATTTTTTGTTTTCTATGCTGTGAACCCTACATTTGTGAATTCGAACCCTATTTCATGTGCAAGAAGGACTGCACCGACATGGTTGGGTTTTCCTTACTGCAAAAGTGCATAGTGGCAATGAGGTTGCTTGCATATGCAACACTGGGTGACAGTGCCAATGACTATCTCCGCATGGCCGAGTCCACCGCCATCGATTGCTTGTATAGGTTCTACAGGGCAGTGATTGCAGTGTTTGGGAAACAGTACTTGAGAACACCCACTGTTGAAGACACTGCACGGATCATGGCATTCAATGAAAGTAGAGGATTTCCTAGGATGCTTGGAAGCAAGACTGCATGCATTGGCAGTGGAAGAACTCTCCATTTGCACGGCAGGGAGTGTACAAAGTCCACAAAGGAGGTTGTAGTGTGATACTCGAGGCAGTTGCTACACATGATCTTTGGATCTAGAACTCTTTCTTTGACATGGCAGGATCGAACAACGACATCAACGTCCTAAACTCCTCAAATGTCTTTGTCAAACTTTTTGAGGGTCATGCTCCCCCTATGGAATTTGAGATCAACGGGCACCACTACAACAAGTCATACTGAAAGAGCATGTATGCCTCCATGTGTGGTTTTGGTAATTAATGACAATCCCTATTGACTAATGTGTAGATTGAGTTTCACTTGTAGGGTTTTCCATTGGCATCGCTTGGGCCATGTGTTGGTCTCAAGGTTGAAAGATGAAGGAATGTACAAGGGCTATGTGCTCATTGGAATCATGAAGAAAGAAGGAGCTTGAAGGTTGATCAAGACAAATGAAAAGAGTTGCATCAAGATGGATCAACCTCAAGAAGGAATGAAGAAGGGTAAGCTCAAGCCCTCTCTTGTAGATCTCATGCTTGAAGCTTGCCATCCTTGTGATCATGGAGTGATGAATACAAGTTCAAAGAAGTGCTTTCCCAATGAAGTATGGGGGAGAAACTTGTAAGTCTTCATCAAGCAAGAGCGAGCAAGAGCAATCAAGAAAAGTGTTCCCACTTAAGAAGAACAAGGCGGTCTATATCAAGTTCAAGTGGAATGCTCAAGGCAAAGGTATGATCTTAATAGGGCTTCTATTTTTCTGGTCTCGTGTTGTTAGTTGGGAGTCCGGGTTTAGGATAGATAGTCGTTCTATCAAGAGGGGCTCTCAAGCGGGTGTCTCAATCACATCGTTCGGGGAGAGCTCAAACCTTTGCATACATAGCATCATATTTCTTGGTTGTTAGTCGGTCCTTGTCCATGAGAGGATATAGATCTTGTGGTTATCATCATAACAAACTCTAGTTCATCAAATAAGGATTTCCCTTGCATATCTTATTGTGTTCTTGATTGTGCAGGTTTTTCCGGCTCCACACCTTAGGAGATATCTCACATATATATACTTGATATTGTGTTCCTTGGTGGTATTCAATGTTTCACCTTTTGTTAGATTATCTTGGTTTTATCTTTCCAACAAAATTGGTTTCATCCCAATCGGAGTTTCCAAGCTCAACTTCTTGTGTTTTGGGTTTTGGAGGTTTTACCGGTTCATTGCTTCTAGAGAGATTATACCTTTCTCAATTTGGTTTTATCCTTCCATGCTGTACTATGATGTTTCTTTTCATAATCTTGTAGAACTTGTCGTTTTCTTTAAAATGAGCCCAAGATCATCAAAAACAGAGTCCAGAATCAAAAGTTATTGAAGTTTCCGTGCAATGTTGTCTAGCGTTTTTGCTTGAGTGGAAATTCCGGTCCAAGTTTTGGCGACGTACTTTTTTCTTCTGTCTTTTGTATCTCTATTTACCGGAAGTTCCGGTGGAGCACTGGAAATTCCGGTGGTGCGTGAATCTGGTCCAAACGGGCAGATTTCTCTTGCCCTTTTTAAGGGTCCCCTCTTCCCTATTGTTTCCCCAACTTTCGAGGTCATTTTTGCCAACTCTTCCACTCTCTCTCCTGCATTGTTGACCTTCAAAAGTTTGCCCTCTTACCTTCTCCCTCCAATGATTATTGGATATCTTTGAGGGATTTGAGAGGGAGGAGATCTAGATCTACAATCTCACCAAACCAAATCCCTTCTTTGTGAAGAAATCCTTGGAATATAGATCTTGAAGAGTTTTGTGTTCTTCTCTTGTGTTCTTCCTTCCTTATTCCCCTAATTGATTTTGTAGCTTTGTTGGAATTTGGGAGAGAAGGACTTGCCATTGCATTTGGTGCATAGGTTTGATTTCTTCTCGGAGATTTGGCGAGTTCAAGCTTGTGGGCTTGTTACTCTCGGGTTTCTGGAACCCTAGACGGTTGCGCGGTTGGGTTGCTGACTTCTTATAACCTTTTGTTGTCTTGTAGTCTTTTGTGGCTTTGTTGGCCTTTTGTGGTTTTGTTGTTGGGAGCCTCCAATTGAGTTGTGGACATAGCCCCTATCTTGTACGGGTTTTGGTGACCGTCCTCAAGTGTCTCTTAGTGGATCGTGAGTAGCCTTTGTGGCGAGCTCACGGTAGAATAGGGTGAGTCTTTTGTGGCACCGGTGAGTTGCGTGCCTTCGCATCCGGGGTGAGGCCTTGTGTGGCGTTGGGTGAGCATCGAGCCACCACACCCCGAAGTGAGCCATTTGTGGCATTAGGAGAGCATTACGCTATCGCACCTCTCCAACGGAGACGTAGCTTCTTTGGAAGTGAACTTCGGGATAAAAATCTTCGTCCCCGCGTCCATTGGTTATCTCTCAACCGAGCCCTTTTCTTATGCACTTTACTTTGTGATAGCCATCGTGTTTGAAGTATTTATATCTTTTTATTACCTTGTTGGTTGTATTGCTTAGCATAGGTTATTGGTGCACTTAGGTAAACCTAGTGGTTAGATTTTATGCTCAATAAATTAAACATTAGTTTTATTCCGCATTTATTTGAGCCTAAACCGTAATAATTTTAAAAGTCTATTTACCCCTCTCTAGGAGACGTCCATTGCACTTTCACATACTATCTAGCAGATCACATCTATCCAAGATGGCCAGTATTTGTGAAGACTATCTTAAACCCAATGCTCCCCAAGCATTCTCAGCTTGCCAAGGAACAGGAAGCTTGCAGCAAGAACGTGGAGCGGACATTTGATGTGCTCTAATAGAGGTTTGCAGTTGTCCGGTTTCCTGCTATGACCTGGTCAAAAGATCAGATGCGAGAAATGATGAACTGTTGTGTGATCTTGCACAACATGATCATTGAGGATGAGAGGAAGGACCCAGTGAGTTTGGTCGAGCAGAACGAGTCATACTACAGACAAAGACCTCTTGCCGAGCCTGATCACCAGGTGCCTCCAACCTGGACTGCCTTCACCGCCATGCGTCAGGAGATCCGAGATTCGGTAGTGCATCAATAGCTGCAGGTGGTTGAGCATCTATGGATATGCTGGGCCAACACGTAGATGCCGAGCATGAACTGACCGAACTAGGACGAAATATGCTGTTTTTTTATTGTACGCCGAACTATGTTTAATTTTACACCGAACTATGGTTAATTTTATAGCAAACTAGGCCGAACAATGCTTTGTATTCATATTATGCCGAATTATGCCAAAAACTAGACGAATTTGAGCCGAAATTAGGTGGAACTGAAAACTCGGTTTGTGAACGTGGGTGGGAAACTCGGCGCTCGCATGCAAAATACATGTTTCGTCTGGCCATATTTAGGTCCGGATTTTGGTCTAGAAACGATCAACGAGTGGGATACTAAAGGCCGCAGTTTGCGCGTGATCTCGCTCACCATGACAGGATCCGGACCAGCCAACAAGACTATCACCTTCTACAGCGTCGTCACACTCCCAAGGACCAGCTTTAGGAACCTAACCTGGTTTATCCCGCCACTGAACTGGTCGAACACCACCTTCTTGACACGGGACTGTATGCATTTGATTGAACTGACCCCCTGCCAGAACATCACCCCGGTCATCGTAGTAGTCAGTGTCATTGTCGGACTGCAAAATTAAAGGGCGCAATTCAGCTAAAGATAGAACACGAGCAACAAAAATGGCAGTGCTTGTGATGACGCAAATCGTGAATGGAGAGAGCCACAGGTTAAAAAACTCACACCCAGAATGTGCAAGGTGTCTACTTCAGGGATGCATCTCAGGAAACTCAGTAAAGTTCTTACTTCCTCGGCGACTCTGGAACGTGCCTTCAGAGCTAACACCTTGACACTTGGAAGTTGGAACCACTGTATTTGGGCTAACATTTGTCACCCCAGCCCGTAGATCATTGCAGAGAACGAACTGATAGTTTAATTCAATGCAAGCCAAACCAGCACTCTGTCTAGCTGATCACTGGGGAATAGGAGAGAAAATATAGACCTTGATGATGGTGTTGCCGATCTCAGACGCGGTCAGGGTAGCAGTAGTTGGAGACGAGCGACAAGGTCTCCAGGTTGGGGCTGCAAGCGAGCACGTACTCCAGGTCGCGCTCCTCCGTGATGCCGTGAGTCGTGACTGATGCCGAGCTCCTGGAGGTGGGGGAACACGTCGGGGCTGCGCGGGAGGCCGGTGGTGAACGGGAAGAGCCAGACCCCGAGGTAGAGGCGACGGAGCGAATCGTCGCAGCAGAGGAGAAACCGAGGAAGCTGTGGGGGTACCTCGAAGGACAAGGGGCGATTGACGAGGGTGAGGTCCTCCACGCCCTTGTCAGCGAGGAGGCGGAGCCACTCTGCAAGCGCGTCCTCCTTGGATGCGTCGATGAGGTTGTTGGCGAGACGAACACTCCGGAAGGGGCCTAGGTGGGAGACGAGGCTGGACGCGACTCTTTGACGACTTTTGGAGGCGGCTCGGCGGCTCTCCTCTTATCCGGAGTAGCTCTTTTTTTGATGTACCCTCGCTTGGCGAGGTGGTCTTTTCTTTCTCCTCTTGGACCGTTTTATGCTGTGGCCTCAACATGTGTGGTGTGGATGATTTCGAACCTTGTTACTTGTTGTGGACGGTTGCTTTATTTATAAAGCGGGCCGAAAGCCTGTTTCGAGAAGGAGGCGAGGATGCGAGACACCGTGCTGAGCGCCGCGGTGGGGACGCGCCAGTCCATGGGACGACTGTCGGGGAGGAGGTGGGCGTCATCGAAGATGAGCGCGGTGTTGCGCGCGAGTCCGCGCCAGCACTGGGAGAGCACGCCGGTGTTGACGACGTCCTTGACAGGAAGGTAGGAGACGACGTTGCACTGGAGGTCATCGACGAGGGCGCTGGTGACGTCTCGCTGCCGCCGTCGTCGGAGATGGCTGCAGAGAGGGAGGCGGTAGCGGAAATCGGGAACAACGGGAGGAAGGAGTGCATGATATCATCAGCGCCTGGACAAGTCATGGCGACCTCCGTCAGCGTGGGAGAGAGGGAGCAGGTGTTGTTGCTTCCGACCAGTGAAAACTAAGAAGAGTCGTGTTTTTTTTCAAAAAAGAGATTCTCCAATGGTTATGACGCCCAACGCCTATCTAAATATGACTATGCACGTGCTGAGATTCACACTTAAGGTATTGCATTTTAACCCCCACAAAATCTTTAAATTACGTCGTAGTCTCTATAGGGCGAGTGGATAACAGGGAGGATGAAAGCTAAACCCGACCAGATCCCACCAACCGCCTCCGCACGTGTGCGCCACCGCCGCGCCGCCGTCCCTATTCGTCCCCGCGTCACGCCGACGCCCTTGTTGAAGTGTATAAGTGGATTACACTAGCTCTTTCCATCAGTTCGTACTTTTGGTTGCGTTGGCTAGTGCATGAAGCTTGATAGCCCTGACTCGTCCAGGCGCCATGCCGCCGCCCCGACCCATCCACGCAGTCCCCGCGCTACCGCCCAGACTCGGCCACGCGTTGCCGCCTCGACCCATCCCCAGCAGGACAAGAAGAGACCGCCGCTGGGTACACCTCGATCCATCTTCGATCTGGGCGGCAGCGTGGACTCCCTCTCTGTCTATTGACTCTATTCCACTTCTGATGTGGACATCCCTACTATTGATACAACCGTTGTACCTACAACAACACACATACAAGGACCCATCACAAGATCTCGTGCCAAACAACTTAACTATCGTTTCTTGGAACTATTCCTCACATACATGAGAATATGATGCTGCCTAAATCAGATGTATTTCTTACTCTTAGGAATGATGGACCAAGCATGGATGAGAGGGACAAGCATTGGAGCATGGCCATGCATGGAGATGGCAGCAAGCATGTGATGATCCAAGAGAAGACCACGGATGAAGATTTCAGAACTTTGAGGCCACCATAATGAAGAAAGAAGGCTTGGACGAAATATTCAAGATCAATACTTCACAAATTCGTCCATAGCTTAATATGGTGCTGCGACACCTTTATTTTGGGCCAGACCCATGTTCGCAGGATTTTAATTAGCCACTTTGTAGAGTCCGTATTTGAGGGGAAAAGGACTTCTAGGGTTGGATTCGGCCACCACTTCCATGGCTGGCTGAAACCCCACCTTTTCGCCCTTAAATACTCCCCATAGCCGACCCCCTAGACTCGAATTTTGTTTAGACATTAAGTTAGCCATCATAGCAACTTCGCCAAGGCTCGAGCGTCGCAGAGGCCTCTTGTACTTCGCACCTATACAGGATCCCACCTTTTCAATAAAGCTCTCCTCTTAATCCGCAATATCTTGATTGCAATATTAGTTCTTACTTGTTCTCGATTTCAGGTAGGAATTAAGACCCTCGTTGGTCAGGCTGATCGTGTTCACGCAGGATCGGTAACCTCCAGGAGATTGGCCTAGCGATTGCATTGGCGCCGTGCTCGCACGTAGTCGGATCGTCAAGCCGAACTCCACCAAATCGATTATCGCCATCTCATCGAAAGATCGGACACCTTTACCCTATCAAGTGGTATCGATTTCAGGTTGCTCGGTGAGATTTTACGTTTTCAGAGATTAGATCTGTTTTTACCTATAACCCACGAAAAATCCAAAAACACAGTTAGAGTTTAGATCCATCCCATAACCAATCTACGCCTCGGATTATCTTTTCAGTTTTTGCATTGTTGAATTTGTGTCTACATCACCGTGTCGAGTTGCTGGTCTTAGTGTCTCGTCCCTTAGAGTTTCGAGTTCTGATCATACTAGTCACCGCCACACTCGCCGATCACCGCCACCATATTCCGCCACCATATTCCGCCGCCATATACCCAGCCACCATAAACCCTAAACACTCCGCCACCGCCTTCCTACCGCGACACGGATCCGATCACCTATCCTGCCGCGGCACGAGTCCGAGTTGAGTTATTGTTTCCTAGTTATTTCTTTTTACTTTCCTTCTTTGTTGTTTCCGTGTTCAGCTAAAGTCCGAGTCGAGCTCCGAGTTCGGTCGTAAGTCCAGAAGGAGAGCAAAAAAAAAAGTCTGGAACCGCCTCCAATTTTTTTTTCTGGCTATACTGTTTTTCGACCCCGGGGATCACTTTTCTCCATCGGCCGTTATAGCGATATTATTTTGGCGCCTGCGTGCTTTCCGGAGCAAAAGAAAAAATTCGCAAATTTTTTTGGGGCTAACCTATTTTTAGACCCCGTCGATCAGTTCTAGACACTCGGCATCATAGTGTTTTCCACCTCTCGGTTCGCTTTTCAGGGTGCCATATCATCATACATTGCTTGTTGTGTCGTGTCGTGACATCGTTGGTGATCTAGGCTCGCGTCTCTAGTACGGTCTAGCCTAGGACCAGCACAGTACCGTCGTTGATCATTCTTTCAACTTTTGCATTGCTGTTTTGATAATTGCTAACCCCCTTTGCTAAGCCTTTCCAGAGCTCCACAGATATTCTCCACGTGCGGTGTTTCGACTCCTGGTAATCGCTTGGCTCAATCTCTAGACGCACTGATCCTCACGGTTGCACATCGCATTTTCCTGCTGTTTGGTAAGAACTTGTAAGAGCTTCGTATATTGCATGACGGATTACGCGTGACTTTCACCATCTTTCCGTAGTATATACCTGTGCTTTTTAAGGACTAACCATGACAGATACTTCGCGGAACCCTGCCACAATGACGAACGAAGAACTACATGCCCACTTCTCTGCGCTCTTGGTCAGTCGCGCTGAAGACGTGGATACGCGCCTAGGGAAGTTTGACACCAAGCTCACCAACGCCGTGGACAAGATCGATGGACTCGAGAAATCCTTCAACGCCAAGCTTGACGTTCGGTTCAAGAAGATTTTGAACAGATTGCCCGCACCCACACATGGTGCACGGCGCATTCCGATCACGGGTCAGACTGCTGGTTCGGCTGTCGCCGCACCTCCGGCGGCTACCGCTGAGGCTGACGCACCTCAGACTTCCGCCGCGGCTGCTGCTGCGACATTGGGGACAGACGACGGGTACTACTACGACCCCGACGACGATCTGTTTGACGAGGAGGTTGAACAACCTCCACAGGTACCTGCTGGCCGTCCCCGACATTACTACCGCAACGCTCGACCACCGGTACGTGATGATGATCATGTTGCAAAGCTTAAATTAAATATTCCATATTTTGAGGGTAAATATAATCCTGATGCATATCTTACATGGGAGATGGAAGTAGAACAACGTTTTGCATGCTTAAAATATCCTGAGAATATGCGTGCTAGTGTTGCTACATGTGAATTTACTAAATTTGCTTCCCTTTGGTGGTCTGAGTATTGTCGTTTAAATTCTACTACTATTCCTAGTACTTGGACTGCTTTAAAAACTGCTATGCGTGTTCGTTTTGTACCTCCCACTTATCAACGTGATTTATTAAAGAATCTGACACGTTTAGAGCAAGGGAAAAATTCTGTAGAGGAGTATTATCAGGAATTGCAAACGGGAATGGTTTGGTGTGGTCTTGTTGAATCTAATGAACAAATGCTTGCACGTTTCTTTGGTGGATTAAACAAGGACATTCAGCACATCTTAGATTATAAGGAATATAATTCTATCACTCGTTTGTTTTATCTTGCTTGCAAAGCTGAACGTGAAGTGCAGGATCGCCAAACACCATGGAGGAGGACTAATAATTCTGCAGGTCGCACATCCACTTGGACATCCCGACAATTAGCGCCTCCTCGTGATTCGCCACCAGCTCCTACCACATCCAAGGCCACCACAAGATTTTCAGCTGCTCCTCCACCATCATCCAATGCTCCTTCTCGTAGTGCATCTTCTATGGCTTCTACGGGTAAGACAAAGGATATACAATGCCGCAAGTGCTGGGGTTTTGGTCATATTGAGAGACAGTGCACAACACAACGTGTGATGATGGTGCGAGAAGATGGTCAATACGATTCAGCGAGTGACTTTGATGAAGATACACTAGCCCTTATTTCTGCTCGAGATGGAGACAATTCTGATGCTGATGAAGAGAAAGAGGTAATGGGAGGTGAAGCTGCTGATCACTACAAGAGCTTAATTACACAAGGTGTGTTGAGTATGCAATTGAGCAAATCTGAGCAAGATCAACGCCACAACTTGTTCCAAACACGTGGTGTTGTCAAGGAAAGAGCTATACGGATCATCATCGATGGAGGGAGTTGTAATAATCTGGCTAGTGTTGACATGGTAGAGAAGCTTGCGCTTCCAACAAGACAACGCCCACATTCATATTACATCCAATGGTTTGAGAGTTCTCGCAAGATCAAGGTAACAAGAACGGTACGCGTGCATTTTACTATTGGTACATATTCTGATTTTGTTGATTGTGATGTTGTACCTATGCAAGCTTGTTCTTTATTACTTGGTAGACCATGGCAATTTGATAGAGAATCTGTTCATAATGGCAAAACTAATCACTATTCTCTTATGCATGATGGAAAGAAAATTGGTCTAAAACCTATGACTCCCGAACAGATTTTAAAAAATGATCTTGCTAGAGCTAGTAGAGCTAAAACTAAGGAGAAAAATAAAAGTGAGAATCATATTGTTGCTGCAGATTTTATACCACCAAAGAACACTAAATCTGATTCTACACATGCTACTGAAATTCGTTTGAAGAGTCCATGTATGCTTGCAAATAAAATTGATATTGCTGAACTCGATGTAAACAATACTCAATGTTATGCAATTGTCTGCAAAGAGGTTTTGTTTTCATTTGAGGATATGGCTCCTTCTTTGCCACCCGCTATTGCTAACCTTTTGCAGGAATATGAGGACGTCTTTTCCACTGAGCTGCCACCAGGACTACCTCCTATTAGAGGAATTGAGCACCAAATTGATCTAATTCCTGGTGCCACGTTGCCCAACCGCGCGCCATATAGAACCAATCCAGAGGAGACAAAGGAGATACAACACCAAATTCAGGAACTACTCGACAAAGATCATATTCGTGAGTCCCTTAGGCCCTGTTTGTTCCTATTATTTTGGTACCTAAGAAAGATGGTTCTTCGCGCATGTGTACTGATTGTAGAGCTATCAATAATATTACTATTCGATATTGTCATCCTATTCCACGTTTAGATGACATGCTTGATGAATTGAGTGGCTCTACCATGTTTTCTAAAGTTGATTTGCGTAGTGGTTACCACCAGATTCGTATGAAATTAGGAGATGAATGGAAAACGGCATTTAATACTAAGTTCGGTTTATATGAGTGGTTAGTAATGCCGTTTGGTTTAACTAATGCACCTAGCACTTTCATGAGATTAATGAACAAAGTTTTACGTGCTTTCATTTGACGTTTTGTGGTAGTCTACTTTGATGATATTCTGATTTTTAGCAAATCTTTAGAGGAACATTTGGACCATTTACGTGCTGTTTTCAATGCTTTACGTGATGCACGTTTTTTTGGTAACCTTGAGAAGTGCACCTTTTGCACCAATCGAGTTGCGTTTCTTGGCTATGTTGTTACATCACAGGGTATTTAAGTGGATTCAGCCAAGATTGAAGCTATTGAGAATTGGCCGTAGCCCAAGACGGTCACACAAGTGAGAAGTTTTCTTGGCCTCGCTGGTTTTTATATGCGCTTTGTCAAAGACTTTGGATCAATTGCCGCGCCACTGAATGAGCTTACCAAGAAGGACGTGCCCTTTGTTTGGGACGGTGCACAACAACAGACCTTCGTCATATTGAAAGATAAGCTAACACATGCTCCCTTACTCCAACTTCCTGATTTTACTAAGACTTTTGAGCTTGAATGTGATGCTAGTGGAATTGGTTTGGGAGGGGTGTTATTACAAGAGGGAAAACCTGTTGCATATTTTAGTGAGAAATTTAGTGGGGCTAGTCTGAACTATTCTACTTATGATAAAGAATTATATGCCTTAGTTCGAACATTAGAAACTTGGCAACATTATCTATGGCCTAAAGAATTTGTTATACATTCTGATCATGAATCTTTGAAACATATTCGTAGTCAAGCTAAGTTGAATCGTCGGCATGCAAAGTGGGTTGAATTTATTGAGTCTTTTCCTTATGTTATCAAACACAAAAAGGATAAAGATAATATTATTGCTGATGCTTTGTCGCGCCGTTATACTTTGTTATCTCAACTTGATTTTAAAATATTTGGATTAGAAACTATTAAGGAACAATATGTGCATGATGCTGAATTTAAAGATGTGTTGCAGAATTGTAGAGATGGTAGAACATGGAACAAATTCGTCGTCAATGATGGATTTGTGTTCCGTGCTAACAAACTATGCATTCCGGATAGTTCTGTTCGTCTTTTGTTGTTACAGGAGGCGCATGGAGAAGGATTGATGGGACACTTTGGTGTCAAGAAGACGGAGGATGTTCTTGCTGCACACTTCTTTTGGCCACGTATGCGTCGAGATGTTGAGCGATTTGTGGCACGCTGCACTACTTGTCAAAAAGCTAAGTCTCGCCTTAATCCACATGGTTTATATATGCCTCTTCCTGTTCCTAGTGTTCCTTGTGAGGATATTTCTATGGACTTTGTTTTGGGATTGCCACGAACACAGAAGGGGAGGGATAGTATTTTTGTTGTTGTGGATCGATTTTATAAGATGGCACACTTTATTCCTTGTCATAAAACGGATGCTGCTGCGCATATTGCTAATATGTTCTTTCGTGAAATTGTTCGTTTGCATGGTGTGCCAAATAATATTGTTTCTGATCGTGATACTAAATTTCTTAGCCACTTTTGGAGATGTTTATGGGCTAAGTTGGGGACTAAATTGTTGTTTAGTACTACATGTCATCCCCAAACTGATGGACAAACTGAAGTAGTAAATAGAACATTGTCTACTATGTTGCGGGCTGTTTTAAAGAAGAACTTAAAATTGTGGGAAGAGTGTTTACCTCATATAGAATTTGCTTATAATCGTTCGCTGCATTCTACCACAAATATGTGCCCATTTGAGACTGTGTATGGTTTTGTTTCTCATGCACCTATTGATTTATTGCCTTTACCTTCTTCGGTACAACATAATTTGGATGCTACACAACGCGCTGAAATGATATTAAACTTGCATAAGACTATTAAAGATAACAATGAACACATGAATGCTAAGTATAAACTTGCTGGGGATAAAGGGAGAAAGCATGTTGTGTTTGATGTTGGCGATCTTGTTTGGTTATATTTGCGTAAAAATCGTTTTCCTGATTTACGCAAGTCTAAGTTAATGTCACGTGCTGCTGGTCCCTTTAAGGTGTTAGAGAAAATAAATGATAATGCATATAAATTTGAGTTGCCTGCAGACTTTGGTACGGTTAGTCCTACGTTTAACATTGCAGATTTGAAGCCTTACTTTGGTGAGGAAGATGAGATTGCGTCGAGGACGACTTCAATTCAAGAAGGGGAGCATGATGTGGACATCCCTACTATTGATACAACCGTTGTACCTACAGCAACACACATACAAGGACCCATCATAAGATCTCGTGTCAAACAACTTAACTATCAGGTACTTTCGTTTCTTGGAACTATTCCTCACATACATGAGAATATGATGTTGCCTAAATCAGATGTATTTCTTACTCTTAAGAATGATGGACCAAGCATGGATGAGAGGGACAAGCATTGGAGCATGGCCATGCATGGAGATGGCAGCAAGCATGTGATGATCCAAGAGAAGACCATGGATAAAGATTTCAGAACTTTGAGGCCACCATAATAAAGAAAGAAGGCTTGGACGAAATATTCAAGATCAATACTTTACAAATTCGTCCATAGCTTAATATGGTGCTGCGACACCTTTATTTTGGGCCAGGCCCATGTAATTTTTGCAGGATTTTAATTAGCCACTTTTTAGAGTCCGTATTTGAGGGGAAAAGGACTTCTAGGGTTGGATTCGGCCACCACTTCCATGGCTGGCCGAAACCCCACCTTTTCGCCCTTAAATACTCCCCATAGCCGACCCCCTAGATTCGGATTTTGTTTAGACATTAAGTTAGCCATCATAGCAACTTCGCCAAGGCTCGAGCGTCGCAGAGGCCTCTTGTACTTCGCACCTATACAGGATCCCACCTTTTCAATAAAGCTTTCCTCTTAATCCGCAATATCTTGATTGCAATATTATTTCTTACTTGTTCTCGATTTCAGGTAGGAATTAAGACCCTCGTTGGTCAGGCTGATCGTGTTACGCAGGATCGGTAACCTCCAGGAGATTGGCCTAGCGATTGCATTGGCGCTCGTGCTCGCACGTGTAGTCGGATCGTCAAGCCCGAACTTCACCAAATCGATTATCGCCATCTAATCGAAAGATCGGACACCTTTGCCTTATCAACTTCCCTTGATTTTTACTCTCTTTTTTGGATTTTCTATTCGAATCCATGCGAGGAACTTTGTAATTTCTTTGCCTGATCCTTGTAATAATTTGGGAAGAACTTCTTAGTTCTATGAGAATGTGTGTCACGAATACGAAGAGTTTACTGATACTTTGCTCGATCCTTGTAAAAATTTGGAAAGAACTTTGTAGTTCTTAAAAAATGTGTGTGAAGAATACAAAGTACTTTATAGATACCTTTGCAATTCGAATAGTACTAAAGCAAAAAAACTTTATAACCACGGTTAAAGTTCTGTCAAAACGGGAAGGACTTGCTGATATGTATTCGTCGAAGTTTGATGACTTTTTTGCAAAAATGTGGCACCAATCTCGATGCATCTACCGACTGGGATAAGAGCTGGGCGCCATAACTGCTGGACAAAATGTGTGTTGTGTGTTTTTCTCTCACACAACAAATGGGTTTGGTCTCACTTGCTAAGAGCAAGACTAACGGTTCCCTTAAAATGCCGGCCCTTAAAACATGAATAAAGGATACATTATTCTCGTTTTACGGGGCTGTAGAGTTCTGGTGTATAACAGTTCCTATAAACTTAACCCGTAAAACATTTTTTTCTTCCGGTTATCTTCTTTCCGGTACTTATCCTCATCTACCCGGTCACGCCGCTCGCTAGAGCCGCCGCTCCCGCCGAGGCCGTGCCACAGCTCCCTGCCCAAGGCCGTGCCGCCACTCCCGCCCAAGGCCTCCCGCTTCCACCCAAGGCCGCACCCAATGCTGCTGCTCTTTGCTGAGGCCGCACATGAGCTCGACATGAACTGTAATGGTGGAGACGGCGGAGGAGGACCCCAAGGACAGCTGCGGTACAAAAATCGAGAGGGCAAATTAGTGGAATTGGGTCGGGAGCTCACGGGAGTTATACGTGTGTGGTCCGCGGAGGAGGCCTAAATGCGACGAATTTCGCCGGATTCCGGTGAGTACGACGCACCTCCGGGGATATTTGGTCTAAAAAGCGTGCGTTGACCAAGTACAGGCGAGTCCTTAAAATGGCCCCAAACCCCTACTTGTACAGGTCGTGGACGCAAGTACAGGCTGACCTATAAAAAGTTTTATGGGTTGATAAGGTTTACAGACCCTAATCTGCGTCTAATTTTTGTTCAAAAATGTAAAAGACCTAATTTTTTATAGGTTCGACCGCTTTTACAGAAACTTGGCTGGAACAGGATTTCGTTTCCGTGGGTGGGCCGGAGCAAGAAGCGTCTCTGCCTCATGCGGTGCTACCAGCTGCGGTGGATCCCCTAAAAAAAAGCTGCAGTGGACAATTAGTTATTTTATTTTTCTACTAGTGATCATGGTTTCGTGATTACACACCAATCAAATAGTTTTAACATCAAGGAAGATTTGGGGTGGGTTTTTTAAATTTTTATCCTCGATATGAATGCAGTATATCGGTGAGTTGATGATGGGCCCTTGTGGTTTTAGCACATGCACGAGTAGTCCACGTGCCACGTCTTTTAGACTATACTCCACTAGTCAGCTTCATGTGCTTTGCACGTTAAAAACCAGTCATCATAACCAGTAAACTCTTCTAATTTCCACCTAAAATAGTATTTTAGAGTTTCAAATTTAAGATAACTATATGTCTTGTTGAACCATTGACACTTTTTTTCTCCCGCAAAAAACGTAAATTGATGTTATGTGATTGAATTTTTCAAGTCTTATTTTGTGTATCTTTATTGGCCATTACTTGCCAAAGCTCTAATCTTCATCATTAGAGCATCTCCACTCGTCTACCCAGTACACCGATCCGAATGCCGAACTTTGGTCCGGGACGCCGAAAATCGGCCCAGTCGCGTACCGAGGGACCCGTTTTTTTCCGAATTTGGGCGTGTTTTGGTCTGGCCTATAACATCCCAAAAATATAAAACAAGGATCATCAAACTCTAATCACTAAAATTAGGGTTAACAAAAACTTTGATTAATTAAAATCATATGAATGCATGTGTGAATGAAATGATTTGACAATTGCATGAATGGACTTGTGTGATTAATCTAATTAGCAAGAAATGGTTTAAAGACATTTATAACATCATCTAGAATATTTCCAAACAGAAACAAATAAAGAGAAAATAAAAAACAAACTAAATAAATCAAATGGTTATTTTGCCAATCTTGTTCACTAGGTCACTTTAAGTGTTTCTAGTCCAAGATTTCAAACAGAAACTTTTCCAATTCTTTTCACCCCTTGATAGAACTAGTAAAAGTGAATCAAGGCCACCTTTCAAACTTGGAGAAACATTTGACAACCCCATTCAAATCACAATTCAAAACTGAATGTTATTCATATGTGAAGATCATCCATTTTCAAAACCCAACCAAACCAATGCCCCTTGACTAATCCAACTAACCAGACACTCCCTAGCATGTGCCTAGAAAACCCCACAAAGTTTGAATTCAAAATTCAAATTTAAAGTTCTTGCGGCCATTTCATTAAACACCTTGCACATTCGAATCAAACAAACAAAAAACACTATAGTGTGCAGTAAAATTGGCCTAACTTGTTCCCTCTCTGGTTGCAACTAGCCCTTAGTAGATCATCTAGCCCCTTTAACTATCTTTAGCACCACTGTAAGCAAGCCTAGCCATCAATGGTGAGCATGCCGAGAGCACACTTGCCACCCCATTGTCGCAAGCGAGCTAGCGGCCACACTAGCCTCGCCAACCTTGTCTGGGACATGCAGCACCGTCCACCGCCACTCCCTGTCCCAGCCCCAAGCAATGCCAGCCCCTGGACCACACGTCACACCTATGCCAAACCTCTCTGCGACCATGTCGAGAACGCGCCCGTGCGCCACGCTCGACCAACACCCACAGACCGCGCGCCGCCCTCGCCGCTTGCAGGGATGATAGCCAGCACCCCAGCACCCCGCCAGACATGCTCGTTCGCCGCCGCGCGGACCACGCGCGTTGTGCGACATTAATACCACCGTCGAACCCGCCGAGTGCGTCAGCGTGTTCCGACCGATCAGCACCGCCCCACGTCTCGCCACCGCGCCGTTGAGCTTCGCCAGGGAACATAGCACCGCCCCTATCGTCGCCCATGCCGATAGATGCATGTGCCGTCGACCACGACGAGCTCAACCTGCGCCCGTCGGTCCCCTCTCGCCACTATAAATAGAGGCCTCCACCGCTCGTTTTCGCCACACCATTTCACTCCCCTCTCACCCAGAACCACCTCACCTCACTCCCAGATCAAGGCGAGCAATGCATGGCCGGAATTTGGTCAGAGCCCGCTGCTGCTGGAGAAGAAGGGAGCCGTCGATCGGACCCGCCCCAGGAGGAGCTGCAGGTACCAGGAGAACCGCCATCGTCGACTTTGTCGTTCGCACCCGTCGCCGACCCTCGCCTAAGCCCCGGTGAGCCTCCCACGACCCCCACCTGCCGTGTTAGGGTTCTGTCTCGCCGGCGCTGCCCGACGTGGACGATGAGCCGTAGCTGTTCGATTAGATTTAGATCGTGCCCATAGATCACCTCATGCCGTCGCTCCCCTCCCGTCTCAGCGGCGTGGGACAGTCACTTAACCAGCCAGACGCGCAGCATGTGTAATGGGCCGACCCAATAAAACATCCCGCACGACCCAACAATTCAAATTAATCTTTATTCTTTTAATTTCAAAAACAGTTCTGTACCTATATTCAAAAATCAACCCAGCTCGATTCACTGCACCAAAATGCATGAAACCAATTTTGCTAGAAAGGTACTGAAATGCTTAATCCAAGCCCGTTGGATTCAAATCATTTGGATCTGTGGATCACACATGGTAAAAATAACAAGGCAGAAGCTTTTCTGCATTCAAACATTTTTCAAAATTCAACCATAAAATCTTTTGAGTTGATTCCAACTCTCAAAAATCACATTTGATCCTACCTTTCAGAATATATAAAAACATATGGGTTTACTTGCAGAAATAATGTTCAGGTAATAAAATAATGCCACATAGGTATTTCTAGTCACTTTATTTAATTAAAATAAAAAGGTTAAACCTTATTAAATTGTGACAACACTTTAAATCACATTCCCATGTACTAAAATATGTGGTGATGACATGTGTCAACATGATCCCATGCTTGAGTTGGAGAATATTAAATCTTAAGTAGTTTTTGAATGAGTAGAAATTACTTTTCTCAAATTAAAATAAATAAGACAAATGCTTTAATACTTGTGATGTTAGTGATGATGCTAGATCATCTGTAGTGCACCTTTGTGTGATGATTGAAAATAGTTAAGTATTGTTTGGTGATTGTGTACCTCGTATCTATTTATAGACGCTAGTACCGACCAAGGATACGAGGAGGAAGGAGAATACTACGAGGAGGAAGCCGAGGAGAACTTCAACCACTACTCTACACAAGGCAAGCTAACACTTGCAAGATACCCTACTTATGCAAGCATTACTATAAAAGTTGACTTATGCAAGCTAATACTTGCTTGTTGCCATGACAACTATATGCCTTAAGCATATGTGATCATATCCACTTGATAACCCAATCCTAGTTTTACATGCAAGCTTTATACTTTATTTATTTATCAAAGCTTTCTCTTAAAGTTTACATAGTGAATTGTAGATTCTAGAAAGATCACTAAAGGTAGCATAAAGAGCATAAAATTTGGCCTAAGTTAGATAATCTTGATGTCATCCTAAGGCATGAGATTGAACTTAGAAAATCTCCACTTGTTTACCAACCCTCATTAAGATTTACCTCCACTTGTAGATGCTAGTGCTAAGTATAAAACTTGATCAGCTTTAGATGGGAATACTTGGTGAAAATGGTTATGAAAACCTTAGAATGATGATTCATTCTACTGAAATGTTTTTCACATGGTTCTAGAACACCAGATGATTTTGATGATGAAAATGTTGAGGCATGAGCCTTAGCCCTTTATAAAACTTATGGTTGTCTGGATTCGACACCATTCCAATTTTATCGTACAACCATAATACCTGAAAATTGGGTAGGGCTTGACCGGAAGTTTATATACCTTAGTATGGGTTCCCTCGCGGCCAAGGTCTGAGCTGAGGCTAACTTGTGAAGATTGTCCACCTGTGCAGTACCCAAGATGATAGTTGGTCATGGTTGGGAGGCCAAACTCACAGGAGAGGTGCCTATACTAGGGCGTGTAATTGAAAGGTTAGGATTGATTATCCGCATACTGAGTATGGTGAATTCAGGATTTGTTCCTAACGGATGTATCGAATGTTGTGGTGAAAGTGTACAATCTCTGCAGAGTGTCAAACTATTCGAATAGCCGCGTCCGCGGTTATGGACATTTGGAGTGGTCATACCGTTTCCCCGTCAGATGTTTTCAAAATGACTTGTGAAATGAATTGTGACTTTGACTTGACCACAACAGAGTTGTGATATGAAATTCAAATTCCCACTTAGGTGTTATAAAACTTTCAACTAGTTTTCTTTGCTTCTGAATTAGTAGAGGTAAATCTGGCTTTTTGCAAAACAACCCTAGAGCTTAGTATCCTACTACAAAAAAAACCCTTAACTTGTTAGTATTAGTTTGCGAGTACTTAAAGAGTACTCATGGCTTTGTCCCTGGCTATTCCCGTGACCAGACTATGAAGAGGAGTATCAGGATGATGGACCGCAGGAAGGTTACGACAACTAGGATCATCTCCCATCGTCAGCATTGCATGGGCCCGAAGATGGAGCTTCACCTACGCTATCGTTATCTTCACGTTATTCCACTGCTTGAATTGTATTAAGAAGTGGATCATGAGATCCTTATTTGTGTAAGACCTTATGTATGGTTTGTAATGGATGATGTACTGTGATATCCAAATCTGTTATGTCTATAAAATGGTAATCACAGGATTGCGGTGTATGGCATAACAGCATCCGGATTAAAATCCGGGTGTTGACAAGTTGGTATCAGAGCCATCCTGACCATAGGAGACCCTAGTTAGAATGGATGTTTGAATCAAAAACTTAGTTTCAAAACCAAAGGAAGTGAGTATTTACAAAAACTTATTCCTATTCTTATCACTTGGATTCTTTCACAAAATTTCATGTTCCTCAAAAATTCTTACAAAATACATAAAATTTGACACACTTGATCACTCTACTAACTTACTCATCCTATATTCTTATAGATGGACGTGAAGTACAACAAGTTTTATCAGTTGGGGAATGGAGTGGACCTCATCTTTGAGCGTGACTTGGACCAGCTTTCAGAACTTCTGGAGCGTCCACACTCCGAGTTCTTCGGAGCTCAGCTCAATGATCAGGAAGGAGAAGAGCTGCAGTGGTTAGTTGTTGCAAGTCTCCGAGGGAAGATTGAACCTACCTCTGCGGAGGGAATTCAGTTCACCTTAAGAGAGAACAACTGGCTCGATGGACTGGCCAGGGCAATGCAGGAAGCTCTTGCTCGTCTGTGTGGCAGAGTATCAATCAGATCAAGGGTACCCGTTTTGAGTTCTACCCAAGGCGTGATGTTATGGGATAGACACTAGAGGCCCCACATCATCCCGAGTTGAAGATTCAAGTGGACCACCTCAGCTTCATGATGTACGATCATCAGAAGGAGTTGGACAATGCTCGTGCCTACGCCAACCACAAGTACGCCATCGCCAAGAAGAAGGATCAGACCCTCGCCATGTTAGTGAAGGATCGCAAGTCTCATCGCCGTCAGCTCGACAAGAAGGAGCGCATAATTGCTCGTCTTCGCCACTGGATCACGGATTTGGAGGACACCATCCACGAGAGAGACATGCAATTGGAGGAAAGGGAGAATGCCGGAGAAGACCTTCATGGAGACCCCTACTCCTATCTCAGCAATGATGATGACTTTCTGGAGGATCAGACCATGGAATTCTTCACCGATGAGGATGATTTCGCCTTCATCGATGACGATGATGATGAGTACACTAACTCCAAGGAGTAGTAGCACTTGAGCACTAGCGTTAGTGAATTGTATTCGGTCCCACTGTATCGTAGATTCCAGAATGGTTCTTAAAACCATCTGTTTTTCTTTGTTGTGGTGTGTGTTGTATCGTGTGCTATGAATGGATGAATGAAAAGCAAGTTCCTAGAAAAATCTGAGTCAAACTTTAAAAACTTTTCAAAAAACCCTGAACCTTAGAAATTCCCCTCTTTTCTCATGATCTATCTCAATCTTCAGATGCCTCGCGGAGGAAGCGGTTCATCCCCGGACCCGATGTTGCAGATCTTGCAAATGTTGGTTTCTAACCGCGAAGCTGAAAGAGCCGAACGTCAAGCCAACCTAGCCACCCTTCAACACATAGCTCAGATGTCCAACAACAATGAAGGCCAAGGAAATCAGGATAACCATGGATCTAAGCTCAAGAATTTCTAGAACACCAATCCACCTATTTTCACTAAGTCAAAGGAACCCCTAGATGCAGATGATTGGCTACAAACAATGGAGAACAATCTGGAAGTCGCAGGAGTGGAAGCTAACGAGAAATTTTTGTTCGCCACCCACTAACTAGCCGGAGATGCAAGAGCATGGTGGAACAACGTTCGTGCAATGACCGGAGGTCAGATGATGACTTGGGAGGAATTCAAGGTCAAGTTCAGCAGAACCCATGTGCCACCGGGTTTAATCAAGAGGATGAGAGATGAGTTCAGAGAACTAGAGCAAGGAAGGATGACCGTAGTGGAATACCGTGACAAATTCTTGTCATTAGCTAGGTATGCCCCAGATGAGATCGACACTGAAGCCAAGAAGAAAGAGAGATTCCTGAACGGTCTGCACGATGAGATGCATACGGTGTTAGTCAATATCCCCTTTGCTGATATTGAAGCCCTAGTCGACTCTGCCATTCATATGGAAGGAAAGATCAACCAAGCCAATGAGAACCGCAAGCGCCGCATGATGCATCAGCCCGGAACCCATCATACCCCAAAGTATCGCCCCAACCCATCTCCAGGATTTACCCCGAGAACCAATAGACCCCCTATGAACCGTCTGACCTATCCCAACCGTGGAAACCCAAGGCCCGGAGGAAACCACAACAACCCCGGCAACTCTAGCAATTTCAACCGTGCACCACCCAAGTTCAACAACAACAATGCCACCACCAACACCAACACTGCCCCAAGGACTGTAAGCAATGTTGTGCCTATTGCAGCAAAGGACAAGTCACAAGTGACTTGTTATGAATGCGGAACCAAGGGTCACTACTCCAATGAGCGCCCCAAGAAGAATGCCGCAGCCCCCAATGCAAATGCCACAGCTCAGCAGCAGCGTCGTGTTCAGCCCGGAAGAAGGTTTTCCCTAGGGAATTCGCTCAACCGCAACGGCCGTCTCTTTCTCATGCATGCTGAAGAAGTCCATGAAGCGCCCGATGTCGTGCTGGGTATGTTTTCCGTTAACTCAGTACTTGCAAGAGTGTTGTTTGATTCTGGAGCATCGCACTCATTTGTCACTAAAGAATTTGCATGCACTAGTAAGATTCAACCAACCAAATTGAAGCATGTTATGATTGTTCAAATCCCCGGTTCAACCACCAAAGCTAGGCAAAATTGCAAAGTCGTCCCTATCCGAATCCATGGCATAGATTTTTATGCTAATCTAATAGTACTCAGAACTAAAGGTTTGGAAGTAGTACTAGGAATGGATTGGATGTCCAAACATAAAGGATTAATTGATTGTGCCAAGAAATCCATAACCATGACTAGTACAACCGGAGAATCAGTCGAGCATGTATCTGAAACCTTGCCTCGTCAATTCAAGTGCAACAATAGTATAGCCCAACCCACCATTGACCAAGTCCGGATAGTCTGTGAATACCCCGATGTATTTCCAGATGTTTTGCCCGGTATGCCTCCAAATCGGGATATCGAGTTTATAATTGAACTAATCACTAGAACCGGACCCATCGCCCAAAGACCATATAGTATGAAACCGTTTGAACTAGCAGAACTGAAGAAGCAACTGGATGCCATGCTGGAAATTGGACTGATTCAACCAAGTGTGTCACCATGAATATCACCTGTCTTGTTTGTGGACAAGAAAGATGGAGGTAACCGTTTGTGTACGGATTACCGGAACTTGAATGATGTCACTATCAAAAACAAATACCCATTGCCAAAGATAGAAGATTTGTTTGACCAGTTGACTGGTGCCAAAGTGTTTTCTAAGATTGATCTTAGAACTGGCTATCATCAACTCAAGATTCGCGCAGAGGATAATCCAAAGACTGCCTTTACCACCAGATATGGATTATACGAGTATAGTGTCATGTCTTTTGGATTAACCAATGCCCTCGCTTATTTCATGAATCTCATGAATAAGATTTTTATGGACTTCCTGGATAAGTTTGTCGTTGTTTTTATCGATGACATTCTGATTTATTCCAAATCAGAATAAGAACATGAGCTACACCTAAGGACCATTCTTGGAACCCTTAGAGAGCATCAGTTGTATGCCAAGTTTAGCAAATATGAATTCTGGTTACAGGAGGTAGGATTCCTCAGACATATCGTATCAGTCGGAGGAATTGCCGTGGACCCTACAAAGGTGAAAGATGTCGAAGATTGTCAAGCCCCAACCACTCAAACCCAAGTTCGTGCGTTTCTCGGATTAGCGGGATACTACCGCAAGTTCGTAGAGGGATTCTCGAGTATCGCCAGACCCATGATCCAATTGCTTAAGAAGGACAAGAAGTTTGAATGGACAGACAAATGTGAAGCGAGTTTTCAAGAACTCAAGAGAAGATTGATTTCAGCCCCCATCTTGATCATGCCAGATATCACGAAGCCCTTCGATGTGTATTGTGACGCATCCAAGATCGGCCTCGGATGTGTGCTAATGCAATAAGGAAAAGTTATATCCTATCTATCTCGACAACTGAAGCAGCATGAACAAAACTACACAACCCATGACCTCGAACTCGCAGCCGTAGTTCTAGCCCTGAAGAGATGGAGGCATTATCTCATGGGAAACTGTTGTGAGATTTATTCGGATCACAAGAGCCTGAAGTATATATTCACTCAGAAGGAGCTGAATATGAGACAGAGAAGATGGATTGAGCTCACCAATGACTATGATCTGGACATTCACTATCACCCCGGTAAAGCCATGTGGTAGCAGATGCCCTGAGAAGATTGTCGTGCCGCTTGAACTCCATGATCTTGAAGGAGCAACCAAGTTTGCACAAAGAGATGGAAGATTTCCGAATGGAATTAGTGAGTGAAGGATTTTTGGCTAGCATAGAACTTCAACCCACTTTGATCACTCAGATCAAAGAGGCGTAGAAAGGAAATGCTAGTATCGATGGAATCAAGCGTCGTATCGTGTAACATCCCAACATTAGAGCCTAGAAATAAGCTGAACCCAGATGTGTGCATTGCATTCATGCATAGAAAATCCGAATAATTTTCGCGCTTTTAAACAAAACTTGTCAAAGTGACTGAAGCTTCTCTTAGCTTAATGGAATTGAAGTAGATCATCAAGTTGACTGCGATAAGTTTCAATAGGACCTTTGCTAAAACCTCATTTTGGGTAAGGGAGATTTAATCTAGGGGTATATCAAATGTACTATAAGTTAAACCTTAATACAATGTGAAATATATTTGATCATTAGGTGATCATATTATAGTATTGATTATAATCACTCATAAGTACCAAGTTAAGGATATAACACAAATAATAAGAATGTAGCAACTATATCTTAATCTCATCTGCATATACCATGAGTATCATGGTGATACCTAAACCTACTTCTTATGGAGTAGGAAAGGAACTAAGCTTAGATCATCACCATATATCTTTAATTCCATATCAATCCTTATCATCTCTGTTGAGTTATATTTCCATGTCTGTTGATCATCAATGTTGAGAAATCAACTATTGATTCATCCATTCTCAAACTATCAAGTATTTGAGCATAACACAGCTTACAAATAAGGGTCTACAGATAAACAACTAAGAAAAGGTGAGTAGTGATGCCAGTTTCAGATGTCAATTGTTTGATAATAATGATTGAAAAGAATCCAATCTAAAAGATAGTTGATGGAGTTAATCCCTCCTTGATAGAAAAGAATATTACAAGGATGAAGTCTGGAGATAGTTACCAGGAATAGACCTATTGGATCAAGTAGGTATAGTTAATGAATTATATCTCTTAATACAATAAAGCTAAACAGAAGATAATTATAATACAACTGTAATGTTGAATTGATGGAGCCTTGTTTAGTCAACTGGAAATCTAAACCATAATGGATCAACAGATTATAATGATCAAGCCTTATTCACCAAGATTGAGTACTTATGTCATGTATAAGTGGTATTGGTGGATAAAACATGATTAAACCCTAGTAGAGATAAGTTATCTTAGAGTAGCCATTGCAAGCCACATAAATATAATTAGGGTTGGAGTAAAGACCATATAGATGATATTATTCAATTAAAGTTAGTACAACATAGAGTTATAGAAGTAGTGTTATTCATCTTAAAGGATAGTCAACTTTAGAGAAAGGTAGTTGGATGCATACAACTAATAGAGATACATTATTAATGAATGATTAAGGAAGATTATGAGTGGAGTTTGAAGGAACTATTTGTTGGATGGAAGGCTATCAACAGTAGAATAGTAGGTGCAATCAAACATGGATATGAATAAATTATGAAATATTTTAGTATCAAACTCATTGGATTCATCCATGAGTTTAAAAGAATGATATATGAATAAGAAGATTTAAATGAGTAAAGCTCATCATGTTAATCATGATGATGAATAGGAAGAGGTAGTATATCTAGGAAAGGAATTCCTTATTTAAAAATCCAGAATTATGAATTAGGGAAAATAGACATTATTGGTAACAACCAACTCTAAATCAAGATCAACATAATATCCATCTCATGTTGTTGATCTATCATCTAATGTCCATATCACTTCATAGGAATATTTTCCTATAGCAAATCCTATAAGCATATTTTTACCAATTTCTTTCTATAAAACATTCTAATTATAACTTTCTATTATAAAAGGTGATGCCATCAAATATCACAAATAGAAGACAATATGCTTAGTTAATAATTCTTTACTCATATCCATAAAGGAATCTAAGTATATTAAAAACCCTAAACCCTAGGGTAAATATTCATAATTTAAAACCTTAACCTTCTTTGTTTATCACAATAGAATATATACATTTCCATTTTCCAAATTAATGGGAGTAATAATCACCATATCAATGTCTTTATAGTTCATGCATCAAATAATGGTATAGGATCATTACACATATAAAAGTTTCTGTTCAAAATATGAGCCAACTAAAGTTAAGTTGATAAGCAAATAAGAATATATCATTCAAGAAATCCATAACTAGAGGAGGAAAATAAAATAATAGGAAGAGCTTTTACAAATATTAAAAGGGGATTCATATATTAAGAAAATAAAAGGAATATAACAAGATTATATAAAATAAAATTTCACAAATAATACTAACTATGTTTTAGTATTATTGAAATTGCCCAACAAAGAAGTCCTATAAAGAAAGGTTCAAAATATAAATCAAATTCAAATCTGAATAAGAAAACAGAAAATAGAAAAAGAATAAAACAAATAAAAAATACTACCTTGCCGTGGCCCAACAACCCTACACCTATCTGACGCCCCTGTGCAGCCCACAACAGCCCAGTAACCAGCCCAATTCTTTTTCTTCTATGACTGACAAGTGGGGACAGCAAAGGATTGTGGGTTAAGAAGCAAAGATCGTCAGGGGGTTATCCGCAAAATAGTCATTATCGTCATCGTCACGCACACAAACAGCTCGCTGGCAGAGCTCGTCGTCGCTCGATGTTGTCATCGTCGTCGTTGCGCCAAGATCAATGTCGCTGTTGCCAGGAGGGGATAAGAAGGCCACCGTGACGCCCTGCCTCAATCCCTATCTCCAATTCCTCCTTATCCTCTCAGATACGAATAGGACCGAAACCCTAGATCATCGGAGCCACCTCTCACCGTCGAATCACATCTCCCCACACCATTCTGAGCAGCCATGGAGAAGCGCCTTCCTCTGTAGATCCTCGGGGTAGAATCTTGCATCAAGGGAAGCACTGGAGCGGGTGAATTTGGTTGTTCCTCTTTGCAGCAGCTCATCGGAATCCTCGTCGGGAAGCTCGTTTACGACCGCGCTTGTCCTCGCCGACCACTCTATCATCATCAGGGTGAGTTCTTGAACCTTCCAGCATCCTCAAATCGCCTGATCTCGTTGTAAACCGCCGTTTCACCATAAGCCACCATCGGCACCGTCGGAGCTCGTCGGAGCTGAAGCTCTGATGACCATTTCCGAGCGGCGCTGCCACTCTTAGGTTCAGTAGGTTGCGCTGATTCGAACTAGGTCCATTTTGTTTGCTAGGACGCCATAGATCGTCGTCGGTGACCACTCACCGACGGCGGTGGTGGTGCTGATGCCATCCTTGTGTCATGCTCACCTCATGGTGGAACCACGTCAGCTAGTTTGACTCGTGTTTTCCCTCGTGGCTGATGACATGGCCTAGGGCCCATATGTCATCGACTGGGGCTAAAGATTGGGACAGTAACAAATGTATTTCTTTCACCTAAGAGATGAAGTGGACCCGGGCCCACTATTTAGTGACTGGGGCTAGCTCTAGATGTGGTGTAAAAAGTATTTCTTGTTAATAATTAAATAAAATTTTATAATTAATAATATTCCAGAAATCTAATAAATGATTAAATCTTTTTTAATTAATAAAAGTTTCATAAGTAATAAAGCTTTGATAATTCATATTTTAATAATGGTAAATATTAAAAATATAATTAAAGTACCAAAAATCTGGGGAAAATAATAATTATAATATAAAACTATAATTATGTATTATTATTTCATTTAAGTAAATATTTATCATATATTAAGTAATTATAAAGTAATAATATATATAAAAAATCATATCCTATTATTTATAAATCACAAAAATAAATGTGATATACCAAAATAATCACAAAAATAATATCTACATGTTAAAAAATCTAATATTTTACTTCTGAGTTATTTTTTTTTAATATTTTAAGAACTCAAATTTAAACTTATTTGCTTCATTAATAATTCATAAAAGGGTAAATAAAATTTACTAATATTCCTAAAATGAGTAAGTTAAGTTTAATAAATAGTCTTAATCTTAAATATTAATAAAATGAAGATTTAATGGTTTAAAACATTAGGAATATCTTTTTATTAAATTATCATCAAACCCTAAGTGAAGATTATATTCTCAAAGTATTTCAATTTATAATAAAAACCTTAAAGAACAACTTATGAATACACCAACCTTTTCTATGTATATTAACTACCAAATTACAAAAACTACCACAACTTTATATAAATCCATAAGTAGTTAAATAATAGCATGTTTTAGATTATAAACTATACTCACTTATCTATAAAATATAAATGATATTACTCCATAATAAAATCAAGAGACCATTATCCAAATAAAAAGAATGACCATTCTTAAGAAACCTAAAGAAAACATTTCATATACACAACATACAAATGTATAAGTACCATAATATCAAAACTATCTATATTTTAAAGTTAACTTTAGTCTCCAAGAATCTAAATATAATACAATACACATTACTATATGTTTTATAATTAACTTTAGTCTGAAGTAGTTAAATTGTAAAGCAACTCAAGCCAAACCATTTGAGCAAACAAATAACATCAACCACCACTAATTAACAATAAAACTTGTTTAGACCTTAGAAGAGAAACCTTTTCTTCGAAGGTTATCCTTTTTGCCACTTTAAATAAGAACTCTTGTATAAGCAATCTTGACTAGTATTTCATAAATGTATATTTTATTGCTACATAATTATGTGTTGCTCACACACACTCATAAGCTCTAATAAAAGCACAAAGGTGAAACTTATATAAAAGAACCACATATCCCAAAATAACCATTTCCGGAATCCAAAATCTAGGACAACGATATCCCCGGGATTTGCGTTTAGAACGTGCATCACATTACTTGTGCATAAAAGCATATTGCCTCTTTAAACATTAGTCCTTATCGGACCAATGATGCTGATTTCAGATTTTGGATCTTATACTGACTCGAAGACCGTGAGTGCATAATCTTGCAATCACTAAAGGCAAGTTCACACTTTCTCATGTCCTTTGATTATTTTCTGTAAAGTATTTTACAAATCCAGTGTTGTCTTCACCTGCATTTGAAAAAGGTAAGAAAACACTATTTTCAATAATAATGAGAACTATTGATTACTGATCTAGGGTGATCAGTTAATCTATTAAGTCTGACAGTTGGAATACCACTGTTCAAAACTATATCACCTAGGACTTAACAACCAATGTCGCCAGTGATTCTTGCACCGTATATTACGCGTTGACCATGAGATTTGGAATGGGACGGAGAAGTCAGCTGTATCTTCTTACTCTCGCATGAAGCCGGATGTGCAGGTCGTGGTTGTTATCCTCGTAGCGTGCATATTAATTGGTAATTCGTAGAGGATATGCAACATATGGGTGGGAACCCTCATCGTCCCACGATAGTTCTAGCATCTAACGGTTTGTACAAACCATTGCTGTAATTCTTTATGTGGCCATGGTGTACACCAAGGAGGCATGCAGGGTCGCGAAGGGGGCAGTGATTGGCTTGGATCATCTTCTAGGCCCCCACATCATGGAATTGTGGACGGGAATAAGCTGCCTGGTTGTGCAACAAAGAGTTGATCTCTCATGGGTAAAGTAACGCACCTCTGTAGAGTTTAAGAACTGTAACTTGTTACTCCCTGTTCCGGGAAGGAGCGGCGAACTCGGCGGGAAAGGAACTCCATGAAAGTTCTGGTAAACCCGTGAAGGCTGACGGACATGAGCTTTTCAGAATAAAAGCAAACTTTGAAGAAATGTTTATGAAAACTTGCATTGCCTACGACCTACAGTCTGTGGCTGTAGATATAGTGCATCAAACACTCCTTTTCTAGTGAATTTGCTGAGTACGCTCGTATTCAAAGTATCTTCTTAACCCTTGCTAGATTCTGAAGCCATTAAAATGATGTCTACCTTAAGATATGCTCCAGGACTTATCAAGACCAGCTAAAGCTCTTCAATGAAGACAAGGAAGTCAACATATACCTCAACTCAAGTGAGGACGAAAGTCACTGATTAGATAGGAATATTATCTCTAGCCAAAGAACCTATTTCTATAGTGCGTTGCAATAGCATCAATGCCAACCTCTTAGTCAGAATATTAGACTCAATAGTATAATCATTCTTGCATTGTTTATCTTTGATTCTTCTCCGTAAGAAGTTCTTTCTCTCTCTTTAACCTAGAGTGTTCTCTGGATCTTATGTAAAAGAGTGAGTTGTAACCTTTAAGCCATGTATTGGACCCGTTGTGTTTCTGTTGTGCCATTCTGAGGGATGTAATACTAGTGAACGGTGTTTCATTGGTGTTATGTCAACGACTATAGTATACTACATCATGCAATGGTATGCTGGGTCACCGTGACATCAGACAGCAAAGTACCGGATTCACCAAAGACGAATAAGGAGTTCTGTGGTACAAAGGACGCCTTTGTGTACCAGCAGATTCAGAATTGAAAGAAGTGATTTTGAAAGAGGCCCATGATACTCTTTATTCTATCCACCCCGGAGGAACGAAGATGTATCAAGATTTGAAGGAACAATTTTGGTGGCATAAGATGAAGAGAGAAATCAGAAGCTATATCACCAAGTGTGATATATGTCAGAGAGTCAAGGCGGGACATCAAAGACCCGCTGGACTGTTGCAACCTCTACAGATTCCGGAATGGAAATGAGATTCAGTTGGAATGGACTTTATCACCGGATTACATACTTCTAGAGGGGAAATGACTCTATTTGGGTCATAGTTGACAGATTGTCCAAAGTCGCCCATTTCTTACCAGTCAAGACCACATACCAGAGTTCGAAGCTAGCGGAGTTATACATCGCTAGAATCGTCAGTTTACATGGAATCCCCAAGAACATCGTATCGGATTGAGGAACTCAGTTTACCTCGAGATTCTGGAAGAAAGTCCAAGAAGGCTTAGGAACCCGACTAGATTTCAGCACAACGTATCACCCTCAGACTGATGGACAAACGGAGCGAGTAAATCAAATAATCGAAGATATGTTGAGAGCATGTGTGCTAGAGTATGGATCTAAATGGAAAGACTGTCTGCCTTTCGCAGAATTTTCTTACAACAACAGTTATCAAGCTAGTCTGCAAATGGCCCCATTTGAGTTTATGTATGAAAGGAAATGTTGCACCCCTTTGAATTGGTCGGAAGTAGGAGAGAGTCAGATTTTCGGACCCGATATCCTACGAGAAGCATAAGAGAAAGTTCACAAGATTCATGAGCACCTCAAGACCGCCCAGTCAAGACAGAAGAGTTACAGCGACAAGAGACGTCGAGACCTCGCTTTCAATATCGGAGATTTTGTGTATCTTAAAGTGTCGCCATTGAAAGGAATGCAACATTTTCAGCTGAAATCAAAGTTGGCCCCCAGATATATCGGACCCTTCAAGATTCTGAATCATCGAGGAGAAGTATCATCTCCATTGGAACTGCCAGAAGAAACGTCAGCCGTGCACAATGTGTTCCATATATCGTTACTTTGCAAATGCCTCGAAGTTCTGGAGAAGACTGAAGTGTTCAAGAACATTGATCACCGGACCATAGAAATCAATGATGACCTGACCTATCCTGAAGTACCCATCCATAGTTTGGAAGAATCTTTCAGGACCACCAGGACCCAAAGCATCAAGTTTCTCAAGATTCAGTGGAGCAACCACACTGAAGAAGAAGCTACCTAGGAGCGCGAAGATCACATCAGGACGGAGTTTCCCGATCTCTTTAAATCCTAGGTAATCTTTTTCGTCCTTTTTCAAATCTCGGACGAGATTTTGTTTAAGGGGGGAAGGTTTGTAACATCCCAAAAATATAAAACAAGGATCATCAAACTCTAATCACTAAAATTAGGGTTAACAAAAACTTTGATTAATTAAAATCATATGAATGCATGTGTGAATGAAATGATTTGGCAATTGCACGAATGGACTTGTATGATTAATCTAATTAGCAAGGAATGGTTTAAAGACAATTATAACCTCATCTAGAACATTTCCAAGCAGAAACAAATAAAGAGAAAATCAAAAACAAACCAAATAAAGAAAATGGTCATTTTTGCCAATCTTGTTCACTAGGTCACTTTGAGTGTTTCTAGTCCAAGATTTCAAACAAAAACTTTCCCAATTCTTTTCACCCCTTGATAGAACTAGTAAAAGTGAATCAAGGCCCACCTTTCAAACTTGCAGAAACATTTGGCAACCCCATTCAAATCACAATTCAAAATTAAATGTTATTCATATGTGAAGATCATCCATTTTCAAAACCCAACCAAACCAATGCCCCTTGACTAATCCAACTAACCAGGCACGCCCTAGCATGTGCCTAGCAAACCCACAAAGTTTGAATTCAAAATTCTTGCGGCCATTTCATCAAACACCTTGCAGATTCAAATCGAACAAACAAGAAACACTATAGTGTGCAGTAAAATTGGCCTAACTTGTTCCCTCTCTGGTTGCAACTAGCCCTTAATAGATCATCTAGCCCCTTTAACTATCTTTGTCATCACTGTAAGCAAGCCTAGCCATCAATGGTGAGCATGCCGAGAGCACACTTGCCACCCCATTGTCGCCAGCGAGCTAGCGGCCGCACTAGCCTTGCCAACCTTGTCTGGGACATGCAGCACCGTTCACCGCCATTCCCTGTCCCAACGCCGAGCAATGCCAGCCCCTAGACCACACGCCATGCCCAAGCCAAACCTCTCTGCGACCATGCCGAGAGCGCCTGCTCCACGCCGACCAGCACCGGACCACGCGGCCGCCTCGCCGCCAGGATGATCGCCAAGACCGCCAGACATGCTCGTTCGTCGCCGCGCGGACCACGCACACTGTGCGACATTAAAACCACCGTCGGACCCTCCCAGAGCGTCAGCGTGTTCCGACCGATCAGCACCGCCCCACGCCTCGCCACCACGCCGTTGAGCTTCGCCACGGAACATAGCACCGCCCCCTCCCGTCGCCCATGCCGATAGTCATCTGTCGCCGACCACGGCAGCTCAACTGCGCCTGCCGTCCCTCTCACCACTATAAATAGAGGCCTCCACCGCTCGTTTTCGCCACACCAGTTCACTCCCCTCTCACCAGAACCACCGCACCTCACTCCCGGAGCAAGGCGAGCAGCGCATCGCCGGAATTTGGTCGGAGCCCGCCACTGCTGGAGAAGAAGGGAGCCGTCGATTGGAGCCGCCCTAGGAGGAGTTGTCGGTACCAGGAGAACCGCCGTCGTCGACTTCGTCGTTCGCCCCCGTCGCTGACCCTCGCCTGAGCCCCGGTGAGCCTCCCATGACCCCCACATGCCGGGTTAGGGTTCTGTCTCGCCGGCGCTGCCCGACATGGACGATGAGCCGTAGCCGTTCGATTAGATTTAGATCGTGCGGCCTAGATCACCTCGTACCGCTTCGCCCCTCCCCGTCTCACTAACGCGTGGGTACAGTCACTTAACCAGCACGCGTACACACTGTGTGTAATGGGCCGGCCTAGTAAAACATCCCGCGCGACCCAACAATTCAAATTAATCTTTATTCTTTTAATTTCAAAAAAAGTTCTGTACCTATATTCAAAAATCAACCCAGCTCGATTCACTGCACCAAAATGCATGAAACCAATTTTGCTAGAAAGGTACTGAAATGCTTAATCCAAGCCCGTTGGATTCAAATCATTTGGATCTGTGGATCACCCATGGTAAAAATAACAAGGCATAATCTTTTCTGCATTCAATCATTTTTCAAAATTCAACCATAAAAGCTTTTGAGTTGATTCCAACTCTCAAAAATCACATTTGATCCTACCTTTCAGAATATATAAAAACATATGGGTTTACTTGCAGAAATAATGTTCAAGTAATAAAAGAATGCCACATAGGCATTTCTAGTCACTTTATTTAATTAAAATAAAAAGGTTAAACCTTATTAAATTGTGACACCACTTTAAATCACATTCCCATGTACTGAAATATATGGTGATGACATGTGTCAACATGATCCCATGCTTGAGTTGGAGAATATTAAATCTTAAGTAGTTTTTGAATGAGTAGAAATTACTTTTCTCAAATTAAAATAAATAAGACAAATGTTTTAATCCTTGTGATGTTAGTGATGATGCTAGATCATCTATAGTGCACCTTTGTGTGATGATTGAAAATAGTTAAGTATTGTTTGGTGATTGTGTACCTCGTATCTATTTATAGACGCTAGTACCGACCAAGGATACGAGGAGGAAGGAGGATACTACGAAGAGGATGCCGAGGAGAACTACAACCACTACTCTGCACAAGGCAAGCTAACACTTGCAAGATACCCTACTTATGCAAGCATTACTACACAAGTTGACCTATGCAAGCTAATACTTGCTTGTTGCCATGACAACTATATGCCTTAAGCATATGTGATCATATCCACTTGATAACCCAATCCTAGTTTTACTCGCAAGCTTTATACTTTATTTATTTATCAAAGCTTTCTCTTAAAGTTTACATAGTGAATTGTAGATTCTAGAAATATCACTAAAGGTAGCATAAAGAGCATAAAATTTGGCCTAAGTTAGATAATCTTGATGTCATCCTAAGGCATGAGATTGAACTTAGCAAATATCCACTTGTTTACCACCCCTCATTAGGATTTACCACCACTTGTAGATGCTAGTGCTAAGTATAAAACTTGATCAGCTTTAGATGGGAATACTTGGTGAAAATGGTTATGAAAACCTTAGAATGACGAGTCATTCTACTGAAATGTTTTGATATGGTTCTAGAACACCAGATGATTTTGATGATGAAAATGTTGAGGCACGAGCCTTAGCCCTTTATAAAACTGATGGTTGTCTAGATGCGATACCATTCCAATTTTATCGTACAACCATTATACCTGAAAATTGGGTAGGGCTTTACCGGAAGTTTATATACCTTAGTATGGGTTCGCTCGCGGCCAAGGTCTGAGCTGAGGCTAACTTGTGAAGATTGTCCACCTGTGCGGTACCCATGATGATAGTTGGTCATGGTTGGGAGGCCAAACTCATAGAAGAGGTGCCTATACTAGGGCGTGTAATTGAAAGGTTAGGATTGATTATCCGCATACTGCGTATGGTGAATTCAGGATTTGTTCCTGACGGATGTATCGAATACTGTGGTGAAAGTGTACAATCTCTGCAGAGTGTCAAACTATTCGAATAGCCGCGTCCGCGGTTATGGACAGTTGGAGTGGTCATACTGTTTCCCCGTCAGATGTTTTCAAAATGACTTGTGAAATGAATTGTGACTTTGACTTGACCACAACAGAGTTGTGATATGAAATTCAAATTCCCACTTAGGTGTTATAAAACTTTCAACTAGTTTTCTTTGCTTCTGAATTAGTAGAGGTAAATCTGGCTTTTTGCAAAACAACCCTAGAGCTTAGTATCCTACTACAAAAAACCCCTTAACTTGTTAGTATTAGTTTGCGAGTACTTAAAGAGTACTCATGGCTTTGTCCCTGGCTATTCCCGTGGCCAGACTATGAAGAGGAGTATCAGGATGACAGACCGCAGGAAGGTTACGACAACTAGGATCATCTCCCATCGTCAGCATTGCATGTGACCCGAAGATGAAGCTTCGCCTATGCTATCGTTATCTTTACGTTATTCCGCTGCTTGAATTGTATTAAGAACTAGATCATGAGATCCTTATTTGTGTAAGACCTTATGTATGGTTTGTAATGGATGATGTACTGTGGTATCCAAATCTGTTATGTCTCGCAAAAATGGTAATCCTGGGATTGCGATGTATGGCATAACAGCATCCGGGATTAAAATCCGGGTGTTGACACGGCCTACCAGCCGAACCAGTTCCCTGCATACAGACGCCGACGCCATGAAAAAGGGCGTGGGCTAGCTCATTGGCGAGACGGTCCATTTCCACCCACTCCACTCGTCCGCATCGGCAAAGAGCTCCCGTGCCCCCGCCATGACTTCAACACCTCAGAATCGGCCCTATGCAAGTTTTAGCGAAACCGCCAAACCCGCATAGAAACGATGCGAAGGTGCCCACCAGCACTTTGCGGGTGGAAAGCAAAGTAATAACATTACACAACAGTCCCTCGATGGGACCCAGCAGATATATATACAATGACTCAAGAGTCAAGAATACAAATATACGTACAAAGATCCAAATCACCTTGAAAAGCGATGAAGGCCCGATCACGGACAAGATGCAAATGGGGCTAAGAGCCCGAAGAATAACCAATGGCGTCCATAACCTGCCCAGCCGGAAGGGTAACCTCGCTAACGTCGATCTCAAAACCGCTTAAACAAAAAGGGTGCCGACAAAGGGAAAAAGGAAAAGAGGAGCGTCAAGATCGAGGCCAAGACACGAGGCTAGAATTGCGTCCTCGCCTACATAGGTATGGTGGGTCAAGCGCAAGATGCACTAAACAACCTATAGAGACTCGATACAACTGGCGAATATCAGAGAGGGGTAAGAAAGACCTATGCGGATCCAACCTGATACTATCATCAAACAAACCCATCCTGGCGTTTCCCCCTCGAGACCAAACGAGGAAGTCAACCGAGGAACTCACACAGTTGGCAGTTTTACTTATTCCGTTATAGTTGCGGCACTTTACTAGTCAGGTTTAGATAATCGTCCTGATAAAGTAAGCAGTGGGCACTTTTAGTTGACCATTCCGTTATAGTTACAACACTTACTAATCAGATACATTTAGCATGAGACAAGCCCAAAACCCAGCAGTTGTTGATACTTTTACTTAGCCATTCCGTTGTGGTAAAGCTGATTACTAGTCAAATCGGATACAAGTCATTTTATAACAGTAAACTTTAATTATAGTTGTCTATGATCAAGCACTGTGCTCCAAGTCGTCCATAACCGCGGACACGGCTTCTCGAAAAGATTTAACCCTGCAGGGGTGCACCAAAGTATCCACAGCACTGACCCTTTTGCCGATCGCTTAACATACACCCATCCAGATGTCGACGGGCCTAAGTCACGACGTTCCCAGACCCAAAGCAAGCACGGGGGGCCCCCCCACTCAGTACAACCGCAACGAAGTCGGCCGGTCTCGAGACGGACTTAGGGTTGCGACAATGGTCAGAAGCGACAAGATGCCCCAAACGGGACGCCGATACTGCCAGAATCACTCCGCTTCCTAAACAGTACAGTGTGCTCCTCGCACAAACGTAAATACATAAGTAGCATGGCATAAGTACAGGATAGTAAAAACACCTCAAACTAGTTGTGGCCCCCAGTACAATACTTTGAAATCAGGTAATTATCAATGGGGGGCCCATATCTCCCCACCTGTGGTTAGCGCTCGATCTCTAACAGTGTCAAGAACTCGGGTCCTACGGGACACAAGTGGGCGTTCGGAAAACCAACATTACCTATCACCCACCGATGCCTCTGCTTAATTCAATTTTAGTTGTTAAACAGGAATTAAAGTGATACAATAATTAAAGCCATGATCATCTCCAACGTCACATGTGACAATTCCTCCAACAAAGGTGGTACTTGACGACAGGCAAAACACTTGAGCAAGCGAATACGACACGCGGGTCCAACTATCTACCAAACAACAGGTAATAGGATGTGTCCAGGGCTATATATGGCTGCAAGGGATATCACGGGTACGAAATCTAGAGCATCGCAACACAGATAGCAAAGATCAACAGGAGGGAAGTAAATACTAGCAAGTAAGATAGGTAGAAAGGGGGAGATGCTCGCCTGAAACATGCCGAAGGTTCAACCGAAGATCGGGGCGAAGCTCACATCAACTCAACGGCCTTATCCGCGAAGAACCAAAACACTAGAAGAAACATCGGATGCAATATTTAATACACGGCAGAAGATCGGCATGATGCATGTATGATGCATGGCATGGCAAAGTGCGATGCGGTTAGGTCAAATTAAGCGGAACCGGGGTCCCGACAATTAATTAGGCGGTTCAAGTTGTCTAGATACCCCGCAATTTAAATGTTGTTTAACAAGGCAGAATATATCACCGGTTCGCTACACAAGTTTTAAATGAGGCCAATATAAGGCTAGATTTTCCCGCATATGGGCCCCATATTTAATTATTAGGTGAATCGGCGGAAGGCCCCCGAACCACATGACAAGATGCATGCAAGTATGACAATTCAATATGCAGCAATTTGTATTATATTATAAAATAGGGTCTCGGAAAGGGGTTCACACGTTGGGGGGGGCTCGACGATCTTGGGGTTCCGGGGTTCGGCGGAAGCGTTCTCGGATTCCGGGGTAGTAGATCTTGTCGCATCCGCGCCTGGCACGGATCGGTCTCCGGTTCGGGGTCTCGGCAAGACTGGGGTCTTCGCCGCTTGTCGGTCTTGGCGCAAGGGCGAAGAACTTGGCGCATCGGTTTTCTCGGCCCTCGGTTCAAGAAGATCTTGAGGGTCAAGTGGCGATCTTGTCCCTTCGGTTAGGCGCCTCGGAGTGGCGATGGCGTCGAGCTCGGATGGCGCCGGTGCTGTTCGTCTACAAGGTCGAGGGCCGCACGAGAGACGCGACAATGTGCAGGACATCTTGCTCGGCTCGGACAGCGGGGAACCGCCGGTGGCTCTGTGCAGGGAGACGAGGAGGGGCTGACGCAGAAGCGGCGAGGTCGGCGGACACGGGCAGCGTGGGCGAAGGCTTGTGAGGTCAAGGCCGGGAGGTGGGCGCTGGGCAGCTCGGGTCGGCGAGGACGGAAGTCTGTGAGCCGCTCCGTGGCAGCGGCTTCGCTTGAGTAACGGCCGGTGAGTGAGGGCGAGGAGGAGGCGGGGCCGCTGCTGTGAGAGCCATGAGCTCGAGCAGCTTGCAGGGAGGGGCTTGCAGGCAGAGCTCGGGCCCGGCGTGGCGACCGGCCAAAGGGGCGGGTCGAGCTTGACGGTGAGGGGCCAAAGCGGGACGGGCCAAGGGCCCATGGCGCGAGAGGAGGTTGCGAGCGTGCGAGAGGCTGGGCGAGGCGATGGGCGGTGACGGCGGGCGTGGGTGCTCGGGCGGGGGCGGCGGTGGTGGCTTCGAAGCGGCTGGAGCGGGAGGCGGAAGCGGCGAAGGAAAGCGGCGGAGCTTCTTGAGGCTGGTCGGAGGCGAGGAGGTGGGGTCTGGCGGCGGCGAGCGTGGCGAGCGGCGGCGAGAGCTGGCGGGGACGCGAGGTGGCGTGGCGTGACGGTGCAGGCCTTGCGGATGTGAGTGAGGGAGGCGGTTGCGAGAGGGTGCAGAGGAGACGCTGAGGGGAAGAAGCACTGAGAGGCAGGCGTGGGGCCAGGTGGGTCCCAGGCGCAGTGGAGGTTGACCAGGAGAAGGCGGCTGGCAGCGGACATGAGGATGGGGCGGGTCGAGGGAGTTGAGAGGGCTAGGAGGTTGGCCGGTGTGGGGGAGGAGCGCGCTACGGGGCCGGGTCTGCAGGTGCATGCGTTGTGTGCTTGCTCTGCGTGGGGAGTGGGGGGCCGGTTGGTGGGGTGGGTCCCAGGGGAAGAGGGGGAGAGAGAGAGAGAGGGGAGAGAGCTGGCTTAGGTGGCAGCGCGTGGTTGGGGGTTTGGGTGAGTGATGTGGCGCCACAGGTTGGTCCGGGTGAGGTGGCCAGAGGGGTGGGTAGATTTTTAGGTAGCTATAGGATTAATAGGGTGGAACTGGTTGGACCGAATTGTATACGGGGGTGGTCGTTCGGGTCGGGTTGGCCCGTTCGACTGCCCCTACTAAAATAAATTAAATATTTTATTATTTATAAACGGAACTTTTGCAAACCGATGCTAGACAAATAAATAATCCGGACAAGCCCGGGTTTTGGGGTTTTGAATAAAGACGGGGCGTTTAATATAGAAAACAAAATTAGGGTTTTTAGCAAAATGGTTTCAAACAAATAGATGCATGCTGATGTTATGCTGATGCACCGAGACAAGACATGCGATTATGATGATGCGATGCACAAAACCAACGCGATTTTCTAGTAGTGGTTTTTGCGGGATGCCACAACTTCGCCGACGGAGCTCCCCCGTGCCGAGACATACCCACGTCTCTAGATACCCTCGCCGTAGTTGCCGCCCACCTCCACGCCTTCTTCTCCGCCGCTTTCTCCGCCCGAGCTTCGCCGTAGCTCTGCTTCGTTGTGTGCTCCCACCACCACGCCCGCCAAGTGTTCGGCATTTGGCTGGATTCGGCCATGGACTCCGACTACGACGAGATACTCGCCATGGACTCCGACGAGGACGAGATACTCACCATGGACTCCGATGACGAGGATATGCTCGCCGTACTCCTGGAGGAGGAGAGCGCCGAGGTCGCCAAAGGTGAAGAGCACTTGCAGATCCTCGCATCACTCGCCCAGCAGTACATGCAAATGGCGAAGCCCAAGCGCGGTGGTTCGGCGCCAGGTCGCCGGAAGTGCAAGGCGAGACAAAGGATAGAGGGATACTACATGTTGTACACCGACTAGTTTGCCGACCAGCCAATCCATGGAGAGGACGTGTTTCGCCGTCGTTTCAGGATGAGCCGGAAGCTCTTCCTCAAGATCGTGCATGCCATCCGGGAGTTCGACCCCTATTTCCTTTGCAAGAAGGACTGCACCGGCTTGGTTGGGTTTTCCTCGCTTCAGAAGTGCACCGTGGCAATGAGGTTGCTTGCATATGGAGCATCGACTGATGCTGCCGATGACTATCTTCGCATCGCCGAGTCCACCGCCATTGATTGCTTGTACAGGTTCTGCAGGGCAATGATTGCAGTGTTCGGGGAACAGTACTTGAGATCACCCACTGTTGAAGACACTGCTCAGATCCTCACAGTCAACGAAAGTAGAGGATTTTCTAGAATGCTTGGAAGCATAGACTGCATGCATTGACATTGGAAGAACTGTTCATTTGCATGGCAGGAAATCTACAAAGACCAAAAAGGAGGTTCCAGTGTGATACTTGAGGCAGTTGCTACACATGATCTTTGGATCTAGCACTCCTTCTTGGCGTGTCAGGATCAAACAACGACATTAACGTCCTCCAGTCCTCAAATGTCATTGCCAAGCTTGTCGTGGGTCATGCTATCCCTGTGGATTTGAGATCAACCCGCGGACACCACTACAATAAGGGATACTATCTTGCAGATGACATCTATCCAAGATGGACAACATTTGTGAAGACTATCTCAAACCAATGCTTCCCAAGCATTCTCACTTTGCCAAGAAGCACGAAGCTTGCAGGAAGGACGTGGAGCGGGCATTCGGTGTGCTCCAGCAGAGGTTTGCAGTTGTCCGGTTCCCTGCTATGATCTGGTCGAAAGATCAGATGCGGGAAGTGATGAACTGTTGTGTGGTCTTGCACAACATGATCATCGAGGATGAGAGGAAGGATCTAGTGAGTTTGCTCGAGGAGGACGAGCCATACTATAGACAGGTTCCTCTTGCCGAGCCTGATCATCAAGTGCCTCCAACCTGGGCTGCAATCATCACCATGCGTCAGGAGATCCAAGATCCGTCGGTGCATCAACAGCTACAGGATGATCTTGTTGAGCACCTATGGATATGCAGGGGCAACACGACGTAGATGCCGAGCATGAACTGGCCGAACTTGGCCGAAATATGTTGTACTTTCACTGCAGGCCGAACTATGTTTACATTTACGCTGAATATTGTTTAAAATTTTGCCGAACTTTCGCCGTAAATTGTTCTGTATTTATTATATGCCGAACTATGCTGAAATCTGAACGAACTTGAGCCGAATTTGAACGGAAACGGGCGACCCGAGAATTCGGTTTGGGTACGCGAGTGGGAAACTGGGCGTACCCAGGCCAAAAACTTGCTTTGTCCGGCCAAAGTTTGGTCCGGATTTCGACCTAGGTATGCCCCAACGAGGCGTTTTTTAAAAATAATATACTTTTTTAAATATTTTCTAGATCTATTACACGTTTTTTGGGTCAGTCGGCGTGGAGCAAGCCAATTGCCCGAGGCTGTCGGCCAGGCCTAGGTCGACTGGACCAATCGGTCTGGCCCAGGCCGACTGGACCAGTCGGTCAGACCCTAGCTGATTGCATACACAGACCAAAAGCTTGCTATCGGACACACACATACCGATTGGGCAATTGGCCAGGAGAAGGCCGATTGGAGCATGCAGATTAATTTGCTTTTTATTATGTCCTGGTTAACTGCCCAGGCAGCTGCATGTGAATGAGCTTCATGCGATACAATCTGTGTCAAGGTACTGACCGGTTTAGCTGGATTGCATGGTGGATGTACATAGGCCTGGATGCATGTGAATGAGTTAGCTGAAGCAGTCGGTTTTCCCAAGGCCGATTGAGACAGTCGGCTTTTCTCAGGCCGATTGGGGTACTCGGCCCGACGACGACCAATTGGCCGACACAGGCCTAGCTGTCCCACGCGTCGACGCTCAGTCGGCTTGCTCCACGCCAGCTGGTCCAATCGGTCTCGCCTAGGCCGACAAAATGCTAATTCTATAATAAAATCTAAAAAACGTATAATATATTTGAAAAAGATTAAAACAAGTATATTATTTTTAAAAAATCGCTCCTCAACGAGTGGAATGCTCTTAGATATATATTCCCCATCCATGGAGGCATGCCTCAATACAGCTAAAGGTGGACGTCGTTCGCATGTATAGTTTGGCTCTGACTTCCAACGGAGAGCATATGCCCAGCCCAGCCCAGCCAGTGGCACGCGGGCTGCGGGCACAAAAGTCGTGAGTAGCACGTGGATTGCCAGGCGTTTGAAGGAAGGACCTGAATAAATTAATGGATGTTTCCGAAATAATGATAGAACATGTTGGATGCTACCGTAGCTGCAAATCCTAGAGTTCTAGGCCATTGGATCGTGTACAATCAACGGTAGGCATTGCGTTATGATGCTTGGACTTAAACTTTCAAAATCGGTACGGAGTATAGATATATTCCCTCTGTTTTAAATATAAGATATTTTAGCTTTTATGAAACAAATGTATCTAGACTTGTTTTAGTGTGTAGATTCACTCTAAACTTGAATGAACCTACACACTAAAATAAATCTAAATACATTTTCTTTACAAAGCTAAAATATCTTATATTTTAAAACGGAGAGAGTAAATTCTTTCCAATTAGGCTTCTCCTTCTCCCTTAATAATCTCTTAACGGTATTTCAAGGTCCAACACTTAACAACAATAATCAAAGGGAGACTCGATTCCTGACAGGGCCTTCTCTTATGCACTTCATATCATCTAGAGCAGACAAAAAACATGCTTTACAATGTTCTCCCTCTGTTTAAAAATATAAGATGTTTTAGGTTTGTCAAGAAGATATATCTAGACACCTTTTAGTATATAGGTTTAAACGAATCTAGACACTAGATACATCTTATTCATAACCTAAAACATCTTATATTTCCAAACAGATAGAGTATTACCTCTTACCATCATTTTTTAGTTACTTACGTAGTCACATTGCATGCTTGTAAAAACATGCGTTGCTTAAAACTAGTTACTACATGAGGAGCATGAGGAGCGGGAGTGGGACCGTAGCATAATGGTTAGGATCACAGTGGCACACCTAACGATGGACATATCAATTTTTTTTGTATGATGATACTGTACTATAATCTACTGTAAGAGAAGTCAAAAAAATTCTCATGATCCCACCACTTGTTATCTATCGCTGCATCTATGCACTTTTGAGAAGGGGCGGGTCATTTCATTATAGTGTAACACACAGAGAGTGTGCTCCCCGTGTCGTACCCAGACGACTCCGGGGGCGACCTGAGCGTCGCCGCCAAACACCTCCCCAGCTCGCCCCCCTCACCGCCGCTGCCACCGTCCCTTGTCGCGATGGCGGCGGGCCCTGCTGCCGAAGGTGGCAGGGGTCTTTCTCTGATTTGGTGGCGCTGGCAGAAGGTCGAGGCGGCTGGGGTGTTGTCGGCCGGCTCACTGGCGCACGGATGTCGGGGCGGCGGCCTCGGACGGTGGTGGAGGTCTCTGCACTGGTGTTCGACGACGGCGGACCAGCTGGCGTCATCTGCGCGCGGGGGAGGCGTTCTGGTCTGCCTAGATCTGGCCGTGTCTTCGACCAACGATGGTGGTGGGGGCTGATGCACGGGGCCGACCGGAGGCGGTCCCTGTGGCATCTCGGGCGTGGATCTGCTGGTGTTGTCGTTGGCTAGAGCAGGGGGTGGAGCCGGTGGGGTGTTGTGCCCGTGCGTGCGAGGAGGCCAGGGCGGCGGCCCTGGGCGTTCTGTGGCTGCTTCGTTTGCGGTCGGGAGCACTCCCGGTGTGTGCGTGGGCAGCATGTGATGGCTGTGCTGCATCTCTGGTTGTTTGGATCCCTTGCAGCCGGAGAGTAGGAGGTCGTGATGGCGGTTCCGATACGGTGGGTGTGACGAGGCGCACCACAGAGTGAGGTGCTATGGTGGGTTGGCGTGTGGACGCCGGAGCTGCGGCTCCGGGAGCAAGGTGTTGCTGCTGCTTTCTCTCTGGCTGTGTGGGAGGCTGTGGGCGTGGATGTCGTCTCTCTCTTTCTCGCCGGTGGCTTGCTTGTCCGGTGGCCTGGACTGTCCTTGCGACAATCCAGTGTAGGGCGTGGTCGGCGATCTCTAGACGAAAGTCCTACCCGACTTGATCGGTGCCAGCAGCGGCAACGCTTGTGGCGTCGTTCCCCTTGTTGGAGGCGTTGTTGTGGAATCTTGATTCCCCTCCGCCCGTTTCTCCGGGGTGAAAGCCCAAATCCGCCTTGCCGGATTGGATGGAGGCGGCGTCTCTGGACGTCGTGACCTCCTTGGAGGCGTCATTTTTCGGAGGGTTGGATGCCGCTCTCGGGGTTGCTACTTTCTAGTGCTATTGGTTGAGTCGGCGTCTTTGGGTTCTGTCGGCGTGTGAGTGCCGTTGGGGTGTTCTCTACGCTTGCCTCTCGCTTCGAAGCCCGAGAGGCCTAGTCGTTCTCCTTCGGCTCTGACTTCCTCTCTAGGGACGTGGACCAGGCATTCGTAGTTCTCGCCGTTGCCGTCGTGCTGGTGACGTTCGACGGCGCTCCAGACCTAGTTTAGCTAGGTAGTATGGCATGTGTGTTGGAGATATGCCCTAGAGGCAATAATAAATGTAGTTATTATTATATCTTTGTGTTTATGATAAATGTTTACATTCATGCTATAATAGTATTAACAAGGAAACATTGATACTTGTGTGATTTGTAAACTTAATTTGAAGTCCCTAGTATAGCCTCTATACATCACTAGCTTGTTGGTTGATAAATGATTGTGGTTTCCCTATCATGAACATTGAGATGTTATCAACAACAAGATCATATCGTTAGGAGAATGATATGGTGGACATACTCCTATAGATAAGCGTAGCATAAAGATCAAGTCATTTCAATAGTTCAATTGCTATATGCTTTCTGATACATAGTAACCTAATTCCTTCGACCATGAGATCATGCATATCACCTTTACGGATGGATGCTTTGATGACATCAAACACCACACCGTGGCGGGTGGCTATAAAGGTGGCATTGAGTGTTCGGAAAGTATTGGTTGAAACACATGGATCAAGAGTGGGATTTGTCCATCCATATGACGGATAGATATACTCTGGGCCCTCTCGGTGAAATTTCATCCAATTAGCTTGCAAGCATGTGACTGGATCACAAGGGATCACATATCACGGGAACGATAAAAGAGTACTTATCGGTAACGAGGTTGAACTAGGTATGCAGAGATACCGACGATCATAACCTCGGATAAGTAAACTATCGTGAGACAAAGGGAAATTGGTACCGTATGTAAGTGGTTTATTCGATCGCAAAGTAATCGTAGAAATATGTGGGAGCCATATGAATTTCCAGATTCCTCTATTGGTTATTGTTCGGAGAAGTGTCTCGATCATATCCGCATAATTCACGAACCGTAGGGAGACACACTTAAGGATTCGACGTTGTTTGAGTAGTTATGGTATTATGAGAAAGAGACCGAATGTTGTTCGGAGTCTCGGATGGGATCCGGGATATCACGAGGTGATCCGGAATGGTCCGGAGAATAAGATTCATATAAGGAAAGTCCCGTTTCGGAGTTCAGGAATGATTCCGGTGTTTTCATCGGGAATGTTCTAGAAGGTTCCGGAATGTCCGACACTCCGGAGGGGAAGGGGTACATGAATGTGTCATTGCATATTGGAATGATTGCATCATGTACTAAGTGTCATCGTTGTTCCAAATAAAGGATTAAATTGAATCCTAATTCGAAAAGTCAAATAGCTAGTTTGAAAAGTCAAACGTCTAAAATTGGAAAGAGGAAAAGAGGAAGGAGAGGGAAACTGAGTTGGGGAGGAAATCCCTCCTCCAACCGGCGGCGCCCCCTCCAAGCCGAGTTGGGGAGGGACTCCCCTCCCTCCCCTTGGCCGCCGTCCCCTCCACCTATATAAGGAGGGGCAGGGCTCCCTCCTCTAAACACACAAGTCCCTCACCTCAAACCCTAGAAAGCTGCAGCCCTTCATAGCCGCCGCCACCACCTAGGGTTTTGCCCTAGCCTCCGACTTGGGGGTCCCCGGAACCCTAGCCTCCGGATCTAGCCCCTCCTCCTTGGTGTGTCTAAACCCTAGATCGCCGAGGAGCTCTCTCGTACTCCACCATACTCGCTCCGGCCAAGCGAAGCCTGCGGGATTTCCCCTACTTCCTGTACCACGCCGTCTTGGAATCGCGAGGAGAGTGCTACAACCTCCGCCGCTGGAACAAGGAGAGGAAGGTCTTCGTCGAAAACCGAACGTGTGACCGATCATGGAGCGCCGAACTTGGAGCTAGGAAGTATCGTCTACGCGATCTTGAGATCGAAGAGTACGACTACATCACCCACGAGAATCCGCCTCGTTAAACACTTTGAAATCTTCGAGGGTAAGTTATTCCATCGACTGCTACAATCTAGTAGATAGATCTTGGCTTGTTTGTTTGTATGCGATATAAATTTTTGTTTTCCATGCTACGAAACCCTACAAAGGTATCGAGGCCGTGTCTATATGTAGATCTTGCAGACGAGTAGAACACAATGGTCATTGTGGGCGTTGATGCTTTTATTGTCGATTGCTTCTTGTGTACTTTGCATCTTGCGGTATGTTGGGATGAAGCGCCCGGCTAACCTTACATGACATCGTTCATGAGACTTGCTCCACGCTTGACATGCAACTTGTATTGCATAAGTGGCTTTATGGGTGCCTGCTTTCTCCTAGCATAGTTAAGATCCAATTTACAACGGGTGATCAACAATACTAGTATCAATATTGTGGTTCTTGTTCGTAAGTTAGAACGACACTTATTGAAAGCCCCAAGCCACGTAACATATGCAAAGAAAGTAGAGGCGTCTAACTTTGTTTTGCGGTGTGCGATGATGTGATATGGCCATGATTGTGATTATATTTGATGTATGCAATGTTCCTTATTGTAAGTTGGCAACCGCGGGAGCCATATGGTTGTCTTTAATTTATGTTAAGACCCGCGTGTCTATTCAAAGTAGTTGTAATAGTTGAAGCCGTGGGCGACAACCATGGAGAAGCGTCATTGACCTTGATGCAATGCGGTAATGATGGAGATCATGTTCGCTTGAAGATGGAGATCGGAAGCACAAAGAAGAAAGGCCATATCATATCACATATTATTGAATTGCATGTGATGTTAATCCTTTTATGCATCTTGTATTGCTTAGTAGGCACGGTAGCATTATAAGATGATCCCTCAAGCACATGAATTTCAAATCATAAAGTGTTCACCCTTAGTTAGCACCGTTGCTAAAGCTTGTTGTTTCAAGCACCACGTGATGATCGGGTGTTAGATTCGCAAGTGTATACAACGTGAGCAAGCCAGATTTGCTCATGCGGAAACGAAGGTTTGATCTTGACGATCCTAGCATGTGGACATGGTCTCGAACACGGATCACCGAAAGGTAAAGCATGAATCATATAGTAGATATGATGAACATGACGATTGTTCGCCATTGAAACTATATCAACTCTCGTGATGATCGGTGTTGATGTAGTGGATTTGGTTCGTGATCACTAAAACAATGTGAGGGATGTTGTTTTGGTGGGAGTTCACCTAGTTTAATTTCATTATTAATTTGAACTCAATTTGTCATAAACTTAGTCTAAACTATTGCAAATATGTTGTAGATCAATGGCAGCCCCTACCATCAATTTTAATGCCCTTAGAGAAAGAAAAGTTGAAAAACAATGGAAGCAATCATGGATTGGTTCCGCAATTTGAGGATTGTCCTCACATGGTAATTTGACCTATGTGCTAGATGCACTGGTGACCCACTGCGGCCTGATCTCGCCGATGAAGTAAAGAATGTTTACCTCGCCTGGAAGAATCAAGACTCCATAGTTCAATGTGCTATCTTGTATGGTTTGGAATCGGAGCTTGTAAAAGGTTTGAGAATTGACCCATATGATATTGTCGAGGATCTCAAATTGATCTTTGAGACTCATGCGGCAATTGAAAGCTATGAGGCTTCAAAAGTTCTTTAACCGCAAGATGGAAGAGGGCAGCTCCACAAGGAGCATGTGCTTAAGATGTCCGGGCACGCAAACAAAATTCAAAGCTTGGGTATAGTGATTCCTAATGCTTTGGGGATTTACCGTGTCCTCCAATCACTACCACCAAGTTACAAGAACTTTGTGATGAACTACAACATGCGTAACATGAACAAGGAGTTGCTGTAACTGTTGCTATGTTAAAGTCTGCAGAAGTGGAGATCAAGAAAGAGCACCAAGTGTTGTTGGTCAATAAGACCACCAAATTCAAGAAAGGCAAGTCTAAGGGAAGGGACACTTCAAGAAGGGTGGTAAGAAAGTTACCACGCGAAGAAGACCAAGGCTGGACCCAAGCTCGACATCGAGTGCTTTTACCGCAAGGGAGAAGGTCACGAAGCGAATTGCCCAAAGTACTTGGCGGATCAAGAACGGCAACATCAAGAAGAAAGGTATATCTGATATACATGTTATTGATGTGTATCTCACTAGTACTCGTAGTAGTGCCTGGGTATTTGATACTGGTTCGGTTGCTCATATTTGTAACTTGAAACAGGTGTTGCAGAATAAACGGAAGCTAGCGAAGAACGAGGTGATGATGCACGTGGGAAACGGATCAAAGGTTGATGTGATCAGGGTCGGCACGCTACCCCTTCATCTACCATCGGGATTAGTTTTATACTTAAATAATTGAATTGTTATTTGGTGCCTGCGTTGAACATGAACATTATATCGGGATCTTGTTTATTGCGAGACGGTTACTTGTTTAAGTCCGAGAATAATGGTTGTTTGATTTATATGAGTAATATGTTTTATGCACATGCACCTTTGATAGATGGTCTATTCTTACTGAATCTCGATAGTGGAAATACACATATCAAAAACATTGAGGCTAAACGTTTGAAATCAAGCGATAATTCAACCTATATGTGGCACTGTCGTCTTGGTCGCATTGGAGTGAAACGTATGAAGAAACTCCATTCCGATGGACTTCTTGAATCACTTGATTTTGAATCACTTGAAAGATGCGAAGCAAGTCTGATGGGTAAAATGACTAAGACTCCATTTTCTGGTATGATGGAGCGAGCTACAGACTTATTGGAAATCATACATACCGATGTGTGTGGCCCAATGAGTGTAGCATCGCGCGGTGGTTATCGTTATGTTCTTACCTTCACGGATGACTTGAGTAGATATGGGTATATCTATTTCATGATACATAAGTTCGAAACTTTCGAGAAGTTTAAGGAGTTTCAAAGTGAGGTAGAGAATCAACGTAACAAGAAGATTAAGTTTCTACGTTCTGATCGTGGAGGTGAATATCTAAGTTACGAGTTTAGCGAGCATTTGAAGAAATGCGGAATACTTTCACAGTTGACACCGCCGGGAACACCACAGCGTAATGGTGTGTACGAACGTCGTAATCGAACTCTCTTAGATATGGTTCGTTCTATGATGTCACTTACAGATTTACCGCTATCATTTTGGGGTTATGCATTAGAAACAGCCGCATTCACTTTAAATAGGGCACCGTCTAAATCCGTTGAAACGACACCGTATGAATTATGGTTTGGAAAGAAACCTAGATTGTCGTTCCTTAAAGTTTGGGGATGCGCCATGTAAAGAAGTTACAAATGACAAGCTTGAACCCAAAGCGAAAAATGCGTCTTCATAGGATACCCAAAGGAAACTATTGGGTATACCTTCTATCATAGATCCAAGGCAAAATATTCGTTAAGAATGGATCCTTTCTAGAGAAGGAATTTCTCTCGAAAGAAGTGATCGGAAGGAAAGTAGAACTCGACGAGGTTGTCGAACCTTCTCTCGAATTGCAGTAGCGCAAACCGAAGAAGTTCTGTGGTGCCTGCACCAATAAGAGAGGAAGCTAATGATGGTGATCATGAAACTTCTGAAGTTGCTACAGAGCCTCTGAGGTCAACGAGAACTCGTACACCTGCATTGGTATGATCTCGTTATGAGTGTCATGTTGGTGGACAACACCGATGACCCCGAGACATATGAGGAAGCGATGATGAGCCCAGATTCCAATAAATGGCAAGAAGCCATGAAATCCGAGATTGGATCCATGTACGAAAACCAAGTATGGACTTTGGTGGACTTACCGGATAGCCGTAAGGCTGTCGAGAACAAATGGATTTTCAAGAAGAAAACAAATGCTGATGGTAATGTTACTGTCTATAAAGCTCGACTTGTCGCAAAAGGGTTTCGACAAATTCAAGGAGTTGACTACGATGAGACTTTCTCACCGGTAGCGAAGCTAAAGTCTGTGCGGATTATGTTAGCAATCGCTGCATATTATGATTATGAGATATGGCAGATGGATGTCAAAACAGCATTCCTCAATGGAGATATTGATGAATAGTTGTATATGATGCAACCCAAAGGTTTTGTCGATCCTAAAGATGCTAACAAGGTATGCAAACTTCAACGATCCATCTATGGATTGAAGCAAGCATCCCGAAGTTGGAATCAACGTTTTGATAAGGTGATCAAAAGTTTTGGTTTTATACAAACTTATGGAGAAGCTTATATTTACAAGAAAGTGAGTGGGAGCTCTGTAGCATTCTTAATACTATATGTGGATGACATATTGTTGATTGGGAATGATGTAGACCTTCTTAATAGTGTCAAGGAATATTTGAATAATAGTTTTTCAATGAAGGATCTTGGCAAGCGACTTACATATTAGGCATAAAGATTTACAGAGATAGATTGAAACGCCAAATATCATTGTCACAGTACATATTTGGACGAAGTTCTAAAGAGGTTTGGAATGGAAGAAAGCAAGAAAGGGTTCTTGCCCATGTTGCCTAATCGACCTTGAGTAAAACTCAAAGTCCGACATCGGGAAGATAGAGAAAGGATGAGTAAGACTCCTATGCCTCGACCATAGGATCTCTAATGTATGCCATGCTATGTACTAGACCCGACATTGCATATCCGTTAGTTTAACTAGCAGATATCAAAGTGATCGAGAGTGGATCATTGGACAATGATCAAAAACATCCTTAAGTACTTGAGAAGAACTAAGGATATGGTTCTTTCTTATGGAGGTGATGAACATTTCGTTGTTAATGGTTACACCGATGTTGGTTGGAACACCGATCCGTATGATTCTAAATCACAACTGGATACGTATTTATTTTGAATGGTGCGGCAGATTATGGAGGAGTGCAAAGCAAAGCGTTGTGGCGAGATCTTCAAGCGAATCGGAATACATGGTCGCTTGGAGGCTTCACGAGCGATATGGATGAAAGAGTTCATTCTGAGCTAGGTGTGGTTCCTAGTCGCTGGACCCAATGTCTATCTCATTGTGATAACATGGGCGCCATAGCCAATGCGCAAGAACCAAGGTCACACAAGAAGTGACACATCAAGCGTTTTCACGCTATTCGAGAACATATCCAGATGGGGATATAAAGATTTGCAAAGTACACACAGATCTGAATGTGGCGGATCCGTTGACTAAACCTCTCCAGGGCAAAACATGACCAACACCAAAGCGCCATGGGTGTTGGTATATTACCATGTAATCTAGATTAGATGGCTCTAGTGCAAGTGGGAGACTGTTGGAGATATGCCCCAGAGGCAATAATAAATGTAGTTATTATTATATCTTTGTGTTTATGATAAATGTTTACATTCATGCTATAATAGTATTAACAAGGAAACATTGATACTTGTGTGATTTGTAAACTTAATTTGAAGTCCCTAGTATAGCCTCTATACATCACTAGCTTGTTGGTTGATAAATGATTGTGGTTTCCCTATCATGAACATTGAGATGTTATCAACAACAAGATCATATCGTTAGGAGAATGATATGGTGGATATACTCCTATAGATAAGCGTAGCATAAAGATCAAGTCATTTCAATAGTTCAATTGTTATATGATTTCTGATACATAGTAACCTAATTCCTTCGACCATGAGATCATGCATATCACCTTTACCGGATGGATGCTTTGATGACATCAAACACCACACCGTAACTGGGTGGCTATAAAGGTGGCATTGAGTGTTCGGAAAGTATTGGTTGAAACACATGGATCAAGAGTGGGATTTGTCCATCCATATGACGGATAGATATACTCTGGGCCCACTCGGTGAAATTTCATCCAATTAGCTTGCAAGCATGTGACTGGCTCACAAGGGATCACATATCACGGGAACGAGAAAAGAGTACTTATCGGTAACGAGGTTGAACTAGGTATGCAGAGATACCGACGATCATAACCTCGGATAAGTAAACTATCGTGAGACAAAGGGAAATTGGTATCGTATGTAAGTGGTTCATTCGATCGCAAAGTAATCGTAGAAATATGTGGGAGCCATATGAATTTCCAGATTCCTCTATTGGTTATTGTTCGGAGAAGTGTCTCGATCATGTCCGCATAATTCACGAACCGTAGGGAGACACACTTAAGGATTCGACGTTGTTTGAGTAGTTATGGTATTATGAGAAAGAGACCGAATGTTGTTCGGAGTCTCGGATGGGATCCGCGATATCACGAGGTGATCCGGAATGGTCCGGAGAATAAGATTCATATAAGGAAAGTCCCGTTTCGGAGTTCGGGAATGATTCCGGTGTTTTCATCGGGAATGTTCTAGAAGGTTCCGGAATGTCCGGCACTCCGGAGGGGAAGGGGTACATGAATGTGTCATTGCATATTGGAATTATTGCATCATGTACTAAGTGTCATCGCTGTTCCAAATAAAGGATTAAATTGAATCCTAATTTGAAAAGTCAAATAGCTAGTTTGAAAAGTCAAACGTCTAAAATTGGAAAGAGGAAAAGAGGAAGGAGAGGAAACCGAGTTGGGGAGAATCCCTCCTCCAACCCGGCCGCCTCAAGCCGAGTTGGGGAGGGACTCCTCCTCCCCTTGGCCGGGCCCTCCACCTATATAAGGAGGAGGCGGGCTCCCTCTAAACACACAAGTCCCTCACCTCAAACCCTAGAAAGCTGCGTACTCCATAGCCGCCACCACCTAGGGTTTTGCCCTAGCCGCCGACTTGGGGTCCCGGAACCCTAGCCGGCTCTAGCCCCTCCTCCTTGGTGTCTAAACCCTAGATCGCCGAGGCTCTCTCATACTCCACCATACTCGCTCAGGCATAAGCCTGCGGATTTCCCTCTACTTAGGTACCACGCAGTTGTCTTCGGAATCGAGGAGAGTGCTACAACCTTGTTGTCTGCTGGAACAAGGGAGAGGAAGGTCTTCGAGTCCCGAGCGTGTGACCGAACGCTGACGATCATGGAGCCTTGAACGGAAGGATCGTCTACGCGATCTTGAGATCGGGAAGAGTACGACTACATCACCCACAAGAATCCGCTCTCGTTAAACACTTTGGAATCTTCGAGGGTAAGTTATTCCATCGACTCGTTGCTACAATCTAGTAGATAGATCTTGGCTTGTTTGTTTGTATGCGATAGAAATTTTTTCTTTTCCATGCTACGAAACCCTACAATGTGTTGGTTTTTGCCGTTTTTCCTAAACAAATGTGTCGTGTGTTGGTTTTTCTCGTCTGGTTTCTCTGATAAACCGTACGCGTGTATTGTACCGGTTTTCGGCCGATTTCCTTCCAAACTGGTCATTTCTCTTCTTCTTTATGGTAAGGACAGAGCTCCTGCCGGTTGCTAAAAGAAGACAATTGAGAAGGGGCCGAGTCGAGTGAGAGAGGGAGTGAGATTCGATGCCTAGCCGGAGCCAGCTCCATGGCGCCATGCTCTGCCTAGTTTCTGTATGTGGTGATTTCTAAAACCTGAATCAGTCAGCCATTACATACTCCCTCCGTTTTAAAATATAAGATGTTTTAGATTTGTGAAGAAAATAAATCTAGATTTTTTTTAGTGTATAGATTCATCCCTATGTTGAGTGAATCTATATAGTAAAACATGTCTAGATACATTTGCTTCACAATCTAAAACATCTTATATTTTGAAATGGACGGAGTACATCCGTTTGCATCCATGTCACGCTAGAATCTTTCCCAATTAATTAACCACCAAAAACAAAAGAAGTCTCTGTTCAAAAAAAAAAAAAACAAAAGAAGTCGCCCGTGCATAAAAAAAGAGTCAACCATGATGCTGTCCGCCATGTCCCGAAGAACTCGTCCAAGACGCCCCCGAAAAATCAACGAGGATAAGTCCAAAAGGAAATAGCAGTAGTAGTACAAGTTCTGCGGCGCCCGATGGAGGTCAAATGTCAAAGCTGTCCAGCTCGCCAACGGCAACGTACCTTCCTCCGATCCCCTTGCAACGGTTGGGGCATGTGGGGGTTAAGTGCACATTCGCCAAGGACGACTTGCAGAGGGAGCGGCCATCCAGTTCTAATCCAACATCCCAGATTATACCCATTTTATAAGAATGGATGGATGCCACATGTACTGGGATAATCGAGGTGGTTAAGTGGCCCTTAATTTTGTTTAGTTCTTCCACTTGGGAACGAGCAAGCAAGTTGGCTTGTTGGTTCTGGATCGTAACCTTGTACTACGTCTCTGGCTGTACCTGGATGGCTACATGATGTATCCATCGATGCTCGTCAAGTCGTCATGGGAACATGCCTCCATCGGCCCCAGCACACATACAAACGCCCCAAACCCCTACCTTTGCACAAAATGTACCCTTTAATGGCGCCCTGGACACATGATTTAATTTTGCGGTGCTCGTCAAGTAGTATCCAAGTATGGCCTTAAAAGGCCTTTGGACAAAATGTATCCCTTAATGGCACATCAGACACATAATTTATCTGAAAAACGTAATATTACCCTAGTATGGCTTTAAAAAGGGTTATTTTTTTGGGCGTTCGCATGTTAGCTATGTTTGTCTCCACGTTATGGACCGACCAGTCTAGCACATTGCTTAGCCACCCATTTCTATTTCCCACACTCAGGGGCCATGCTCTAGGGGCATTGCCACACAGAAAGGCACTCTAGGCCATGTTCTGCATTTCGTTTGGTAGCCCCGGTGGGCATTTTCTTGGCCCTCGACACACAGTGGGTGTGGGTGTTTTGTGGGCTGCATATTCATGCTTAGCTCAAGGCTGCTCACATGGGTGTGTGTTTGGTTGTCCAGCATGGAGCAGTTGTGGTAACCTCTTCTTAGCACTGATGAGGTTACGAGCTCTCGGAGCAAGAACATCAGGAATAGCAAGAACAACAAGAACAACAAGAAAGAACAACACATAATTAAACATCACGCTACATAATTATGCATTACTTGCCACATTATATCCATAATTAAGATAGTATATTATTTAGGCAGTTTCAGAGGACACACCCGGACTTAGTCTACTTAGGCAACCATCACAAACAGCGAGGCCAGCCAGCCATTCACATCGTGCACGATGATCCTCTTGCTAGACTCCGCGTGATGAGGGCAATAGGCCACCGCCTCGCAACATGAGTAGTCGAAGACGGTGACCTTGTACTCTTTTGCACTCATCTTATTGAAGAACAAAAGGTAGCCAATCTTTAGGCTGCGAGCTATGGCAAAGTCGGTCAATCCGACTTCGAGGCATGTTTTTATCACCGACCTCCTTGATGTTCATCTTCCACTGGCATCCGGTGTTGGTCTCCATAATCACCTTCCCCGACACTGGCCCTGGGTAGGGCTTGAAGGCATCTAGGAGAGGAAGCACCCCTAGACCAGGAACCATCAACACCTTGAAGAAGTGTGTAGGCGACACTTCCTCATGGAAGGGCCAACAATTGGTGGCCTTTTCCTAGCTCTCTTATTGAAGCCCTCTTCCGGTGGCACCTCGATAAGGACTCCAAGCTGCAGCATCTACAAAAAGACCGCAAGGTGAGGCAATGCATACAAAGCAAAGCATCAGCTCATGAAGCACACATTTGAACAACATATGGAAGAAGAAAAATGTGCCTCATACAATAATCACACCCAATGCAAAGAAATGGTTCTACCATACCTACTCCAAGGCATAATGAAATGTTCTTGTACAGAGCATAGGGTATGATAGGACTATTTCTTGCACCAAAATGGCGGTTTATTTTAATCATTGTCTTGCAATGCAATCAGAATTGGTTGAACTTCAATCAAATGGTTGCCTCATATGTACAAAAAAATAAACTGTCAGCGAGATGAATCCATATCGACCAAGTTGCATTTACATCCATGTAGTTGTACAACAAACCAGGTCGGCATAGATCACCTCGTCGACATTGGACTTTAATCATTGGCAACAAACTAACACAAGTAAACAGTACATTGGGGCCTCATATAGCTAACATGGAGCATATTTCAGAGATGGAGTCAGCGAATCACGGTATGTGCACAACATATTTTTTTGCAAATGACACTAGATTTGTTAGCCCCATCCCTACAATGCTCGGTTTAATCATTGGCCAAAGCTAAAATACACGACATTGCAATGCCTCATATACATAACAACGGTTAATTGCAGATCATCAGAGTGATAGACCAAGTGCAAATTTTTAATCATTTATAGTGGAACATACAGTAAATGGGGAATCAATCTAGAGCATCTGTAGTACTATCCTAAGCAAATCAGACGCGAATGCAATCTACGGTCCTACAGTCGAGCTACTAGGATAGTGGAAACCAAAACACCCTCAAGCAATGAGTTCAATCTTAGCAAAATCGGTGCGGCTGTCAAATCAACTAATAGCAGATCTACATGCATGGCGTGTAACAGCCGTTCAGAGATCATCTAGCAGCAGATCTACGATAAATCGGAAGCGGTGAGAGTGCTTGCAGCCACTGGCCACGATGCGAAGTACGATAGACGATGAGTCATACTTCTAGTTCATTTTGAGATTTGTAGTGTAAACTTTTGACAAAAATTTGCACTACAAAATTTAAAATAAACTAAAAGTGAAATCTAGGTGGGATATCACTTAAGAGCACGAACATCCAATCGGTCCAATTTTGCAGCTGGCGAGCCTGTTTCCATGACCTGCGGGCTAACCAATCAGAGTTTATAGCATAAAACCATCACATTTGTGCAAAAATTTCGAAAAGCCACCAGTTTACGTTTGAATCGCAAAAAACCACCACCCTACTGCTGATTTTTTGCAATATACACTAAAATGAAATTGACAACAAATTGACAGCGATTATGACCAGGAGGGCCCACTCTCTAGGCTGATGTGGACTGGGACCCACATGTCAGCCCAAATAAGAAAATAAAAAATCCCTTTATCCCTGTCTACCCTATCCCGTTGACCACACGGTGGCAACCACCAACCCTCTCCGGCGAACTCGTCGGCGACCTCACCGTTGCGTCCACGACCATCGACCGGCGAACACCGTTGCGTCCACGACCAGTTTACGTTTGAACCCTCCTGGTCATAATGGTTGTCAATTTGTTATCAATTTCATTTTAGTGTACATTGCAAAAAATCAGCAGTAGGGTGGTGGTTTTTTGCGATTCAAACGTAAACTGGTGGTTTTTCGAAATTTTTGCACAAATATGATGGTTTTATGCTATAAACTCAATCAATCACGTCCAAAGGTGTTCCGTCTTTCCCACTAAAAGTTTTGGTGGGTGCCCGTAGAGTTGCGCTTAGGGCTCTCTATTATCAAACTTTTTTTCTAGACGGAGCATAGCTTGGTGTTCCATTATGAAGAGATAACATATCACTCCCAATTATCGATCTAATTGATCAAGTGGTCTTAATCTAGATGGTCCACTAGGGGAACTAGCAACCAAGTTGCTTCTCGGTCGTAACCTTATAGTAGTACTGTACTAGTGCTGACTTGTTCAAAAAAGAAAACTTTGTACGGATGCATGCATCCTAGCTGGCTAGCTGGTAGTGGCTATACTACATGTATTGATCGATTCTCGTCGTGTGAACATGCCTCCAGCCTCCAGGAGCCCCACCAGACATACACACGTCCCTTTCTGAGGCTTTATCTTCTTCTTCTTATTGTCCCGGCAGGCTCTCGTCGCTCACAGACAGACAGAGTCGCAACGGGCCGGGCCGAGCTAGGCTACGCACACAGAGATAGGGAGATGAGGCAGCAGCAGCTCCTCCATGGCGCGGCGCTCTCGCTGCTGCTTCTCGCGGCGGCTGCCCATGCTCAGCAGACGACGACCACAAGGACCGACCCATCCGACGGTGAGTGCGCTTCATCATTTCGTCTTTCCTGGATTGGATGGATCCTCATGATCATCTTGAATCCGACCTGCAGCCAGTTTCTTTCTTGGTCGGTTCCTTAATTTTCTTCAAAAAGATGATCCTTGGAGCTTGTTTTTTCTGCTCCAATGGTGACCAATTTCCCAGTGATTCGCCTCTGTTCTGCTCAACTCCTGGCTTGCTGAAGAAAGCCGGGATCGATAGAGACGCTCTCTGTTTTCTTCTGCATGTCTGCGCTGTCTCCTTCATCTCCCGGCTCAGTCCGTTCCCAATTGCCCAACTTCCCATTCATCTGATCCGAACCAAGTATGAACGCATGATCATCCAAGAACGACCAGCTCGCGTTCCGGATGTCTCAGTCGGAAGGTCAATGGAGGCACGCACGTCGACGTCCCTCGTATTTCGGCCTTTGACTTCTGCCACTCAACGCAGAAAAAGTCAGAAACCACGTCCGGTTTCGCCGACGCGGCTGGCTGCTGCTGCTTCTGACTCGTCGGATCACCATCGGACGGTTCACCGGTGACGTGGATGTCCGTTTCGTCTGTTTGACCCGGCTCTTTTTTTTTTATTCTCGCAGCGGCGGCGCTGAACGCGGTGTTCGCCAAGCTCGGCCAGAAGGCGCTGCCGTCATGGAACATCAGCGGCGACCTCTGCACCGGCGCCGCCACCGACAACACCAACATCGACAACAACCCGCCCTTCAACCCGGCCATCAAGTGCGTCTGCTCTGCCGCCAACACATCCGCAGGCAACACCTCCGTCTGCCGCATCACCAGGCTGTAAGTGTCCCCCCTTCGACAGCCGCCGCGTACGCAAGCTGTTCGACGGAATCCCGCACCTGACGTCGTGCCCTGTCAATTGTCATGCAGCAAAATATACGCCTTGGATGCCGTCGGACCGATACCGGAAGAGCTGCGGAACCTCACTGCCCTCACCAATCTGTATGGACTTGAAAAACCCACACCATCTCTTATGTAGTATACTCTACCGTGTACTAAATTGGAACCGCAATTCTGTAGCATAATATTCCTACCTCCTACACCAAGTTCACTTACCCTTGTATCTGCTCCGATGTTGTTTCAGGGATTTGGGGCAAAATTACTTGACGGGGCCTTTACCATCGTTTATTGGGGAGCTGACTCAGATGCAGTACATGTGAGATTCTTAATCATGAACCCGCGACATGACATAAAGGTGCTGTTACTTTGCAATGTTTAGTCTCACATTTATTTTTCTCTCTTGACCATATAAAGGTCTTTGGGCATCAATGCGTTATCTGGACCTGTGCCAAAGGAGCTCGGGAACCTCTCAAATCTTGTATCATTGTAAGCTCATTTTTTTTATGATGATTGTATTTTATAATCCAACTTTAGAGTTAAATTCAGTTTGAAGGGTAACTATCGAAATACCCTTCATGCTTCTTAGAACATAAAGTTTGCATGTCTAACCTGGAATTTTTGGTGTAATAATAGGAGCATCAGCTCAAACAATTTTAGTGGCTCGCTTCCTTTGGAGCTGGGAAACCTGGCAAAACTTGAGCAACTGTACGTATTTACTGAATTTTCTCGGGATAAATTTTTCTTCTGCCAAGCCAGTTCTCTTTTCGCATGGACTAGTCAGCTCCATGTCTAATTTGTGCTGTTTCGGTATCTCAATAACAGGTACATTGATAGTGCTGGCCTTAGTGGTCCACTACCATCAGAACTTTCCAAGCTCACAAAGATGAAAACACTGTATGTCTATAGTTAACGTGTTTTTGACATTATAATCTTCCACACCATTCAATCTTATATATACTTTTTTTTCTCTATGTTTAGGTGGGCATCAGATAATGATTTTACTGGGAGAATACCTGATTATATTGGGAGCTGGAGTAATTTAACAGATCTGTAAGATCACTGTTGATCTCAGTCATAGTAATTCTCTAAATAAATGAAAATACTGCAAAGAATATGGATATGTTGTTTACAGATTTCAAAGAATTTTTTTTGTAGGCTGGTTTGAAAGTATATTTATGCAGTTTGCTATAGTTTTTGAAAGGAAAAACATATGATGGTGTTAAAGTGGGAGATTCATTTTAAATATATAACTGTATTTGTGCCAGGGATAGCATTTTTAGTTCCTACAGCCTTTCTTGACCACGCTTGTCTCCGTATGTGGCCTCTTGCGAAACAGTCCATTTATATATAAGGTCTTAAATGTTGATGAGTATTTGGTAAACATTTCATCTTCCTTCCCTCACTATCAAAACTTATGGTTGCTAGTTTCAGATAAAATGATCGTATTAGCAAGCATTGAATCACTAGAAATACTCTGTCTTTTTTTCAGAACTAAGTTGTGCTTCTAGCTGCATAGATTCACTTCCTTTTGTTTTCGAAAGGATAGGTATCTCCTTCTTTCACTTCTAGGTTGCTGCACCCATCAAGAAGGTGATTCTTCAAATAACTAACTAGAACTATGAAATTGTAGGAGGTTTCAAGGCAATTCTTTTCAAGGTCCGATTCCAGCTACTCTTTCCAGTCTTGGCCAATTGACAAGCTTGTAAGTGGCCTATTTCCGGTTATAAGAGCTATTTGCCATCCTTATGTCAAGGTTGCGGCAGTGAAAATTAATAATATACTTGTGTTGCGCAGACGAATCGGTGATATAGTAAATGGAAGCTCTTCTTCACTGGCACTCATCACCAATATGACATCTTTGAATACCCTGTATGCATCACTTGTCATTTAGTTAATGGCACAAATTGCAGTCCCAGTTTGTTGTAATTCACCAACTTGTTATCCTAAAACATGTATGTTTTTTGCAGGGTTTTGAGGAACTGTAGGATATCTGATAAGCTTGTATCAATAGACTTTTCCAATTTCACGAGTCTAACCTTACTGTAAGCATTTTATTTCGACAATAAACTACATCCAAGTGCCTTTTGTGCAAGGTACTTAAATGCATTGTTATGGATTGTATGACATCTTTCCTGTCTTGCTTTTTTACAGGGATTTGAGTTTCAACAATATCACAGGCCAAGTACCACAAACCTTGTTGAACCTGAGCTCACTCGGCTTCTTGTATGGACTCTTTGACTTGCAAAGCGTATTTCTGTGGAAGGAAAACTTTCATTCTTCTTCTTGCTGATCTTAATAAATTTTCTTGTGACTAGATTTCTTGGGAACAATAGCCTTTCAGGAATCCTTCCGAGCTCAATAGGATCTTCACTTAAAAATTTGTATGCAATGTGGTTCAGTTTTATTTACAATATTACACAATAAAAGCAGGGAGATGTTTATTTAATTTCTAATGGTGCTTTCATATTCTTATTATGTAGAGATTTTTCTTACAACCAGCTATCAGGAAGTGTTCCTTCTTGGGCTAGAAATTCACAATTGTAAGTTCCATGTTCTGAAACTCCCATTGCTGGCTGAACCAAATCCAGCCCAACTAAGGCTTATTATTAGGTTTATAGTCTACACATGAAATAAGCAAGAATCATATTTTATAATTATGAAAGTCTGTTTTGGTGCATCTATCTCATAAGAATTTATAATATTGTGTAGGATGCCTATTGTTTGTGAAGTTAGACACTAATCTTACAGCCTAGCACTAATCGAGCCAGTTACTTAAGCCTCACTAAAGTTATCTTATTTAAGCTATAGCAAAGAAACCCTAAATATGCTATGAAGTATGAAAAATGCCTTCTAATTTTTGCTTATTATCCGTTCTCTTAGGAATCTGGTGAGTAACAATTTCACGGCAGATAGTTCCAGCAACAGGTTTGTCCATGTTTTAATAATATCTACTCAAGACCTGAAGAGAGAGTTAGTAAGGTCTCTTAGCTTGTATTTTGGGTCCAACATGTCACTCTGTTACATTTGCAGTGTCTTACCTAAGGGGTGGGAGTGCCTTCAGCGTGATACACCATGTTTTCTTGGTTCTCCACAGTGTGAGACTTCCGCCTTTTGCAATTCTTAAGAATATACCTACTTGAGGAACTATAGACCTACAACTGCAGTTTTACCAAACTAATACCAATACAAAACAATTTAACTTGCCTGCAGCCTCTTCCTTTGCTGTGGACTGTGGTAGCAGTCGATCCATATCGGGCTCAGATGGTTCTTTGTATGACCCTGATGATGCCAGTCTTGGACCTGCATCATATAATGTTACAGGAGCATCAACATGGGGTGTTAGCAACGCTGGAAGGTTCATGGATGCATCAAATGGAAGTTATATAATCTACAGTTCACAGCAATTTCAGAATACACTTGACTCGGAACTGTTCCGGAATGCAAGGATGTCGCCGTCATCCTTAAGATACTTTGGTATTGGACTTGAGAATGGAAACTATACAGTTACACTTCAGTTTGCAGAGTTTGACTTCCCAGACGCTCAGTCTTGGAAGAGCAGAGGTAGAAGGGTTTTCGATATATATGTCCAGGTAGGTTCTCGCTGGTAAGTGATAAATAATACACTTGGCTTACATGCCAGTCATATCTTCTTTTTATTTTTTATAGGGTGAACGCAAGGAGCAGAACTTTGACATAAAGAAGGCCGCTGGAGGGAAATCTTACACTGCTGTTAGGAAGCAGTACACTGTTCCTGTCACCAAGAACTTTCTTGAGATTCATCTCTTCTGGGCCGGCAAGGGCACCTGCTGCATTCCTGATCAAGGCTACTATGGGCCTGCAATATCAGCTTTGAGTGCAACGCCAAGTACTCCCCTTAACTTAAAACAATGATGCTAATTCTGACTACCATATATTCTCCAGCTTGACTGGGAGAAATCAACTTTCAGTTATGCTGATGCAATCCTGAGCAGTTCGAAATAGAAGCAAACGAAAATATTAGAGTATTCATATAAAAATGAGGATTGATGCTATACAGATAGTAGAACCTTTAATTCAACCTTCACTTGAAATGTACACATTCTGTGGGTATCACATTATTCTAACAAATGTACTTTGTGTCAGATTTCACCCCTACAGTGCGTAATGCTGCACAAAAGAAGAATGGTAGTAAAACAGGTTTGATCGCGGGAGTTGTAGCTGGTGTTGCAGTTTTAGGATTGATTGCACTTGCTGGGCTCTTTGTTTGGATACAGAAAAGGAGAAAACGATCATTGGAGCAAGAAGGTAAGAGATAAACTGGGACCACTTTGTGTTCTAACTGAGCAAAGGAGTAGTCAAAGTAATCTTGTGATGTCTTGCAGAGCTGTACAGTATTGTGGGAAGACCTAATGTCCTCAGTTATAGTGAACTGAGGTCAGCTACTGAAAATTTCAGTTCTAATAACCTTCTTGGTCAAGGAGGATATGGGTCGGTCTTTAAGGTTGGTTCATCCCGTACTTACAGTTTTTTGAATTTTCTTTAAATTTCTCTTTACGGGAGTAGCTTCTGATAAGTTATTAGTATAAGCAAACACTAGAACTTTAGAAGACAGACCTGTTTATACGAGTTGTATTTTGTATTTTTAGTTTCTGCATGTACATGTCGAGAAAATTCCTGAAACGAAGGAGGATTTATCTTAGTATACCTTGAGTAAATGATGTTTGGCAGTGTGTTACCTGGAACCTTCATTGCTGAAAAATGCGCCTTTTTGCAGGGAAAGTTATCTGATGGTAGGTTCGTGGCAGTGCAGCTGCTGTCTGCAGCATCTCACCAGGGGACACAGGAATTCAACGGAAATAGAAACTATATCTCGAGTGCAACACCGTAATCTTGTGAAGTTGTATGGTTGCTGCCTTGAGGGCAATAAGCCATTGCTTGTTTATGAGTACCTAGAGAATGGAAGCCTGGACAATGCTCTGTTTGGTACAAACTCTATTTGATTGACATAGCGACAAATCTGCCAATTCAGGCTTAGTATAGACAACTGAGAATTTTAACCTACATTTACAGGAAAAGGGAGGTCACACCTAGACTGGCCAACACGTTTTGAGATATGCTTAGGCATTGCAAGAGGTCTGGCCTATCTTCATGAAGAATCTAGCATCCGTGTTGTGCACAGGGACATAAAGGCTAGCAATGTCTTGCTTGATGAGAATCTCAATCCTAAGATCTCAGATTTTGGGCTCGCTAAACTTTACGATGACAAGGAGACACATGTCAGCACGAAAGTTGCTGGTACATTGTAAGTGTATTTCCATCTTGCCGACCTTTATGTTCACGTAATATTTTTATATGTATGCTAATGGCGATATTCCTACCATTTGTCAAGTGGTTATCTCGCACCTGAGTATGCCATGCGAGGCCATATGACCGAGAAGGTTGATGTGTTTGCATTTGGCGTTGTGGTGTTGGAGACTTTAGCTGGAAGGCCTAATTATTACACTAAGGCGGACCAAGGCAAGGTTTACATTTTCGAATGGGTAAGCTCAGTGAGGAGCTCTAGGCCCTAGTGATCTCTTTGCTATTGGTTAAAAGATCATTTCCTGGAACAAGATATCATCGAAACAACTTAACCTATACCATCTCAACGCTTTCAGGTCTGGGAACTGTACGAGGACAATCACCCTCTGGACATGCTCGACCCCCGGCTCGAAGAGTTCAACAGCGAGGAGGCTCTCCGGGCCATCAAGGTGGCGCTAGTCTGCACCCAGGGCTCGCCTCACCAGCGTCCTTCCATGTCGAGGGTGGTGGCGATGCTGACGGGCGATGTCGAGGCACCCGATGTGGTGACGAAGCCAAGCTACATCACGGAGTGGCAGATCAAGGGTGGCGGCGATACCAGCTACATGAGCTCCGATGTCAGCGGACAGTCGAGCTCGGCACCGAGGGGCCCGGACTCGGCGAACGGCTCGTCGCAGATCATGAGCTCAGTTATCTACGAAGGCCGTTAATATGATTCTTGTGGTCGATCGATAAGACTCATGGCGACTTCTTGTGGCACAGGTTTTGTTGAGAACACAGTGCGGTTTGCGGATGGTGTGTCAGTACAGTCAGCTTTCGCGTGAATTTAGGTTTGATTTCGCTTGATAGGGTTCATACTTGCATTGGCGTTGGAACTGTATAGTGGAGTAGCAGGTAAAGATTTATGTGCACGGTTGTAGGCGAAGCTATGTATTCTTTGGTCTCTTTGGACGCACATAAGATTTTGAAATAATTTTTTGGCTTTTGACTTTCAAGTTTGAAGACGGTTCGTTCGACACGTGCTTCCCTCATTCCCTGTGAAGTGTCGTCTGTCTATGGCAATACTGCACTGTGCAATTTCCTCCTGGTTTCTGGGCCCACATTGGGTTGGAGGAATTTCACATTTTTTTTGGGAGGATTTCAATCTATAGGAATTATTTGTATGGAACCCCTTTTGATCTTAGGATTTGAAATTGCACAAGGGATCCTTCTCTCAAAGAATAGGAACATAATTTCCCATAGAAATCTCAACATGCGGTCAAACCTTATTTTATTTTTCCTTTGAGAAGTTTGATGCATTTACACTCTATCTCTCTCTCCTAAATCTTATGAAATTCTTGTGTTTGCTTCCTATGCACCATCCAAATACACATCTTACAAAATTTATGTGTTTTGCAATCCCCTGGGAATACTACATGACATCAATCTTGTGTTTTTCTTACTCCTACGTTTCTAAATTCCTGCAATCCAAAAACGCCCCTTAGACTGGACCATGAGCAGGTGCTGGCTACGTGGTCTCCACACCGACACGCTTCACAGATTTGCTTGGTCTCTCGACTCTCTTTCAAGGAAACCGTGATAGCTACGACTACGAACTGAACCTTGATCCAATCCTGTCTACTGTATTTATTATTGTTGACTCACGCACTCATAGTACTAGTCATATTGCTAGAATTCATGGGGAGAGAGAGAGGAGAGTTTTGAGGCTTCAACTCCGACACTTCTCATTTCTGAGAGCAGAGTTTTGACTCTCGAGCCCATATGCACTGCACTGTATATCTTGATGAGCGAATTCAAAACAAATACTCCATCCGACCCATATTAGTTCACTTGAATTTGTTAAAATTTAGATAAATCTATATACTAAATAGTAGTGTCTAGATTTATCTAAATCTAGAAAAAATTGAGTCAACTAATATGGATCGGAGAGAGTAATAGAAATATAAGGAAAAATCTAATTTTGTCGGCAACAAACATATTCGAGTGTTCGGGGTGTGCAAAAGTTTCATGAAGAAATAACGTTCGTGGCGCTCTACATGAAAAAAAAATAACGGTGCCTTAAAAGACTAGTTTTAAAGCCCACTCTCGCTTGTTCTTAAGCAACATTGCTTCAAAAAGTGAGTCAGTTTGGTTAAACATCAAACGAGAGCATGTAGTGCTGGTGCTGCTGGCTACATGCGGGTGGCATTGCATGGCGTGTCCCTGTTTTTTTTTTTGAACAATAAATGGGCCTAAAAGATCCCAGAAGCTGCAATATGGAACACGTGGCATGTATAAATTGCAGAGAGATCCTTTGCGAAAAGCACCCTAGCAAAACTAGACAAAACAAAACAGGGCCTCTCATTTACAAAAAACACCCTAGGACTAGAAGATAAAAAGCAATCAAGTCCTATGGCGTCTCCACCACCATTCTCCGGCGACCTCCAACCAACGGCGAGGTCATGCGAAACTCTTGCTCGTGACGCTCCACTGTCCGGAGAAGAAGCTAAGTCGTCGGCCATCTTGCCATCAACGGGGACGAACCACTTGTTGACGGCGGCTGTCGAGCCCCGACGCTGAGCTTCAAAGAAGGGCCTCCGATGGAGGTTAGAACCCTTAGTCGCCTTTCAATAAGAAGAGGCAGCAGTCAGGAAGCCTCACCGCTGTCAATGGACCACTGCAAAGAAGATCTCGTGGGCGCAGCTTCAACAGTCCTCATCTTCATCTTAGACACCAGATTCTTCGCCCTTCCATCCCTCACCGCCACGGCCGGCCAAGAGAAAGTCGAAGAAGCAGGCACCGTCGATGCTTCCGAAGGAACCACGAACTTTATGACCGAGCCGCATAATCGACCCAAAGCACCCCAAACTCCAACCACTGGATCTTGGGGAGGAAGGAAGATCTCGAACCTCCTGCGGCTCGCTGCCAAGTGAGTAACTCAGAAGAGACGTGTGTGGATGGTGCCCCGCAAACCCTGGCTCGCTCCCCTCGCCTCCACAGCCGGCCAAAGCAAGCTTCAAATCTAGGAGTAAAACCAACCCCCGAAAGTCCCAAGCAGCTTTATGGAGGATGGCGGTGCTCGTCGCCGACGATCCCCAACCACCGAGGGTAAGGCGAAGAAGAGCGAGGAACCTAGATCACTGGAGATCTTGCTGCAGAGATCTCCGGCGCCGGCGCCTACTATGGGCACGCCTCCCACACCCAGCATGAAGCCACTACACCTACTCCTAACCCTAACTACTCCGACACCACATCCCGTCCAACTCCGGCCAGCTAGTCCGGCGGAGTGGATCCGGGAAGGGCCCGGCCTGCCGCTGAGCACACTCAGAAACTAGAGAGCGAGGGAGAGAGAGCGAAGCGTGTCCCTGTTGATGCACGCCAACCATAGTGTGACATTGCTACATGAGTGCACAAGTGTTGGGAATATGTCCTAGAGGTAATCATGTTTGATGATCTTTTCTAAAGTATTCATAAAGTTATTAAGTTGTATCTTGTGTGAACATATGATATATATATATCATGGAATACATGATTCGGTTGTGGAACTATATATTCATGTTGTTCTTAAAAGTTGTCCTTAGTCGTTGAGGTTATGCTGGACACACAACTTAGACTAATATGAAGTTGGCTTGATGACTCGGTTCCACTTGTCATGGTAATGGTGATGCTATTCCAACTTGCACGGACTTGGCTAAAGAGTTTAGCGAGTCGAACTGACCCACGATTAAGATACAACGAGCATGTTGTCATTTGCAGTCTCATACAATGGAATCCTTTGACCGGAGATGATCGCATGATCTGAGTTGTGGATCGCCAACTTAGATTCTATCAAACGTTGTTCCATAAATGGGTAGTTATAAAGGTAGAGTTCGGGTTGGTTGTGAATCAAGATGCGTGACATGGATTACCAATATGGGATTTTCCCCTCCTTAATGGAGAGATATTCCCCGGGCCCTCTCATGTGATATGATTGAGAAGCATGTCCATGCGTGACTTAACTGAGGAGTCGGACTAAGGGTTAGTCAAGTGAATCATATATCATGGTATAAGAAGAGAGGTTGAGCTATTAAAGGGATGACAACAACTCGCCTATAGCATGACAATGTACATCGTGTGGCAAAGGGACTTGGACGAAAGTCACATTGAAGGTTTGTCTTCTGGACTTTATGGCACTTGGGAGATGGAACATCTTGCTAGAGGTCGCTACCATCTATCGATTTGAGACCAAGTGTTCATGTGAGTGAGTGAGAAGCCATGACGGGTTACTTGGAGGTGTAGCTCATGTCGTGTCCTTGTGTACGTGAACCTACAGGGTCACACACTTAAGGGTAACGAGCCCATGTGGATGAGATCCATGTGGTAGTTGGGTTACATCCTAGATGGGCATCAAGAGTTGAGCCCAACTAGGAATGTATATAAGTGGAGCGATAAGGGATAGTCCCTGACCTAGCTATCACTTTATCCACTCCCAAATCGGGTTAGACAGGATCTAGCAGTCCCCTTCCCGAGCTCCTTCCTGTACGTGTGGATACCGGTAGAGGCGTTGCGTGTGCGGCACTGGAGACAAAGGTGTTCATATGGATCTGGCAAAGGAGTTCGTGGGATACGGAGGAGCTATTTGTGAGATCTACGGGCACTGCATCAACTGGCACGCTTCATTAATAATCCGCATCTGCACGTATAGTGGTAAATCTCGTGGCCTATTACCTAAACTGCATCTTGGGAGCATCACGTTAGATAAATTTTTTGTTTATCAAACCGCGTACAAACAGTGGTATTAGAGCGTAAGATTTTGGTTTTAGTGTAGGGATCGTTGCATGTAAAACAAAAAAATTCTACCACAAGAACGCATAAAACCAAGATCCAATCTATGGAAAAGCTAAGATCTAATCAACGAGATTAGTGCAACGAGATTGTAGAGAACTAACCCTTGTAGATCCAAACCGTTAACAAGATCGGATCTCGTGGTTGATGTAGTCGATTGATACGTCGTAAACTTATCTATAATTTTTTATGTTCCATACTTGTTTAGTATCAACTTTGCTTTGCTTTGTTTACCCTTTGAGGTATTTTTATACGTTTTTTGGAACTAACCTATTAACAAGATGCCACAGTGCCAGTTGCCTATTTTCTGCTGTTTTTGGTTTCATAAAAGATAGTAAAGAAATATTCTCGGAATTGAACGGGACAAAAGCCAAAGTCCATATTTCACCGAGGAGAACACGGAGTCCAGAGGAGAGACGGAGGGGTGAGCCAGGGTGGCCACACCCCCCAGGTGCGGGCCTACCCTAGTCCGTGCCTGAGCAGGGTGTGGCCCCCTGGGCGCCCTCCTGCCTCGCCTCTTCGCCTATAAGACCACCCACCCTGATACCAAAACCCTAAGTACCTGATCACATCTCCACGAAACAGTCCGTAATCGCCGCCACCATCGTCCCTAGATCGGGGGGATCTGAAGCTCTTCCTGACACCCTGCCGGAGGGGAGAGATCATCCCGGAGGCCTTCTTCATCACCAAACCCTTGGGGAAGTCATAGAAATCTCTAAGGTTGTAGACGTGTTGTTGCCACTAGGGAAAAAACAACGATCTTTTGTTCATGGAACAATTGTATTGTTTACTTTACACACATTGCTTAAAGCATTTATTCGTTGCTTGCAACTTAATACTAGAGGGGGTTCGGATGATAACCTGAAGGTGGATTACTAGTCATAGATGCGGTTGGATGGCGGTTTATGTATATTTTTGTAATGCCCAATCAAATATCATAGGATCATGAATGTCTAGTATTGCATTGTTATGCCTTGCTCAGTCCTGTCAATTGCCCCGCTGTAATTTGTTTACCCAGCATGTTATGTTATCTATCTTTAGGAGAACACCTCTAGTGAACTGTGGACTCCGGTCCAATATTTACCATTGATACATCATCTCCTATTACTGTTTACTTTCTGCAAGCAACCATTACTTTCCACATCGTTGTTTTCAGCAAACTAGTGAGATTGACAACCTCACGCTAAGTTGGGGCAAAGTCTTGAGTTTGTGTTGTGCAGGATTCCAAGTTCTTAGCAACACCTTGGATTTCTTTCCTTCCTCCTACTGGTTTGATAACCTTGGTTTCATCACTGACTTATTGCTGTGATCATCATACCTTCCTCTTGGGGTTTCCCAACGAAGCTCTACAATGATCTGAGCTCATCAAGACATTTTCTGGCGTCGTTGTCGGGGAGTAAGGACAGCTTCACAAGGGGAGTCTTTCACAGCCACTCTATTTACTTTGTTTTTGTTTTGCTTAGTTTCTTTTGCTTTGTTTTTCTTGCTTCCTTTTATAAAAAATAAAAAAATGTTTCCTTTGTTTTGCCTTTTCTTATAAAAAACACAAAAAAATAGTTCTTCCTCTAGTTGTCACCTTGCTCTTGCCCACCATGTTGGTCCCTAAGTTTACTTTTAAATACCTTTCAATAGGTAGTGTCTCTATAATTGGGAAAGAAAATATCAAAGAATTCTTTAATCATGTTAGCAAAAATGAGGATATTGAGGAAAAAACCTTAGCAGAACTAGCCCTAATTATGAAATTGCTGCAACTTCTTTAGTTCACATGTTGAAGGCTAGGTTTGTTAACCTTAACCCCATGATGCAAATAATGTTTCTTAAACTTAAAGATATTGAAGATACTAAAAAAAGAGACTTTATTCTGGAAACTTTGTTAAACGAGTTCAATGATGTTGCTAAGGAAGATAAGAAGGTATTTGATCGTTTTAATATGCTAGGTTCATGTGTAGATGTTATGGGTATATTAGAAAATTTAGATAAAACCAAACCCAATGGAGAGCAAATTAAAAAACCCATACCTTTTAAACTGGTAGGAATGCATGAAGCCTTAGTAAAGAATTTTGATTGGATTGTTCCTGAAAATCTGTTTGATGAAAGTAGTAAACCCAAGAGTATTGAGAGAGGATCCTCAACAACTCATTTGGACGATATACCTTTCCTAGTTGAAAAAAAATTCGAGTATTGATCTTAATGCTTCTTCATTTGAAAATACATGATTCTTGCTTCTTGTGCCTAACTTAAAGGCATTAAAGAAAAGTACTTCATGGGAGATAACCCAATAGTTTTCTTGAGTCTTGGAAGTTATTACATAACTTTTGTAATATCCTCTCCTTATCCTTTTTATTTGATTTTTATGCCAAGAATAACCTCTAATGAGAGTGAAATAAGATTTGGGGAAGTTGCTATCCCGAAATAGATTTTTGTGCTTCACTGTAAAAATTCGCGAAAAATCTCTGTATGTCGGATTGAGCTGTAAATTTTTTGTGCTTATGACCCAGGTTGTTATCTAACTTTCGTTAGTTCAACACTTTTTATTTTATTAACAGAAGGTTTTCGAAAAAATCGGTTTTCACCTGATGGTCTGTTTTGACAGATTTCTGTCATTATTTGCATTTGCCTCTTATCGATTTCTTTTTTATTTCTTTTTGGTGAATTGTGCTTTTTGAAGGAATTGCTACAGTATCCTGTGCTCTTAATGGAAGTTTTGTTGTGTTGAACAAAACCCAAAGGTTTATTACTTTTGAATGCACTAATGTTGCTAATGAAGACTGTTATCTCACAGACTCAGATGATTCTCGTTCACAATCTGGATAACTGTTTATTATAAATGGAGGGACTGTGAGCTAGAAGAGTTCCAAGTAAGAGACTGTGTCAGCATCTACAACAAAGACTGAGTATATTGCTGCCTCGGAGGCAGCAAAGAAAGTTTTTTATATGAGGAATTTCCTCATGGATCTTGGTGTGGTTCATGGCTCGTCCAATCCATTAGACGTGTATTGTGACAACAATGGTGATATTTCACAAGCTAAGTGTCACATCCCAAAATTTTCCAGATTTTGAAATGTGAAAAATAAATAAACAAAAGAAACAAATGTTGAAATTTAGGGTGAAAAGAAACTTTTTGCTTCTAAATGGAAACATCAAAACCCTACTTGAACAAATTTTAATAAGAAAGCAACAAACAAATATTCAAAGAATCAAATGCATTTATGCATGGAAAGAATCTTGAATTTAAGGCACTTGGGAAAAATAAACCAAAACCCCAAACCCTAATAAAAGAAAATCATTTCCAAGATCACCCCAAGACTATGGATTTTCCCCATATAAAAATTTGGCAACAAACATTTATAAATGATTAAAATGATAAACAAAAATATTATAAAACCATGGAAATTGGTTTCATTCAATTTGGAGCCATGGATACAAACCTATGATTTTAATAAGATAACATGAATTAAATTCCAAGGTTAATAAAGCTTCCAACTAAAATTAGTACCAATTTGTGAGCAAAGTAATCCTAAAGGATTTAAAAAGATAAATAAATATTAAATAAAATTATACAAATTGGAATCATCAATTTTGGAACTATAAACAAAAAGATATGAATTTTATAAGACAAAGAAAGAAAGAAAGAAATAAGAAAATTATTTAAAAGAAAAATTAAAAACCTTTGCCAAATTCAAAAGCAAATGGAATAAAAGTTTACTGATTAATAAAAAGGAATAAATGATTAATTGAATAAATTATATGGGTTTAAACCATATTCAATTTTATTTGAATAAAGAAAAAATTGCCTATTATAAATGATTAATTAAATAATGAGAAAAATAGTTGAAATTGCCAAAGTGGATTAAAAGTTATCTAATTAACTTAAAAAGAATAAAATATTTTTTAAATAAAATTATATGGATTGGAACCATATTCAATTTTATTTAAATAAAGACAAAATGCCTAATTCAAATAAATAATAAATCATAAGTGAATATTTGAGATATTCTAAAATGGACATTTAAACACACTATTAAATAGTATAAACCTACTGAAAAGGTTCTCGAAAAATTTGAATTCAAATTAAGTTTGAAATCATTTGATTTGAATGAAAACAGAAATCTGAAATGGAAAAAGAAAAAGAAACGAAAGAAAAAGGGAAAGAAACGACCCAACCCAACACCCAGCCCAACTAGGCCCAGAACCAGCCCACTCGGACCACTCCCCTCTCTCCCTCTGCTCTTTCTCACCGCGCAGAATATCCGTACCCCCACTGACCCCACGACCCCACCACCACGTCACTTCGTCGTTTCCACCCGCGATGAACTCCCCTCTCTGACTGTTTCCTCCGCCATTTCTGCATGGTTTTAGTCCTCGTAAATTCGAGTAACTGCGTCCATAAATCCTCCCCGCGATCACTCTCAATTAACTACCTCCCTCTCCCCCGTCTTTCTCCTCAGGCCCCGCTGCCAGAGAGCCACCAGGCTGCGCAGATTTTAGCTCGCTCCTCCGCTGTCTCCGACGAACCTCCGCGACAATTCCGGCGAGCCCAGTCATCCCCTTGCCCCCTAGCTCACTCAGACCTAGCCGCCACTGTCGTGCGCACCTGCCAATATCCTTCGTTCGCTTGCGCAAGCCCCAGACGCTCGGGAACGACTCCGCCCGTGCGTGCCCGATGATAAGCGCATATCCGTCGAGCTTTCCCAGTAAACTCAGACCGCCCCTCTCCCTCACGTTGTTGCTATCACACTCGGCTATCTCTCACGCATCTAACGGCACATTCCATTTGCTTTCTCGTGCCTCGTAGCGTCGCCAACGACCACACCAGAGTGTGCCCGACACCGACGATAGCTCCGGCGAGAAATTAGCGATGACCCCGTGCGCCCCTAGCCTTCCCACGATGACATTGAGCTTCGTCACGCCCCTGCGAACCTGGTGATCCCCTACTTCCCCTCCCTTGCTTCCTAGAACCGCCAGAACATCACCACCCGACGTGCCGCCGCCACTCACCGTCGCTAGCGCCGCCAGTTCATGGCTAGTTTGATTAAGGCCGTTAGATTCAGATCCAGTGGTAGAGATAAATGACTTAACGAAACGGTATAGACTGATCTGAGCCGCACAGATCTACTTAAATCAAATGGCCCACATTACACGATCCACGCGAAACGGTATAGACCAATAGGAAACAGACACGTGGCTAGACTGTTGTTTTAAAAATAGAAATAGATCTATTAGATGTTTGAGTTTGAAAAATTCATAACTTTTGATCTGTATGTCCAAAAATTACAAATTTTATACAAATGGATTCATAAAAATTTAAGCTTTGCAACTATGGCCTTAGTTTAGCATTTTTCTTCTAAAAAATTAGATGTTTTTGCAGAAATATTATTAGGACTAATTTGGATATAAAAATTATTCTAAAAATGATTTTTGAGTGAAACCTTTTGAAAATGGTTTGATTTGAACCTACTGACCATAAACACTAACTTTTGGATTTAAAAATATAATTTATTAATACTATAAAATTATTACTTTGAATAAAAGCATTTCTAGTAAAACAAAAATGATTTAAAAGGGCTATTTTCACTAACTTGTGTTCAAATGATTTTGCCACATTTATAAATGACCAGTAGGTGTTTTGAAATGTTTATAGCCTTATTATAAACCAATTTTTCAATAAAACAATCTTTTGCATGCTTGCATGCATTTCTTTGTTTTTATTATTTTATGTGGTGAATTGTTTGAATGCTAGTTTTGAATTTGTGCCTTGCTTGATTGAATTGTAGTGAACTTTGAGGAAGTGTGACAATTGCAAGATCAAGGAGTGTATCTAGTTTCTCTACTAAAAAGTCAAGTGGTGCTTCATATATTTTGTCCTATTATTTTGACTATGCATTAGTGATATTTTGAGTAGGACTTGCATGGAATTTTCTAAGTATACACTATGCCATGGGAAATCCTATATGAGGTCTTAGTAGAATTATCCTAAGTTAGGAAAATTGCCATGTTATCATGCTTAGCTTAGCTAGTAGAAAACAAGGATGGTTTATTCATGCTATGAAATATTACTAAGTCTATGACTTGTGTTTTTGCTTAATAAAACAACTATGTGAAGGTGTAATGGAAAGAATGGTTTGTGTTGAGTGGTTACCCAGGGCCCATTTATATGGCCTACCCTGTGTATCACACTCGTGGAAAGCCACCCAGGAACAAAGTGATTTGAGATGTTAAGTGTTGAGAAGCTTCTATTACAGCCACATGGCAATATGGGCTCTGCCTTGATCATATAGGTTGCAATAACTTAGCCAGATGGATAGAAGGTGGTAGGGATGATAAGATGGAACACGTCCATTTGGTCTAAGGGAAGGCTTCTGAAATATCTCGTCTCGATGCATGTCGAGTCTTGTGGGTAAAGTGCACCACCTCTCGAGAGAGTAAAACCTAAGTACTTAGTCGTGTCCTCGAAAATGGATAATTTGAGCATCAAGACATTGAAGCTATCAAGGATCTCCTCATCCCAATTTCTAAGTTAAAAACTTGTGGTTGAACAAGGGTTAAAGGTTCACCAATTTCTATTGGTGGTTCCTTGGGTGATTTTTGACAAACAAAAACTTAGTGTTTTCAACTAATAAGGAAAACCTTATTTTGAGAAAAGCAAGCCTAAGATCCACTTAACCAAATGCATATAGATGATAGATACCACTATTGTAGCATCTCATTTGTCTAACAACTGTAATGCTACTTGATCTAGCAATATAATGGCTACTCTACACATAATTGTTGCATCATCATCATCATGTCATGCTCATGTCATCATGCCACCTTGCATTTGAGCATCATACAAAAACCCTTTTTGTTATGGTTCTTATCTCATATGCATTATTATTTGTATTTGCCTCTTGATATTGTATTTGGTTCTTGATATATTGTTAAATGCCCAAGTTGAGTTGGGGGCATATCTTTTATTGACTCCACCACCCTTTCTTTCACCACTTTATAATTCCACCATCCAATTAATATGAGCTTTGCATTTTAATTGAGTTTACCTCTAGCTCATGTGGGTTGGGATGGATCCAATTCTTTTCCACATGCTCTCATCTGGGCATCATTATGTTTTCACATTATTGATATATGAGAGACACATGGCCACCTTTGCATGCCCTGTGAGTGGGACCCTTTCTCCTAGCTTCCATATGGATTATTATGGAATTATGTTCATGTGGGATATTTTTGGGACTAATAAACATCTAGTGGAATAAACACACTAGCAAGTCCCAATTTTAATCAAATATGCTCATCTCCATCTAGTCCACTTGGGGCTTCCTTTTAAATTCTTTTGCTTGGGCCTTACTCCACATTTTGGAATGCATAAGCACAATGCCATGTATATAATCTTGTTATCACCAAAATAAGCATGGTCTTAATTATTTATGCATGGACCATGCAAGTACCACCTTTTTCTTATCATTTGGATTTTAATTGAGTTTTGCTTGGATCATCTATCTCTCCCTATCACTCCTTTTGGCTTGGTCTTAGTTGATCTTGCTTCAACCATATCCCCACCTTTCCCTCTTCTTGGTCTAGCTTTGGTATGATCTTGTCTTGCTTTACCTTGCCAATGGAGACCATCTCTCTCTTCCCCCCATCTAACCCTAAACCCTACCCCCTAATCACCATACCCCCTCTACCCCTCACCTAAACCAAAACCCTAACCAAACCCCTCTCTAGTTCTATCTCTAAACCCTACCCCACCTTGATCTACCCCATCTACTCTCTCTCCCTCTCACCTAGCTGGCCCCCCCGGCCCCCCCCCCCCCCTGGTCACCCCCCCCCCTCCCTAGCTAACTTAGCCCGCGCCGACCCCTCTCTCTCCTCTCTTCTCTCCCGCCTGTGTCTAGCCCGAGCACTGCCTCCCCCGGCTCGCCATGACCCACCTGGCAGCCTCCAGCCCCTCCCCCTGCCTGCGCCCCACCTGCCTGGCCCCCATGCCGATCACGTGAGGAAGGTGGCAAAAGGTGGCCGACGCCACCTTCCCCTCCCCCACGCCATCCACCCCTCTCCCCATCCTTATCTACTCCCTTCCCCCTCTCTGCCTCGCCAGATCTCCTGTGGCCCCGCCTCTCTCTTCCACGCCATAGCCACACCGACCGGCCACCGTCGGCCTCTCGCTCACGTCGATCCAGGAGGCGGGCGTGGTTGTTGGGCGTCGAGGAAGAACGAGCCGAGCGCCAGCGACACCCCTGTACCCGACGACGTGGAGGAGAAGGCCTAGGAGCGCCGGTACCAGCGCGACACCGACGCAAACCCTAACCGCCGGCGCCCTCGCTGACGATCGCGACCACCCGAGCCCCCGACCACGCCAACGGTCCCGGTGAGTCCGAACCCCCTAGACATGCCTCGTCCTTCTTCGTTTCTGTCGGGACGTGCGTTCCGTCGAGCACACTGCGGCGTACCGGCGGCATTTTCGCTTCCATGGCGCACAAACCCTATCTAGCACTTCCCGACAACTACCCGCCGCGTTAGTGGTCGCCGCCGCTGCATGCGCGAGGTCGCGAGTTTGATCTCGCCACAAGGCCACTGTCGCGTCTGCTGTCGATTCGTCACTCAGAAGAAAAGTAGTGTGGCCATCTTGCAGATACCCACCTTTTTGCTGCGCGACCGCAATCCCTCCGGACCCACATGCCTGCGGCTCGCTTTTTGCAAAAGGCTCCGAGTTTTACTCCTCAACCCGGTCCCATACCCACCCTCCTGTCAGACTCACCGCTTCCCGGCATGGGCTCATGAGCCATGACCCCACTCGTCGGCCTCGGTGGGCTGGCAGCATGTAGAGAGGTTCTCGGTGCGTGTGGCCTGAGCTCTGCCCCACCCACATTGGGCGTGGTCTGTCTGGGTGTCAATAGGATTTCTGCATTTCTGTTCAAATTCAATCTATTCAAATTAGTTTTAAAATTCAAATTTCTTTTCTGTTTTAAATAACTTTGAAAATACAAATCCAAATAATACATATAATATATGTTTTTGAATCAGAAAAATGTGAGGATTTCAAATATGCTATTCAAATTACCTTTTGCACATTTAAAAATTCCAAGTTGAGTAAAATTACATAAAATGCCCCTTAACTTAATTAATTAATAACTTTTGTTTTATAACTCCGAATTTAACAAATGACATGTCTAAAATGATTAGCTCGACGAGACTTTTCTGTTTATGCTATCCATGACTTAAATTGCAGCATGCATCATACAAATGTAAAGTATACAGCAACTTATCCGGGAATAAAATGTGACCAAAACTCAATAAAATGCTTATTTCTTGTATTCCACACCTCACCCATGCCATGCTACATTATTTGCCATGCAACTTGTGCATCATTCATCATGGCATGATTGTTTGCTTGTCGCATTTTATTCCTATGCTTGTGCACTTTATTTATGTTGGCCCTTGTCTATTTGGTTCTTCTTCGAATAGACGCTGAGCAGGGGATATATCAAGAAAACCAGGAGCACTACCCAGATCCGTCTCTCGCTTCAAATGAGCTGACAGGCAAGCACTACCACATGCTTGCATACATACAGTACCTATTGCCTCTATCTTATTCTTGCACCATTGAGTCGCGTTTGCATTAAATTGAATCCCAAGTATTGCATAGCCTTTACTATTAAACCCCACCGAAGCTTGTCCCTCCATCCCATGAGCCATTACTACAGGAGTTGTTTGAGCCATGCGAGTCGTAGAACAGCATGTGTAGGGTATGTGAGTGTCTGTTGGATAACGAGGTACCTAAACAACTTAACCTGAGTAGTAATGGGATAATTAATGAAAGTGGCACCGGTGAGCAATATCTGCTGTTTGGTTTTTCCTGCTCACTTGTGTCCCGTAGGACCCCGAGTACTTGATTCCTGTTCCTTGATTATTCGCGCTATCCACATCCGGGAGGCTTATGGGACCCCCCTGAGCCAGAGCTTGATTCATTCTTATTTCTTGGGGCCACAAACTAGTTTGAGGTTTTATTTACTATCCTGTACTTATGCCATGCTACTGCTTTATTTACGATTGTGCGAGGAGCACCTGTACTGTTTAGGAATTGTGACCCGTTTTCGCGGTATCGACAAGCCCAGTTTTGGGTTCCCAGTCGTTTACAGCCGGCCCCACAAACCTTGAGTCCGTCGAGTCACTAACCGTTGGGTACATAATAAATGGGTGGCCCCAAATATTTGAATCTGTGATTGCTTTGTCGTGAAGGCCTCGTTGGGTTTTGATTTGGTTTTTCCGAGGTTGATCGAGTGTGTGTTGCTATTGTGCACCTGCAAGGTAAAACTTTACGAAAGCCGTGTCATGTTATGGACGACTTGGAGCACAGTTTCTCGATCATAGACAAGCATAACTAAAGTACCGCTGTTAATTTGACTAAGTAACTGACTAGTAATTAGTGCCACACTCATGGAATGGTTAATAAAATTGCCAACGGATGTGGGGTTGTTTCGCTTCCTCGTTGGTAGCGAGGAGGATGGATCTGTGGATATTACTGTTATAACTGTTGTCTTTAATTCCCGGACATCCGTCTATCTTTGGTTAGGCGGATGGTTAGCGAGTATCTATAGGACTGTTAGGGTTTATCTTTCGCTGCAATTGTGTCACCCCAGGTTGTGTCCCCTTTAGAGGCATAAAGACTTGCTGAGTACCCCTAGGGTCTCACACGATAAATTATTTGGTTCAGATGAACAGGTACACTCGCAAGATGGATACTGGGTGGAGGAGGCCGATGATGTGGGCAACGATCGTTCGGTGTAGAGATTCCGGGAATGGGGATCCGTGAAATCTGTGGGCGGGATGTGCTTATTTATGGGGCATCTTATGCTGATTTGCTTCTTATCCGTACTCGGATCTTGTTTGCCGCTTCCGCCTGATACTCTGATGTGTGCTGTATGAGGAGATATCCTAAACTATTATATCTATCTAGGACATTTGAATCTTGCCGTATGGCGTTGCTATATTTCCTTTCTTTTTAGATGTAATGACTCTGATGTACTATTGTATGGTGGCTTGCATACATACTCATTTGTGTATGTAGTTGATCCTTCGCCTGCCGATTACGCCGCCCGTACTTGTCCCGATGATTGGAAATGGTTGGGACGGCCGAAAGGTCTACCTGTGAGTGGCATTTGGGCCCCACCGTACTATTTCAACCATTTCCGCTCATCCAGGCTTGTATTTAGGAGCGTAATTCACCGAGGTAGTTACAATTGGAATCAGAGCCATCCCGCCCTCCAGGGTCTCAGCCAAATGGTCGTTGTTAGTCTAGCAAATATTTTTGGTAGTTATGTATACTAGGGAAAAACAAAACGCGAGAGTAGGACTGCTTCCATTTTTCTTCTTACCCACCCACCCACCCTTTTCTGGTAAGGAAGTGTAACATTTTCAATCCTCTTCTTAAAAGTTCAAACTAGGATTCACGTGTTCTGGGTTTCCGTAGTACCATAGGTTGTGTGTGTGTGTGTGTGTGTGTGTAATTCCTTGTCTATCTGTTGCATCCAAGTTGTTATCACAATCAGTCTTTGGTTATCGACTGTTGGTACATTCCATACCGACAGGCTTTTGCAAACCGACGCGATCTATCTGATTCGTTGCATACCGCCGCGATCTGTCTTGCTCTTTGTTATCCGATGTTATCTTGTTTGGGGTGTTCGTTTCCGTAGTTACCAATCTTTAGGTTCATCGTGAGAAGAAGGGGTTAGGATATGTGTTCCACTTATTCATGTGCGGAGTAATGATTTGAGTGCGGAATGGAGTCGCGACCATACCACTACTCTTATCATTCGCTTTTGTATATTGAATTGGTAGAGTCACTAATCTTGATTCGTTAAGTGATTTTGCGCATCTATTGGTATTTCAATGCCGAAATTTGTGGAAAATTTTTCTTCGATATATCTGTGTACCACACTCCTTTTCAGTCGTGTGCGATATGCTTAATATCTTCTAGGCGCTTTGAACTTTGTTGATATTTAATATCATCTTAGTAAATTGTATCCTTTAATCTTGGTTAATTCCATCTTGGTACTATTTTGGATTATTATTATTCTCCATTATAGTACTGACTTGTGTTTTATATCAATCACAGGATGGCTCCACCACGCCGCTCGATGAGGACATACCACCGAACGGGATCCGCGTTGTCAAACATCGCCAATGCCTTGGCAACAATGCGCAGAACCGACAACGTTTTGAGGAAAGTGTTCGAGGAATGAGTTTGCTCCACTACCTCCACCTCCCAAGCGAGGAGACATCAAAAGCATCCTCAAGTTCAACCTCGCCAATTTGATGTTTCGATCGACCACTTGATCTCGATGATTGGTTGCGTGAGATGTCAAGGCTCTCAGTGGTGATGATGTTCTGGCGGGAATGGGTAAAGTGTGCTACTCACCTTCGAAGGAGATGCAGCTCTCGGTGGGAGAATTACACGAAGGCAAGCTGCCTTTGGTTTTCAGCCTACTTGGGAGCAGTTCTTTGGGCGTTCAAGAGCGATATCTGTCGAATTGTCATGGAGAGGATGAAGGAAGCGTTTCTCAACCTCAAGCAGGGAAATGATAATGTCAATACCTACATCAGGAACTTCATGAATCTTTCTCGTTATGGTGGCGACGAGATCTCCGATGACAAGAAGAAGCAAAAGAGGTTCCGGCAAGGGCTCAATGCATCGATTAAATATGCAATCACACATGCAAGGCCGGCATCTTTTCTGGAACTTCAGCATACAGCTCTGCAGGAGGAAGCAAGTAGGCAAGTGTTTGAGGAGTCAAAGAAACACAACCGTGATGCACCAAGCTCTTCAGCTATGTCAGCTCCTTCTAAGCGGCGTGTCTGGGTTCCTAACACCCCACCGTCGCTCCCGGCTCCACCAAGACCTGCAAGCTACGCGGCAAGGCCACCAAACTTCCTCACTGCGGCTCCCAGGGGCTACAACCACCACTACCCTGGAGCGCCTGGCGGAGTCCCTGGCTACGTTGCTCCACGTCCACCTGGTGCTTGTTTCACGTGTGGAGACTCTGGACATCTAAACTGGAACTGTCCGTTGAAAAACAAAGCTCTTCCTCCACCCCCTCCAAGATCTGCGGCAAGCTCTCCTTTGGTTCGTGCACCACCACCTCGGGCTCTCAACATCAACACCAAGCCCGGGTCTCACATTGCTCGTGCCAAGCTGGTCAACGCCGCTCAAGTGAGCATACACAGGTTGTGATGGGTATGCTTCCGTTAACTCAGTCCCCGCACGAGTTTTGTTTGATTACGTGCTTCGCATTCTTTTGTTTCGCATAAGTTTGCACAAGAGCAGGATCTGGATAGGGTTCCTTTATCACGTCGTCTGGTGGTACTATCTCCTGGTTCAAACATGAGGCCTGCTCATATCAGCCATGGCAATCAAATTGAGATTGGTGGCTCTTCGTTCTCGGCGTCCTTAATTCTTACGGGCAATTCGACATTGATGTCATCTTGGGCATGGATTGGTTGACAGCAAATGCGTTGTGATTGATTGTCTTTGAGCTCGGTTTCCACGAAGATTCCTGAAGGCCATATAGTCTATTCTCCAAGTCTGACTCCTGCTATCCAGCTTTTCTCTTTGGCGGCTCTGAATGATGATGCTATGGAAGCTATGCAGAGTGTTCCAGTGGTCTGTGAGTTCCCATATGTCTTTCCCGAAGAGTTGCCGGGTATGCCTCCGGATCGTGAGGTTGAGTTTGTAATTGAGCTTGAACCTGGAACGGCTCCTATCTCCAAGCGGCCTTATAAAATGGGTCCTGCTGAGTTGGCTGAACTCAAACGTCAGCTTGATGAACAAGAGAAGTTGGGTTTCATTCAACACGATTACTTCTTCTTGGGGTAGCCCAACAATCTTTGTGAAGAAGCGTGGCAGACTGATAGACTTTGTGTTGACTATCGGGCTCTCAATGCTAAAACCATCAAGAACAAATATCCCTTCCGCGGATTAATGATCTCTTGATCGGCTAGCTGGGTGGTGTTCTCTAAGCTTGACTTGAGAAGTGGTTATCACCAAATCAAGATTCGCAAGGAAGATGTTCCTAAAACAGCTTTCACCACCGCTATGGCCTGTATGAGTACGTCATGTCTTTCGGTCTCACTGCTTTGCTACCTTCTCGAGGCTTATGAACTCGGTTTTCATGGAGTACCGTGATAAGTTCGTTGTGGTCTATCTGGATGACATCCTAGTCTATTCAAAGTCAAAGGAAGAGCATGAAGAACACCTTCGGTGTGTCCTAAACAAGCTTCGTGAGAACCTCTTGTACGCAAAGTTCTCCAAGTGTGAGTTTTGGCTGCCTCAAGTAACCTATCTTGGTCACGTTATCTCTGCCAAGGGCATTGCAGTCAACCCGGAAACTGTGAAGACAATTGTTGAATGGCTTCCTCCTGTTAATGTCAAAGAAGTGCGGAGTTTCCTTGGTTTGGCTAGTTATTGCCGCCGTTCGAACTTCTCGAAGATAGCGAAGCCTCTTACCGATCTCCTCAAGAAAGGCAAGAAATACCTTTGGACTCTGCATGTCAAGCAAGCTTTGAGACACTCAAAGATAAGCTCACTTCCACCAGTCTTGGTTCCTCCGGATACATCTAAGCCTTTCCGGATATTCTCTCCTCTTTGCAAGGATTGGGTGCGGTCCTTATGCAAGAAAAACAAGTGGTTGCTTATGCCTCTCGGCAGTTGAAGGCGCATGAGATCAAATATCCTACACATGACCTCGAGCTTCGGCGATTGTCTTTGCTTTGAAGCTATGGAGGCACTACTTGCTTGGCAACCGTTGTGAGATCTTTTACGATCACAAGAGTTTGAAGTATATCTTCACTCACTGATCTCAACCTTGGCAGAGGAGATGGATTGAAGCAATCAATGATTTTGATTTGACCATCAACTATACTCGGGCAAAGCTAATGTCATGGCGATGCTCTCACCGCAAAGCTTATGTCAACAACCTCATGATGGAAGAACAACGACCTCTCTTGTGCGAGGAATTCCGTCGACTCAACACAGAAATTGTGGAACAAGGGCATCTCTGAACCTTCGGCTACTCCTCTCTTGGAAGAAAAGATTCGCTCGCGTCACTTGGTGATCCGCACACCAAAAAGATCATCTCCAAACTTGACTTCAGTATGAGTCCTTCCACGTCGATGATCAAGGCACGCTTTTCTTTGAACACGGATGTTTGTTACGAACTACGGGTTTGAGAGCAAGTTCTCAAGGAGGCGCATGATTCTGTTCTTTCTATCCATCTGGCAGCACAAAGATGTACATGGACTTGAAAACACAATATTGGTGGCGGGTTTGAAACGATATTATGCCAAGTATGTCTCGAGTGTGATGTCTGCCGTAGAGTGAAAGCTGTCCATCAGAAACCTTTCGGTCTTCTACAGCCATTGAAACCCCCGGAATGGAAATGGGAGAAATTAGAGATGGATTTCATCACTGGTTTTCCAAGGTCGCAGAAGGGCAACAATGCAATCTTTGTTGTCATCGACAGACTCTCTAAAGTGGCTCACTTCTTCCCCGTCAAGGAAACAATTTCTGGAATTCAGTTGGCTGAGCTCTATATCAACATAATTGTCTCTCTGTATGGGGTTCCGCTTGAGATCAGTTCAGACCGTGGGAGCATCTTCACTTCCAAGTTCTGGGAAAGTTTCCAAAATGCTTTGGGAACAAAGTTGAACTTCAGCACAACTTACCACCCTCAGTCGCAAGGACAAGTTGAAAGGATCAATCAGATTCTGGAGGATATGCTTCGTGCTTGCGTCATCTCTTTTGGCATGAAGTGGGAAGAATGTCTTCCTTATACTAAATTCTCTTACAACAACAGCTTCCAGAAAAGTTTGAAGATGGCACCATTTGAGGCTCTCTATGGCCGCAAGTGCAGAACTCTGATTGGTTGGTCGGGTGCAGGAGAAAGAATATGGTTTGGCCCTGACATTGTAACTCAAGCGGAGGAGAAGGTGCATATCATTCTTGAAAATCTAAAGATTGCTCAAAGTCGCCAGAAGAGAAATTATGACAGGAAGCACACGGACATGGTGTATGCCCCTGGTGATCTCGTTTACCTTCGTGTCACTCCCATGAGAGGCACACACCGCTTTGGTATCAAATGAAAGCTGGCTCCTAGATACATCGGTCCTTTCAAAATTCGTGGTAGAAGAGGAGAAGTTGCTTATGCTCTTGAGCTCCCGGAAAAACTCAAGGTTCATGATGTTTTCCACATCTCTCAACTCAAGAAGTGCTTCAAAGATCCCGGCAGGACCGTGGATCATGAGCTAATCAATCTCCAAGAAGATCTGTCTTATCAAGAACACCCCACAAAAATCCTTGAGACCGCAGAAAGAAGGACACGCAACAAGTCCATCAAGTTCTGCAAGGTGCAGTGGTCGCACCATTCTGCTGACGAAGCCACTTGGGAGCATGAAGATGAACTCCGTGCCAACTATCCTACCCTCTTTGTGTCTTCTTCTTCTTCCTAGAATCTCGGGGCGAGATTCCTGTTTAGTGGGGGAGAGTTGTAGCATCCCATTTGTCTAACAACTGTCATGCTACTTGATCTAGCAATATAATGGCTACTCTCTACATAATTGTTGCATCATCATCATGTCATGCCCATGTCATCATGCCACCTTGCATTTTAGCATCATACCAAAACCCTTTTTGTTTTGGTTCTTATCTCATATGCATTATTATTTGTATTTGCCTCTTGATATTGTATTTGGTTCTTGATATATTGTTAAATGCCCAAGTTGAGTTGGGGGCATATCTTTTATTGACTCCACCACCCTTTCTTTCACCACTTTATAATTCCACCATCCAATTAATATGAGCTTTGCATTTTAATTGAGTTTATCTCTAGCTCATGTGGGTTGGGATGGATCCAATTCTTTTCCACATGCTCTCATCTGGGCATCATTATGTTTTCACATTATTGATATATGAGAGCCACATGGCCACCTTTGCATGCCCTGTGAGTGGGACCCTTTCTCCTAGCTTCCATATGGATTATTATGGAATTATGTTCATGTGGGATATTTTTGGGACTAATAAACATCTAGTGGAATAAACACACTAGCAAGTCCCAATTTTAATCAAGTATGCTCATCTCCATCTAGTCCACTTGGGGCTTCCTTTTAAATTCTTTTGCTTGGGCCTTACTCCACATTTTGGAATGCATAAGCACAATGCCATGTATATAATCTTGTTATCACCAAAATAAGCATGGTCTTAATTATTTATGCATGGCCCATGCAAGTACCACCTTTTTCTTATCATTTGGATTTTAATTGAGTTTTGCTTGGATCATCTATCTCTCCCTATCACTCCTTTTGGCTTGGTCTTAGTTGATCTTGCTTCAACCATATCCCCACCTTTCCCTCTTCTTGGTCTAGCTTTGGTATGATCTTGTCTTGCTTGAGCTTGCCAATAGGAGACCATCTCTCTCTTCCCCCCATCTAACCCTAAACCCTACCCCCTAATCACCATACCCCCTCTACCCCTCACCTAAACCAAAACCCTAACCAAACCCCTCTCTAGTTCTATCTCTAAACCCTACCCCACCTTGATCTACCCCATCTACTCTCCCTCCCTCTCACCTAGCTGGCCCCACCGGCCACCCTCTCCCCCTGGTCACCTCACCCCTACCCTAGCTAACTTAGCCCGAGCCGACCCCCTCTCTTTTCTCCCTCTCTTCTCTCCCTGCCTGTGGCCCTAGCCCGAGCCTGCCTGCCTCCCTGGCCTCGCCATGACCCACCTGGCAGCCTCCAGCCCCTCCCCCTGCCTGCGCCCCACCTGCCTGGCCCCATGCCGATCACGTGAGGAAGGTGGCAAAAGGTGGTCGACGCCACCTTCCACCCCCCCACGCCATCCACCCCTCTCCCCATCCTTATCTACTCCCCCTCTGCGCCTCGCCCGCCAGATCTCCCGAGGCCACCTTCCCTCTCTCTTCCACGCCATAGCCACCGACGCCGCCCACGCCGTGGCCTCTCTCTCGTCCCGATCCAGGAGGCGGGCGTGGTTGTTGGGCGTCGAGGAAGAACGAGCCGAGCGCCAGCGACACCCCTGTACCCGACGACGTGGAGGAGAAGGCCTAGGAGCGCCGGTACCAGCGCGACACCGACGCAAACCCCAACCGCCGGCGCCACTCGCCCGGCGATCGCGACCACCCGAGCCCGTCGACCACGCCAACGGTCCCGGTGAGTCCCGAATCCCCTAGACATGCCCTGTCCTTCGCCGTTTCTGTCGGGACGTGCGTTGTCGAGCACACTACGGCTGCGGCGGCGCGCAGCGTCCTTCGCTTCCACGGCGCAAACCCTATCTAGCGCCCCTACACGATAACTACCCGCTTAGCCGCGGTGGTCGCAGCCAGCATCATGCGCGAGGTCGCGAGTTTGATCCTCGCCCGCGCCGCGTCCCGTCGCGTCGTCGATTCGTCATTACAGAAGAAAAAGATAGTGTGGCCATCTTGCGATACCCCCACCTTTTTACTGCGCGGCCGCGATCCCTCGGACCCACCTGTCTGCCTCGCTTTTTGCAAAGGCTCCGAGTTTTACTCCTCAACCGGTCCCATACCCACCCTCCTGCCTCCGCCATACCCAGCACGTGGGCCCGCCACCGACCCCACTCGTCGGCCTCGGTGGTGGCGGCTGCCCATGAAGCAGTTCTCATGCGTGTGGCCTGAGCTGGCCCCACCCGTCATTAGGCGTGGTGGAGTGCATGTCTGGTGTCAATAGGATTTACATTGCTCAAATTCAATCTATTCAAATTAGTTTTAAAATTCAAATTTCTTTTCTGTTTTAAATAACTTTGAAAATACAAATCCAAATAATACATATAATATATGTTTTTGAATCAGAAAAATGTGAGGATTTCAAATATGCTATTCAAATTACCTTTTGCACATTTAAAAATTCCAAGTTGAGTAAAATTACATAAAATGCCCCTTAACTTAATTAATTAATAACTTTTGTTTTATAACTCCGAATTTAACAAATGACATGTCTAAAATGATTAGCTCGACGAGACTTTTCTGTTTATGCTATCCATGACTTAAATTGCAGCATGCATCATACAAATGTAAAGTATACAGCAACTTATCCGGGAATAAAATGTGACCAAAACTCAATAAAATGCTTATTTCTTGTATTCCACACCTCACCCATGCCATGCTACATTATTTGCCATGCAACTTGTGCATCATTCATCATGGCATGATTGTTTGCTTGTCGCATTTTATTCCTCTGCTTGTGCACTTTATTTATGTTGGCCCTTGTCTATTTGGTTCTTCTTCGAATAGACGGCGTGGGATATATCAAGAAACCAGAGCACTACCAGATCCGTCTCTCGCTTCAAATGAGTTGTGCAAGCACTACCACATGCTTGCATACATCTGATACCTATTGCCTCTATCTTATTCTTGCACCATTGAGTCGTGTTTGCATTAAATTGAATCCCAAGTATTGCATAGCCTTTTACTATTAAACCCCAAAGCTTGTCCCTCCATCCCATGAGCCATTACTAGGAGTTGTTTGAGCCATGCAGGAGAACAAACATGTGTAGGGTATGTGAGTGTCTGGATAACGAGGTACCTAAACAACTTAACCCGAGTAGTAATGGGATAATTAATGAAAGTGGCACCGGTGAGCAATATCCGCTGTTTGGTTTTTCCTGCTCACTTGTGTCCTGAGGACCCCGAGTACTTGATTCTGCTTGATTATTCGCTATCCACATCCGGGAGGCTTATGGGACCCCCGAGCGAGCTTGATTCATTCTTATTTCTTGGGGCCACAAACTAGTTTGAGGTTTTATTTACTATCCGCATTTTATGCCATGCTACCGCTTTATTTACGATTGTGCGAGGAGCACTGTCTTGCTTAGGAATTGTGACCGTTTTCGCGGTATCGACAAGCCAGTTTTGGGTTCCCAAATGCCATACCGCCCCACAAAACCTTGAGTCCGTCTCAAGTCACTAACTTCGCTATGGTACTTAATGGGTGGCCTGAAATATTTCTGAATCTGTGATTGCTTTGTCGTGAAGGCCTCGTTGGGTTTTGATTTGGTTTTCCGAGGTTGATCGAGTGTGTTGCTATTGTGCACCCTGCAGGTAAAACTTTCTGAAAGCCGTGTCCGCGTTATGGATGACTTGGAGCACAGTTTCGATCATAGACAAGCATAACTAAAGTACCGCTGTTAATTTGACTAAGTAATCGACTAGTAATTAGTGCCACACTCATGGAATGGTTAATAAAATTGCCAACGGATGGGGGTTGTTTCGCTTCCTCGTTGGTAGCGAGGAGGAGGATGGATGGATATTCTTGTTATAATCGTTGTCTTTAATTCCGGACATCCGTCTATCTTTGGTTAGGCGGATGGTTAGTATCTATAGGACTGTTAGGGTTTATCTTTTGCTACAATTCGTCACCCTGGTTGTGTCCCTTTAGAGGCATAAAGACTTCTTGAGTACCCGGGTCTCACACGATAAATTATTTGGTTCGATGAACAGTACACTCGCAAGATGGATCTCGGTGGAGGAGGCCGATGATGTGGGCAACGATCGATTGTAGAGATCCGACCGAGGGATCCGTGAAATCAGGCGGGATGTGCTTATTTATGGGGCATCTTATGGCGATTTGCTTCTTATCCGTACTGGATCTTGTTTGCCGCTTCACTTTGATACTCGATCGATGTGTGTCAGATGAGGAGATATCCTAAACTATTATATCTATCTAGGACATTTGAATCTTGCCGTATGGCGTTGCTATATTTCCTTTATTTTTAGATGTAATGGCTCTGATGTACTATTGTATGGTGGCTTGCATACATACTCATTTGTGTATGTAGTTGATCCCTTCGCCTGCCGATTACGCCGCCCGTACTTGTCCCGATGATTGGAAATGGTTGGGACGGCCGAAAGGTCTACCTGTGAGTGGCATTTGGGCCCCACCGTACTATTTCAACCATTTCCGCTCATCCAGGCTTGTATCTAGGAGCGTAATTCACCGAGGTAGTTACAACTATTCTACCATAGTATCAGTTTCCAATACAATTCAAATGTATTGACCCTTGTGGCTGTAACTTATTATGTTGCAGGTTTGTTTGATGTTAGTGAAGTTTGTTGAGTAGGGATTTGTAACACCCTCAGAATCGGCCCTATGCAAGTTTAAGCGAAACCCGCCAAACCCGCATAGAAACGATTCAAAGGTGCCCACCAGGCACTTGCGTGCGGGTGGAAAACGAAGCAATAACATTACACAACAGTCCTCGATGGGACCCACAACACAGATATATATACAGCAGCGACTCAATGAGTCAAGAATACAAATATAATATACGAAGATCCAAATCACCTCGAAATGATAGGGCGTCCGACTACGGACAAGATGCAAATGGGGCTAAGAGCCCGGAAGAATAACCAATGGCGTCCATAACCCTGCCCAGGCCAAGCCGGAAGGGTAACCCTGCTAACGACGTCGATCTCAAAACCTGCTAAACAAAAGGGGTGCCGACAAAGGGCAAAGGAAAGAGGAGGCAAGATCGAGGCCAAGACACGGCGAGGCTAGAATTGCGGTCCTCACATAGGTATGGTGGATGGCGGCGCGAAGCATGCACTAAACAACCTATAGAGACTCGATACAACTGGCGGCAATCAGAGAGGGGGAAGAAAGACCTATTCGGAACCAACCTGATACTACCACCAATCAAACCCATCCTGGCGTTTCCCCCTCGAAACCAAACGAGGAATTCAACCGAGGAACTCACACCATTGGCAGTTTTATTCATTCGGTTATCGTTGCAGTAGTTACTAGTCAGGTATAGGCAATCATCCTGATAAAATAAGCAGTGGGCACTTTTAGTTAACCATTCCGTTGTAGTTGCAACAATTACTAATCAGATACATATGACATGAGATAAACCCAAAACCCAGCAGTTGTTGGTACTTTTGTTTAGCCATTCCGTTGTAGTTGCAATACTTACTAGTCAGGTACAATGGTCGCAAGCGACAAACCAAACAAGCAATTGTGGGCAGTATTATTTAGCCATTCCATTGTAGTGAAGCTGATTACTAGTCATTATAAAGTCAAATTTATAGCAATAAACTTTAGTTATGCTTGTCTATGGTCGAGATACTGTGCTCCAAGTCGTCCATAATCATGACACTTTCGTAAAAGTTTTACCGGCCGGGTGCACCAATAGCAACACACGCCGATCAACCTAAAACCAAATCAAAACCCAACGAGGCTTTCACGACAAAGCAATCACAGATTGAGAATATTTCAGGGGGCCACCCCTTGGAGTCTTACCCGCAACGAAGTAAGCTAGCTCCGAGACGGACTCAAGGTTTGGGTGGACGGCTGTGAGCGACTGGGAACCCAAAACTGGGCTTGTCGACACCGCGTAAACGTGTCCCGATCCTAAACAGTATAGGTGCTATCTGTCGCACAATTGTAAATACAGTAGTAGCATGGCATAAGTACAGGATCGTAAATAAAACCTCAAACTAGTTTGTGGCCCCAAGAAATAAGACTGAATCAAGCTCTGGCTCAGGGGGGTCCCATATACCTCCCGGATGTGGATAGCGCGATAAATCAAGGAACAGGTATCAAGTACTCGGGGTCCTACGGGACACAAGTGGCGTCGAAACCAAATATTATCTATCACCCACCGATGCCTGCTTCCTTCAATTTTAGTTGTTAAACAGGAATTAAAGTGAACGATAAGTAAAACTATGATCATCTCCAACATCAAACATGCGGCAAGGCTCCAACAACTGTGGCATTTGACGCAACAAAGCAACTTAAGCAAGCGACTAAGACACGAGGTCCAACTATCTACCAAACAACAGGTAATAGGGTGTGTCCAAGGCAATATAAGGCTGCAAGGGATATCACGGTACGAAACTAGAGCATCGCACGGATAGCAATAGATCAACAGGAGGGAATAAATACTATAAAAGTAAGATAGGTAGAAAGGGGGAGTTGTTCGCCTGAAAAACTTTGCCGAAGGTTCATCCGAAGATCGGGGCGAAGCTCACATCAACTCAACGGCCTTATCCGCGAAGAAGCAAAACACTAGAATAAACACCGGATGCAATATTTAATACTATGGCAAAAGATCGGGCATGATGCATGTATGATGCATGGCATGGCAAGGTGCGATGCAATTAGGTCATATTAAGCGGAACCGGGGTCCCGACAGTTATTTAGATGGTTCATGTTGTTTAGCTACCCCGCAATTTAAATGTTGTATTAACAAGGCAAGATGAGTTACCGGTTCGCTATACCAATTTAAATGAGGCCGATATGAGACTAGATTTGTCCGCATATGGGCCCCATATTTAATTATTAGGTGAATCGGCATAAGGCCCCCAAACCACATGAATGTATGCATGCAAGACAATTATTATGCGACAATTTGTATTATGTTATAAAATAGGGTTTTCGGGAAGGGGGGTTCACACATTAGGGTTCGACGATCTTGGTTCCGGGGTTCGGGGTCGGTCTCAAGGTCCAGGGTTCGACGGAAACATTCTCGGATAACAGAGGTAGGTCTTGGCGTTCCGCGAGGAAGCAGGACTTGGGTCGGTGTCGGGGCGCGTCGGATCCTTCCGGGTCGACGCCGTTCTTGTTGTCGCGAAGGTCTTGTCGGGTCCCACGGGGTCGGTCTTGCCGTTGCGAAGGTCTTGTCGGGCCCGCGCCATCAAGACGGTTTTGGCGTCCGGGATGGAGCACTTGGCGTTCTGCGCCGGTGTTCCTACCGTCCGTGTTCTCGAGCATCGCATTCGGGAAGGCGCACTTGTCGCACGTGTGGTCTTTGGATCCGGGGGTCTCGGCGTCCGGGCATCGAGTCCTCGAGACCGGGGCCGCCGGTTCTCTCTCGACGATCTTGTGGCCCCGAAGGTTTGGGTAAAGTCTTGAGGTTCGCTCTTCGGTGGCGGGTCGAGGTTGTGCGGACGGTCCTGTCGTCGATGAAGGCCTCGCCGCTTTGTCGGGGTTCTCCACGTCCGGTTGCTCTTGGCAGAGGTTCGGCCCCTCGGCCTCCGTCTTGATGGCTAGCACACAGACGCCCACGGCAGCGGCACATGGAGGCAGGGAACGCTTTGCGTGGTGGGCTGGCCGAGGGAGAGGCCGAGACGGCCGGAGGAGCTAGCCGAGGCGGCGGGCGTGAGGCGCTGGGTCGGCAGCGCGGCCTTCAGGCGTCGCAGCAGAGGGCGCAGCGGGCAGTGGACGCGCCGGGTCGACAGGCGGGAGGCGAGGTCGGTGGCGATGTCGGGCGGGCGGGCTTGAGGCAGAGAGGTTGGGAGGGGCCGGCCGGGCCGAGGGGGTGAGGGCGGCGCCAGAGAAGGCTCGGCGCGCTTCGGGCGCAAGGGGCGGCGGGGCTCGAGGAGGACACGAACAGCAGGGAGGCGGGGTTGCTTGGCGCTGTGGCGCTTGACCGCGAGAGACGGACCAGTGGCGAAATGGGCGGGATCAGTGAGCTCGAGATGGGGGGGCTTGGGAGACCGAGGGCGGCGGACGCTCGGCGCGGGCCAAGGCTGTGAGCGCAAGCAGCAGGGAGGGAGAAGGAGGAGCGGGATGGGTTGGTCGGGAAGGCTTTCGGGCCAAGGGGTGAGGCGAGAGGGAAGGAGGAGGGAGGTGGTGGGCCAAGGCCTTGTGTCCAAGGAGGGAGCTAGAAGGGGAGAGAGGCGCTGTGGGAAGAGGAACAGTGGGAGAGGATCGTGGGGCCTGGGTGCGTGGTGAGTGGGGAGTGGGCTGTGGGGCCGGGGCCACGTGGGGCGAGTGGGGAGCTGTAAGGCTGTGGTGTGTGGTTGGTCAGGTGTGGTTCTGGTTGCCGGGCAGAGAGAGGGTTGGTCTAGGTGGCAGCAACCGATTGGAGGAGAGGGAGAGGTGAGGTGGCGAGAGGATAGGCTGGGGTGAGGTGGAGAGGGTGGGTAGGCTAGGTGTAGGTGCAAAGGGGTTTAGGTGGACCGTTAATTTCTGGTCGCTCGGGTATCTGCCCGCTCGAGCCCCACTAAAAATAATATAACTTTTATTTAATTTGCATGAATTTTTGCAAATAGTTTTAGACAAACAAAATATCCGCAAAGACCGGGTTTAATTTGAAATAGAAGGAGGGCTAGTTTCAGAAAACCATAGCCTTTCGCAAATAGTTTTTAGGCAAAATAATATGTATGATGATGACGATGCTCAAATGCAATGTGGCATGATGACATGAGCATGCGGTCATGATGATGCAATGCACAAAAACAACGCGATTTTCTAGTAGTGGTTTTGCGGGATGCCACAATTCGACACCACTAACGATGGATCTCGCCCTCGAGATCCGCCTCATGGTACCGGAAAGAAGGTCAGCTATCTGCATCTTCGCGCATCGTGTAGATCCTCGCAACACCACTAACAAGGTTTGTTGTCCGTGATCGTCGAGAGAACACTCCGGGAACAAAAAGGTCGAAGGTAGGGGTATCAACAAATAAGCCACCTCTAGCTTCCGTGGACGGAGTAAAATTGCATCGAGCCCCCATTCAATGTACATAAGCGAATGATAAGAGTAGTGGTATGGTCGCGACTCCATCCCGCACTCAAAGCATTACTATGTACACGAATAGACAGATTATGCAACCAACTCTCAGAATTCAGACTGAAGATCTCGACAAGCGAGGTTCGGAACAAAAGGAGTGATGCAGGCTCTGCATAGGATCTAGCGTAGATGATGTCGTCGCGTCAGAAAACACCGGAAGGCACAAACAAGGAACAAAGAATGGTACCACAGACGAAGGATTCCTCGGGCAGCATGAACACCGGACGTAGCATCACCGTTACCAAAAGAGGAAGCGAAATCCTGAAGGTACGATGGAAACCCAACCCCGAGAATTCCTGGACTCGAAGAAAGAGACGAGAGAGGATTCAAAACACGTAGAGGTAAGAGGAGAACAACAGAGGGTTAAGGAGTAAATCAGACCTAATCAGAACTATCCAACCGATTTTTTCGAAAATAGTTTTGACACTCTACTTCGGCCGTTAGCTAGGTTATCCTACAGGCTGGACTTGTGGGGTATCGCAACCGAGCTCGATACCACTGCCTACACCGTCAGAATCGGCCCTATGCAAGTTTAAGCGACCGCCAAACCCGCCAAACCCGCATAGAAACGATTCAAAGGTGCCCACCAGCACTTGCGGGTGGAAAACGAAGCAATAACATTACACAATCCTCGATGGGACCCACAAAGATATATATACAGCGGCGACTCAATGAGTCAAGAATACAGATATAATATACAAAGATCCAAATCACCTCGAATGATAGGGCGTCCATCACGACAAGATGCAAATGGGGCTAAGAGCCCGAAGAATAACCAATGGCCCATAACCTGCCAAAGCGGAAGGGTAACCTTGCTAACGACGTCGATCTCAAAACATGCTAAACAAAAGGGTGCCGACAAAGGGCAAAGGAAAAGAGGAGTCAATATCGAGGCCATGACACGGCGAGGCTAGAATTCGGTCCTCGCCACATAGGTATGGTGGATCAAGCGGCAGGCAAAGATGCACTAAACAACCTATAGAGACTCGATACAACTGGCGGCAATCAGAGAGGGGGAAGAAAGACCTATTCGGAACCAACCTGATACTACCACCAATCAAACCCATCCTGGCGTTTCCCCCTCGAAACCAAACGAGGAAGTCAACCGAGGAACTCACACCGTTGGCAGTTTTATTCATTCGGTTATCGTTGCAGTAGTTACTAGTCAGGTATAGACAATCATCCTGATAAAATAAGCAGTGGGCACTTTTAGTTAACCATTCCGTTGTAGTTGCAACAATTACTAATCAGATACAGATGACATGAGATAAACCCAAAACCCAGCAGTTGTTGGTACTTTTGTTTAGCCATTCCATTGTAGTTGCAATACTTACTAGTCAGGTACAATGGTCGCAAGCGACAAACCAAACCAGCAATTGTGGGCAGTATTATTTAGCCATTCCATTGTAGTGAAGCTGATTACTAGTCATTATAAAGTCAAATTTATAGCAATAAACTTTAGTTATGCTTGTCTATGGTCGAGATATTGTGCTCCAAGTCGTCCATAACTCATGGACACGGCTTTCGTAAAAGTTTTACCCGGGTGCACCAATAGCAACACACGCTCGATCAACCTCGGAAAAACCAAATCAAAACCCAACGAGGCTTTCACGACAAAGCAATCACAGATTGAAATATTTCAGGGGCCACCCTTGAGTCTTACCCAAGAAGTAAGCTAGCTCGAGACGACTCAAGGTTTGGGTGGACGGTACCGGAGCGATCGGGAACCCAAAACTGGGCTTGTCGACACCGCAGAAGCGTGTCCCGATCCTAAACAGATAGGTGCTATCTGTCGCACAATTGTAAATACATAAGTAGCATGGCATAAGTACAGGATCGTAAATAAAACCTCAAACTAGTTTGTGGCCCCAAGAAATAAGACTGAATCAAGCTCTGGCTCAGGGGGGTCCCATATACCTCCCGGATGTGGATAGCGCGATAAATCAAGGAACAGGTATCAAGTACTCGGGGTCCTACGGGACACAAGTGGGCGTTCGGAAACCAAATATTATCTATCACCCACCGATGCCTCTGCTTACTTCAATTTTAGTTGTTAAACAGGAATTAAAGTGAATGATAAGTAAAACTATGATCATCTCCAACATCAAACATGCGGCAAGGCTCCAACAACTGTGGCATTTGACGACACGCAACAGCACTTGAGCAAGCGACTAAGACACGCAGGTCCAACTATCTACCAAACAACAGGTAATAGGGTGTGTCCAAGGCAATATAAGGCTGCAAGGGATATCACGGGCACGAAAACTAGAGCATCGCAACACGTAGCAATAGATCAACAGGAGGGAATAAATACTATAAAAGTAAGATAGGTAGAAAGGGGAGTTGCTACTTTGAAAACTTTGTCAAGGTTCATCCGAAGATCGGGGCGAAGCTCACATCAACTCAACGGCCTTATCCGCGAAGAAGCAAAACACTAGAATAAACACCGGATGCAATATTTAATACTATGGCAAAAGATCGGGCATGATGCATGTATGATGCATGGCATGGCAAGAAGCATGCAATTAGGTCATATAAGCTTTTAACCGGGTCCCGACGATTATTTAGATGGTTCATGTTGTTTAGCTGCCCCGCAATTTAAATGTTGTATTAACAAGGCAAGATGAGTTACCGGTTCGCTATACCAATTTAAATGAGGCCGATATGAGACTAGATTTGTCCGCATATGGGCCCCATATTTAATTATTAGGTGAATCGGCATAAGGCCCCCAAACCACATGAATGTATGCATGCAAGACAATTATTATGCGACAATTTGTATTATGTTATAAAATAGGGTTTTCGGGAAGGGGGTTCACACATTAGGGTTCGACGATCTTGGTTCCGGGGTTCGGGGTCGGTCTCAGGGTCCAGGGTTCGACGGAAACGTTCTCGGATAACAGAGGTAGGTCTTGGCATTCCGCGAGGAAGCAGGACTTGGGTCGGTGTCGGGGCGTGTCGGATCCTTCCGGGTCGACGCCGTTCTTGTTGTCACGAAGGTCTTGTCGGGTCCCACGGGGTCGGTCTTGCCGTTGCGAGGGTCTTGTCGGGCCCGCGCCATCAAGACGGTCTTGGCGTCCGGGATGGAGCACTTGGCGTTCTGCGCCGGTGTTCCTACCGTCCGTGTTCTCGAGCATCGCATTCGGGAAGGAGCACTTGTCGCACGTGTGGTCTTCGGGTCCGGGGGTCTCGGAGTCCGGGCATCGAGTCCTCGAGACCGGGGCTGCCGGTTCTCTCTCGACGATCTTGTGGCCCCGAAGGTTTGGGTAAAGTCTTGAGGTTCGCTCTTCGGTGGCGGGTCGAGGTTGTGCGGACGGTCCTGCTGTCGATGAAGGCCTCTCGCCGCTTTGTCGGGTTCTCCACGTCCGCTGTTTTGGCAGAGGTTCGGCCCCTCGGCCTCCGTCTTGATGGCTAGCACACAGACGCCCACGGCAGCGGCACATGGAGGCAGGGAACGCTTGCTGTGGTGGGGCTCATGGGACCGCGCTCGAGGGAGAGGCCGGAGACGGCGACCGGAGGATCTAGCCGGCGGGCGGGCGAGGCGTTGGATCGGCGGGCTGCCTTGCCGAGGCGCCGCAGAGGCAGCAGGCAGTGGGACGCGCTGGTCGACTTGCTGGAGGCGAGAGGTCGGTGGCGATCACAAGGCCGGGCGGCGGCTTGAGGCAGAGAGGTTATGAGGGGAGGCCCGGTGCGGGCTGAGGGTGAGGCAGGCGGCGCCAGAGGAAGGCTGGCGGCGCGCCGGGCGCAAGGGGGGCGGCAGCGGCTCGAGGAGGACACGAACGACGGGAGGCAGGGTGCTGGCGCGTGGCGCTGACCGCGACGCAGAGGCGGACCCGGCTGAGCCCAGGATCGTGAGCTCGAGATGGCGGGATTGGGGACCGAGGGCGGGGGTCGACACAAGCGCAAGCGGCTGACAAGGGCCAAGGCTGAGAGCAGGGGAGGAGAAGGGAGGAGGCGGGGATGGGGTCGGGTCATGAAGCGCGTGCAGCTCCAGGCGGGAGGGGCCAAGGCGAGAGAAGGAGGGAGGAGGTGGTGGCAGGGCCAGAAGCTGCTGGAGGAGCTAGCAGGGGAGAGGAGGGCGCTGCGGGGAAGAGGAACATGGTCGAGGGTAGAGGATCGTGGTGGGGCCTGGGTGCGTGGTGGAGTGGGGAGGCGGGCCACGTGGGGCGAGTGGGGGAGCTGTGGGTGGTGTGTGTGGTTGGTGTGTGTGGTTCTTGGCTGGCAGAGAGAGGGTCTAGGTGGCGCAGCCGATTGGAGGGAGAGAGGTGAGGTGGCGAGAGAGGATAGGCTGGGGTGAGGTGGAGAGGGTGTGGGTAGGCTAGGTGTAGGTGCAAAAGGGGTTTAGGTGGACCGTTTAATTTCTGGGGTGGTCGTTCGGGTCGATTCGGCCCGTTCGACTGCCCCACTAAAAATAATATAACTTTTATTTAATTTGCGATGAATTTTTGCAAATAGTTTTTAGACAAACAAAATATCCGGCAGCACCCGGGGTTTAATTTGAAATAGAAGGAGGGCTAGTTTCAGAAAACCATAGCCTTTCGCAAATAGTTTTTAGGCAAAATAATATGTATGATGATGACGATGCTCAAATGCAATGTGGCATGATGACATGAGCATGCGGTCATGATGATGCAATGCACAAAAACAACGCGATTTTCTAGTAGTGGTTTTGCGGGATGCCACAGGATTACAAGTCTACAACCAACATGATTGCCTGTGGCATATGAAGATGAAGGACTCCATGCTACTTAGTTATATCTGATGCATTGTAATGAGATAGCCATATGAGCTATGTAAGATGTAATGAATTATTTTATTCCTGGTTATAAAGTTATAATATGAACTTTGCTTCTTGATATTAAATCTTAAACTATGGATGCTAGCTATTCGATCCAGGGACTAGTATTGTAAACACATGGATCTCTACCTTATCAGGTTGGGACCTCTACGCTAAGGAACCTAGACAACACTATAAGAACAAACCTATACTCATGTGATACCACCTGATTCGGTAGTTCATGGATCGGGGTGATATCAAGTTATGCAAGGTACACATGGATGCAAATGTTGCAGATCCGTTGACAAAGCCACTTACGTAGCCTAAGCATGAGGTACACATAAGAGCAATGGGATTAGATGCCTAGACATGTGATGTTGGGATGATTGACTCTAGTGAAAGTGGGAGACTGTTGGAAATATTCCCTAGAGGCAATCATATTTGATGATATTCCCTAAAGTATTCATAAAGTTATTAAATTTTCTCTTGTGTGAACATCCGATATATATCATCGAATACGTGATTCGGTTGTGTAACTATATATTCATGTTATTCTTACAAGTTGTCCTTAGTCGTTGAGGTTGTGCTGGACACACAACTTAGACTAATGAAGTTGACTTGATGACTCGGTTCCACTTGTCATGGGCATGGTGATTCTATTCCAACTTGCACGGACTTGGCTAAATAGTTTAGCGAGTCGGACTGACCCACGGTTGAGATGCACCGAGCATGCTGTCATTTGCAGTCTCATTCAATGGAATTCTTTGACCTGAGGTGATCGCATGATCCGAGTTGTGGATCACCAACTTAGGTTTTATCAAACGCTTTTCCATAAATGGTAAATTATAAAGGTAGAATTCGGGTTGGTTGTAAATCAAGCTACATGACATGGATTACCAAGATGGTATTTGCCCCTCCTTAATGGAGAGATATTATCTGGACGCTCTTGTGTGATATGATTCAGAAGCATGGCCATGTGCGACTTGGTTAAATGTTAACTAAGGAGTCGGACTAAGGCTTAGTCCAGTGAATCGTATATCATGGTACGAGAAGAGAGGTTTATCTATTAAAGGGATGAAAACAACTCACCTATAGCTTGACAAGGTATATCGTGTGGCAAAGGGACTTGGACGAAAGTTACATTGAAGGTTTATCTTCCGAACTTTACGACACTTGGGAGATGACATGTCTTGCTAGAGGCCGCTACCATCTATCGACTCGAGACCAAGTGTTCATGGGAGTGAGTGAGACTTAAAGCCATGACAGGATACTTGGAGGTGTAGCTCATGTCGTGTCCTTGTGTACGTGAACCTGCAGGGTCACACACTTAAGGATAAGGAGCCCATGTGGATGAGATCCATGTGATAGTTGGGTTACAACCTAGATGGACCTCAAGAGTTGATCCCAACTAGGGATGTATATAGGTGGAGCGACAAGGGATAGTCTCTGACCTATCCGTCACTTTCTCCACTCCCAAATTGGGTTAGACATGATCTAGTAGTCCCCTGCCCGAGCTCCTTCTTGTACGTGTGGATATCGGTAGAGGCGTTGCACGTGCGGCGCTGGAGACAAAGGTGTTTGTGTGGATCTGGAGAAGAAGTTCGTGGGATCCAGAGGAGATATTCGTGAGATCGATTGGCACTACATCAACTGACGCGCTTCGTCAATAATCCACACCCGCCCATTTAGTGGTAAATCTCATGGCCTATTAACTGAGCTGGATCTTAGGAGCACCGAGTTAGATAAAAGTTTTTTTATCGGACCACGGCCCAACAACAAGCGTCCCACAAACCTTCACAAGAGGCGGTTAACTTTTATTAGTGGACCCCGCGGGTTCCCTAGGTAGGCGCTTGCCATTTCCCATGCGGCAACGAAGCGACTTCTCCATGCCGCTGTAAATGCCATGGAGTGCTACCCCTATCTAAGCCCCATCTCTCGTGGGGAGGCGCTCGCATACCCACGCCATACCAATCTCTCGTAGAGCCTTCGTATCCCACGTACACCGTGCATGGCGAATAACGACTAGGCCGGAGGCAACGACAATCTCCTTAGCCATGTAGCCTTAACAAGGATTTTGAGGAGGAATTCTCCAAGTATGGATCACTCATGCCATAGGTGATGGCGCCTCTCACTTGTCGTGAGACGCTTCGTTGGAAACCCCAAGAGCAAGGTATGAAGCAGCATAGCAGCAAGTTTCCCTCAGTAAGAAACCGAGGTTATCGAACCAGTAGGAGGAAGGAAACGTCACACAGGTGTTGCAAGCAACGCGAAGACCTGCACAACACAAACTCAAGACTTTGCCCCAACGAATCAGTAAGGTTGTCAAGATCACCGGTTTGCTGTAAGAAATGATTAAACATATGGTGTGGAAGGTAATGGTTTGCAGCAAGTAAACAAGTAACAGCGGAAGATGTATCAATGGTAAAGATTGGACCGGGGTCCATAGTTCACTAGAGGTGCTCTCCTTAGATAAACAACATGGCATGAAGGATAAACAAATTACAGCATGACAATTGACAGGAACTGAGCAAGGCATAACAATGCAATTACTAGTCAGAAAGATCCTATGAGATTCGATTGGGCAATACAACAAGATACATAGACCGTCATCCAACTGCATCTATGACTAGAAGTACACCTTCAGGTTATCATCCGAACCTGTGGCATCCCGCAAAACCACTACTAGAAAATCGCGTTGTTTTTGTGCACTGCATCATCATGACCGCATGCTCATGTCATCATGCCACATTGTATTTGAGCATCGTCATCATCTTGCATTTGCTTGCATAAAACTATTTGCGGAAAAACCTGTTTTTGTTTTCTATACGCCCCGTCTATGTTCCAAACGCAAAACCCGGGTCTCCGGAATATTTTGTTTTGTTTAAACACAGATTGCAAACGCCCCGTTTTAATTAAATAAAATGTTTAATTATTTTAGTGGGGGCAGCCAAACGGGCCGATTCGACCCAGTCGACCACCCCCGGTATTAATCGGTCCACCTAAACCAGCCCCCTCTAATTCCTAAAACTACCCAATCCTATCATACCCACCTATCCTAGCTCGCCACCTCACCCTCTCCCCCAATTCCTACCCACCCTGCCACCTCATCAATCCACCCTCTCTCCCCTTTTTCTCTCACCACAGCCCCATCTACCCACCCCACCGACACTGGCCTCACCTCCTGACCCACTCCCTCCCACTCACTCAACCTCCCCCGGCCCCACCTGACCCGGTCCACCACCTCCCCCAACCGACCCCACTGCCCCACTCACCGCCCGCCCCAACCTCTCTCCTCCACCTTCTTCCTCCTCTAGCCCACCCGTCGCCCTCTCACCCTCCCCTCTCGCCTCACCTCCCATGACCGGCCACGGCTCCCTCCCCCTCGGCGCATCCTCAGCGGAGCCTCTCTCTCCCTCTCCGTCGCCAGTGCCCCCTCTTCCTCCCAGGCGCCTTCCCCACCTCCCTCCTCCATCGGCCTCCGCCACCGCAGCCTCCTCCGGCGCGCCTCCACCTCCCACCCCACGCGCCGCCGTCGTCCTCCGGCCTCGGTCCGCCTCTCGCGCCCCTCAAGGGCCCTCCCCATCCTCTCCTCTCGCTAACGGCCGCCTCGCCTCCTCCGTCTGCTGCGGCGACCACCTCCCGATCCCCGCCTTCGCCTTACCCTCGCCGGCCTCCTCTCTCGCCCCGGCACCTCGCCTGGCCTGCTTCTGCCCGCTTCGGCCAGCGCCGCGGCCTCCGATCTCCGCCTCCTCGCCCCGCCGAGCCCGAGCTCGCCGACCCCGCCCGCCTCGCCCGACGCTGGCCGCCTCTCGCCGGCCCTCCTCCCGCTGCCTCCGCTCTGCGCCCGCTGGCGTCGTTCTCCGCCTCCGTCGCTGCCCGACCTCGCCCGGCTGCCCGCCCCTGCAACACCGCAGCCGCCGGCCGCCGCCGTGGTGTCCCTTCCCTCCGTCTGGCCAGCCCGGCGTCCGTCGAGTTCCTCCGGCCGCCCGCATCAGCGTCCCTCGCGGTGGCCCCCTCTGCACCGTCCTCCCAAGCCCGCCACCGACAAGAGATGAACCTTAAGGACTTCGACATGGAATCTGACGGCGATGGCGTTGAGATACAAGGGGTCCTTCGAGGGACCCGAAGGCCGAACCCGCAGGGACTTCATCATAGAAGGCGAAGACCGTACCGAACCGGTGACACCCGACGAACCCCCGGCAAGATCTTCGACACGGAACCGAATACCGCCGAACCCCAAGGTCGTCGACATGGAACTGACAAGGTCTACTACATGGATGCAAAGAACGAACCCGATCCGCCAAGTTCTTCCTCCCGGACCCGATGACCGTCAAGATCGCCTCCCGGAATCCGAAGCGCGGACCCGAAAAGGTCGTCGCAACGACAAGAACGACATCGACCAGGGCGGATCCGATGCGCCCCGACACCGAACCAAGTACTTCTTTCCGGACGCCGAGTCTGCCGAGAACCCGGATGCGACAAGATCTACCCGTTGCTCGAGAATGTTCTGCCGAGACCGATCCCGTCGAACCCTGAACCCTGAGACCAACCCCGAACCCCGGAACCCCAAGATCTTCCGAACCCTAATGTGTGAACCTTTTCCCGAGCCCCTATTTTATAAATGCGAAATATAAAACCTGTTGCATAATCATCATTCATCTCGCATGCATATTTGTGTGGTTTGGGGGCCTTATGCCGATTCACCATATAAATAAATATGGGGCCCATATGCGGGCAAATCTAGTCTTATATTGGCCTCATTTAAATCTGTGTAGCGAACCGGTACTATCTCTTGCCTTGTTAATACAACATTTAATTTGCGGGGCAGATAAATAACATGAACCATTTAATTATCCAGACGGGCCCGCTTATTAATATGACCTAATTGCATTGCACCTTTGCCATGTCATACATCATACATGCATCATGCCCGATCTTTTGCCGTAGTATTAAATATTGCATCCGGTGTTTCCTCTAGTGATTTGGTTCTTCGCGGATAAGGCCGTTGAGTTGATGCGAGTGTCGACCCGATCTTGGTTGAACCTTTGACAATGTTTTCAAAGAGCATCTCCCCTTTCTACCTATCTTACTTTTATAGTATTTATTCCTCCTGTTGATCTATTGCTATACGTGTTGCGATGCTCTAGTTTTCGCATCCGAGATATCCCTGCCACTTTATATTGCCTTGGACACATCCTATTACTGTTGTTTGGTAGATAGTTGGACTTGCATCATAGTCGCTTGCTCAAGTCTTTGCGTGTCGTCCAAAGACCACGATCGTTGGAGTATTGCCGCATGTTTGATGTTGGAGATGGTCATGGCTTTACTTTTCGTTCACTTTAATTACTATTTAACAACTAAAATTGAAGTAAGTAAGCAGAGGCACAGGTGGGCAATAGATGTTATTTGGTTGTTAACCGTCCACTTGTGTCCCGTAGGACCCCGAGTGCTTGATACCTGTTCCTTGATTTATCGCGCTATCCACATCCGGAGGATTATGGGACCCCCGAGCGAGCTTGATTCAGTCTTATTTCTTGGGGCCACAAACTAGTTTGAGGTTTTATTTACTATCTGTACTTATGCCATGCCTTCTTGCTTTATTTACGATTGTCGAGGAGCACATCTGTTTAGGATCGGGACACGATTCCGGTGTCGACAAGCCCAGTTTTGGGTTCCCGATCGTTCACTGACCACCCAAACCTCGGGTCCGTCTCGAGTCGGCTAACTTCGTTATGGTGTACTCAAGGGTGGCCTGAAATACTTCGAATCCTGTGATTGCTTTGTCGTGAAAGCCTCGTTGGGTTTTGATTTGGTTTTCGAGGTTGATCGAGTGTGTGTTGCTATTTGTGCACCCGGCGGGTAAAACTTTCAAAGCCGTGTCGCGGTTATGGACGACTTGGAGCACAGTATCTCGATCATAGACAACTATAACTAAAGTAGTGCTATAAATTTGACTTTATAATGACTAGTAATCAGCTTCACTATAATGGAATGGCTAAATAATACTGCCCAACATTGCTTGTTGGATTGTCGCTTGCGACCATTGTACCTGACTAGTAAGTATTGCAACTATAACGGAATGGCTAAATAAAAGTACCAACAACTGCTGGGTTTTGGGTTATCTCATGTTAATTGTATCTGACTAGTAAGTGTTGCAACTATCACGGAATGGTCAAATAAAAGTGCCCACTGCTTATTTTATCAGGACGACTATCTATGCCTGAATAGTAATTGCTGCAACGATAACTGAATAAGTAAAACTGCCAACTGTGTGAGTTCCTCGGTTGACTCTCTCGGTTGGTATCGAGGGGGAATACCAGGATGGGTTTGTTTGGTGTTAGATTCAGGTTGGATCCGAATAGGTCTTTCTTATCCCTATCTGATAGTCGCCAGTTGTATCGAGTCTCTATAGGTTGTTTAGTGCACGCTGCCGCTTGATCCACCATACCTATGTAGGCGAGGACCGAATTCTAGCCTCGCTGTCTTGGCCTCGATCGACGCTCCTCTTTTTCCTTTGCCCTTTGTCGGCACCTCTTGTTTAAGCGGTTTTGAGATCGACGTCGTTAGCGTGGTTACCCTTCCGGCACTGGCAGGTTATGGACGCCATTGGTTATTCTTCGTGGCTCTTAGCCCCATTTGCATCTTGTCCGTAGTCGGACGCTGTATCTTTTCAAGGTGATTTGGATCTGCATCAGATATATCGTATCCTTGACTCATGGAGTCGTGTTGTATATATATATATTCGTGGGTCCCATCGAGGACTGTTGTGTAATGTTATTACTTCGTTTTCCACCCGCACGAAAGTGCCTGGTGGGCACCTTTGAATCGTTTCTATGCGGGTTTGGCGGGTTTCGCTAAAACTTGCATAGGTCCGATTCTGAGTGTGTTACAGAGTGGTATCAGAACTCAGCAGTTGCGATACCCCATAAGTCCAGCCTGTAGGATAACCTAGCTAACGGCCGAAGTAGAGTGTCAAAACTATTTTTGAAAATCGGTTGGATAGTTCTGATTAGGTCTGATTTTACTCCTTACCCCTCTGCTGCTCTCCTCTCACCTCTGTGTGTTTTAAATCCACTCTCGTCTTTTTCTTCGAGTCCAGGACTTCTCGAGGTTGGGTTCCGTCGTACCTTCAGGGTTTCGCTTCCTTCTTTGATAACGGTGTTGCTACAACTGGTCTTCATGCTATCTGAGGAATCCTTCGTCTGGTGGACTTCTCTTTGTTCCTTCTCGCGCCTTCCGGTGTTTTCCGACGTGACGACATCATCTACGATAGACCCGATGCAGAGTCTGCATCACTCCTCTGCTTCCGAACCTCGCTTGTCGAGATCTACAATATGAATTCTGAGAGTTGGTTGCATAACCGCCTATTCGTGTGCAGAGTAATGGTTTGGGTGCGCGATGGACTGATCACCATCCGACTACTCTTAACATTCGCTCTTGTGCATCGAATCAGTGGGTCCAGCAGTTTTACTCCGTCCACGGAAGTTAGGGGTGGCTTTATTTGTGGATACCTCTACCTTCGATCTTTTGTTTCCGGAGTGTTCTCTCGGCGATCGCGGACAACGACCCTTGTTAGTGGTGTCGCGAGGATCTACACGATGCGAGAAGATTCAGGTCGCTGCCCTTCTTTCCGGTACCATGAGGCGGATCTCGAGGGCGAGATCCATTGTTAGTGGTGTCGAATTGTGGCATCCCGCAAAACCACTACTAGAAAATCGCGTTGTTTTTGTGCACTGCATCATCATGACCGCATGCTCATGTCATCATGCCACATTGTATTTGAGCATCGTCATCATCTTGCATTTGCTTGCATAAAACTATTTGCGGAAAAACCTGTTTTTGTTTTCTATACGCCCCGTCTATGTTCCAAACGCAAAACCCGGGTCTCCGGAATATTTTGTTTTGTCTAAACACAGATTGCAAACGCCCCGTTTTAATTAAATAAAATGTTTAATTATTTTAGTGGGGGCAGCCAAACGGGCCGATTCGACCCAGTCGACCACCCCCGGTATTAATCGGTCCACCTAAACCAGCCCCCTCTAATTCCTAAAACTACCCAATCCTATCATACCCACCTATCCTAGCTCGCCACCTCACCCTCTCCCCCAATTCCTACCCACCCTGCCACCTCATCAATCCACCCTCTCTCCCCCCTTTTTTCTCTCACCACAGCCCCATCTACCCACCCCCACCGACACCTGGGCCCTCACCTCCCTGGACCCACTCCCCTCTTCCCACTCACTCAACCCTCCCCCTGGCCCCACCTGAACCCGGTCCACCACCTCCCCCCAACCGACCCCACGCCGGCCCCACTCACCTGCCCCGCTGCCCCAACCTCTCTCCCTCCCCACCTTCTTCCTCCTCTAGCCCACCCGACGCGCGCCCCTCTCCCCCACCTCCCTCCTCTCTGCCTCACCCTCCCATGACCGGCCACCGTCGGCTCCTCCCGCCCTCCCGCGCATCCTCAAGTGAGCCTCTCTCTCCTCTCGCCAACTTGGTGCCCCTCTTCCTCCTAGGCGCCTTCCCCACCTCCCTCCTCCGTCGGCCTCCCTCCTGCCTCCTCCGGCGCCTCCTCCTGCCTCCCACCTCCTCCGTCGGCCTCATGGCCTCCTCGGCGCCTCCGCCTCGCCTGCCCTCTCCGCCTCGCCGCCTCGGGCCTTGGCCCTCGCCTCCTCTCTCTCCCGCCAGCGGCCTCATGCTGCCGCCCGGCCGCCGCCTCGCCTCCTCCTCCGTCATGCCGGCGACCACCTCCCATCCCGCTCTCTGCGCCCCTCCGGCCTCCTCTCCCTCGCCCGCCACCTCGCCCTGGTCTGCCCGTTCTGCCTGGCCCTTCGCCGATGGCCCGGCGCCTCTGATCTCCGATCTCCTCGGCTCGAGCTGCCTTGGCCTCCTTGAGCCGGCTGCCCCCTCCCCTCGCCGCTGCTCCTCGCCGCCTGCCCGGCCCTCTGCGCTTGCGCCTCAGCCATCGTTCTGCCTCCGTCGCCGTCGGCCCGCTTCTCGTCGCTGCCCAGGCTCCTGCAACCGCAACCGCCGCCGCCGCTGTGCCCCTTCCTCCTGGCCGCCAAGCCCGGCGTCCTCCGTCCGCCGAGTTCCTCCGTGGCGCCCGCCGTCACCGCGTCACGGTGGCCCCTCTGCACCGTCCTCCCAAGCCCGCCACCGATAAGAGATGAACCTTAAGGACTTCGACATGGAATCCGACGGTGATGGCGTTGAGATACAAGGGGTCCTTCGAGGGACCCGAAGGCCGAACTCGCAGGGACTTCATCATAGAAGGCGAAGACCGTACCGAACCGGTGACACCCGACGAACCCCCTCCAAGATCTTCGACACGGAACCGAATACCGCCGAACCCCAAGGTCGTCGACATGGAACTGACAAGGTCTACTACATGGATGCAAAGACCGAACCCGATCCGCCAAGTTCTTCCTCCCGGACCCGATGACCGTCAAGATCGCCTCCCGGAATCCGAAGCGCGGACCCGACAAGGTCGTCGCAACGACAAGAACGACATCGACCAGGGCGGATCCGATGCGCCCCGACACCGAACCAAGTACTTCTTTCCGGACGCCGATTCTGCCAAGAACCCGGATGCGACAAGATCTACCCGCTGCTCGAGAATGTTCTGCCGAGACCGATCCCGTCGAACCCTGAACCCTGAGACCAACCCCGAACCCCGGAACCCCAAGATCTGCCGAACCCTAATGTGTGAACCTTTTCCCGAGCCCCTATTTTATAAATGCGAAATATAAAACATGTTGCATAATCATCATTCATCTCACATGCATATTTGTGTGGTTTGGGGGCCTTATGCCGATTCACCATATAATTAAATATGGGGCCCATATGCGGGCAAATCTAGTCTTATATTGGCCTCATTTAAATCTGTGTAGCGAACCGGTACTATCTCTTGCCTTGTTAATACAACATTTAATTTGCGGGGTAGATAAATAACATGAACCATTTAATTATCTGTCGGGACCCCGGTTCCGCTTAATATGACCTAATTGCATTGCACCTTTGCCATGTCATACATCATACATGCATCATGCCCGATCTTTTGCCGTAGTATTAAATATTGCATCCGGTGTTTCCTCTAGTGATTTGGTTCTTCGCGGATAAGGCCGTTGAGTTGATGCGAGTGTCGACCCGATCTTCGGTTGAACCTTCGATAATGTTTTCAGGCGAGCATCTCCCCCCTTTCTACCTATCTTACTTTTATAGTATTTATTCCCTCCTGTTGATCTATTGCTATCTGTGTTGCGATGCTCTAGTTTTCGTACCCGAGATATCCCTTGCCGCCTTATATTGCCTTGGACACATCCTATTACCTGTTGTTTGGTAGATAGTTGGACTTGCGCGTCATAGTCGCTTGCTCAAGTGCTGTCGTGTCCAATACCACGATCGTTGAGTATTGCCGCATGTTTGATGTTGGAGATGGTCATGGCTTTACTTTTCGCTCACTTTAATTCTGTTTAACAACTAAAATTGAAGTAAAGCGAGGCACAGTGGGCAATAGATGTTATTTGGTTGTTAATCGTCCACTTGTGTCCGTAGGACCCCGAGTGCTTGATACTGTTCCTTGATTTATCGCGCTATCCACATCCGGAGGATTATGGGACCCCCTGAGCGAGCTTGATTCATCTTATTTCTTGGGGCCACAAACTAGTTTGAGGTTTTATTTACTATCCTGTACTTATGCCATGCCTTATCGCTTTATTTACGATTGTGCGAGAGCACCTCAGCTTTGTTTAGGATCGGGACACGATTCTGCGGTCGACAAGCCCAGCTTTGGGTTCCCGGTCGTTCACGGCGTCCACCCAAACCTCGGGTCCGTCTCGGAGTCAGCTAACTAACTTGCGGGTGTACTCCAAGGGGTGGCCCCCTGAAATACTTCTGAATCCTGTGATTGCTTTGTCGTGAAAGCCTCGTTGGGTTTTGATTTGGTTTTTCCAAGGTTGATCGAGTGTGTGTTGCTATTTGTGCACCCCGTCCGGGTAAAACTTTCTGAAAGCCGTGTCATGGTTATGGACGACTTGGAGCACAGATTCGATCATAGACAACTATAACTAAAGTAGTGCTATAAATTTGACTTTATAATGACTAGTAATCAGCTTCACTATAATGGAATGGCTAAATAATATCGCCCACAATTGCTTGTTGGATTGTCGCCATACCATTGTACCTGACTAGTAAGTATTGCAACTATAACGGAATGGCTAAATAAAAGTACCAACAACTGCTGGGTTTTGGGTTATCTCATGTTAATTGTATCTGACTAGTAAGTGTTGCAACTATCACGGAATGGTCAAATAAAAGTGCCCACTGCTTATTTTATCAGGACGACTATCTATGCCTGAATAGTAATTGCTGCAATGATAACTGAATAAGAAAAACTGCCAACTGTGTGAGTTCCTCGGTTGACTCTCTCGGTTGGTATCGAGGGGGGATACCAGGATGGGTTTGTTTGGTGTTAGATTTAGGTTGGATCCGAATAGGTCTTTCTTATCCCTATCTGATAGTCGCCAGTTGTATCGAGTCTCTATAGGTTGTTTAGTGCACGCTGCCGCTGCCGCTTCAGTCCACCATACCTATGTAGGCGAGGACCGCCGAATTCTATCCTGTATGTCGGCCTCGATCGACGCTCCTCTTTTCCTTTGCCTTTGTCGGCACCCTCTTGTTTAAGCAGGTTTTGAGATCGGCGTCGTTAGTGGTTACCCTTCCGGCTTGGCAGGGGTTATGGACGCCATTGGTTATTCTTCGTGGCTCTTAGCCCCATTTGCATCTTGTCCGTAGTCGGACGTATCTTTCAAGGTGATTTGGATCTGCATCAGATATTCAGATCCTTGACTCATGGAGTCGTGTTGTATATATATTTGTTCTGTGGGTCCCATCGAGGACTGTTGTGTAATGTTATTACTTCGTTTTCCACCCGCACGAAAGTGCCTGGTGGGCACCTTTGAATCGTTTCTATGTGGGTTTGGCAGGTTTCGCTAAAACTTGCATAGGTCCGATTCTGAGGGTGTTACAGAACCCTCTCCAGTATTAAATTGCAAGCAACATACAACTACTTTAAGCAAATTGTGTAAGGTAAACAGTCCACAAGTTCCATAAACAAGAGACCGTTGTTTTCTTCCTAGTAGCTGTAGGGTTCGCAGCATAGAAAACAAATTTTTTCCTACGATGCGAACATCTATGTACCAAGATCTATCTACTAGATACAAGCAGCGGGTGGATATACATCCATAGAATACATACCATCGAAGACCGAATAGCGTTAACGAGGTTGTACTCGTGGATGATGTAGACGAACGCTTGCCGATCTCAAGATCGTGATGAAGTCCATCTGGTCCGGCCGTCAAAGACGATCAAGTCCAAAGACCTCAAAGCAGTGGTGCATCCGTGATCGCACACACGCACGGGTACTCGACAACCTCCGCCTCGCTCAAGCAAATGGAGCAACAAATCCTTTCAGAAAAAGCCACCGGGAACATGTACTCGCTGATCCAAGACCATGGGGAAATTCTAAGGGGGGGAGAGAGATCCTTCGCGAGGAGGTGTTCTTTGAGAGGATGAGAGGGGGTCCTTTTATAGGGGAAGGGGGGCACCCAAGGGGCATGGCGCCCAGCCATGGGGGCTGCCCCCACCTCTCCCACATTCATGTGGGTGGCGCTGCCACTCAAAATGAAAAGCCTCCACTCCCATAAAAGAGCCTCCAATCAAAAATCCACTCACATGCATTAAATTTCCGCCAAATTTAATGCAAGCTCTCATTTAAATAAAACTCTTTTATTTATTTATTCAGAATTTTGTTAATTACTTTAATTAAAAAACATTCACATAAAACCCCTTGCTAGTATTCCATTTCACATGCAGAACCAGTTTTAGCAATTTCAACCGAAACATTTTTGGTGTCTAGTGAAATAAATTCCTGCGCTTTCCTTTTTCTTTCTCTGGCATATCATTTGCTCCGAATAGTGTCGGTATCCCTTAAGTGTGTCACCCTGCGGTTCGCGAATAATGCAGACATGATCGAGACCCCTCTCCGAACAATAATCAATGGACCGGAGATCCAGATCAATCCCACACATTCAACGATGACTTCGATCGATCGTGAACCTTTTACGCTAGTATCTTAATCCCTTTGTTTCACGATATATTACATGTTCGAGATTCGATCATCGGTATCTCCATACCTAGTTTAATCTCGTTACCGACATGCACTCTTTTCTCGTTCCCGTGATATAACATTCTAGTGATCAAATCACTTGCTTGCAAGCTAATCAATGTGATATCACCGAGAGGGCCTAGAGTATATCTATCCGTCATCGGGATGAAAAAATTCCACTCTTGATCCATGAGTCTCAACATAACACTTTAGTAGTTTTGAAGCCATCTTTATAATCACCCAATTACGGTGTGACGTTTGATGTCAACAAGAAACTCTTCCGGTGTTAGTGATTGACATGATCTCATGGTCTAAGGATTAGGATCACTTCGTAAGTTGTTATAGCAATATAAACTCAATGACTTTGATCGTAATGCTATACTTCGGATGAATGTTCATCACATCATTACACTAATGTTGTGACCTCGTTATTAACCACATCCAATGTCCATGATCAGGAAACCTTTGATCATCTTGTTAATCAACGAGCTAGTTTATAAGAGAGGCATAACTAGGAACTTCCTTTTTGTTTATTAAACACACATGTATTAACGTTTCCGTATTAATACAATTATAGCATGTAAAATAAACATTTATCATAAACAAGGAATACGATAATAACCACTTTATTATTGCCTCTCGGGCATATTCCCTTCAGTCTCCCACTTGCACTAGAGACAATAATCTAGTTTGAAAACTTTGCGTTTTGAACACCTATGGCTTTCTGGTGTTCCATATACGCAACTGCAAGTGGTTAACATAATTTACGGATCTGACACTTTCAGGTCCGTGTGTATTTGCATGTCTTTGCGTCTTCACGCATCACTCATTCTCCAATGAGATGGCATTGTGTAAATTTGGTCTTTTGGTGAGACCTTTAGTTCCTTAGGGTTAAAACATGTCGATACTATTGTCATACAATATATCTTTAGTGTTAGCCCGTTGCGAACAATACCTTAGTTTGATAATAAACTACTTGACACAAATTCCCTCCTTTGCTGCTATTATAGAAGTCATATACTTAGCCTTTTGTTGTAGTATTCGTCACACTGTATTAACTTTGGAATACATCCAAATCCATCATGAAAACGCCTTTCCATTTCATTGTGCCACTCATAGTTTAAATTGAGATAAACTTAATTTGTATCTTGCGACAAAACTAGTATCAATGTAACGCTTTACAATGAACTATTTGTAATTGTTTGTCACCTCTACACAAATATATTCTTAGTTCTTCCAAAAGATCATAAGAATATCCTTACTATAGTCCAATGATCATTTTATGATTCATTTTGGTATATGCTCATAACACTTAGAGCATAGGACATATCTGGATGTGTACATATCATGGTATGATTGATCAAAACATTCTCGTGATTTCACTCATCAAGTGTCAAAGCACTTGAATCTTGTTTCACTTATCAAGTGTTGATACACTTGAATCTTGATTCAATTCCTTTTCCATGCGACAAGAACCATTTCTTGTTGTTTATATATTGAACTCCTTCAATATCTCATATATGTACGTTTGGCACAACCATATTAGCGTCACGGTCTATCCATTATAGACATTCATGCTAAATATTTTGGTTTTGCCTAAGTCTTTCATCGAAATGAAATTCTTAACCTTTATCAATAAAATATACATCATTTCTAATCAACAAGATGTCCTCCACATAATGTATTAGAAATATGTCTCAGCGCTCCCACTTAATTTCTTGCAAATGCAAGCATCTTCATCGTCTCCTGATGAAAAACTCATTTTTCATCATGGTGAAGATTCCAACTCCGCGATTCTTACTTCAACCATTGAAGTTTACATGCCCCTTTTAGCATCCTTTGAATTAACAAAACCCTTTGGATCGTGTCATGTACACGTCCTAGGTAACCATTCTATTAAAAAAACTTTGTTTTGTTTATTCATCTACCATATACCAAATTATATGTAGTGGTTGCTATTTTAATCCGTCCAGACTAAATATCGCTATGAAAGAAGAAATCTTGTCATAGTCAACTCCTTGAACATTGTCGTAAAATACTTTACGACATGTCGACTATTTCATAGATGTGAAACATCCATGTCTGTTTCTTTATAGATCCAAATACGACTGATAGGTTTTTACACCTTTCCGGAGGGTCTTCCAAGTTCAAAACTTGATTTCTCGTGTATGGAACTATCACGAATTTTATGGCTTCAAGCCATTTGACGGAGTCAGGGCCCATCATTGCTTCTTTGTATGTATTCGGTTCATCATTGTCAAACAATAATAATTTACTCTCAAATCTTAGCATTTGATTGTTTAACCGACCTACTTGGTTCAATGGGAACTTAGATCTCCGTGACCACAACCTTTGAGGCACATAAGCTATGAGCATTATGGCAGCCTTCGGAACGATTTCCGGTGCTGCGCAACTCAGCACATATAGCTAAGGTTCGTTAACCTTATCAAAGTTCTATTGTCCTCCCACTTAACTTTTACGAAAAATTCCTTCTCCAAGAAACTTCATGTTTCAAGCGACAAACCCTTTTGTCCTTGGTGTTATGAAGGAATAACCAATTGTTATTCGAAATAACATACAAAGACATGCTCATCCGACTTCGGTTGTAAACATCTTACTTATGTTTAGCATACCAAAATTTAAGAAATGACAACTTGGGTTTTACCCCAAACCATAACTTCCATGGTGTCATTTCAACGGATCAAGATGGAGCTCTTTTCAGTGTAAAAGCGGTAGTCTCTAAAGCTTTAATCTTTTAAAACATAATGGCAGTTTTATAAATAACACCTTTGATCCAACCATGTCAAACAAGGTTTTGTTACAAATCTCAAACACTCCATATTCCTATGGTGTTTCGGGATATGTAAATCTAGGTGTTTTGCTAAACTTGTAACTCAAATAAATTCCTTTAAGATAAAATCATAATTCATTTATTTTCTTGTTACACTTGTAACTCAAACAAATCCCTTATGATAAAATCATAAACCAATTATTTTCTTGTTACAATGATTTTTCACTTCATCTTGAAAGTCTTTGAAACATTTTCAAATATTTCATACTTCATTCTCATTAAGTGAACATTCACTCAAATTTCCGGAGAAAGTATATGAAGTTGAAACCCATCGCTTACGACTATAAATAATGGACTACATACATCGATATGTACAAATTCCAATATTTTAGTCGTTCGTTCTTCTTTGGCCTTTGAACGAAGTTTTTAATTATCCCGAGGAAAGTCTCACAAGCGTCACTTGATCAAATCAAAGACTCCAAAAATCCATGAATATGGAGATTCTTCATGTTTTCTTTCCAATATAATTTAAATGGCGATGTCACTTCGTAAGTGATCTTTCAATCATTTGTCTTGCGACATTTTAGCATTAGGTTTTATGGATGTGATCTCTTCAACTAGATTTGTAAATCATCCATCTAATATGGAATATGGTAATTATTTGAACAACCTTTGTTCTCATAATACCTGATTTAAATAACAATTATTAAAACAAATCTTGAAGTCAAGCTTTGATATCAACGAGAAATACAAACAGCGGTTTGTTTGTTTTCGATGAACATCATCACATATTCTTTTGCTAGTTACTTAGGCCATTGTGGTTTATGAATTGCGTCGTTCCGTATGAAATTTCATACCAACCAATTCGGTATCCAATACCCAAGAACCACATTGTTTAACAAGCAAAGAATACAACCATAACCTGTATATCATCTATATACCTAAATTGGATATTTCCAATCTTTTCTTTTCTGCCAAATATATTTTATAGATTCTCTTTCAGCATTTCCTTTTCCTTTTTAAAAGAATCTATCAATATCAAAAGTGGTGCCATATACATGACACATAGTCCAAAGCGTGTATATTCAAATAATAATACCTTTGGACTTTCACTTTGAAGTAGATCACCATCATCAAAATGATCGGTATTCTTTTAAAATCCATTCTCTAGTAATCTTTTAGTGTAGTAAACACTTTACATACATCTTCTATTCATCCTTATCATGACGACTTTCATGATCAAGCTACTGTAGCTTATAAAGGCGAATCGTGAGTATAACATTACTTTCCAAAACCCCTTTTGGATGATTAGGATGTCTAGCATCTCCAAACTTTGTAAATTCTCATCCTATATGAGAACACATATTATACTCTATCAAATTGCAACCAAAACATTGTTTCAGATATCATTATATCTGTCACACATGATGGTTTCTGAAACAATTCTTTCATCTCCTAGATAAACTTGATATTAAAACAATCAAGAATCATGGAGGCAAACATGATACTTAAGATACTAACACTGGAATTGTTACTCTCGATTTAATACCAATTATTAAATTTCACGGAGTAAATATAATTTTGCTGAAAGTTTGCAATAGGACTTTAAAGTTTAGATTGACACTCAACACAATACGATACCAGTTCGTAAAGTATATATCCAGAATTCTATAGTTCTATTATCTCAATTACAACTATGCATAAGGTGGTGAACGAATGCCAATGACTACAACAAATTATGCAAATTCACTTTGATTTAATTTATGATAAATTGAGTTCTACTAATCCAAATTAGAAATAAACTCCCACTCAAAAATGACATCCCTCGTGTCTTTTTGGTGATTACATGAACCAAATCCACTACACCAAGTCCTATCATCACGTGAGTCGGTGTAGCTTCAAAGGCGAGCATCAAATGGGCATCATATCTACTATATGACTCATGCTTAACCTTTCGGTCCGTGTTCCGAGGCCATGTCTGTACATGCTAGGCTCGCCAAGTAAGAACCTTAGTATTCGCGTGTGTAACTGTCTTACACCCGAGATATGCTCGTGGATTCAAGTACACCCGATCATCACGTGATGCCTTGAAGCGACGAATCATTGTCGGTGCATACTTAAGGAAGAACAAATTTTATCTTGATATCTAAATGAGGGATCATCTTATTATGCTAATAAAACGCCAAACAAGCAATATAAGATGCAATCAAACATCACATGTTAATTAGTGGAATGATATGGTTCCCGCATATGATCCTTATCATGTGCATCGTGGTATGATCACTATCATACCTTTATGTGTAAATCCAAGGTATATGGAGTTTACACGTTATTTGTGTTGTAAGAGTATCATCTCATACTTCTACTTACAACATCACCATATCATAACACTAGCCCAGCAACAATCTAAACTAGACGCCTCTAATTTATCCATTGCAAGTTTTACGTGGCTAAGGGATTTCGAAGATAGAACCGTTCTTACCTACGAACATGAACCACAGCGAGGATAACCAAATTGTTGACAACTCATTGCAAATTAGATATTGACTATAGTAGGAGAGACAAACACCCGCTAGCCACTTATGCAAAACTAGTTGCATATCAAACGTGGAACAGGTCTCATGTGCGAGGACATGTAAAGTTTGTTCGGGCCGCTTCATCCCACTATGCCACCAATATCCAAAGTACAACAAAGAAGCAATAAAATGATCATCATCGCCCCCATACTCATATGTGTACTACCCGTGCAAAGTATCTACGCATAGATCCGGCTCTGATACCACTGTAGGGTTCGCAGCATAGAAAACAAAAAATTTCCTACGATGGGAACATCTATGTACCAAGATCTATCTACTAGATACAAGCAGCGGGTGGATATACATCCATAGAATATATACCCTCGAAGACCGAATAGCGTTAACAAGGTTGTACTCGTGGATGATGTAGACGAACGCTTGCCGATCTCAAGATCGTGATGAAGTCCATCTGGTCCAACCGGTCCAGCACGATCAAGTCCAGCACCTCAAAGCAGTGGTGCATCCGTGATTGCACACACGTATGGGTACCCCTATAACCTCCGCGCCCTCGCTCCAGCGAAGTAGCGGAAGCAACAAATCCTTCCAGAAAAATCCACCGGGAACATGTATCTCGCTGATCCGAGACCATGGGGAAATTATAAAGGGGGGAGAGAGATCCTTCGCGAGGAGGTGTTCTTTGAGAGGATGAGAGGGGAAGCTTTTATAGGGGAGAGGGGGGCACCTGTAACACCCTCAGAATCGGACCTATGCAAGTTTGAGCAAAATTCGCCAAACCCGCATAGAAACGATTCAAAGGTGCCCACCAGGCACTTTCGTCTTGGTGGAAAAGCGTAATAACATTACACAACAGTCCTCGATGGGACCCCAGAACAAATATATATACAACAATGACTCAAGAGTCAAGAATACAGATATACTACATAGATCCAAATCACCTTTAAACGATAGGCGTCCAGCTACGGACAAGATGCAAATGGGGCTAAGAGCCACGAAGAATAACCAATGGCGTCCATAACCCCTTGTGCCAAGACGGAAGGGTAACCTCGCTAACGACGCCGATCTCAACCTTCTTAAACAAAGGGTGCCGACAAAGGGCAAAGGAAAAGAAGGGCGTCAAGATCGAGGCCGATGCAGCGAGGCTAGAATTCGGCGGTCCTCGCCTACATAGGTATGGTGGACTGAAGCGACAGCGGCAGCATGCACTGAACAACCTATAGAGACTCGATACAACTGGCGGTTATCAGAGAGGGGTGAGAGAGACCTATCCGGATCCAACCTGAAACTAACACCAAGCAAACCCATCCTGGTGTTTCCCCCTCGAGACCAAACGAGGAAGTCAACCGAGGAACTCACACAGTTGGCAGTTTTATTCATTCAGTTATAGTTGCGGCACTTTACTAGTCAGGTTTAGATAATCGTCCTGATAAAGTAAGCAGTGGGCACTTTTAGTTGACCATTCCGTTATAGTGGCAGCACTTACTAGTCAGATGCAGTTAACATGAGATAACCCATAAACCCAGCAGTTGTTGGTACTTTTATTCAGCCAATTCCGTTGAAGTTGCCATACTTACTAGTCAGGTACAACGGTCGCCAGCGACAACCAAACAAGCAATTGTGGGCAGTATTAATTAGCCATTCCATTATAGTGAAGCTGATTACTAGTCATTATAAGTCAAATTTATAGCAGTAAACTTTAGTTATGCTTGTCTATGATCGAGATCATGCTCCAAGTCGTCCATATCCGCGACACGGCTTTGAAAGTTTTATCCGCCGGGTGCACCAATAGCAACACACGCCGATCAACCTCGAAAACCAAAACAAAACCCAACGAGGCTTTCACGATCGAACAATCACAGGATTCAGAAATATTTGGGGCCACCTTAAGTAGAATCCGAACGGAGTAAGCAAGCTCGAGACGGCCTCAAGGTTTGGCGGACGGCCAGGAACGATCGGGAACCCAAACGGGCTTGTCGACACCATGAATCGTGGTCCGATCCTAACAAAGACAAAGCATGCGACCTCGCACAATCGTAAATAAAGCGGTAAAACATGGCATAAGTACAGATCGTAATAAAACCTCAAACTAGTTTGTGGCCCCAAGAAATAAGAATGAATCAAGCTCGCTCGGGGTCCCATATACCTTGGATGTGGATAGCGCAAAATCAAGGAACAGTATCAAGTACTCGGGGTCTTACGGACACAAGTGGGCTCGAAACCAAATATTATCTATCACCCACCGATGCCTCGCTTATTTCAATTTTAGTTGTTAAAGAAATTAAAGTGACGATAAGTAAAACTAGATTCATCTCCAACATCAACATGCGGCAATACATCAAGAATCGTGTATATGACGACACACATCAGACTTGAGCAAGCAACTACGACGCAAGTCCAACTATCTACCAAACAATGTAATAGGGTGTGTCCAAGGCAATATAAGGTCATAGGGATATTTCGGCACGGAAAACTAGAGCATCGCAACACAGATAGCAATAGATCAACAGGAGGGAATAAAGACTATAAAAATAAGATAGGTAGAAAGAGGGAGATGCTCGCCTGAAAACATTGTCGAAGGTTCAACCGAGATCGGGGCGACGCTTACATCAACTCAACGGCCTTATCCGCGAAGAAGCAAAACACTAGAAGAAACACCGGATGCAATATTCAATACAACGGCAGAAGATCGGCATGATGCATGTATGATGCATGGCATGGCAAGATGCGATGCACTTAGGTCAAATTAAGCGGAACCGGGGTCCCGACAATTAGTTAGGTGGTTCAAGTTGTTTAAACCCCCGCATATTAAATGTTGTTTAGCAAGTCAACAGGCGGAACCGGTTCTCTACACATGTTTAGAGGAGGCCAATATGAGACTAGATTTGCCCGCATATGGGTCCCATATTTAATTATTAGGTGAATCGGCATAAGGCCCCCAAACCATACAAGATGCATGCGAGATGACAATTAACTATGCAACAAGTTGTTATGTTATAAAATAGGGTTCGAGGAAAAAGGGTCACACACTGAGGGGTCTCGACGGACTTGGGGTTCCGGGGTTCGGGGTCGGTCTCAGGGTCCAGGGTTCGACGGCCTCGGCGAGACGTTCTCGGTCTCCGGGGTTAGGGTCTTCGGATCGGGTAGATCTTATCGCATTCATGGTCTTGGTCATGGCGACGGTCCCAAGGCCTTGATGGAGAACTCAGGGTTCCGGGGTTCGCGGTTTCTTGTCGACGGTCTCGTGGGGCCACCTTAGTTGCCGGTGTCGAGCTCGGGTGCCGTTGATGACCTTGGGGTTTCAGCGGAACGGTCTTCGGGGTACTTGGCGTTCTATGAAGCAGAGCTCCGGACCTTCGGCTTCGGGGGGGAAGTTCTCGGCGTTCTCGATGAAGACCTTGGCGAGGCGATCTTGGGGGTGGTTCTAGGCGTGTCGAGGGTTCGGAAACGTCCGTGAAGGAGATCTTGGAGTGTCGCGGTTCTCGGTCTTCGGATCGGGGTCGGGGGCTCGGCCATAGATCCGGTGGACTTGGCGTTCCGAGGGTCTTGGTGTCCGACGGGGTTTGGGCGCGCCGGGAGCGGTCTTCGGATTCCGAAAAGGACGTGCCACGCGTTCCAGGAAGGAGTTCATGTTGATGGAAGGTCCGGGCACTGCGTACATGGCAGGGGTCGACGAGAACGTCGGAGTACATGCATCACCACGGTCTTACTTCGGGCCTTGGGCAGCTGGCCATCCGACGTGCGCACACGCGGGCAGAGGTCGGCGGGACCGGTGAGCAGCTCCGCAGAACGGGAACGACCGAGGATGCGGGCGAGGACGGACGCAGAGGAGGCGACGGCAGGCGGGCGAGGTCGGCGAGCGCAGGTTGGCGGAACCGGGTGAGGCCGAGACGAAGCCGGGCGACGGCGGGGCCCGGGAGGCTGCGGGCGGTGGCCAGGCAGGGCGCGCGGCTGGAGCTCGCGGGTGGTCCGGAATGAGGCGACGGGGCCGCACGGGGAGGACCAAGGAGGAGAGGGACTCGCCGCGGGAGGCTGGGCCGGGCCGATGGCGATGGCGGGCGCCGCGGGAGCCTGCAGGGCGGGGTCGGAGCTGGGTGAAGGCTGGCTATGGAAGGAGGTGCCTGGCGGCGGCGCGGACCGGAGGGGCAGGAGGAGACCAGCGGAGGGGCGGCTGATCGCGGGTCTGGGCGGGAGCTTGAGGCGGGCGCTGCTGGGAGAGCGGGCGGTTGCGCCAGGAAGGTGAGCGGCGGCGAGCTCGCTGGGAGGAGGGGGCGGCGCGGCGTGAGGGGACGGGGCGGAGCGGTTGGCGGGAGGTTGGGGACGCGAGCGGGAGTGGCGGCGCAGAGGGGGGGGCTGGTCTGCAGGCGCCGGTGGAAGGAGGAGGTGGCGGGATGCGATCGGGAAGAAGAGAAAGGGGAAAGGGCGAAAGGTTCATGGAGGGAGGTGGGAACTGGGTCGGCCAGGGTGGTGGGGTCCACGGGCTGAGAGAGAGGGTCATAGGAGGCTCGGCGGGTGGGGTAGGCGGCGTGTGTTGTGTGTGGTGTCGTGGCTGTGGAAGAGAGAAGTCCGAGGGGAAGGAGAGAGAGAGAGAAAAGAGGTGGTCAAGTGGCAGGATTGGGTTAAGGGAAGAGGGTCATGAGGTGGCGCAGTTATTGGTGGAGGTGGCCAAGGAGGGTGGGTAGATTTTTAGGTAGCTCTAGGATTTAGGTGGGCAGGTTGGCTGCTTTAAAACTGGGGCTGTCGTTCGGGTTGGGCCTGCTCGACCGCCCTACTAAAATAATAATTATAAATTTTATTTGTGTTAATTGGTCCATTTGTAAACCGATAGCGACAAAACAAAATACTCGAGCCCCGGTTTGGCGTTTGAATAAAGATGGGGCGTTTTAGAAAACAAAACGGGCTTTGCGAAAATAGTTTTGGCAAACAATGCATGATGATGACGATGCAATGCACAAATTCAACGCGATTTTCTAGTAGTGGTTTTGCGGGATGCCACAGCACCCAAGGGGAATGGATCCCAGCCATGGGGGCTGCCCCCACCTCTCCCACATTCATGTGGGTGGAGCTCCCACTCAAAATGAAAAGCCTCCACTCCCATAAAAGAGCCTCCACTCAAAAATCCACTCACATGCATTAAATTTCCACCAAATTTAATGCAAGCTCTCATTTAAATAAAACTCTTTTATTTATTTATTCAGAATTTTGTTAATTACTTTAATTAACAAACATTCACATAAAACCCCTTGCTAGTATTCCATTTCACATGCAGAACCAGTTTCAATTTCAACCAAAAGCAGTGTCTAGTGAAATAAATTCCTGCACTTTCTTTTTTCTTTCTCTGGTATATCATTTGCTCTGAATGGTGTCGGTATCCCTTAAGTGTGTCACCCTGCGGTTCGCGAATAATGCAGACATGATCGAGACCCCTCTCCGATCAATAATCAGCAGCGGGACCTGGAGATCCGTACTGACTCCCACACATTCAACGATGACTTCTGTGATCGTGTGAACCTTTTACACTAGTATCTTAATCCCTTTGTTTCATGATATATTACATGTCCGAGATTCGATCATCGGTATCTCCATACCTAGTTTGATCTCGTTACCGACATGCACTCTTTTCTCGTTCCCGTGATATAACATTCTAGTGATCAAATCACTTGCTTGCAAGCTAATCAATGTGATATCACCGAGAGGGCCCATAGTATATCTATCCGTCATCGGGATGAACAAATTCCACTCTTGATCCATGAGTCTCAACATAACACTTTAGTAGTTTTGAAGCCATCTTTATAATCACCCAATTACGGTGTGACGTTTGATGTCAACAAGAAACTCTTTCGGTGTTAGTGATTGACATGATCTCATGGTCTAAGGATTAGGATCACTTTGTAAGTTGTTATAGCAATATAAACTCAATGACTTTGATCGTAATGCTATACTTCGGATGAATGTTCATCACATCATTACACTAATGTTGTGACCTCGTTATTAATCACATCCAATGTCCATGATCAGGAAACCTTTGATCATCTTGTTAATCAATGAGCTAATTTATAAGAGAGGCATAACTAGGAACTTCCTTTTTGTTTATTAAACACACATGTATTAACGTTTTCGTATTAATACAATTATAGCATGTAAAATAAACATTTATCATAAACAAGGAATACGATAATAACCACTTTATTATTGCCTCTCGGGCATATTCCCTTCAGTAGCAACATCACATCTACAACCGAAGAGATTATTGTCAGTTTTCTTGGAAACTAGAGGCATGAACCCACTATCGAGCATAAATATCCCCTCCTGGAGTCACTAGCAACTACTTGGCCAAGATAGCTACTAACAACGGAGAGCATGCAAGATCATAAACAACACAGACATGATAGAATCATAAAGAAAAAACCATTAATCAAACCAACATAAATCTCAATATCCATCAGATCCCCGCAAACACAACATGCATGATTACAGATAGATTAGATCTTGATCATGAATGAAGCTCACAAGATCTATACATGAAAGCACAAAGGAGGAGATAGAACCATCTAGCTACTACATGGACCCATAGTACAAGGTGGAACTACTCACGCATCATACCAGAGAGAAAGCCTCCGGGAAGATCTCCCCTCCGGTAGGGTGCCGAGAAGAACTTCAGATCCTCCGATCTAGGGACGATGGTGGCGGCGTATATAGACGGTTTCATGGATATTTGATCGGGTGTTGAGGGTTTCTGCATCGGGGGCTTCTTATAGGCGAAGGAGGAGGTCGAGGCGGTGTCCAGGGGCTCCACACCCCTCCCAGGCGTGGGGCAGGGACCACCCGCGCCTAGGGTGAGTCTGGCCGCCCTGGCCTGCCTCTCCAGCTCCCCTCTGGACTTCTTGTTCCCCATGGAAAGTAGTTGACTTTGAAGTTTGTCCCGTCCAATTCCGAGAATATTTCTTTACTAGTTTTTCTGAAACCAAAAACAGCAGAACACATGCAACTGGCACTGTATCAACTTGTTAATAGGTTAGTATCAGAAAAAATGTAAAAAGCACCTCAAAGTGTATACAAAGCAAAGCAAAGTAGATACTAACAAGCACGGAACATTAAAAATTATAGATACATTTCTGACGTATCAATAGGACATGCGCCTGTCTGACGGCTGGCACATGAGAGAGTGCGTCATCCCCGTACTGCACCTCCCACTGTCTTGGATCAGGAGGTGCTCACCCCCCAGTGCCCATGCGGCCCTCTCGGAGCCAAAGAGGGCCGACCCCTCCTACGTGCGGTGCACTCCAAGATCTAGCCGGATCTCTTTGCCACCGAGCGGAAGGTAGCCATCAAACATTTTGAGGATCTCTAACTGCCATCGCATAATAATAAGAAGGAGCGTCGCCGGTTGTGCGAAGATCTCACCGTCGATGACATTCTGTAGGACTCCAGCGCTGTGAGTGACCCGCACGCTCGCGCACCGGCACCGACACCGATGGGTGCCGGTTCTTCTTTATCACCCTCGCGCGGTTCATCAACACGCTAAATCCTTCTCCCACGGTTATACAAGCCCTCACCTTGTCCCCAAGTCGGCGAGGGGTTCATCGCTCCCTCATCATTGAGGAACATGGCGCCCAAAAATTTCTTTCGCCGCCCAAAGTGGAGGCACCGCCCTCGCCGAGAAGGGGCTGACTTTTCTTGCACATGAAGAGAAAGAACAAACATCAGACGCTCCCTAAGAAGAAGGACAAGGAGGAACCGAAATTCATCCTGAAGGAGGAGTCAGTCTAGCAGCTGTCAGTGCTAGCGTGGGAAGTGGACAACCATCTCTTGTTGTTGTTCTATCACCCCGATGACAGTGATCTGTCAGGGCTCACTGCCGCCATCATCGCGTTGATGATGAATACACTGCAACCATCGTCCAACGAGAAAACTTGTCGGTGAACCACGACAGACTATGACACCATCAGCATTCGATGATGATGACGAACATGGCGGCGATGCCAGTAGTAGCAACAACCTCTCCATCTTCATCGAGGAGGATGAACATGGCGGCGATGATGGCCCTCTGGACTACAACGCCTTCCAGTTCTACCAATGTTAGATCTAGGTTTAGATCTTAGTTCAAAAATATGTAAGCATATCCTAAATTTTAATGAAACTTTTCGGTTAAAATTTCTATTTGAGTTCATGTTTAGTTTTAGTTTAAGTTCACGTTGAATCTTCAAAATATTGGTGGGAACTCGTGTGCCATCCCTTTTTTTATTTGAAAATTATACTAGTCGCGTGCTACTTAGTTTAGTTCCGACGTCGCTAAAACACCACAGGTGGTTCCTATCAGTGCCGTGCTAGATAAAGCCACGCCATCTACAGTTATGTTACTCGTGGTGTGGGCCATGCACGCTACCAGTAACATGTACAGTATGTCGGAAGCTCACCACTAGTAGGCCAAACAAGGAGCACTACACTTGAAAGGCTGAATTTTTGTGTGCTTGAAAGGCCAACCCCCAGGTTGCACCACACTTGAAAAAAAAAACAGCACAACCTAGGGAGCACCACCAACCATTCACATCACAAACCATGCAGAATACTTTAGAGCCACAAACTCACACGGTCGAAACCATAAATAGGTTGCATACCTACGTCGAATGTGAATTTGTGTAACTTTGTAGATGCATTCAAATGATTCACAAATGAAGTAACAAAGAAAGATGGCACCAATGAAGTCTATGCCCATAAATACTACAAATGTCAGAACATATTTATATTTATTACCTAATGGAAAAACAATATGATGCCTCAAAATAAGAATACATGCATCCAAACCCTATAGGATTGGTAAATAGTTGGTGGTGCCAAATTAAATATAGTGCACTACAAAGCATATCAACTAATTGAGTTGTTGTTAATTTGATAAATATAGGAATACACTCAAAACCTTGAGGTGTACACGTGAACTTCAGCTTCATATTGTTAAGTAATAACTGAGAAAAGTAGATCTTGAAAAAACTAAGCACAAACCACTACAAACTCATCCTAAACCAGATGCCTAAATCGGATACTATTTTACAGAGAAAAACATCTTCATAACAGCAGAAAGAAAAGCATGAACCATTAGAGATATTTTTCTGCAGCACATTTAGTGATTTGGTCCAATCAGCGTAGCAACAAATCTCCACAAATACCCGAGTAGGAATGTGGTGCACCACTTGCGAGTGGCCGAGGGCCCGGCTTGTAGCAAATCAGAGTAAAAGAATTAGAATAATCTTACATCAGTAAATCCCATGTAAGCTAACTACATGTTGACAACTCACCTATATGGAAATGGTAGCACAACACCAATAATATACCAGCTAAAGTCAGTAAAACTTACACAAGAAGTAGTAGTGGGATATAGTACAGATCAAACTGGAATTGCCGCAGCAATTACATAGAGTGCATATTAAACCGGAGTTGTCGGCCGAGGGTATTGTACCGTACTGCCAGTTTGAGGTTCAGACGTTTATTTTAAGTTCCAGGTTCAGACTTCAGACAATAATTAAAAGACTCTCGTAACCTTCCAGTCCATGGGAGAGCGTTTGTGCTTGATGGATGATCTTTTCTTGCACAGAATCTGCAAAACTTGGTTTAGTATCACCCGGATTCAGACTCAACCTTGTAGATTGGGCGATGGATGATTTTACTGTTATATATGGTACACTGGTGTAGGAGGAAATGTACTCAACCTTCTAGACTGGATGGAGTACTAACCTTGTAGATTGCGCTCAACTTCACGGAAAACTGATCATTCCACCGGCCGGACAGCCAAAGACCTCCATGGCGCTCCCTCTCCTCAATGACCCTCAGGTTGCAGTGCGAGATGGGGATGGGGCGCGGGGATCCATCTGGGCGACGCATCTAGCGCCTCTTGCTCAGCCACCCTGTAGCGTCTAAAAGAGGAGAAGGGGCAGCATGGAAAATCTACGCGACGGCAATCGGGGGTAGAGAAGGAGCGGACGCCTAGCCTCGGCCCTCAGGTGTAGGGTGACTCGTCCGACGGCCTCTCGTCGGAGAAGGAGCGACAACACAAGCTTATGTGCGAGAGGCTCGTTGGATGTCCTGGTGGTGATACCGGAGGAGGAGACTGAGTAGCGGCATCAGTGAGATCTGATGCAGATAGAGGAGGGTGCGGCGTCGGGCATGACGGAAATCTGAGAGGAAGTGGTGGGGATTGGGGAGAGATGGACCAGACGTCCATCCAGACTTGAGGTTCCTCAGCGTGCTCGAGAGCCCCTTCTTCGCCAACATCTCGCCGCCATCGCCTGTCATCGCTGATTCGGACCTTCTTCTCCTAACCTAGGGTTAGGTTTTGGTGGAGGTGGCGGTCGTCTCGCGCGAGGAGGAAGACCGGACGGACCAGAGGAGGTGCCTAGTTTTTTAGGTGCCCGCAAGTGGCCTGAGAGGCCTCGCTTTTGCTCACGATTAACTTATAGAGTAATGGCACGCCACGAGTACACTATTAGCGAGTACTTGTAACCAGAGATAACTTAGCTAAGAGAAATTAACAGGTAGTAAGAAATATTGCTTTAGTGACAAAGTGTAAACAAATCAACACCTTTTTTTTGTAAACTTTCTTTTTCTTTGAACCATACAGGATGCAATATAGAAAAGAAGAAATCACATAGGACAAAGTACACGACCAAATACAAGTGAACAAACACACTCACATACATAAAACAGAAAGAAGAGAAAAGGAGAAAAGAAAAAAAAAACAGTTGCCGACTCTCGGAAGGAAACGGCCTCAACAACCGACCAAGAAGCACTATGGCGACCTAGCAACAGGAGAAGAGGCGTCCCATAGAGAACTATCTTTCTAAACCCCAAATCCGACTCTTATTCAGTCGTGAGGAGGAAACGAACCTTGCTTGCTTTAGCCAACTGCCTCGCATCCGTCCTGATCTGATCAATAACCTGTTGAGTTGTTCTAAACTCGTTCCTAAAGATTCTCCCGTTTCTCTCTCGCCGTCAATTACCCTTTTGGAAAAATAATAATAATGTATTGTTTATTATATGACATGTCTTTAGAAGGAATATGTCTATGTCGTCAAGTTCAGATTACGTGGGGTTCTCTTACATTCTTGTTAAGCCATATACTCAACCTGGGGTAAAAAGTGGGGGTGAAATCAGCACTATCGCTCCTATTTGTGTCAAAGAAAAGCGTCGGTATCGATTTCTTCTCTACGTACACCATATGCAGGCTCTCTCTCTTGCTTCGACGAAGACGTCCAAATGTTGTCGGCTCCGGTTACATCCATCTCCATCCATGCCAGCACCTGTCTCATCAGTTGATGACCACGCACGACACAATTCAAAGAAGATCCTTTTTCCTCATACAAATTATTCTATAGCTTACGCTTGAGAGAAGACCAGCACGCTAAGCACCGGCTCACGCCCTCGTCTACAGTAAATTATAAAAAAAAAACAGTGAACCGGTCATTAGGTACACCGGCACTCGTATTGTCGATTCCATCCTAAACTCCCGATAGAGAAAATCCCCCTGCTCTCAACCCTAGGCTGCGTTCACGCCGCCGCCAAATCGCCGGAGGAGGAGAGGAGATGGGCACGCCCGAGACCTCGCGGGAGCCGTGCCCGGACTGCATCCTGGACGATGTGGGCGGCGCGTTCAGGATGGGCGCGGTGGGCGGCTCCATCTTCCACTTCCTCAAGGGCACCTACAACTCCTCCAACGGGCAACGGCGAGCGCCTCATGGGCGGGTCCCAGGCCGTGCGCATGAACGCGCCGCGCCTCGGCGGGATCTTCGCCGTCTGGGGCGGCCTCTTCTCCGCCTTTGACTGTACCATGGTCTTTGTGCGCCAGAAGGAGGACCCCTGGAACTCCATCATCGTGGGCGCCGCCACCGGAGGGTTCCTCTCCATGCGGCAGGGAGTCGGCACCGCCAGACGCTCCGTGTTCATAGGCATCTGGCTCCTCGCGCTCATCAAGGGCGTCGGCCTCATGCTCAACCGCGTCCACGCCATGCCGCAGAACCTCCCGCCGCAGATTCCAAGGCATGGGCGGTTTCCCAGGCATGCCCCAGCCAGCCGTTATCCCTCCTAAGGTCGGGAACTCCGGCGGTGGTGGCAGCTGGCTCCGGAGCCTGTTTGACAAGAAGGAGGAGGAGAATAAGCCCAGTGGAAGTGGGGGCAAGTCAGAGATCTTGGAGAGCTTCGATTTGCCCAGCCCTCCGATTCCATATTTCGACTACCAGTAAATAAAAAGGTACGGTTTTTATTCGATTACCTCCGCAATATGTATTCCTTCTATCTATTTTAATTGATTCGGCGGCAATTAGGAGTCCTGTTCTCTGCCCCAGAGCTTTTCTTTCTTGTGCAACATGCCTTTAATTCTCGGTACTACCATATCCTGCAAGAAGCCGTATTGGCCGTGTTATATAGTATTCTGCCATTTGCCTACTTCTACCGCCGGCAGCCTCCCGTGCTTCATCCCGTCGAGTAGATAGCACACTCTCAAAGCTGCCTCCCTGCCCCCATCTGCCCTCCCGTGCTCCCATGCTATCCTCGGGGATGAATGCCGGCGCCTCCCTATCCTTCTCTGTCGCTGGGGGACAGGAGCAGCGGCGGCATCCTCCCGGATCATCACATGGACGCCCGGATCCAAGGTCAACCTCGTTGTCATATCTTACCTTAACGAACGGCTCTTCTAGGACGAGGTCAACGCACATCAGCGAGGGATTCTTTGGTTGGATCTGCTTTCATTCATGGCTCTTGCCTGCTTTGATTCAACATCATGAGTTCTACAATGTAGGTGGTTGTCGAGAGCACACCATGATGCCATCATGGTCGGCCTGTTCAATAAAATTGCAGCCCCGATCAGTATACTCCCCTTCCCTTTTTCTTTTTGAGGGTGAATATACTATCCTTGCCTATGAGATCTCATAAGTCTGATGGTGTATTTATTACCCCCTTGTCTCTTCATACGTACATGCTCTCTTCCTTTATGATTTGTCCATGTACTCCCTCCGTTTGGAAATATAAGATGTTTTAGTTTTATGAAGGAGATGTATCTAGACATATTTTAGTGTCTAGATTCATTTGAACCTATACACTAAAACGTGTCTAGATACATCTCCTTCACAAACCTAAAACATCTTATATTTCTAAACGGAGGGAGTACCAAATTATGAATATTTTCATTCACACATACACCGTATCTTTTTTTGGTCGGGTGAACTGAAGTACCTTCTCACATTCTGACAATGCCTGGGCACACTCGGGTTTCATCTCTCTTAATATGGGTATCTAGATTTTTATCCAACCAGATGCATTTCTTTTCAAGGTAGGCATTTGTTACAAATACCACAAAATGATTGTAGGAAGCTAGAGTATATAATTGATTTCTTTTTTAGGGGTCAAGTGAATGTTTATGAGAAAAATTAAATGTGCTTTTCGTAGGAAAGCACCTCTCTCTTGATCTAGATGTGTTATAGTCTTGAGGCATTAGAAATTAATGAGAATTCACCGTCACTTACATTTATTTTCTTAATAATTTTAAGCCAATGTTACATTACTACATGTATTGGAAAAGCGAAGTTGTTCGCATACCAAAAGTCTTATCAGATTCACTGTTATATTTCCTATTGTAGATAAAGTGTGAGTGGTAAGCGCGATGGTCATTTATCTTCACTTGCCTTTTTTCTTTGCAGTTTTTAATATTTGTATGTCTTGCATGTTCTAAATATAATTTTCATTTTTCTTTTCTTGCTCTGTATATAGTGTTAAAGTAGAATCCATAATTGAATTGCTGATGTGCCCACGTGTTCTGATCTTTTATCTACGCTCTATTATATGTTATTCTTTTCATGGTCCTGTAAATCTCGACAACAGTTACAAATTCACTATTTTTTTCTTATTTAGAAATAGGCTATTTCAATAAGTTAGGGCAATGCTTTTGTCTATAAAGATCTAATAGAGACAGCTATGTCAATGCCCGTGTCTCGATGAGCGTGCCTATGGGTGAGGTGATTTTTGTATGAAATTACACGTAGTGGTTATTGTGCTATGCTTTTTACACTATATCTGTGATTGCTCTACTAAAGTGTTGTCTAACAAAGTGCACTTTGAACATGCTGCCAATTCGTACCGGGGTGATGACAATAATTCCATATCACTCCAATTATTTTTTGGAGCTACCAATTTACTATGGTTGTATCATATTATTAGCGTATAGGATAACCTTCTATTTTCTATATGAAGTGAAGCAATGCACGAAATAAAACCTGTCAGAAGGCACATATAACCTTTGCTAAATTCCACTTTAGCTACTACTAATAAATTATTACTGGCATCTTTTCCATCCGCATATATGTAATAGTAGGTAGACCTTTTTCTGTGTAAGCTATTTATAGTAAGTAGAATAGGGAAGGTCGTTTTAAGCTCAGTATAAATAAGTTAAGGATTAGTTTATAGCTTTTGCGATGCAAAGTGTTATATGTTTTATTCTCTTTACCTTCTCACATTTGTAAGATGATATATGAACAAGAAAGTTAGCTTATTGGACAATACCCAGTTGAATTTCTTGCAAAAAAGAATGGACATATTAGTTGTGTTGACTAAATTCTCTACAAATCGATAATTGTGTCAATCTCCCATTATTTATTTTATGCTCTTATATTTTTTGTTTCTTCTATTATGCAAGCCTATAGGTTGTATGGCATGCCAATGTCTTGCAACAATGGGGTTCATCTTCTTGGTTACAAGAGTACCATTCAGAAAAACTACAACAATTTTTTGTAGCAGCATGCGGGGTATCAAGCCCCTAGCGACTGGCTCAGCTCCGTTCGCTCCAACAAATACCAGTTGGATCATCAGGTCCAACCCACATGTCCCAACCTCACTCTACTAGCCCGCTTCTTTGCTGCAGCGCCCCAGCTCAATACTTGACTGCCAAAATGCTTCGGTCCTTCTCCCTTTCTTCTAAAGCTGCACCCCAAAGAAAAGAATATATCATATAAAAATATATATATCGTGTGACCAGGAAGAGAGATATGTCGCCGCTGCATCAATTGGCGTCGCAAATTGATGTTCACTTTGTCAACAACCGTAGATTGTTAGATTCCCTTTGGTGTTGCATGTAGCGGCTCTTAATCCTATTTAAACTGGATCTGTAATGCCCGCTGATATGACGTCTCCCGCACGACAATGCGAAAGGGCGGTCATTGGATTTCAATGGTTTCTATCGGCTGCCTGCTCTGGCGCGTCCACTATTTGATCTCATCGGTTGCCTCTTCTCGAAGACCCTGAGTTGCCTCTTCCTGAATAACCATTTCGCGCATGCGCCTGCTGGTGTTGCCGGATGTTGAAAAAAAATCCCGCATCAATCTGATCTTCTCACAGTTTTTTGATCTCATCAAACCTTGCCTTCCTCTCTTTGTTGTTATCATCTATATATAATCTTCTCATGTTCTCCGGCTCTGTTTGTTTTGTAATCGCTTCCATGCAGTGTGGCATCCCGCAAAACCACTACTAGAAAATCGCGTTGAATTTGTGCATTGCATCGTCATCAACATGCATTGTGTGCCAAAACTATTTTCGCAACGCCCGATTTGTTTTCCAAACGCCTCATCTTAATTCAACTATCAAAACCGGGTCCCCGGAATATTTTGTTTTGGCCGCTATCGGTTTGCCAACGGCCCGTTTAAAACAAATAAAATTTATATTTAATTTTGTAGGGGCGAGCAGGCCAACCCGACAACGGCCGCCCATTTTTCTAATCGGTCCAACTGCGCCCATCTAATCCTAATCCCACCTAAAATCCTACCCACACCTAGCAGCCACATCATCCCACCCAATCGCTATCGCCACTCCAAGACTTCAAACCCCACCAACCAGACCTGACACGCCACTCCCTCACCTTTCCCTCTCCCTCTCTCACCGCCATCACACACCCACCACGTGGCAGACCTCTCTACACAAGCGCACATAGCCTTGACTTTCTCCACGCCACTGGGCCACTCCTCTGCCCTTCCCCTGAGCCGAGCCATTCCCTGACAAAACAACCCCACCCCACTGTCCCACTGGACCCGGCCCACACCCAGCTCACTGGCGTCTCCTCGCGCCTCGTCGACGCCAACCTCCTCCTCCGTGAACCTCGCCACCGCCACTGCTGCTTAGCCCTGTGTGCCCTGCGCCATGCCACATGGCCACTGCCTTCGCGTCATTGCGTCGACCCGCTTCTCCGTCGCAGCCGGCTCATGCCTCTTCTTCCGCCTCGCCGCCGGGCCCGCTTCGAAGTCGCTCTCCGTCGCCCCGCGCCTTCGCGTCTCCTGCGCCTGGCGCATCCAAGCCGCTCCGCCGGCCGGCGCCGCCTCGGCTCTCGCCGCTCATCCATCCGTCTGCCTGCTCGCCCTCGCTCATTCCTGGCGGAGCGCCCGCCCGCTGCGTCTCGCCAGCGCCCAGCCTCCTCCGCTCCGTCGCTCGCTCGGCGTCCACCGGAGGCCGCCCGGAGCTCTGCATCCAGCGTCGCGCGCCGCGATAGCTTCGCTGAGCCAAGCCAGCGTCACGTCGTCTGCGTCCTCGGCTGAACCGAGCCTCCGGCGTCGGGCCTGCCGTCCGTGTCTGGCGTCTGCCAGCTCGTGTATGTGTGCCTCGTCAGACTTTAGGCATGCGTGTGAAGACCCCGTGAGGGTTGTTGCAAGACCAACACGAGACCGATCCGTTGACCAAACAACTAGACAAACCGCAACCCCGCAAGGACATCGTGTCACCGTCAAGGTCCTCGACCCGAACGCCAAGGCCGACCTGGGTCCGACAAACCAACCCAAAACCCGTTGCCGCATAAGCTCGCAACGCCTCAAGTTCTCCTACACGGAAACCACCCGCCAAGGTCTCCTTCTCGGACGCCCCACGGACTCGGGGGAACCTCGGACGCCAAGATCGAACCCTGGAGTGTCAAGTTCTTCGACCCGTCGGCCACCGATGCGACAAGTACTCCGCCCGGAACCCTGAGTTCGCCATCAAGGACGCCAGGACCGTCGCCATGACCCAAGGACCCCGGAGGCGCCAAGACCTACCCCGATCCGAGACCCTAACCCCGGAGTTCGAGAACGTTTCCGTCGAACCCTGGACCCCGAGACCGACCCCGTACCCCGGAAACCCCAAGATCTGTCGAACCCTAAAATGTGTGACCCCTTTTTCCTCGAACCCTATTTGATAAACATAACAACTTGTTGCATATTTAATTGTCATCTTGCATGCATCTTGTGTGGTTTGGGGGCCTTTTGCCGATTCACCTAATAATTAAATATGGGGCCCATATGCGGGCAAATCTAGTCTTATATTGGCCTCATTTAAACTTGCGTAGCGAACCCGGTACTATCTCTTGCCTTGTTAAAACAACATTTAACTTGCGGGCGTTCTAAACAACTTGTACCATCTAATTAACTGTCGGGACCCCGGTTCCGCTTAATATGACCTAATTGCATCGCACCTTTGCCATGCCATCCATCATGCATGCATCATGCCGATCTTCTGCCGTTGTATTAAATATTGCATCCGGTGTTTCTTCTAGTGTTTTTGCTTCTTCGCGGATAAGGCCGTTGAGTTGATGTGAGCTTCGCCGATCTTGGATGATCCTTTGGCAATGTTTTCAAAGTAGCACCTCCCCTTTCTACCTATCTTACTTTGCTAGTATTTACTTCCCTCCTGTTGATCTTTGCTATCGTATTACGATGCTCTAGATTCCGTACCGTGATATCCCTTGCGACCATATAGCCTTGGACACATCCTATTACATTGTTTGGTAGATAGTTGGACCCGTGGTCGTAGTCGCTTGCTCAAGTGTTTTGCTTGTCGTCAAGTACCACAATTGTTGGAGAATGGCCGCATGTTGACGTTGGAGATGATCATGGCTTTAATTATTGTTTCACTTTAAATTGCTTTAACAACTAAAATTGAATTAAGCGAGGCATCGTGGGTGATAGGTAAGATTTGGTTTCCGATAGCCCACTTGTGTCCCGTGGGACCAATTCTTGACATCTGCTAGAGATCGAGCGCTAACCACAAAGGGGAGATATGGGCCCCATTGATAATTACCTGATTTCAAAGTATTGTCTTGGGGCCACAAAGTAGTTTGGGGCTTTATTACTATCCTGTACTTATGCCATGTTTATCGCTTTATTTACGTTTGTGCGAAAAGCACTTTGCTTAGGAAGCGGGATGTTTTCGCGGTATGGGCGATCCCGTTTGGGGCGTCTTGTCATATCGCCATCGACGCAAACCGAGACGTCTCGAGACCGGCCGACTCCGTTGCGGTGTCGACTCGGTGGTGGCCCCGTGCTTGCTTTGTGCAGGAACGTCGCGACTTAGGCCCCCGACACCGATGGGTGTATGTTAACCGATCGGCAAAAGGTGAAGTGCTCGTGGATACTTTGGTGCACCCTGCAGGTTAAATCTTTTAGAAGCCGTGTCCGCGGTTATGGACGACTTGGAGCACAGTGTCTGATCATAGACAACTATAACTAAAGTTTACTGTTTTAAATTGACTTGTTCCGATTTGACTAGTAATCAGCTTCACCACAACGGAATGGCTAAATAAAAGTACCAACAACTGCTGGGTTTTGTGGTTATCTCATGATAATTGAATCTGACTAGTAAGTGATGCCACTATAACGGAATGACTAACTAAAAGTGCCCACTGCTTACTTTATCAGGACGATTACCTAAACCTGACTAGTAAAGTGCCGCAACTATAACTGAATAAGTAAAACTGCCAACTGTGTGCGTTCCTCGGTTGACTTCCTCGTTTGGTCTCGAGGGGGGAACGCCAGGATGGGTTTGTTTGATGATAGGCTTAGGTTGGATCCGAATAGGTCTTTCTTACCCCTCTCTGATATCCGCTAGTTGAGTCGAGTCTCTATAGGTTGTTTAGTGCATGCTGCCGCTGCCGCTCAGTCCACCATACCTATGTAGGCGAGGACCGCCGAATTCTAGCCTCGCCGTGTACTGGCCTCGATCGACGCTCCTCTTTTCCCTTGCCCTTTGTCGGCACCCTTTTGTTTAAGGTTTTGGGATCGACGCCGTTAGCGGTGGTTACCCTTCCGGCTTGGCTCAGGTTATGGACGCCATTGGATATTCTTCAGGCTCTTAGCCCCATTTGCTTCTTGTCCGTAGTCGGACTCTACCGTTCGGTGATTTGGATCTTTGTATATAATATTTGTATTCTTGACTCTTTGAGTCATTTGTATATATATGTTCTGTGGGTCCCATCGAGGACTGTTGTGTAATGTTATTACTTTGTTTTTCCACCCGCACGAAAGTGCCTGGTGGGCACCTTCGAATCGTTTCTATGCGGGTTTGGCGAATTTTGCTAAACTTGCATAGGGTCGATTCTGAGGGTGTTACATGCAGCCTCTGTATTGGTTAGTTTTATTCAGTCTAGCAAGCCTATTCCAAATAGTATGACATACGCTCTCTCAACCACGTGGTAATATAATAGGTTAATCTAAATAATGAAGTTGTGCTCATCCTTGCAGGTTCGATCTACAAAAGTATCAGTGAACGAGCCTAATAGCCTATTATTTGTTGCTGAACTACGATCCATCTAGGCAGCTCCTCCTGGTTTCTACCATCAGATTATTATGTTGTTTGCATATTTTTGTTAGAATATTGGCCAGTTGCCTTCGTGGTGCCCCTACTGTTTGTACTTGCAAAAAATAGATGCATATTTTACATGCCACATAATTCAAACAGAAAAGAGAAATCTCCTACAAATCAACTAAGCACTTCTTGAGTGTGTGCACAGTTAATGGTATGTTTCTCTATATCCAAAAATTTATTATACTCTTTTACACCTCGATCCTTCCAGCAATAAGAGTTTTTGTCAAGGCTAAAGAATTGTTTTTTGTTATAGTGCCTAAAGTATTCTTCGCACAAACATCGCAATGTGTAGACAAATCCAACGGTGTTGTGGCTGGCCCTATTGGCACGATTGGAGCTACCGGTTTCTCTTATTTGTTAATATGTTGTTCTCCATATTGTGCAATCATAATATTGATGATCATAACTGTGTTGTGGCTTCCATTTTAGATTGTGTTTCTTCTGCATGGTCAACTTGCTGACGCTAACAAGAGGCAAATAAATATAATCCGTCCATCTTGTGATTTTTGGTTGCCTTAGCAGTGCACACTTCATATGTTTATTGAATGGTTATTTTACTTTCATCTCTTTTTTGCAGAAGGTGCACATGTTAGGTTTTCCATTAAAAGATACTAATGACTGTGTGCTGAACTAGGAAAACTTGTTGAAGATTGGTTTGCCAGTATGTCGACTTTGGGGTACCATAATCATACTGCTTGGCTGAAGGCAGGAGCAGCTGCTATAATTTTTCGAACTCTTATTTGGTGGTCTTGCATTGTGAATATCACCATATCATGTCACATATTTCCATTCACCATCTGTTTCTAATAGATCGAATTTACATCTTTGTGATAAAGATATCTTGGTGGCAATTGCGTGTTGAATTTTTTCTTTCCATGTCATTGAGTGTAGGTCTACATGTTGGTTAAGTTTCTTTTGTTGTTAACAAACATGATTCATGCAATCAGTTTGTTTTGCCCACAAACGACTATTTGAGTTGGGAATAGGGATGTAAATGGCAGCTAAACGGCAGCCGCGAGTCCCGTTTATTCAACTTGTTAATTCATTTTTTCGATTTTTTTTATTGAACTAGGGTATTAGTAAATGGTACTATGCGGGATTAAATGGTGCTCCACTTACATCCCTAGTTGGGACCAATTGTTTAATCTTCATTTGGTATACAATCCCTTCTTGTTCTCTCTATCTCTAATCGGTGTCTTGGGTGTCTAGCTCTTTTATTTTTAGGGCATTACCAAAATAAATAAATAACAGTTTTACCTTGCACAAATAACTCGGCGGATGCACATAAAAACTCGCCACACCTAATTGTGTGTGTGTCAAACCACATTGTAGACGGCGGGTCGAAGCCCTCCTATCCACCTAGTTATAAGAACTCTTCCAAGACACAGAAGAAAAGAACGTACGGAGGATAAAGACGACCTGTCGTACGTTCTGCGCCGCGCGTTGAAGTGTCAAAGCTTGGCAGCTTCTTCGGCTCTTCGCCCCTCCTACTGTTTGTGGTGGTGGCTTCACCACTGGCCACACGTGTTGGATCAGCTAGCTAATCGGGGTGACTTGGGCACTTCTCGTACAGGTTGGTTGTAGTACCTGGCCGCAGCGTGAAAATGTACTACAAAATTTACCTGTTTTAGAAACTTCAACACAAAATAGACCGAGTCTAAAAATATGCCACAATCCATGACGTCCATGGCGCCCTGGGTACAGCAAGCTGCCGTGCCAAATAACATGGCGCCCTAGGATGGCTCCATGATATCTAGCACGTCGTCTCAGTCCAAAGCGCCATGCTATCTAGCACCACGTCCCAGCCCATGACTTCATGCAACCAGGCTATTTTGTAAAAAAAATAAAAATCATATACTCCATAAAGTTTTAGGTTTGTGAAGAAAATGTATCTAGACTTGTTTTAATGTATAGATTCACTCCAAATATGAGTGAACCTACGTACTAAAACTAGTCTAGATACATTTATAAAGCTAAAACATCTTATATATATTTTGGAACGGGGGGAGTACAACTCTAAGTTTTTGCTAAACTTTTTTTAAATCTCCAATTCATAATAAGTGTCTGACTTGGTAACTTGCTATTGATTCGGATGAAGTACTAGTACTCCCTCTGATCCATAATTGACTTTAATTTATTAAAATTTAGATAAATCTATATTAAATAGTGTATAGATTCATTCAAATCTAGACAAATTTAAATTACTCCCTCCGACCCATATTAATTGACTTGGATTTGTCAAATTTTGGATGAACCTATATACTAAATAGTGTCTAGATTCATCCAAATTTACAATGCTCAATTAATATCAATGAGGAGAATTAATAATAATGGACCGAAAGGAGTAACATTTTTGTCTATTTTCACGGCCGCCGCTACCTGTGAATGTGTGAATCGATCATCCTCGCGTGGCGTGGCGTGAACAATGTCTCCGGGTCCGGGAGCCCCACAACGTCCCTCGCTTTCTGTCCTTCCGGGCTTTTATCTTCCCGGCTCTGCACCAGTCCGACCGAGCTAAAGCTAGAGCAGACACAGAGGAAGGTAGGGGAGGAAATTAAGGAGCTAGGTGCAGGCAGGCAAGGAGATGAGAGGGAGGCAGCTCCTCCATGCCGCCGCACTCTCGCTGCTGCTTCTGGCGACGGTTGCTCATGCCCAGCAGGCGGCAAGGACCGATCCGGGTGACGGTGAGCATGCTCGAGTTCATCATTTCTGAATCCGAATTGTTCATTTTCCCACGCCGTTCGTTCCTGGACCAGCCAGCTGTTTCCGCTGCCCGGGTGGCCAATGATTCGCTGGCTCCTGCTTCCTGTCGTCCGTCCGATCACCATCGGACGGTGGAGCGGTGACTTATTATTCCTTTTTTTTTTTGCCTTTTCGTCTCGCAGCGGCGGCGCTGAACGCGGTGTTCGCCAAGCTCGGCCAGAAGGCGGGGACGTCATGGAACATCAGCGGCGACCCCTGCACGGGCGCCGCCACGGACAGCACCAACATCGACAGCGACCCCAGCTTCAACCCGGCCATCAAGTGCGAGGTCTGCACCGGAAGCGGCAACACCTCCGTCTGCCGCATCACCAAGCTGTAAGTGCTCCTCTTACTCCTAGCCCCCGCCCGCACTCAGCCTGTTCGATGGAATGCCAGTTCCAGCAGCGGCTTTGCTTCCTTCGACCTGATGGGATGCTTTGCGATGCAGGAAAATATACGCCCTGGACGCGGTGGGTCCCATACCAGAAGAGTTGTGGAACCTCACAGCCTTGACCAATCTGTATGTATTGACACTATTTCTTCTACTCTACTGTATTAACTTGGGGAGTGTCTAATGAACAGCTAGCTGTTTTACAATTTAAAAACAGACAGCTTTCAGTTGCCAATTAAAAAGTGACAGCTGTACAAAACCAACTAATGACAGAATGAGTATATGTCTGTTTTTCATTTAGAAAAGGAAAATGATATGCCTCCCCCGGGGGACGGAACATCCCTGCAACCTCCTCCTTGCGCGTGCGACACGTGTCCTCTGAGTCCACCTTATCCCCATCGTTTCCTTGCCTCTTCTTCTCTCACTGTTGTACTCAATCTTTTCCAATAGAAACGCCATGAATTTTTCTCCTCCCTGTACATGCTCCGCCTCCGGCCCTCCACCGACACGCCTCCACCTCCGGGCACCACCGGTGACCTCCCTAGAACCCCCTCCTCTCCACTATCCCCTGGGTCCACATCACCAACGCCTGCCCTCCCCCATCTCCACGCACGTGCTCCGCGAGCAGGTCGTCAATGGGAACCGCTGCAGGCCATGAGTCGTTGCTGGCTTTACCTCTCTGCTGCTTCCATCTCATACACGCGCCGACATTGGTTCCCTCAGGCGTGCACCTCTGGCTCCTCCTCAAGTTGCTGCCATGGAGAGCATGCTTTTGCTACAATGGTGACGGCATGGCGGCGACCGGCAGCGCTACCACCGGTGAGTGCGGATGCTACAATCTCTTCAACGGATTTTGGTACACCGCACGATGCTACATAGACAGGACGTCGATGCTACTGGAAGTGGTCATCCTTGCTACAGGTGAAGGGGTGCCATGCTACCGACCGATAAATGAGTTTTGAAATTTTGCTACAAGGCGATGCTACAATAGTAGTAAATTTTTGCTATTTCTCTTCTGTGTTTTTGCTATAATAGCACAAAATATTTGCTTCGACATTTTCGACGAACAGTACTACACGTGTCCCGTATGGACACAACCTCCACCGACCGTGCCTTATCTTTCTTCTTCCTCTATCTTTTCCCATCCCTCCTTGTAGTATTCACCATGGCCGGTCCTCTGCGCTCGCTGGTGGTTCCCCGCGTGGCAGCCCATCGGTGCCTGGCGTCCGCCATCGATTTTCGTGGTGCTCGTCGGTGGTTCCTTGCATGGCTGCCCTCCGCTGCTTCAAGACGTACTTGGTTCCTTGCATGGCTGTACTCCGATGCTTCAAGGCGTGGTTCCTTGCATGGCTGTACTCTGCTGCTTCAAGGACGGCGTGGTTCTTTGCATGGCTGTACTCTGCTGCTTCAAGGACGGCGTGGTTCCTTGCATGGCTGTACTCTGCTGCTTCAAGGATGGCGTTGCTCCCGGTGCTGGCCGGCGTTTCTCCCTGCAGCGCTCGGCTTCGCTACCGACGGCGCCCGGCCTTGCTAGATGCGGCGCCAAGCTTTGCTACCGACCATGGACGTCCTTGCTATGTGCGGTGCAAAGCTTTGCTACCGACTATGGCCGACCTTGCTACATGCGGCATTCGTTTTTTTTGCTACACTAGCATATTTTTTTTGCTATCACAGTTTTAACATTTTGCTATAATAACATGAAGGTTTTGCTACACGGTCTCCAGCGAGTCTACCGGCGAGTCTCCGGCAAAGTCAGATATGCTACATTGGCACAATATTTTTGCTACACGGTCGCCGGCAATTCAAGATGGCGCATCTTGTGCATGCTACCTACGAAGGATGGATTTTGCTACCGAAGGTCGGCACTGTTGCTACCCATGGCCGGTGGCTTTTGCTACCCTGGGTATAAACCGTTGCTACCGACGGCATACGACTCTGCTACCTTGGGTCTGCGATGTTGCTACTATAAGTGCATGATATTGCTACCTTGGGCGAAGCGAGGGCTAATTTTGCTACAAACTCATAGCGTTGAGTTTTTGCTACATGATCTCCGGCGAGGTCATCTCCGGCAAGATCAGATCTGCTATATTAGCACAACTTTTTTGCTACCACCGTTTTGCGTTTTTGCTACAATAGCGTAACGTTTTTGCTACACGGTCTCCGGTGAGGTCTACCCGCGAAAGCTTTCGGCGAGTCTCCGATAAGGTCGGGTTTGCTATATTAGCTTAAATTTTTTGCTACGGTCATGCGAGGTCTCGTGAAATCTCCATGAGGTCCATCTTTTTTTATTTTCGATCGAACTGCTTTTGCTACAACGTAGCAAAAGCGGGGCAAATGTAGCAAAAGAGAGGCAAATGTAGCAAAAGAGGGATTTTGAATCCAAAAAACGGACACGTGGTTGGCTGGGGACCCGGGGGATAAAAACCACGTATCCCCCGGGGGACGCGTAGGGCTGTCCTTTAGAAAACAGATGGATTCTGGCCTTTTGGGCCGAGTCTTTCATTTGTTGTACACACATATCCGGCCTTTTAGAGTCCTCGGTTTTCATTTGTGCCTAACACGAAACTCATGATCCAGCGTGTACTTGTATCGGGCCTAGGCGAGCATCAGTCAATACTCAATCGCGAACGTGACAGCTTTTTGATCTCCTTGATGTTCATTTGGATCGCGAACATGACCGCTTTTGAAACAAAAAATAAACAACAAAAGTACACTGAATTTAAAGTGTGTGGAAGAAAACATTGGTTTGAACTAACAAGAGAATTTACATCTGGTCTTCCGACTTATCGGATCCAAAAAGGACTAGAATGTCACGGGCTAAAAGAGCAGATAACACACGCAGACAGCTACACTGCCCACACCTATTGTTGTCCGTATATGCTAGAAAATGAACTTAAAACCACTCTTTATTTTCTTTCCATGCATGTACAAACTCCACAGCCAATAAAGGAAAACAACACCGATGTGACGGCTGAGACGAATCAGGAGGCTCAAGTGCAAAAACCGCAAAACCATGCCAGCAAAGCGTGATCTGCATGAATACTTCAAAAACAGAGAGAAATAGAAAAAATGGACTATGTTTTTTGACTGTAGCGTGGCCTGTGATGTGCTAAAACTGACTAAGCAACTAGTTGTGGCTCAAGCATACACAATACTGTCAGAATGTTTGTTATTGTCAAAGCATTATTTACAAAGTAAGCCCAGTCACATTGTATATATTTGCGCTGAATTTATATTATGCTGATATAGATTGTAAAGAAAACACAGCACAAATGGCCTCAGCGTATAGCTACAAAGACAAAAGCACTAACCTACATGCGAGCGTTACATGATTTGAATCCTTGAGAATTGGTCATTTCCTGTCTGACCACTATCTAGATGAAAGAACATATATAAACCAACAAACTATGTGATACTAAGAAAAATAAACATCATCACAACTAGCTAAAACATTAAAAATGTACAAGGAGGAAACCTACCCTTATTACGAACAATTTCTGAAAAAATAAACCCACTATCCTTGAAGAACTCTAGCGGTGCCTACTTCTCCTTCTCTCAACAACTTGTGTGTACTACTGATAAAACACAGTGTAAAAGAAGCAAAAGAGATGTGGCATGAGGTAAGAAGTCAAATCCAATAATGAAAAAAAAAGGAAAGACTCATAGTCACCAGAGGAATTAGCGCTGCACCGCTTTGTTCCCTTCTCCCGCTTCTCTCTCCCCGAACTGATGCATCTACAAACCCCCGCCTATTTTTTCTCTAGATAGGTATCCATGGAACTTCGATAGAAAACCGCAGAGTAGATCCCGTATAACAGGCGTGGCCCCAAAATCTAAAAGCACGAGATGGAGCATGATGGCCGCAACACAGCATCCCAAAATGTACATCAATGCGACCCATGATGGCCACATCAAAATCACGGCCAACGAGACCCGAAGTCCAACAGCAAGCAGAAGAATCAACACTATACTCTTAATAATGAAGAGATACTTAACACTGCGATTTTAGAGAGAAAATATACTGAATAAAATCTAATAGGAATACAAACTAATGACAAATATAGATCCCAAAGAAATTTAGAGTTATTGAACAATGAAAGAGCTGAGAAACTCATGAACAACGAAGAATGAAACATTGATTGAAGAAAATAATAACATATATAATGAAGAATGAAAAGCCGATGAATGGGGGGGCTGAATAATTGAGAAACTTAATACTGAAAGACTGAAGACAATGGACTCAATAAAGAGTGACGAAAACTGAAAAAAGGCATAGACTGAAGAAATGATGATTAGATCTAATGGAAGAATGAAAAGCCGAGGAATTCAAGACTGGAAAACTAAAATACTTAATATTGAAAGACTGAAGAAAAAGGATTAAAAAGAGAGTGACTGAGAACTTGAAAAAAGGGCAGGGATTGAAGAAAATGAGGATCAAATATAATGAAAGAATGAAAAGCTGAGATTAGTAACTGAAACACTTAAGACCGAGTGAGTTCTAATGGAAGAATGAAAAGCCAAGGAATTCAAGACTGGAAAACTAAAATACTTAATATTGAAAGACTGAAGAAAAGGGATTAAAAAGAGAGTGACTGAGAACTTGAAAAAAGGGCAGAGATTGAAGAAAATGAGGATCAAATATAATGAAAGAATGAAAAGCTGAGATTAGTGACTGAAACGCTTAAGACCGAGTGACTTAAGAAATGGGACTAAACAAAGAGTGGCTGCAACAAAAAAAATAGGGTAAAGACTGAGGAAAGAAGAAACAGTGACTGAAGAAAATCATAAATAAATCTAGTGACTAAAAACTGATTGCAGGATTAGTGACTAAGGTAGATACAATAGTGGAACATGATAAATTATAAAATAGTGGAACGTGATTGCAGGATTAGTGACTAAGGTAGATACTAAGGTAGATACAATAGTGGAACGTGATTGCAGGATTAGTGACTAAAAATTGTTTAGAAGCAGATACAATAGTGGAACGTGGTAAATTATAAAATGGTCGAATACAAATAAGGTAGGAAGAATGTGAGACAAACCTCGATCTAGATATGAGCCTCCTTGCGGAAATTTGTTTCATCCATCTTAAATGATTTAACCAACTTATTATAGGAGGACAACTAATACCAAAGCGGAAACAAATGGGCACAAAGTGTGCGCGCCCGCACGCGCACACACACAGTACAATAGTGTGAGAGCATAAATGGTTTCGCTCCTATTAAATCATATTACCACATGGAAGGAGAGCCAAAAGGACCACACAACTGAGCCAATCTCACACACCATAGCAAGAAAAGAAACAAGTCATTACACTTAAAATTGAACTCTAACTAAGAGTGGCACACAGTAGATGATCTAGAAGAACAAAAAACCGACAATTAGCATACCATCAGTAATGCAATTATATACATACTTGAGATTAGTCTAGTTGATGTTCACCTGACAACAAAAGCGAGGCGTTACTAGCACTGAAATGAGTACAACTACTCATCTCTCTAGACTCTAGCTGCTGATATGAAACAACCAAGACAAGTAAACCACATGCAGCATTCCACAATCATTAATCATCTCACCAGCACCTGCAATCAAAAAACAGGGGTGGGAATCCCCTCTGCCTTCTCCTCCACAACCTAAATGAAGCTGGTCAGACACACAAGAAGATGTTCAGAAGAAGAACATACGTAAAAATGTGCACAAGGATCATACTTTGTCACTTGATGAGATGCTATGTTCAACGCTCCCAATATAGGACAATGCATAATCATGTTCATGACCTGATTGGCCGCAAACTCTTGATTGCCCTACAGACATGAAGTCACAGAAACTTTTGCTGATCTGATCCATGCGAAGATTGCAGGAATTAATCGAGGGATAAGCACACAATACACATAAAAAAGATGATAATAAACAATTTTAGGCTTGAGAGAGACTGAATAGTACCATGACCAACTAAAAATAATACGTAGTTTTGATACATATTCATCGGTGAAAGATTCACACAAACACAACTGAAAACTAAACCCTTAGGACTGAGGGTAAAAAAGAAAAATAAATAAAACAAAAATATCATGTGTATGAGGATCATAAGTGTACTGTTAGCAACATGCAACAGATCAGGACACCCTCGAAAAGTATGAGATTATGCCCAACACAATCACCCCAGGACCAACTGGGTCTTCACACAAATCAAAATCAGAACAGAACACATATGAACAGAAAAAACCTACACTCTTGCTAAACCATCATCCACTTGACCTGACCGAACACCACATCATGAGCCGCGTGATGTGAAAAAGATCAAAATCAATTGTTGGCCCATCCCCCTTGTCACCGTGTACTTCCGACGAATGGGACGACAAGATCCGGCAAGGCACGTACACATAAAACAAGCTAGCAACTATATTGATTTGAAACAAGCAGCTAGCAGAACTCACACACACGACAAAAAATCTGATGCCCACAAAGCATGTTGTGTCTGTATTGATTTCAGGATAGCATACAACATTACATGAGTATATGTACCCAGCAAGCGACACAGTGCCAATACGAATCGTTGATCTACTTCTAGTCCTACTCGGTCAGGATTAGTATTCCTAGCAATCAGAAGAACAAAGGAGCGAAATCCCCAGCCGTTGCACTCTGTTGTGACGGAACAAACCGCCGACGACCCCGTGGTCACGCCTCTGCCTCGACCCAGCGACTAAATCCCGCCACCTGAATCAGGACATACTGCCGCCGAAAATGGATTACCCTGTTGTTCCCGCGCTGGCCGGGACTACCACATCCGAACAAACACTCTCTCGCTGGCAAAGAAATGAGATAGAAACAGAGAGGAGAACCTATCTCCGTGGTGGCAACCATGGCTGCCGTCCCCCAGAGCCACCGCTCTATCAGGGCACTCCTGGTGAGGGATCCTCACAATCTGCGGATCTTGACGTCATGCCCTCGCCCAATCTGAGCTCCTCCTGTCTATTATCCTCCCACGTCGAGAAAAATGAGGAGGAGATGAAACAAGGAGACACACACGCCTCTCACTAAAGGGGAATGAGACTGTGGGTCGGCGTGGCCCAGAACAAAGCCCAAATAGAACACTCAGCAGCGACGCGCCAAGATCCGTGAATAGATCAGACGAGAATCAACGGGGCAGAAAAGTGACTGTTTCTCAATGAGAAAACAGCTAGCTGTTTAATAGGAAAAGTGTTAACTTGAAACCACCAAATACAATTGTTTCCTATATGTATCTGCTTCGGTTTTGTTTCAGGAATTTAGCACAAAATTACTTAACAGGGCCTTTACCATCCTTCATCGGGGAGCTGACTAATATGCAGTACATGTGAGATTCACAACTCAAAATGATTGAGTACATCTATTTCTTGGCATTTGATCTCACGCTTCCTCTTTTTAAGGAGTTTGGGTATCAATGCATTATCTGGACCTCTACCAAAGGAGCTTGGCAACCTTACGAATCTTATAGTACTGTAAGTATTGTTTTTTGTAGCTTTGTGATTTTATCTTGCTATACAACTTTTGAGTGGTTTGAAGGGTAACTATGCTGATAGCCATCATGGCCTTTTTAATGTTTGCATGCCTAACCTGGAATTTTTGGTGTATTTGTAGGAGCTTTAGCTCAAACAATTTTAGTGGCTCGCTTCCTTCGGAACTGGGAAACCTGGAAAAACTTGAGCAATTGTACGTATTTACTGAATTCTGCGGACTCTATTTTCTTTTGCCAAGCCAGTTTGTTTTTGCTTGGCTTAGTCAGCTCCTTATCTAATTACAGGTACATTGACAGTGCTGGCCTTAGTGGTCCACTACCATCATCACTTTCCAAGCTTACGAAAATGAAACAACTGTATGCCTATAGTTGACGTTTTGTTGATATATATTATAATTTTCCACACTATTCAATCTCATGTGCCTCTCTTCTCTTCGTTTAGGTGGGCTTCAGATAATGATTTTACTGGGAAAATACCAGATTATATTGGGAGCTGGAGTAGTTTAACAGAGCTGTAAGATCACTACTGATCTCAGTCATAGTAATTCTGTAAAAAAATGAAAACACTGCATGTTGCTTACACAATTTCAAAGAATATTTATTGCAGCAAATGTTGCTTTGAATGTCTGACTAGAACTATGGAATTGCAGGAGGTTTCAAGGCAATTCTTTTGAAGGTCCAATTCCAGCTACTCTTTCCAATCTTGTCCAACTGGCAAGCTTGTAAGTGCCTAATGCCGGTGATAAGAGCTAAATGTCATTCTTAAATGTGAAGGTTGCAGCAGGGAAGAAAACTAATAATCTACTTGGTGCAGACGAATTGGTGATATATTAAATGGGAGCTCTTCTTCACTGACATTCCTCAATAATCTGACATCTTTGAACACCCTGTATGCATAACTTGTCATCCAGTTAATGACTCAACTTACAGATGTAAATCTCCAAGTTCAATCCTAAAACATGTAATATGTTTCTTTGGCAGGGTTTTGAGGAACTGTAGGATGTCTGATAAGCTCGTATCAGTAGACTTTTCGAAATTCACACGTTTAAGCTTACTGTAAGCATTTTATTGCGACATTAAACTACAGCCAAGTGCCTTTCATGCAAGATACTTAAATGAATTGCTATGGATTATACACTGGCTGATTACATCTTTTTCTTTTCCTTCTCATTTTTGTTATCATTACAGGGATTTGAGTTTCAATAATATCACAGGACAAGTACCACAAACCTTGTTGAATCTGAACTCACTCACCTTCTTGTATGGTCTCTCTTGACTTGGAAAGTGTATTTCTACGAAAGGAAGACTTTCATCATTCTTCTTGCTAACCTTTATGAATTTTATTGTGACTAGATTTCTTGGGAATAATAGCCTTTCAGGAAGCCTTCCAAGCTCAATAGGATCGTCACTTAAAAATTTGTAAGTAATGTGGTTCAGTTTTATTTACACAATAAAAGCAGGGCGGTGTTTATGTAATTCCTAATGGTGCTTTCGTTCTATTACTTTGTAGAGATTTTTCTTACAACCAGCTCTCAGGAAGCGTCCCTTCTTGGGCTAAAAATTCACAATTGTAAGTTCCAGGTTCTGAAACTTCCATTAGTGGCTGAACCAAATCCAGCTCAACTCTCATTACTCATTAGGCTTATATGTACACATGAGATAAGCTAGATTTTTTTTGAACTGAAAACTGTAGGGGAGGCCCCGACAGTAAATTTTATTAATAAAGAGATAATATGTAGATAAGCTAGATTCCTATTTTCTACTTCTGAAAGGCCGTTTTAGTGCATCTATCTTAAGTATTTATTAAAAAACTAGGATGCCTACGGCCCCTAGTGTTTGTGAAGTGAGATATTAGTCTTACAGCCTAGCACAAAATCGAGCAAATTATTTATGAGTAACTTAAGTTTTCTTATTTAAGCTATAACAAAGAAGTCCTAAATATGCTATGAAGTATGAACAATGCGTTGTAATGTTTTCCTGGTGTTTATCCTACTTAGGAATCTGGTGACAAACAATTTCGTGGCCGATAGTTCCAGCAACAGGTTCGTCAATATTTCAGTATCTCCTGAGTACCTTCAAGTATGATAAGTAGGTTCTCTCAGCTTGTATTTTGGGTTCACAATGTCACTGTTACATATGCAGTGTCTTTCCTACGGGGTGGGAGTGCCTCCAGCACAGTACACCCTGTTTTCTTGGTTCTCCACAGTGTGAGACTTCTGCTTTTTGAAATTTTAACTATGTGCCCACCCGAGGAACTATAGACCCGCAACTGCAGTTTTACTGAACTAATAGCAATATTAAATTATTTAACCTGCTTGCAGCTTCTTCCTTCGCTGTGGACTGTGGCAGTACGCGGTCCATATCAGGCTCAGATAATTCTGCGTATGAACCTGATGATGCGACTCTTGGACCTACATCATTTTATGTTACAGGAGCACCAACATGGGGTGTTAGCAACGTTGGAAGGTTCATGGATGCAATTAATGGAAGTTATATAATCTACAGTTCACACCAGTTTCTGAATACACTTGATACAGAGCTGTTCCGGAATGCAAGGATGTCACCGTCATCCTTACGGTACTTTGGTATTGGACTTGAGAATGGTAACTATACAGTTACACTTCAGTTTGCAGAGTTCGACTTCCCAGACGGTCAGTCTTGGAAGAGCACAGGGAGAAGGGTTTTCGATATATATGTCCAGGTAGGTTCCTGTCTTGCTCATAAGTGATAACCAATATTATTAGATTATAACCCAGTAACTATTTTTGTTATTGAATTTGTTGCTATAGGGTGTGCGTAAAGTGCAGAACTTCGACATAAGGAAGGCGGCAGGCGGCAAATCTTACACTGCTGTTAGGAAGCAGTACATTGTTCCTGTCACGAAGAACTTTCTTGAGATCCATCTCTTCTGGGCTGGCAAGGGCACTTGTTGCATTCCTTCCCAAGGCTACTACGGGCCTACGATCTCAGCTTTGAGTGCAACACCAAGTATATCCCTATGCTCCCGATTAACTTGAAATAATGGTTATTCACCAACTACCATATATTCTCTTAAGTGATAACCAATATTATTACTTGAAATAATGGTTATTTCACCAACTACCATATATTCTCTAGATTAACTTGGTAGAAACACATATTAAAGTAATGCTGCATGCAAACTTGTGCATCTTGAAAGAAAAGCAACAGGAAATACTAGAGCATCAATATGAAAATGAGGGTTGATACTGTACATATTTCATTTAGTCTTTTATGTACTCGTAGCTGTTACAGAAATTTTCATCATTCTATTTTTCAGTACCATGGAAAGTGAAATCACATCCAGTTAGGCTTCGCTCAAACTAAAGAGTTCAGACATTGTTCATCGAAATAAATATAAAGTTGGATAAAAATATCAATTTGTCTATAGCCTCTAATGTATTAACTATTACATTGGTTAAACACTCACAAGAGAACTAGTGAATTAAATGTACTAAACAAACTACTCAGGAATACTAGGAATGAAATACCTAATACATGTATAGCCTGACATTTAAGATGTAATACGCCAACCATTTTAGATATAATCGGACCTTTTATTCAACCTCACTTGAAATATACTGACTGTGTTGACATCATATTTCTAACAAGTGAACTTTGTGTCAGACTTCACCCCTACAGTGCGTAATGCTGCAAAAAAGAAGAAAGGTAGTAAAACAGGTGTGATTGCGGGAGTTATAGTTGGTGTGGCAGTTTTAGGATTGTTAGCATTTGCTGGAATCTTTGTTTGGAGGCAAAAAAGGAGAAAACTATCCTTGGAGCAAGAAGGTATGTGATACACTAGGACCACATTGTGTTCTAACTGAGCAAAGGAGTAGTCAAAGTAAGCTCGTTATATCTTTCATGATGTCTTGCAGAGCTGTACAATATTGTGGGAAGACCTAATGTCCTCAGCTATGGGGAACTTAGGTCAGCTACTGAAAATTTCAGTTCTAATAACCTTCTTGGTCAAGGAGGATATGGGTCGGTTTATAAGGTTGGTTCATCCGTACATAGTTTTGAATTTTCTTTATAGTTTTCATTCTGGAAATAATTTCCGATAAGCTAGTAGTACAAGTAAATATCAGAGGACAGATCTGTCTATACAAATTATTTTTGTATTTTTAGTTTCTCAATATTCATGTTGATAAAATTCGTAAAATGATGTTTCACAGTGTAGTACCTGAAACAAATGCCGCCTTCTTGCAGGGAAAGTTAACTGATGGTAGGTTTGTGGCAGTGAAGCAGCTGTCTGAAAAATCTCATCAGGGGAAAAAGGAATTCGCGACAGAAATAGAAACTATATCTCGGGTGCAGCACCGTAATCTCGTGAAGTTGTATGGTTGCTGCCTTGAGGGCAATAAGCCACTTCTGGTTTATGAGTACCTGGAGAATGGAAGCCTGGACCATGCTCTGTTTGGTACAAAATCTGTTTATTGACGCAGCTACACATCTGCAAATTCAGGCTTAGTATGTACAGCTAAAAACATAAACTCGCATCTGCAGGAAAAGGGAGGTCAAACCTAGACTGGCCAACACGTTTTGAGATATGCTTAGGCATTGCAAGAGGTCTGGCCTATCTTCATGAAGAATCTAGTATCCGTATTGTGCACAGGGACATAAAGGCCAGCAATGTCTTACTTGATGCCAATCTCAATCCTAAGATCTCAGATTTCGGGCTCGCGAAACTTTATGATGACCAGGAGACACATGTCAGCACAAAAGTTGCTGGTACATTGTAAGTGCATTTCCATCTTGCTAAGCTTTATGTTTACGTACTGTTTTCATATGTATGCTAATGTCGTTTATTCTCTCCTTTGTCAAGTGGTTACCTCGCACCCGAGTATGCCATGAGAGGCCACGTGACAGAAAAGGTTGATGTGTTTGCATTTGGCGTTGTGGTATTGGAGACTTTAGCTGGAAGACCAAACTATTACACTACCGAGGAACAAAACAAGGTTTATATTTTCGAATGGGTAAGCTCACTGAGGAACCGCAGGCCCTAGTGAAATTCTCTGTGTTATCAGTAAAACCTATAGTGAAATTCCTTCTAAATATTGGAAATGTAGAGTTCACATGCCTTCACAGAATTTTAAATCAAACCCTCTCAACATAGCTTTGCCATATGTGAGTGCTTGCATCATGTAGAAGAACTGCAGTGAAACCGCTACAGTATATCTTAATATGCTAATTCAAGATTCAGTCTGCTCGATTTTTCTATAGTACCTGAACACAATGTGCTGCATTTTAGCTTACCGTCTAGACGCTTCCAGGTCTGGGAACTGTACGAGGACGGCCACGCTCTGGACATGCTAGACCCGAGGCTCGAAGAGTTTGACAGCGAGGAGGTGCTCCGGGCCATCAAGGTGGCGCTCGTGTGCACCCAGGGCTCGCCCCACCAGCGGCCGTCCATGTCGAGGGTGGTGGCCATGCTGACGGGCGACGTCGAGGCGCCCGGCATGGTGGCCAAGCCCAGCTACATCACGGAGTGGCAGATCAAGGGTGGTGGCGACACCAGCTTCATGAGCTCCGACGTCAGCGGGCAGTCGAGCTCAGCCCCGAGGACCGACTCAGCGCCGTTCCTGGGCTCCGTCATCGACGAAGGCCGTTAGATATGATTCTCATGGTCTATCCTTCGGCTCACGGTGACTTCTTGTGCTACAGAGTTGTTGAGAATACATGCTTTTTGCGGATGGTGTGTGTGCAGTTGAGTTTTTCTGTAAATAGGTTTGATTTCATTTGCTAAGGTTCGTACCTTTTTCAGTAAATGGAATATGTTAATATCAAGAAGATATCGCCTACAGGCATGTAAAAAAGTTGTATGCGCATTAGATTTTTTCAATAATTTTGGCTCTTGACTTTGAAGTTTGAAGAAGGATTCGTTCGCGCCCACGTGCAAACGCGTGTTTGCTTGTGAAGAATGCCTGTCTAGTGTGATAGCGATATTGGACCTTGCAAATTTGCAATTTCTTTTAGTAGGCAGTTTATTTATTACTATTAAAGTTTTTAGACCGGTGATGATGGCTGACAGCTGAAAGCTGAGGCAGCACGTACGCATCGGTGACGCAGAGTCGCTGACGTTAACCCGTCAACATTTTCCTACAAATCTGTCCTAGTCTTGTATCTATAGATATCTTGAGCCTTGACCGTTGTTTCTTGGAAGATGTACTCAAGTCACATCGGCGCATAAAGTTGGTTGCTTCCACATTGGCATGTTCAGTGGAGCAAGATGTTGGGTAGAATGTCTGGATCGGCTGGATAAAGCTGAGTAGTAGTATTTTCTTTTGTCCGATTAATTTATGATGTTGGTCGTTTTAAAATTAACAAGTGGCTAGCTAGCAGTTTAAAATTGGGCAAGTTGTGGGAAAAAGGACAACACCCGTCGCACACCGTATCGCAGCTAGAGTTGCAAGTGGCAACCGCAGTAGCCCACGAAAGCAAAAATTAGACTAATTTTGCTGAAAAAAAATTAAAACTAGACTAAAAAATTTAATTACGAAGCGGGATAGATCGGGTGCCGCTTTGCAACCCTATTTGTTGAGCTAGGCGTTGAAGTTTGAGATATAAAAAATAAGTGTTTATTGAGCAAATGGATCTATAAACTCTTACATGGAGAGAGAGAGGGGGGGGGGGGGGGGGGAACGGATCCATTTTTCTTTTTGAACGTAGAACTGATCCAAATTAAATACCTCCAGTCCAAAACATTGTCCGAGGTGAATACCAAAGCATCGGGCTCACCTTTTTGGAAGGGACTTATGAAAGTGAAGGATGACTTCTTTGGTAGAGCTTTCTTTACCGATAGATAATTGTTTAAATATCTGGTTTCTGGAAGATATGTGGCTAGTCGATACATTTTTAGGGGTCCAATATCCATCCATCCTTATTTAACATAGTCTGAAGAAAAGAAGTTTTTGTGGTTGGTTAACAAGAATAGAAAAAACAGATAAATCCTAACAAACATAATCAAACCATATGAAAAGGTACCATTAAGATATTATTATGTCTCTAAATTTGGGGAAAGAATTTGAGAGCTCCTTTGATTAATGGGATTTTCATAGGATTTGTGTAGGATTGAGATCGTTTGGATTATTCGTGCAAAAGTTGTTTGATTTCACATGATTGTTTCCCAAATGAACCAACCCTAAAGGAATTTTGTAGCTAGTGCAATTTCCGTGCAATATCATAGGAAAATTTGCATCCAGCCAGATCTCATGGAAAATTCCCTTAAGTGCAATGAAAGAGAATTCATCAATTCGTAGTATCCAAGTAGACAAGGCATCGTAATAATCTCATGTAATTTTCATATCCAATGAATCAAAGTTGGCTTGAAAAAGAGGCCCAAATGAATTTTTAAATCCTATGTTAGCCTATGAAACTAAGATAAAAAAATATAAAAAAAAGTTGTGCATTTGTTCCTTTCCTGAATTCTTTTGAACCAAACGGGTGAATAGCGCCATGGCAGGAACATTTCCTATTCCTATGTTATTCTTGCACCTTTTCTTTCTTTTATAAACCAGATTAGGATGCCACAAGAAAGCGAAAATTAAGCACATGGAAATTAGGGACACAATGCTGGGGCTTGGGGGTATTTTGGAAGGGAAAAAGGTACGAAGACCAAAGCAATCTAAACACAGGACAAGCAGGAGTCTACAAAATTGACCTCACTTCTGTCACATCCTTGGTCGCGGTCCAACCGAGACATTTGGAAAATCAATTATTCCATCCCATTATTGTGATTCACATGCAACGAGCAGCGTACATGGTTCATCACCACTCTGCTTTGGCAGCATTGTTGCAAGATCAGCCGAGTAGGTGCTGCAGTTTAATCAGTGTAGGAGGAATAGTATATACTACAGAGTGAGTAGGGGCCGCCGCTTTCATGAGAAAACAATTGCCACCTTTCGTGTACAATAGTACCCCACTTGGCTTCATGTTCTCTAGTCTCTATCTATAGACATCCACTTTATGGTCTGATTCATCACCCCTCACAGTAATCTGAGAGGACTCCTCTCATAGGAGGGAGATCCGGAGATCGATGGGTCCGAGTCCAAGGTGGAGCTCTTGTTTCCGCCATGGCGCCGTCCCGTTCTTGCCGCTGCTGCTCCTCTTGTCACTGGTTCTGTGTTCTTCATGGACATGGAGGGCGGCTGCTCAGCCCCAACCACTGCCGCCGCAGACCGACCCAACCGAAGGTACGCATTCACTCCTCTGTCGCCTGACGCATGAATGCCAAATTTCCTTTGGTTTCGGTTGATTGACGGTTTGGTGGCAGCGGCGGCGGTGAACGCGATACTGGGGAAGCTGGGGCTGCACGCGCCGGCGTCCTGGAACGTGAGCGGCAACCCCTGCAGCGGCGCCGCCACGGACGACACGCCGCTGGACGACAACCCCAACTTCAACCCGGCCATCAAGTGCGACTGCACCGACCAGAACGGCACCCTATGCCACGTCACCAGGCTGTAAGCTCTACTCCGGCTTGCTAATCAGTTGGAGAAGATGAAACATTTAGTTTGTTCTTGATTGGATGGAGCAGGAAGATAAACGCGCTGGATGCTGCTGGTCCGATTCCGGAAGAGTTGCGGAACCTCACTCACCTCATCAAACTGTATGTGTTGTCGACTTCTCTCCTCAAAGTGATCACTTATAGCAATACTGAAATAAAAGCCCATGTCTTGATTAGATATTTAGCTCAATTAGAATGTTCCCATGGATAATATGTTTGATGAAAATTTACGTTAGGTCATATTTGAACATATGAACAATTAATGGTTTTGCTGGGAATGAAAATAGTTTTATAGGATTTTTTTGGAGGATTTATATTTCACAATTTGTTTTCTATGCGAGCTCTTGGATTTACAAAACCTAAATCTACATGGATTTCTAACAAAAACGTTTGTCTAAATCTCTTAATTAAATTTCTAACTTTTAGTGCCTTGAATATCAAAACCATATTGGTATTATAGTTCTGCTAAATGCGGTTTTGATGATGACATGGGGGGTTGTTCTTAGCATGTCGGACCATTAAACAAAAGAAAACCCAACGAAACCGGAAAGGGGATAAAAGTACAAATATAAATATTTTAATTCTTATACTACTTAACTTTTTTGTGATTTGTGATTCTCCTCTTTCCAGATTTTGTTCCATTTGTTTTGTTGACTTGGTTTGTAATAAGCCTCAAGTCGTCGCTACAACCACTTTAATGTGGCAAATGACCAAATCTAGACTCTCTTCACAATCATGGGGTCAAAATGTTCGGTGCACATATTTTGAAGACAATCGAGACCAAAAATATACTACTCCCTCCGATTCATAATAGGTGTTGATTATGGATCGGAGGATTCTTTTAGGGATAAAAAAAGATTAATATACTTCCCTAAAAAAAAGATAATATACTCCCTCCGGAAATGTAAAGGGCTTAGAGAAACTCTTGCTCTACTGGGCGGAGTCCAGTGGGTCAGGAAGGAGCCACGCATTTTTCAGCCCAGTGCTGACTTCTGGACTATAGTTTTGGTACGGCCCATTTGCAAACTCGCCGACCCGCACCATCTGTCTTCCATAGTTCCATTTCACCACCAAAATGCCAGAGAGGTTGGCCGGCCGCCGCGCCGCCGGTCAGCTCCGGTGGCGCTCGGGCTCCCTTCCGGGGCGCAGGATGTGAGCATGGAGCTTAACTGCCCGTAGAGTCCGTTGGAGCTGCTCAGATTTTGAACTTGAAACACAGTAGGGTGGTCCACGTGCGCCGCCGGTGTGCTGTAAGGGAGGTATGTTCTCTTCTTCCCATGGCAGTGGGAGCGGATCAGCTCCATAGAGCACAGCTATATTGCTCAAAGGTCTCCAGAGAGGATTATGATTCTAATAATGGCCACTTGGGCAGAGTTTACCCTTACATTCCATTGTTCCATGTGTAGCTGCCGCCCTAGTTTTTTTTCTATTTCCAGTTTCAGTCATTATAGGTGAAAACAATTCCAAGATTTACATCCATGAAACATCAAAGTTTTTGTACAGTACGATTTATCCAATTGTCAGTGGATTACTAATTTTCTGTTGCGATGAACACTGAAGATCAATACATTGCAATTCGCTGAATTCAGTGTAAGATGTACGCAATTGACGTTGTTGGTCTTTGATCATGTTGTCTCAGGGACTTCAGGAGAAACAGCTTGACTGGCCCATTGCCAGCATTCATCGGCGAACTGACTGCTCTGAAGTACATGTAAGGGGTTGAACTCAAAAACATTCTTGCATTGCGCGTCTTGATTTAAACCAATCTTACATTATTTTCCTTCAATATCGCAAGAACCGTGGGCATCAATGCATTATCTGGACCTGTGCCGAAGGAACTTGGGAATCTTACAGATCTCGTATCACTGTAAGATCTAATTTTGTCTCCAAATGGGTAATTTTAAACATTAATAGTATCTTGTAACCAGGTTTTGATTTTTGATCATTTCTTTGTGCTTGTTGCACTAAGTCAGGGAGTATACTCAGTCACACGAAGTGCATGACATTGTATATTCTTTGCCTTGAGCCCTTGGAAGTTTGCAGATTGAAATATGTTCTTCTGTGGCTTCCTGTTCATGCAGATTGAAAACAATTGGAATAAAAAACTTAAAACAGTGTCTTTCTCATCGAATATTGAGAAGCATTTAGACTTGTAAAATGAATTCAGTGGCATTTCCTTTTTAACATTGTTGTCGTGTTGACCTATATTATCTTATACTTTCAGTGCATTGGGCTCAAACCATTTTAATGGCTCACTTCCAGATGAGTTGGGAAAATTGACAAAACTTCAGCAGCTGTATGTAATCTATTTGGTCACTTTACTTTGTCCTTTGCACATGACCTACCTTTGCATGATCATCTGCTTCAACGGAAAATGATGTGTATGCCTTCGGAATGTAGGTACATTGATAGTAATGACTTCAGTGGTCCTCTACCAGCGACACTATCTCAGCTTACGAACCTGTCAACCTTGTAATTTTGCAGCACAGTATATCCATGTAATTCATACTAAGGTTTCAACTTTCAACCACTCATCTTGGACACTCTTTTCATCGTGCATCCAGGTGGGCATCAGACAATAATTTCACTGGGCAGATACCTGATTATCTTGGTAGCTTGACCAACATGACCCAACTGTAAGATATATGTTCTACCAATCACCAATATTAATGTTTCTCGAACTTTTTCTTAGCACAAATGTAGGCGAATACATTGATAAGTTTGGAAATTGATTTGCATTACATCCTTACTAACATAACATGTATGATCTTTTAGGAGGCTTCAAGGGAACTCTTTTCAAGGACCGATTCCTAGAAGTCTTTCTAATCTTATCAAGTTGACGAGCCTGTAAGTTTCTAGTAATTTCAGTTATATGTGTTCTCGTTGCTAGGATATGCCTATGGCACTGATACATGCAAGGATTGTCTGAATGTAACAGGAGAATAGGCGATATAGTAAATGCAAGCTCTTCAATGGCGTTCGTCGGAAACATGACATCTTTGGGTGATTTGTATGCCGCGGACTCCCTACTTTACTTTCCATGTTGGTTTAAGATCCTGAAAGTTCAACTGTTTGACCTGCAGAGTATTGAGAAACAGCAAGATATCTGACACACTTGCATCGGTAGAATTCTCCAAATTTGTAAATTTAACTTTACTGTAAGCATTTTCCTTATCAGAAACCCAGTCAAATGGTAACCTTTCTACTACATTATAATTCTATTTAAAAGTGTGGTACTATGTTGTCTAATACTCATTGTTCCATTGGTGCAGGGATTTGAGTTTTAACAATATCACAGGCCAAATGCCTCAATCAATCTTTAATCTTCCTTCGCTTAGTTTTCTGTAAGCAGTACTCGATAATGTTTTCTCATGATGCCTTCTTAGAATCATGTTTCTCTGATGTTTGCAAATATCCTCCTTCCAAAATATGTTTGAATCAGATTTCTTGGGAATAATAGCCTTTCAGGAGGTCTACCAGCCACGAAAACTCCACTACTTACCAATTTGTATGACTGCATTGCTCCTTGAATTCCACTTCACATTTCTCTTTGTGACAAGAATATGTTTTGATCCTATTAATTTATTCTATTCGTTTGCAGAGATTTTTCATACAACCACCTCTCAGGAAGCTTTCCTTCTTGGGTTACCCAGAAAAACCTGCAATTGTACGCTTCATGATTTTTACAGATTAAACATTCATAGCCACTCAGATTGAACTAAGAAACAAATCTGATTTTCCACCCCATCGTTCGTGTGTTGTGCTCAGGAATTTGGTGGCAAATGACTTTGTGATGGATAGCTCCAATGACAGGTACTTCTAATCCTACCAAAAGTCATATAGACAAAATTATTCATTCCAGTGTGTTCTCTGATAAAGAAGCATCCATCTAAGTTTATGTGGAATTGAAACTAACCGCTCTTTTCATTTGCAGTGTTTTGCCATGGGGGTTGAATTGTCTTCAGCGAAATACCCCCTGTTTTCTTGGATCTCCGCAGTGTAAGCCTCTCTTTGCATTCTTTAAATTAATCTGTAACAGTAATATCAGACTATTGCAGATTTCCAAGTAAAGAATACTGATTTGTAAATTCCTTGCAGCTTCCTCCTTAGCGGTGGACTGTGGTGGTAGTAGAACCATATCAGGCTCAGACAGTTTGATGTATCAGGCAGATAATGCCAATGTTGGTGCTGCATCGTATTATGTTGGGGGTGCACCTATATGGGGTATTAGCAGCAGTGGAAGATTCATGGACCCACCCAACGGAAGTTATATAATCTACAGTTCACGCCAATTTCAAAACACACTAGATTCTGGACTGTTCCAAACAGCAAGGATGTCACCGTCATCTTTAAGATACTATGGCCTTGGACTTGAGAATGGAAACTACACGGTGACACTTCAGTTTGCAGAGTTTGACTCCCCTGACCCAGAGGCTTGGAAAAGCAGAGGCAGGAGAGTTTTTGATATCTATCTCCAGGTTGCTTAGTAGCTTTAACTTCTCTGGTATCTGATACTGTTAGCTCATATACTGTGACTAATACATTCTTTTGATTGATATCTGTATAGGGAGAGCGCAAGGAGCAGAACTTCGACATAAAAAAGGCTGCAGGAGGGAAATCTTACGTTGTTGTACAGAAGCAGTATATTGTTCCGGTGGTAAAAAACTTCCTTGAGATTCATCTTTTCTGGGCTGGCAAGGGAACTTGCTGCATCCCTTCTCAAGGCTACTATGGGCCTGCAATATCGGCTTTGAGCGCAACCCCAAGTACAAACCTGAACTAGAACTTTTTTGTTCAACACTGCAGTTATAATACTGTTCACAATGCCATTTTGAAGTCAACTCAACTAACACAATGCACACTGTCAAAGTTTGTCACTTCTACAACTGATGCATTTAACATCTAACTAGAAAATGAAACTTTGATGTGAAAGAGACTTTCATCTTTCATGATGCTTTACATTTATACCTGAAATATTATTGCAAGTGAACCCTGAAGGTTTCTGTGACCGTTTCCATTAGAAAATGTTTCTTGATCAGAGGTAGTAGTTCTTGCCAGCAGATATTAGCTATAAGGGCAACATATGTTCACTGATAAATCCGTTGCTAAATAAGTTAGTTGTATTCATCCCTCAAAAAAAGTTAGTTGTATTTATTTAATATTAGCATGAGTATTTAAAGACTCATGGTAGGTGTTGACACTGCACATGATTCAATTATGTATTTGATGCAATCATAACTGTTTAAAATTGTGCCTCTTCCACCACAGCTAAGTTTTATTGAAGTTTCACATACTCAAACAAAGTTAATTCTTTCTTCAGATTTCATCCCTACTGTGCGCTACTCTCTGGGCAACAAGAGCAGAAGTAAAAATGGTGTGATTGCTGGAGTTGTAGTCGGTGTTGCAGTTTCTGTGTTAGCTGCTCTTGCCGGAGTCTTTGTATGGAGGCAGAAAAGGAGAAAATTGTTGTTGGAGTTAGAAGGTATTTGTTATTCTAGGATCATGTTATTTACTTGTCTGTACACAGAATTATGCTAACGATTTTTGTTGTGCTTCATTATGCAGAGCTCTACACTATAGTTGGAAGACCAAATGTCTTCAGTTATAGTGAGCTAAGGTCAGCCACAGAAAATTTTAATTCTAGTAACCTACTTGGTGAAGGAGGATATGGATCAGTTTACAAGGTTAGTTTTATTGTCTGGATTTGGTACTGCTTAAGTTGCTTCATGTTAATTTTAACTGTATTGTACAACATAGTAAAAACAAATGTCCGTTAATTGATGTTTTTCAAGTGTATTCATTAGTGAAAATTTGGTTAAACTCTGAGTATGGAGTACCTTGTATAATTGCTATGTGCAACCTTCTTTGCAGGGTAAGTTAAGTGATGGAAGAGTGGTGGCAGTGAAGCAGCTCTCTGAATCATCTAGTCAGGGGAAAGTTGAGTTTGCTACGGAAATAGAAACCATATCTAGAGTGCAACACCGTAACCTTGTGAAGTTGTATGGTTGCTGCCTCGAGAGCAAGACACCACTGTTGGTCTATGAGTGCCTAGAGAATGGAAGCCTTGATCATGCATTGTTTGGTACGATTTCATTTTATCTGATGATGATTCTGTGTTCAACTTTAATTTTGAAATTTAATACCTCAATATTTATCTTCAGGAAAGGGAGGCCTGAACCTAGACTGGCCAACGCGATTCGAGATATGTTTAGGCATAGCAAGAGGTATAGCTTACCTCCATGAGGAGTCGAGCGTACGCATTGTGCACAGGGACATAAAGGCCAGCAATGTGTTACTAGATGCTGATCTGAACCCTAAAATCTCGGATTTCGGCCTTGCCAAGCTTTATGATGACAAGAAGACTCATGTGAGCACAAAAGTTGCAGGCACATTGTAAGTACATCTTGATCTCACACACATGTGTTGGGAAATTTGTTTGCAAATGTCCTGATGGAAATCGGTTGGCTTTCCTTTTGCAAGTGGTTATCTTGCACCTGAGTACGCCATGAGAGGTCACATGACTGAGAAGGTCGATGTGTTTGCATTCGGCGTGGTAGCATTGGAGACTGTTGCTGGTGAAGCAAACCATCACACAACGCCTGATGAGGAGACAACATACATATTTGAAAAGGTAAAGATCACTAAAAGCCAGAACTGTGCTTTGGTCAGTGCTTTATTGGTGTATCTACAGTTCAAATTTGTACCGCGATCGAGAATATCAGGCTCATATAAGTTGATATACCGTAGTAGATTTTACTTCATCCCTATGATATATGTTTTCACCGTGCTAAGTTGTCATACCTGCACCTGAAAAAACATACTCAGAAGATCCCCAAGTGTGACTGGATATGCAAATCCAAAATTCAGTGCGTGCCTTTTGCCTATACTTGGAACATGATCACACATCCTTTGATAATACAAGAGGCAAAATGCTTATATTATACCACAACGGAACCTCTAATACTCTCCATGCTTTTTTCAGGTCTGGGACCTGTACGAGAACGGCAACCCCCTGGACTTTGTGGACCCCAAGCTCTCGAAATACAACAGCGATGAGGTGCTCCGGGTGATCCGCGTCGCTCTCATCTGCACCCAGGGGTCGCCTCACAGGCGTCCGTCCATGTCGAGGGTCGTGTCGATGCTGACAGGAGACGCCGACATGGCCGCAGAGGAGGTCATCAAGCCCAGCTACATCACTGAGTGGCAGGTCAAGGCCGGCAGCAGCAGCAGCTACACGGGCACGAGCAGCCAGGTCGATTTGTCGTCGTCGACGACAACGCATCAGTCTTTGAACATCCGTGCTGGGGATGTAACGCCGGCGACAGGGACCCCGTCACCGCTGTTCACGTCCATCATTGACGAGGGCAGGTGACTGACACGGACGGAGGTGCCGTTAGTTGTCGTCATCAGGGTGCAGGGCGAAGGAGGGGCCTTGTGTCGTTGCCTCTTGCCTGCTGGTGATAACTGATAACATGTCCAGTGCATTGGCCTTGCGGTTTACCCGGTGTATACATGTCTACAAGTATCCTTTTTGTATGGAGAAATTAGATTGCAATATAAACATATGCAACACTCTGCAAAATTGCATTTCTAGATTCAAAATACAATTCGTGAAACAAAAAATGATAAATTCAGTCTTGTTAATGGGCTGAATTCATAGCCCAAGTTAGATTAGCTAGAAATGTTCACAGAACAAAGACTACACACGCAAGGGGAAGGAACATTTGGTTGGCCCAGACGCTTCGCATTAAAAAAAAAACAAAGACCACTATTCGGTGCCCGGAAGGCTGCTTCCAAGTCCCAACTGACCATTGCTCCCCCATCGCCGTCGCCGGGCGCCATGACGACGGGCTCGGAGAGATCATGGACTCCTGCCTCCCACTATTTGGTTGGCCCAGACGCTTCACATTAAAAAAAACAAAGACCACTATTTGGAGCCCCGAAGGCTGCTTCTAAGGAGAAATGCAACCCCACCCCACCCCCCACCCCCCAGGGGCCCCCGGCACCATCTCTACCCTCCATTTGTTGGAGATTCGTAATATGCGTTTTACAAAATAATCCTCCCACCTTATCTTTTAGGTCTGTTGCAGTTTTTCTATCTAATCCCTAGCATTTTTGGATATTCTCTCTTTTTTGTCGCTTGTTTGTCTCCTCAAAATCGATACTCTTCTACCTGTTACTGTTTCGTTTTTACCTTATTTTTTCTCGTAAAATTTCAGAAATATTCAACAATTTTTATGTATATTTTTAATTATGAAAATGAAACATGCATAATTTGTTTTTTCAACAATCTCATTTGATAATTTTTATTTTTGTACTTTTTATTTAATAATATTTAGACACTCTTACTTTGTTTCATCCTAGACTCAGAAGTTTTATACAAGATTCACACGTTTTACAAACTTGTTTCTACCAAGAGATATTCATATAATTTTTTCACAGAATACATGCATAACTTGTGTTTCTTTTTTACCTCATTTTTTCTCGCAAAATTTTAGGAATAATCAACATTTTTTATGTACATTTTTTATTCTGAATATGAAACATGCCAATATGCAGGTTGAATATTCTTGAATTATTTCTACGAAAGTATGGATATTTGCCAAATATTTGAAACCTTTCAACAAAGATTCATTCAAGATTCATAGGCAATAATCATATAGGATACATACTAGAATCCCAACATACAAGATTTTTTCAATAATTGAATTTCTGTAATCTGCATTGAATAAGATTAATACCAAGAACGTTTCAAACAAGATACACAAAAGATTTACGAGATTACTCGCAATATCTAATTTCATTCATATTATTTTTTCATAGAAAACAACATTTCCCTCAGATTCTTGACCGAAATCATTTTTGTTTTCCCTCTTTTTTTTGATGTTTCATACATAGATCCATAGAAGATTCATACCATGATCCACATTTCATGGAATTTTTCTTACATATTATTTTTCATAGAATGTTTTTCATAGATTTTTCATGTAATAATTTCTCACCCAAGATTCACACAAGATTTGAAATGGGTGGAGATCCATAAACATATTCACACAAGATCCATAAGGTTTTCACTCTATCAAATCTATATTAGATTTGAAATGGGTTGATCCATGAACAAAATCACACAGATCCATCCATGAACAAAATCTTTTGAACAAACTCAAATGATCCATACATTTTTATTATGAAAATGAAACATGCATACAAGTTTAATACAAATGCAGTTTCATCACAGATTCATCACAATTAATACAAAACAGGCCATGAGAAAATCCTCGTCCACAATGGTTACAATCTTCAGAGAATCACAAGATTTAATACAACTCCATACAAGATCGATAAGAGAATCATATAATTTCCATATATACTTGACGATCTGGAAAGAAGAAAATACATATTTCGTAGAACAAACAACAAGATCTAGAAAAAAAGTTCAACATGAACTCAAATTTGTGTCTCTCAAACAGAATAATCCAATAGACGTTGGTGTATGCTTTGAAGAACAAAATGCAACAGACTTTATACATGTTTCCCCGAAGAATAATCTGTGTCCGGACGTTGGTGTATGCCACAGACAAGGAAATAAAAACAAAATGAACCATAAAAATTTTAAGAACAAAATACAACAGATCTTATACATATTTCCTCGAGGATTCATAAATAGTTCATATAGTATATTCAACTATGTACTCAATCTCCTCTGTTTTATTCGAGAAGCACATCAGATTATCAAGTGTATAAACATAGATTCAACTCAGATTCATAGTAGTTTTCTAGAGGTATCACAAATAATATAATGATTCATAACTATATCAACACAGGTTCAACTCTTACCTCAAAAAATAAATCATAGATTCAACTCAAAATGTCAAGAAAAAATAGATCACTAAAAAACTTCAGAGAAATAGAAAGAATCACTAACAAACTTGAAGTAACAAGAAAGGAAAAATTGGATTGGAGGCGGTCCAGCTCAGATTCGGGCGTCCATGCCCAGATCACACCTTCCTCCTCGTGGTGCCCCTCTCAATCTTGCTCAGATTGAGGCCTAGAGCCGTGACCTCCATGGCCAGATCATGCCTTTCATGGTTGCCTCGTGGAAAGAAAAAATAGATCAAGTAGGGGAGGGCCATGGAGCGAGAGATCGGGGAAGAACAACAGGAGAGTGGGAGGGAGTAGAGGGAGGCGACGCAAGCTCCTAGAGAAAAGGGGAGGCGGCGCCCCGAACCCTGGTGCGTGATGTGGGAAGGCAGGGTGTCTTTGAAAGCGGCTGATGGGTAAGGATGGCTTGGGGTACGGGTTGATTTCAACATTTGGAAAGGGTAAAATTGCAAAACTCGCTAAGGCTTTAACCGGGAGACTTTTACACAGATATCCAACTAATCTGTGGTAGAGATGGTGCCGGGGGCCCAACTTACATGTGGTAAATCCGCGTTGGCTTCCAAGTCCCAACTGGCCACTGCTCCCAAGAGAAGGTTGTTCCCCATCACCGTCGCCGGGCGCCATGACGACGACCCCCTAGCTCGGAGAGATCATGGACTCTTGCCTCCTAGCCTCCCCGATTTCCAACGAAGCCTTCCTCTTTGTCGACATATCCGTCGACGGTGACGACGGCGGCAGCGAGGACCGCATCAGCGCTCTCCCCGACAACTTCCTCTGCAATGTTGTCTCTCGCCTTCCTATCCATGACGCCGCTCGCACCAGCGTGCTCTCCTAAGCCGGCCTTGACCTCGCACGCCGACCACCTCCAGACGGCGGCCCGTCTGGAGCGCCCGCCTCCGGTGTCGCATCTCGCCTCCCACCCTGCCTCCTTGCCGACAAGGGCGTGGAGAATCTCACCCTCGTCAACCTCCCCTTCTCCTTCATAGTGCCCCTACAGCTGCCCCAATCCCTCCTCCGCTGCGGCGCCTCGCTCCTCCGCCTCTACCTCGGGGTCTGGCTCTTCCCGTTCACCACCGGCCTCTCCCATAGCCCTGGCGTGTTCCCCACCTGTGGTCGGCCCATAGGCGGGCGGGGCTGCCAACCCCAAGGAGTTAGGGCCCCTGTTTAAGATGTATATATATTTGCCTTTTACTCTTCAAATCTAACATTGTGAAATATTTTAGAAAATATAGATGGTCCAAGTTTAAGTTCACTATGTCTCTACTCCGACTTCTCTTTTCTGGAAAAAATAATCCAAAATTTTGTATATAAAATACAAAAGCACAGGTTTCTATTTCAGAATCCATAGAGATATATCATCGAGTTTTGATTATGAGAAACAACATTAACATCGCTCTAGCAAATACTCTAGTATTTTTGAATATTTTTTCTCGATGCCACCATTTTTGTAGCCTCACCAAATGTACAGAACAATACAAGACCTCATGTGTCGCTTCAAAGTTGTGAGTATTTGTTAGTGGATACTAATTACGTAATCTCATAACTAATATCATTCCGCTAACATGTCTCTTTTGATTCCTAAAGGTTCTACTTGTCCCGATTATCCATGTTATAGAGATTATTTCATCCTCTTATTAATTCAGTGTCTAATATTTTACTCTTCTCATTCTTTTGGACATGCATATGAATATATTACTTTCATAATTTTGTTCTGTGATTAATTCTAGAGGTACATATGTATATACACATGTATACTAGAAGAAATTGATAGGAATAAGTATCATGGTAAATAATTTGCTTGATCAATAGAAATGAGTAGTTTCAAATGTATCCATCGAGATTCCAAAGATCATGGATCTATCAAATGTATAATTATATAATTATTTAGAGGCCTAATAATGCTAGTTATGCTTAATACAAATTTTTAGCATAATACTAAAGATATATTTAAGCTTTTTTTGAATAGGGGGGCTTTTTTGAATAGGGGGGGGGCATTGCCCCCTCCCCTTAACTCAGTAAAACTTTGCGACTTCAAACTATGGGCTTTTGATGTCGTGTTGTCCTATGGCCCCAAAAATCTATGGACCGGCCATGCCCCCACCTCTAGGAGCTCGGCATCTGCACTGGCATCACGGAGGAGCGCGACCTGCAGTACGTGCTCGCTTGCAGCCACAAGATGGAGATTCTAGCGTTCATCTCCAATTATGCCTACCCTGACCGTGTCCGCATCGCGTGTCAAGAAGGTGGTGTTCAATCAGTTCAACAGGGGTACAAACCAGGTTGGGTTCCTGAAGATGGTTCTTGGGAAAGCGGTGATGCTGCCAAAGTTTTAAATAGCCGGCTATAGTTCGGCTATAGCCACGCTATAGCCTTTTAAGAAGTCTTCGCCTACGGCTATGCCCTTCGTAGGCTAAATGGGAAATAGCCAGCTATAGTCCGATTTAGTCTTAAATTAGCCTCCAATCTAGCCGCTAAACTTACGTTCTCTGAAGTTTTCTTCTTTTCCCCCTTTTTCGAACTTATGTTAAATATGATTTAATACAACTTGTGAGTTAATTGGTTTAGTACTTATTTGTGTTCAATAGTTGCATGACTTGTAGCTTGAATCTGGTTTGAGTCATAGTTTTCACATCTATTGAAAAGATTTAACTAAAATTTGCTCAATTTTTAAAAATACGCTAAAATGGAATAGCCCGCTATAGCTGTGGTGACCCACAAGTATAGGGATCGCAACGGTCTTCGCGGGTAGTATTACTCAATTTATCGATTCGACACAAGGGGAGCCAAAAAATACTTGCAAGCCTTAACAACTGAGTTGTTAATTCAGCTGCACGTGAAAATAGTTCTTGCTCACAGAAGTTTATCAGTAGCAACAGTTTGGTAGTAGAAAAAGTAATAGCGGTTAAAAGCAGAGCAATAGTAACAATAGCGGTAACAGTAGGATTCGAGTGCGGTAGGCATAGGGATGGATGGACGGGCGTTGCGTGAACGAGTCTAAACATGTAACTTCAAGATCTAGGACAATTGCAGATCAATAAGCATAAGCATCCAAGTACTAAACAATCCTAGGCATGTGCTCCATATATAGTCATAAGTGCTCGCAATGAGAACTTGCACAACATCTTCTGTCCAGCCAGCCCTTTGCAGCGGGCCTCTAGGGAACTACTGGCAATTAAGGTGCTACTTTTAATAGAGCACTGGAGCAAAGTATTAACACTCCGTGAACACATATGATCCTCACATCACAGCCATCCCCTCCGGTTGTCCCAATTTTTGTCACTTCGGGGCCTTTGGATCCAGACAATGATATGTGTACACAACTTGCAGATAAAATCACAAACAATACTATCATAATAATTTAATAATAAGATCAGATCTGAGATCATGGCACTCGGGCCCTAGTGACAAGCATTAAGCACAAAAAGTTGCAACAAAGTCAAATAGCACTAATAGAGATACTAGGCACCATGCCCTAACAATCTTATTCGATTACATGATAGAACTCATCCAATCCCTATCATCACCAAGCCTACAACGGGGGATTACTCACTCATGGATGGTTGATGGAGATGCGTTGGTGATGACGATGGCGATGATCCTCTCCAAATCCCCCGTCCCGACAGGGTGCGAGAACAGAGTTTCTGGATCCGAATCTTGGTTTCTGGTGGTGGCGGTGCAGCAAAACTCTTTCTGGAAAAATGTCGAACCCCCCTCTGTTTTTAGGTCAAGAGGCTTCATATAGGCGAAGAGGGAGGCCGAGGAGTGGCCACACCCTAGGCGGCAGGCTGGCCGCGCCTAGCAGGGTGTGGGCCCCCAGCCTCCTCTCCGTCTGCACTGCCCGTGTGTGATACGGTGAAAATAGGATTTTTGGCATATTTTTCCGGATTTTTCCTGATAGTTAAATTTCTGCACAAAAACTAGACACCAAGGTAATTCTGCTGAACAGCAATCGATGCGTGTTAGTTGTATCCAAATCACACAAGTTTAGAGGACAAACAATAGCAAAAGTGTTAGGAAAAGTAGACGTTTTGGGACGTATCAAATTCCCCAAGCTTAGCTTATTGCTTGTCCTCAAGCAATTCGATTGAAAACGAGTGCGATAAAAACTTTCACGAACACATTTGCTTCATAAGATGTAAATATTCTCAGCACAAGAGTAGATGCTTAAACCATTCATAATAAAGAGTATGCAACTAAGTCTACTCAATAGTCATTGCAAGCTATGAAGAGATTGTTGGAGATATGCCCTAGAGGCAATAATAAATGTAGTTATTATTATATCTTTGTGTTTATGATAAATGTTTACATTCATGCTATAATAGTATTAACAAGGAAACCATTAATACTTGTGTGATTTGTAAACTTAATTTGAAGTCCCTAGTATAGCCTCTATACTTCACTAGCTTGTTGGTTGATTAATGATTGTGGTTTCCATATCATGAACATTGAGATGTTATCAACAACAAGATCATATCGTTAGGAGAATGATATGGTGGACATACTCCTATAGATAAGCGTAGCATAAAGATCAAGTCATTTTAATAGTTCAATTGCTATATGCTTTCTGATACATAGTAACCTAATTCCTTCGACCGTGAGATCATGCATATCACCTTTCTGGGATGGATGCTTTGATGACATCAAACACCACACCGTAACTGGGTGGCTATAAAGGTGGCATTAAGTGTTCGGAAAGTATTGGTTGAAACACATGGATCAAGAGTGGGATTTGTCCATCCACATGACGGATAGATATGCTCTGGGCCCTCTCGGTGGAATGTCATCCAATTGGCTTGCAAGCATGTGACTTGGTCACAAGGGATCACATATCAGGAGCGAGAAAGAGTACTTATCGATGTGAGGTTGAACTAGGTATGCGAGAGATCAAGCGATCATAACCTCGGATAAGTAACATATCGTGAGACAAAGGGAAATTGGTATCGTATGTAAGTGGTTCATTCGATCGCAAAGTAATCGTAGAAATATGTGGAGCCATATGAATTTCAGATTCCTCTATTGGTTATTGTTGGAGAAGTGTCTCGATCATGTCCGCATAATTCACGAACCGTAGGGAGACACACTTAAGGATTCGACGTTGTTTGAGTAGTTATGGTATTATGAAAAGAGACGAATGTTGTTGGAGTCTCGGATGGGATCCGGGATATCACGAGGTGATCCGGAATGGTCCGGAGAATAAGATTCATATAAGGAAAGTCCGTTTGGAGTTCGGGAATGATTAGGTGTTTTCATCGGGAATGTTACGGAAGGTTCGGATTGTCCAAGACTCCGGGGAGGGTACATGAATGTGTCATTACTTAATGGAATGATTGCATCATGTACTAAGTGTTCTTGCTGTCCCAAATAAAGGATTAAATTGAACCTAAAACAGAAAAGTCAAATGTCGGTTTGAAAGTCAAGCGCCAAAACAAGAAACTGTGGGAAACAAGAAAGAGGTGTTGGAATCCGACTTGAGGAGGAGTCTCCTCCCCAAGCCGCGCCACCAAGGCCGACTTGGGAGGGACTCCCCTCCCGCGCCTCCCCACCTATAAAAGGAGGCGGGGCTCCTCCTAGACACACAAGTTTCACCTCTAGATCTCCGGTTTAGAGCCGTTTTGGTTTAGAGCTTCTAATTGCTTTAGCCAGCGGTTTAGAGCCTTTTAATTGGTTTAGAGCCTTCTAATTGGTGTGTCTAATTACTAGACCACTAATAGCCTCTCTCATAAGCTCCACCATACTCATGCCTTAAGGCGAAGCCTGCGGGATCTCCCTCTACTTAGGTACCACGCCGTTGTCTTCTTAGGAATCGCGAGAGAGTGCTACAACCTCCATTGCTTGGAACAAGGGAGAGGAAGGTCTTCGTCAGTACGAGCGTGTGACCGATTGAGGGCTTCTTAGGAGCGATGGCTGGGAAGGATCGTCTGCGATCTTGAGATCGGAAGTGTCGACTACATCACCGAGAATCGCTCTCGTTAACGCTTTGGAATCTTGAGGTGAGTTCCTCTATCGACTCATTGCTACAATCTAGTAGATAGATCTTGGCTTGTTTGTTTGTATGCGATAGAAATTTTTGTTTTCCATGCTACGAACCCCTCTGATGGTATCGAGCCGTGTCTATATGTAGATCTGTTGCCTGAGTAGAACACAATGGTCATTGTGGGCGTTGATGCTTTATTGTAGATTGCTTTTGTGTACTTTGCATCTTGCGGTATGTTGGGATGAAGCGGTCGGGCTAACCTTACATGACATCGTTCATGAGACTTGCTCCACGCTTGACATGCAACTTGTATTGCATAAGTGGCTTTATGGTGTCTGCTTTCTCCTAGCATAGTTAAGATCCAATTTACAACGGGTGATCAACAATGCTAGTATCAATGTTGTGGTTCTTGTTCGTAAGTTAGAGCGACACTTATTGAAAGCCCCAAACCACGTAAAATATGCAAAGAAAGTAGGCGTCTAACTTTGTTTTGCGGGGTGTCTTGATGATGTGATATGGCCATGATTGTGATTATATTTGATGTATGCAATGTTCCTTATTGTAAGTCGCCGGCGAAACCATATGGTTGTCTTTAATTTATGTTAAGACCAGCGTGTCTATTCAAAGTAGTTGTAATAGTTGAAGCGGTGGGCGACAACCATGGAGAAGCGTCATTGACCTTGATGCAATGCCGGTGATGATGGAGATCATGTTAGTGCTTGAAGATGGAGATCGGAGGCACGAAGAAGAAACCATATCATATCACATATATATTGAATTGCATGTGATGTTAATCCTTTTGCATCTTGTATTGCTTAGTAGGCAGCGGTAGCATTATAAGATGATCCCACATGCACATCAATTTCAAATCATAAAGTGTTCACCCTTAGTTAGCACCGTTGCTAAAGCTTGTTGTTTGAAGCACCACGTGATGATCGGGTGTGTTAGATTACGCAAGTGTATACAACGTGAGCAAGCCAGATTTGCTCATGCGAAACTAAGGTTTGATCTTGACGAGCCTAGCATGTACGGACATGGTCTCGGAACACGGATCACCGAAAGGTAAAGCATGAATCATATAGTAAGATATGATGAACATGACGATTGTTCGCCATTGAAACTATGTCAACTCTCGTGATGATCGGTGTTGATATGGTGGATTTGGTTCGATGTGATCACTAAAACAATGTGAGGATATTGTTTTGAGTGGGAGTTCACCTAGTTTAATTTTATTATTAATTTGAACTCAATTTGTCATAAACTTAGTCTAAACTATTGCAAATATGTTGTAGATCAATGGCAGCCTACCATCAATTTTAATGCGTTCCTAGAGAAAGAAAAGTTGAAAAACAATGGAAGCAACTTGCGGATTGGTTCCGCAATTTGAGGATTGTCCTCACGGTGGTAATTTGACCTATGTCTTTGGATGCATTTGGGTGACCCACCTGACCCTTTGCTTCCGATGAAGTAAAAAATGTTTACCTCGCTCGGAAGAATGTGCTATCTTGTATGGTTTAGAATCGGAGCTTCAGAAAAGGTTTGAAGAGTCAGACCCATATGATATTGTCGAGGATCTCAAATTGATTTTTGAGACTCATGCGGCAATTGAAAGCTATGAGGCTTCTGAAAAGTTCTTTAAGCGCAAGATGGAAGAGGGCAGCTCCATCGGTGAGCATGTGCTTAAGATGTGCAGACGCAAACAAACTTCAAAGCTTGGGTATAGTGATTCCTAATGCTTTGGGGATTTACCGTGTCCTCCAATCACTACCACCAAGTTACAAGAACTTTGTGATGAACTACAACATGCAGAACATGAACAAGACGTTGCCAGAACTCTTTGCCATGTTGAAATCTGCGAAGTGGAGATCAAGAAAGAGCACCAAGTGTTGTTGGTCAATAAGACCACCAAATTCAAGAAAGGCAAGTCTAAGCAAAGGGACACTTCAAGAAGGGTGGTAAGAAAGCTACCACGTGGCGAAGAAGACCAAGGCTGGACCTAAGCGATCTTGAGTGCTTTCTTGCAAGGAGAAGGTCCTTTGAGCGGAATTGCCCAAAGTACTTGGCGGATCGAAGCGGCAACATCAAGAAGAAAGGTATATCGATATACATGTTATTGATGTGTATCTCACTAGTACTCGTAGTAGTGCACAGGTATTTGATCTTGGTTCGGTTGCTCATATTTGTAACTTTCGAAGCAGTCTTTGAGAATAAGCGGAAGCTAGCGAAGAGCGAGGTGACGATGCGGCGTGGAAGCGGATCAAAGGTTGATGTGATCGCGGTGACGCTACCCCTTCATCTACCATCGGGATTAGTTTTATACTTAAATAATTGTTATTTAGTGCTGCGTTGAGCATGAACATTATATCGGGATCTTGTTTATTGCGAGGCGGTTACTTGTTTAAGTCGAGAATAATGGTTGTTCGATTTATATGAGTAATATGTTTTATACACATGCACCTTTGATAGATGGTCTATTCTTATTGAATCTCGATGGTGGAAATACACATATCAACAACATTGAGGCTAAGCGTTTGAAATCGGCGATAATTCGACCTATATGTGGCCTTTGTCGTCTTGGTCACATCGGGTGAAGCGTATGAAGAAACTCCATTAGATGGACTTCTTGAATCACTTGATTTTGAATCACTTGAAAGATGCGAAGCATGTCGATGGGAAAAATGACTAAGACTCCATTTTACGGTATGATGGAGCGAGCTACGGACTTATTGGAAATCATACATACCGATGTGTGTGGTCCAATGAGTGTAGCATCGTGATGGTTATCGTTATGTTCTTACCTTCACGGATGACTTGAGTAGATATGGGTATATCTATTTCATGAAACATAAGTCGAAACTTTCGAGAAGTTTAAGGAGTTTCAAAGTGAGGTAGAGAATCAACGTAACAAGAAGATTAAATTTCTACGTTACGATGGAGGTGAATATCTAAGTTACGAGTTTGGCGAGCATTTAAAGAAGTCGGAATACTTTCACAATTGACACCGGGAACACCACAGTAATGGTGTGTCCGAGCGTCGTGTCGAACTCTCTTAGATATGGTTCGTTCTATGATGTCACTTACTGATTTACGCTATCATTTTGGGGTTATGCATTAGAAACAGCCGCATTCACTTTAAATAGGGCACCGTCTAAATCCGTTGAAACGACACCGTATGAATTATGGTTTGGGAAGAAACCTAAATTGTTGTTCCTTAAAGTTTGGGGATGAGAAGCCTATGTAAAGAAGTTACAACCGGACAAGCTTGAACCCAAAGCGGAAAAATGCGTCTTCATAGGATACGAAGGAAACTATTGGGTATACCTTCTATCATAGATCCGAAGGAAAAACATTCGTTGCCAAGAATGGATCCTTTCTAGAAGAATTTCTCTCGAAGAAGTGACTGGAAGGAAAGTAGAACTTCGACGAGGTTGTCGAACCTTCTCTCGAAGTGCGAGTAGCGCAAGACCCGGAAGAAGTTCTGTGGTGCTGCACCAATAAGAGAGGAAGCTAATGATGATCATGAAACTTCGGTTGAAGTTGCTCTGAGCCTCGGAGGTCAACGAGAACTCGTACCACTCCAGTTGGTATGATTCCGTTATGAATGTCATGGTGGTGGACAACACCGATGACCCCGAGACATATGAGGAAGCGATGATGAGCCAGATTCCAATAAATGGCAAGCCATGAAATCCGAGATTGGATCCATGTACGAAAACCAAGTATGGACTTTGGTGGACTTACCGGATGGTAGGAAGGCTGTCGAGAACAAATGGATTTTCAAGAAGAAAGCGGATGTTGATGGTAATGTTATGTCTATAAATCTCGACTTGTCGCAAAGGGTTTCGACAAATTCAAGGAGTTGACTACGATGAGACTTTCTCACGGTGTGAAGCTAAAGTCTGTGAGGATTATGTTAGCAATCGCTGCATATTATGATTATGAGATATGGCGGATGGATGTCAAAACAACATTCCTCAATGGAGACATTGATGAAGAGTTGTATATGATGCAACCCAAAGGTTTTATCGATTCTAAAGATGCTAACAAGGTATGCAAACTTCAACGGTCCATCTATGGATTGAAGCGGGCATCCGAAGTTGGAATCAACGTTTTGATAAGGTAATCAAAGTTTTGGTTTATACAAACTTATGGAGAAGCTTGCATTTACAAGAAAGTGAGTGGGAGCTCTGTAGCATTCTTAATACTGTATGTGGATGACATATTGTTGATTGGGAATGATGTAGACCTTCTTAATAGTGTCAAGGAATATTTGAATAATAGTTTTCAATGAAGGATCTTGGCTGACTTACATATTAGGCATAAAGATTTATAGAGATAGATCAAACGCCAAATATCATTGTCACAGAGTACATATTTGGACAAAGTTCTAAAGAGATTTGGAATGGAAGAAAGCAAGAAAGGGTTCTTGCCCATGTTGCTAATACGACCTTGAGTAAAACTCAAAGTCCGACATCGGCGGAAGATAGAGAAAGGATGAGTAAGACTCCTATGCCTCAGCCATAGGATCTCTAATGTATGCCATGCTATGTACTAGACCCGACATTGCATATCTGTTAGTTTAACTAGCAGATATCAAAGTGATCCAGAGTGGATCATTGGACAATGATCAAAACATCCTTAAAGTACTTGAGAAGAACTAAGGATATGGTTCTTTCTTATGGAGGTGATGAACAGCTCGTTGTTAATGGTTACACCGATGCTAGTTGGAACACCGATCCGGATGATTCTAAATCACAATCTGGATACGTATTTATTTTGAATGGTGCAGTAGTTAGTTGGAGGAGTGCAAAGCAAAGCGTTGTGGCGAGATCTTCAACTGAATCGGAATACATGGCTGCTTCGGAGGCTTCACAAGAAGCGATATGGATGAAAGAGTTCATTACAGAGCTGGGTGTGGTTCCAAGTCTTTTGGACCCAATGTCTATCTCTTGTGATAACATGGGTGCCATAGCCACGCAAGAACCAAGGTCACACAAGAAGTCAAGCATATCAAGCTGCGTTTTCACGCTATTCGAGAACATATCCAGGATGGGGATATAAAGATTTGCAAAGTACACTGAGATCTGAATGTGGCGGATCCGTTGACTAAACCTCTCCGAGGGCAAACATGACCAACACCAAACTGCCATGGGTGTTCGGTATATTACCATGTAATCTAGATTAGATGACTCTAGTGCAAGTGGGAGACTGTTGGAGATATGCCCTAGAGGCAATAATAAATGTAGTTATTATTATATCTTTGTGTTTATGATAAATGTTTACATTCATGCTATAATAGTATTAACAAGGAAACCATTAATACTTGTGTGATTTGTAAACTTAATTTGAAGTCCCTAGTATAGCCTCTATACTTCACTAGCTTGTTGGTTGATTAATGATTGTGGTTTCCATATCATGAACATTGAGATGTTATCAACAACAAGATCATATCGTTAGGAGAATGATATGGTGGACATACTCCTATAGATAAGCGTAGCATAAAGATCAAGTCATTTTAATAGTTCAATTGCTATATGCTTTCTGATACATAGTAACCTAATTCCTTCGACCATGAGATCATGCATATCACCTTTACCAGATGGATGCTTTGATGACATCAAACACCACACCGTAACTGGGTGGCTATAAAGGTGGCATTAAGTGTTCGGAAAGTATTGGTTGAAACACATGGATCAAGAGTGGGATTTGTCCATCCACATGACGGATAGATATGCTCTGGGCCCTCTCGGTGGAATGTCATCCAATTGGCTTGCAAGCATGTGACTTGGTCACAAGGGATCACATATCACGGGAACGAGAAAAGAGTACTTATCAGTAACGAGGTTGAACTAGGTATGCAGAGATACCGACGATCATAACCTCGGATAAGTAACATATCGTGAGACAAAGGGAAATTGGTATCGTATGTAAGTGGTTCATTCGATCGCAAAGTAATCGTAGAAATATGTGGAGCCATATGAATTTCCATTCCTCTATTGGTTATTGTTCGGAGAAGTGTCTCGATCATGTCCGCATAATTCACAAACCATAGGGAGACACACTTAAGGATGACGTTGTTTGAGTAGTTATGGTATTATGAGAAAGAGACCGAATGTTGTTCGAGTCTCGGATGGGATCCGGATATCACGAGGTGATCCGGAATGGTCCGGAGAATAAGATTCATATAAGGAAAGTCCCGTTTGAGTTCGGGAATGATTAGGTGTTTTCATGAATGTTCGAAGGTTCGGATTGTCCCAAGACTGGGGGGAGGGTACATGAATGTGTCATTACTTAATGGAATGATTGCATCATGTACTAAGTGTTCTTGCTGTCCCAAATAAAGGATTAAATTGAATCCTAAAACAGAAAAGTCAAATGTCCAGTTTGAAAGTCAAACGCCAAAACAAGCTGTGGGAAACAAGAAAGAGGTGTTGGAATCCGACTTGAGGAGGAGTCTCCCCAAGCCGTACGCCACCAAGGCCGACTTGGGAGGGACTCCCTGGCAGCGCCTCCACACCTATAAAAGGAGGGGCAGGGCTCCCCTCCTAGACACACAAGTTTCACCTCTAGATTTCCAAGTTTAGAGCCGTTTTGGTTTAGAGCTTCTAATTGCTTTAGCCAGCGGTTTAGAGCCTTCTAATTGGTTTAGAGCCATCTAATTGGTGTGTCTAATTACTAGACCACTAATAGCCTCTCATAAGCTCCACCATACTCGCCGGCTTAAGGCTCAAGGATCTCCTCTACTTAGGTACCACGCCAGTTGTCTTAGGAATCGCGAGGAGAGTGCTACAACCTCCATTTTCTTTGGAACAAGGAGAGGAGGTCTTCGTCGAGTACGAACGTGTGACCGATCATGGAGCGCTGCTTAACGATGGCGGAAGGATCGTCACGCGATCTTGAGATCGGAAGTGTACGACTACATCACCCACGAGAATCGCTCGTTAACCGCTTTGGAATCTTCGAGGGTGAGTTCCTCTATCGACTCGTTGCTACAATCTAGTAGATAGATCTTGGCTTGTTTGTTTGTATGCGATAGAAAATTTTTGTTTTCCATGCTACGAACCCCTATAGAGATTCCAACTCAATAATAATAAGTAGCATGAAACATAAACATAAGCAACATTGCAATGCTCATAAGAAGGTATGATAGAGTGGTATCTCGCTTGCCTTTGTTTGTAGAGCATGATATAAATGCCAAGGCACCTCTGAAGTTCAAGTGAAGACTAGAGATAAAGATATCAGAGATACAAACATCAAAGTCATGACATAATTAACCAAGTTTTGAAACAAACATAAGAATGAAAACTATTCTCTCAAGAAGGTGCTCATAGAATAAGAGGTGACTCAACAAGGAAGTGAAAAGGTTTTGAAAGGTTTGAAAAGCTTCCAAATGCTGAAAGTAAGGTACTCATTAGTTTTGAGCTCTCATTGCCCCTATCATAGTCATCTTTATATGGTTAAGGTGAAAGTGAGGTCCACTCTGAATCATATGCTTGACAAACCATAAACTGCAAATCCCATGTCCCTTGAGTATGAGGGCCGCTCCGCATGCTACTCAACTTTGGTTACTTGTAAGTTCTTGTCATTGTAAATACATGCATATCATAGAGAACCGCCAACAGGGTACCCCTTGCACATGATACATGAGATATCCCGTGATCAAAATGACAAGGCAAGCAGACAATGAGCATCTCAGCGATCTTCTTATTTACTATATGCATAGCTTTTTATTGAGGATGCTTCATAAATGCTCATTATGGTGATGCTGCAAGTTTCCACCATGATTAGGCATGGCTTAGGCTAGAGGCCCAGGCGTTTCTCTAACACAATGTATATACTCCATGAACTCACAAACTCCCCTTTTATTTCACATCGACGACATCCACAAACAAAAGATCATGATATCAACTGGATAAATATCCAAAAAGTGTTGAAAACGTTTCCCGTGACAGCACGGTTCTGCTAACTCCCAGCCTATAATTTGCAAGCATATAACTTTCATGGTCAGGTCACAATGGTTCAGGATTATTAAGTGCAAGGAATAAAGTGTGCCATCAATTTCGTGAGAGATTTACTAACTAACTTCCTCAAAACAGACAAACATTTTATTTGGAAGAAAACAAGGCATAATGAATATGCACTGAAATAGCAAATGATGCTAATAGGTATGTATGGTTGACACTGTTGGCAATATTGGTTCTGGGGAGTTGGATGCACAAGTGGAGCTCAAACTCAGTGCAAGTGAAGGCTAGCAATAGAGAGGGAGCGACAAACGAGAGAGCAATAACTGCCATAATCATGTTTACAACAAAACAAAACTAATTATGGCATGAAAGTGATACAAGAACTCTGAGGCATAATAAATCATCGAGACTTACTGACTATTGTTCAGTCATATGCATGCATGAGCATGTGTCAAGTCGATTCACATGAACATTCAGAGGAGGATACCACAATATCATACCAAGATATGAATAAAACAATGCAAGCAAACATTCATATGACATGCTACAAACTATTAGCAAGCTGGATCTAATCACAAGTAAGCAAGAACTACTAAGCATCTATAATGACATATACCTTACACTAATAGACTAAGCAGGCTCAATATGATGAGTATATGTACAAAAATGAAACAAATAGAGTTCGTTACCAACCTCTTACCATACCTCAAATTGTCTTAATCTTCATCATTGCCCTTCACTTGTGTGACTTGAATAATCACATGAATACCAAACTTCACTGAAGACAGTCGAACCCTGCAAAGAACTCACAAAACCAAAGAAGAACAACAAATATTTTTGGTGTTTTCGATTTTTTAGAAACAAGCAAACAAAGAAAAACAAAACAAGAAGAAAAACAAAGCAAAATATTTTGTATTTTCCTTTAAGGCAAACCAAAGCTAAAAAGGCAAAGAAAAAAACCAAGAGAAACAACGAAAATATTTTTGGTATTTTTGTGTTTTAAGAAATAAGAAACAAAAACCCAAAAGAAAGCGAAACAACGGATATACAAAGAACCGAAGAAACATGATATATCAATGAGTGTGATGTCGGTGTACCTCCCCCCAAGCTTAGGCTTTTGGCCTAAGCGGGGCTCAATCCCATGGTGCCCAAGAAGGTGCACCTCCGTAGTATGACGAGGAGGCTCCTTCGTCCTGGTAAGAGCTCGAGGACTCGTCTATGTAGTGCACAAAGGGTTCATATGAGGGCACGTCCTCCTGATAGTGCCCGTGGAAACCCAGAATGTGCATCTTATCATCCATATCCTCCTTGGAGCATGACAAAGGTCTTTGAGAAATACTGAACAAAGTGGTTTGGGGTAGAGGATCTCTCTCTCTTCCAAAGAAACAGCATTCTATAAACCAAACTCTCAAGGATAGAGCCAGCAGTGACAAAGTGATGCGTTTTCATAGTAGCAAGATCAAGCCTCTAAGGAGCCAAAACTATATCATTTGGATCAACAGCAAGGTCCAAGGCAGCAACAACACGTGCAACAATAATTCCCCCATAAATGGGTCCCTTAGCAGCTAGACGACGAGAAATGAGAGAACCAAGATTATACCTAGTTTCATTGTTGAGCGCAGCAGCTATGAATGCCAAATGATAGTTGGAAATATTACTGGTGTTCTCAGTACCAAGAACACTAGTGGCAAGATAGTAAGCAAAGTACCTGATAGCTGGGAGTTGAATATTTTTTTATCTTTCCCCTTTGAGCTCTACAGTCATCATGATTGGTTATCCCGCGGTAGAGCTCCAACAAATCAGCGGGTTGAGCTGCAATATTCTTCCCTGACCCAGCTGTACCAAATCCCAGGGCCTCACAAAATTTCTTCAATGTCATAGTGTAAGTCCTGCCATAAATTTTGAAAGACACATCTGGTTTGAACATGCTGTTAGTAAAAGAGAAGCTCTCCACAAATGTTTTAGTGAGCATAGCATATTGCATGCTCTCATACTACATATAACTTGTTAAACCAACCCTCCGAACGAAGGTTAGAATATCCTCAAGAATCCTAGCAGCCCCAAAAAGGTTAGGCAAGGAAAGGTAGAAGGGTGTGCATCCCCCTCATCTCCCTCGTCGCCGAATCGCGGAGTAATGAGCTCCTCATTGTATGAAGGCCTGGCTCAGGAGGATGATATTGAAGGCCTTGTCCTTATAGGTTAATCACTCTCAAATATTTCACCAAATGTGTGGTTTTCCATGACCACTTTTTATAAAAAAATTAGACAAACATCAAACCAAGTGATTTCCAAGTTGATAAATGATGAGCAACTACTATAGGAACTTGCTAGAGGGCTACACATGCATCAAAATAAACTTTCTAAGCATAGAACAAGCATGCAAGCTCAAACAACATGACACCTATAGTAGCAAAATACTCAAGATACAATCTACCAATCACAAATCTAATTGGACAAGTGGAGGAGGCACATACCAAGGAGCAATCCCTCCAAAAATCAGCAGCAGAGATGGGTTGAACAAGGAGATCGGAAATCGGGAGCAAGAACAGCAAGAACTTGAGCTTGAGAAAGTTTTCCGGTATTTTTCGGGAGAGAGAAAGAAGATGGCTGGGAGGAGGCACCTTGGAGGGGCCCAGGTGGGCCACACCCCAGCCAGGCGCCCACCTGGGTGTCTTTGTCCTGGGGTGGCCCTCAGGGTCACTCCAGGTGTCCCTCTGCCCCTTTTTCGAGGAAAAAATTATTTTGAATTTTCTGGGATTTTTTAGGAAACTTTATTTTTGGCCAATTCTAAGGGTATGAAAATTGATTTTCTCGCATAAAAGATTTTTTTTAGAAGAAGCAAAAGCAAACCAAAACCAGAACTACAGAAGTTCTAAGACACTCCAACAAGCAAACAACTAGCAAAACTAAAGCTAACAAGAGAAAGAGTAAAGACTAAGAAGGAAAAAAGTAAAAGGGAGCAAAAAAAATAACCACACTAAAAACATTGTTTTGTTCATTAAAATCCTTTTGTTAACAAGGTTGATCAGGTCTTGTTACCAAAACAATCTTATATGAGACAAAACTTTGTATTCCACCAAGTGATTATGTTACCTCAAGCTTGATAGCAATAGTTCCAATCATAATAGTTTCAAAACTTTCTGGTGGAATTGGACAATATATTTCTCTAACCTTGATGCTCTCAATATTTTCAATGGAGTTCAGGCAATGGCTTTTAGCAACCTTCTTGGAGAAATAGACAGTATGATCTTTGTCATTAATATTAAAAGTTACTTTCCCTTGATTACAATTAATGACATCACCTGTAGTATTAAAAAAAGGTCTCCCAAGAATAATAGACATATTATCATCTTCAGGCATTTCAAGCACAACAAAGTCAGTCAAAACCAAGCAGTTATGAGCAACTTGAACAGGAACATCCTCACATATACCAAGAGGAATAGTAGTTGACTTATCAGCCATTTTCAAAGATATATCAGTTGGTATCAACTTTTCTAGCTGAAGTATCTTGTAGAGAGAAAAGGCATAACACTAACTCCAGCTCCCAAATCACATAAAGCAGTTCTAACATAATTGTTCTTAATAGAGCAAGGAATAGTTGGTATACCTAGATCACCAAGTTTCTTTGGAACCTTACCATTGAAGGAATAATTAGCAAACAAAGTAGAAATTTCCTCATTAGAAATCTTCCTTTTATTAGAGACAATATCCTTCATATACTTTGAATAAGGAGGCAACTTAATAGCATCAGTCAAAGGAATTTGCAAAAATAAAGGTTTCATTCACTCACAAAACTTGTTGTAGTGTTCTTCCTCCTTTGACTTGTGTTTCTTACCTGGAAAAGGCATAGTTTTCTGCACCCAAGGTTCTCTCTCTTTACCATGTTTATTAGCAATAAAATCTTCCTTAGTGTACCTAGTGTTCTTAGTGTGCTTCTAAGGTTCTTCCTCAACTTCCTCCTTATCAGGAGCATCATTTTTATCATTATCACTCTCAGTTTCAGCATGAGAGACAGATATACTATTAGGATCTACAGCAGGTTCAAGTGGTTCCTCAACTATTCTATGTTTCTTTTTCTTTCTCTTACGAGGACTACCACTCTCTTCACCTTGTTGAGAATCCTGTTCAATTCTTTTTGGGTGTCCTTCAGGATATAAAGGATCTTGAGTAGCTATACCACTCCTAGTTCTAATTCCATAAGCATGTTTATCTCCTGAGGCATTAACTAGCATATCCTTTTGCACCTTAGCAAGTTAATCAAGTTGGGGTTGAACCATTTGAAAGTATTTACAAAGCATTTTAATATCATTAGAAGTTATTTCCACAATATCTTTCAACTCTTTAATAGCTCTAGAGTTTTCCAATAAATAATTCTGAATTTGTTTATTAAAATTGCCTTGTTTAACAATAAAAATCTCAAGTTCCTCTAAACATTGATCAGGAGGCTTACCATAAGGAATATCACCTTCATCAGAGTGTTGGAGAGAGTGTACCTCAATAGTGGATGAGTGGGGAATTGGCTTACATAATTCTTCCATACGAGGTAGATTCTTCACATCTTCAGCTCTAATACCTTTCTCCTTTAGACACTTCTTAGCTTCCTTCATCACTTCATCATTTAATACAATAACTCCTCTCTTATTTGGTGTTGGTGTTCGAACTAGTTCAGGCACAACTGGTTCAGGAGTAATAGGCCCAGGTGTATTCAGCTCAGTTGAAGTCCAATCATCATAATTCTTGCTTATTTTAGCCATTAATTCTTCAACATATGTAGGAGTTCTCTTCCTGAAAACACAATCAGCAAATCTATCTAGGTATGTCCTAGAATCATTAGTTAGTCCATTATAATAAATAACAAGCAGCTCATTTTTAGGCAATGGACATCCAGGATGTGCATGAATCAAGGCACAAAACCTTGTCCATGACTCAGGCAATTTCTCTTCTTCTCCCTGTTTAAAATCAAAAAGTCTCTACAAAGCAGCATGTCTAACACTAGGAGGAAAATATTTCTAGAAGAAATAAGCAATCAAACATTCAGGACTATCAATGGAACTAGGAGGTAATATATTAAACCAAGCCCTAGCTTCTCCTTTTAGTGAAAAAGGGAAGATTTTAGTAACAAAGTACTTGCGCATCTTAAAATCATCAGAGAATAAAGCACCCATAGTAGAAAGCTCATTCATATGAGCCACAACACTCTCATTTTCAATCCCACAAAAAGGTTATTTCTCAACAATGTCTAGATAGGATAAATCAAGAGAGAAATCACAATCCTTATCTTTAATATCTATGGGAGAGGTGGCAAACTTAGGATCAGAGGACAACTTAGGAATAATGATGCATCTCGCTAGGAGGCTCTTAATAGCACTAGTGCCATGTGTGTTTTGGCACTCTTCAATAAATTTATCAGTAAACTCAATGTAACCATCATTAATATCATATCTCTCTCTAGACTCAAGTGAGCTAACAGGTGTAACAGTGTCTTCACTAGGAGTTTCGATATTTCCTAGACTAGCCATAGTAGCATCTAGGAAAGGACCTAATGAACCACTCGCATCAAGCACAATATAATTAACATCATGAGTATCAAAAGCAGTTTCAGACTCAGCAGTAGTAGCAGTGTGTGTAGCATGTGTATGTGGTGGTGGAGTAGCAAGCTTACTTATAACAGACGGTGAATCAAGAGCAGCAAAGGTATTTAGGACTGTACCTCTTCTTGTAGTGGATGGTAGAATAGGAAACTTTCCATCACGAGACTTCCCCATGATGAAAGGATTAACAATGAACAATAATAGATCCAAGTGAACTCACAAATAAAGCTATGCTCCCCGGCAATGGTGCCAGAAAATAGTCTTGGTGACCCACAAGTATAGGGGATCGCAACAGTCTTTGCGGGTAGTATTACCCAATTTATTGATTCGACACAAGGGGAGCCAAAGAATACTTGCAAGCCTTAACAACTGAGTTGTCAATTCAATTGCACACGAAATAGTTTTTGCTCACAGAAGTTTATCAGTAGCAACAGTTTGGTAGTAGCAAAAGCAGAGTAACAACAGCAATAGTAACAATAGCGGTAACAGTAGGATTCGAGTGCGGTAGGCATAGGGATGTATGGACGGGCGTTGCATGAACGAGTCTAAACATATAACTTCAAAATCTAGGTGACATGGTTATACCCTACGGGTACACGACATCAACATACCTGGTCCAGCCCAAGGAGGGCCCACGAGAATATACGTGGCCCATGAAGATTTTCGGGTGGCCTAAGCCCATGACTTCTTCGGATCCTTGGAGAGCAAGACTAGAATATATAGAATATTCAAAGGGGCAAACCCTAAACACAGAAGCTTCGATCGTGCGGGACACCTACCTCTATATAAAGGCTAGGAGGGCACGACGAGGAGAGACCCTCTTATACCACCGCATACACACCTCCACGCCAGATTGCATCTGCGCACCCCCGTAACTTTCGGTTCCGCCGTAATCAAGAGCAGACAAGCAGGAGTAGGATTTTCCCTCAGGGCCTAAACACAGGTAAATCTCGTGTCCCTAGTTGCTTGTCATTAGCACCGTTCGTGATCTCCAGACCCCATCTTCTCCAAAACCCAAGCTCATAATAATCGGCATTGGCGAGAACGAACCTCGTCAATTGGCGCCGCTTAGGAATCGGGCGCGATTGTGCGATCGTGACGGTCTCGACCAAAGCGATCTACAACCCTTGACAGCGGAGAGCCATCTCCTCTTGGCGCTTTCGACTTCACCACTCTCCGGCCACCATGAAGGACTTGAGCCCGTGGCGGCGGGCTCGAGATCCTGACCGGGAGCTTCGCTTCCAGTGGGATGACGGCACTCTCCGCCTCCCAGAGCGGATGCCATCGATCAGGCCCGCGTCGTGGGCTCCGCATCCCGTGCTACGCATGAAGACATCGGCATATGAGTCATACGACAACAACAACTGCAACTCAGATCTGTGCGATCCTCCGCTGAATGAAGGGACCTACGGTTCCGGATCCGAAAGCTGCGGCAGCTGCGACCCGACCTACGGACGCTACCAATGCGACGCAGTCATCCAAAGCGACATGGAGCAACCACCAGAAACGGGTATACACGCGCCGCCACCCAACCCGCAGGGTAGAAACGGCAGGCCAGATTGCATACACCACGAGGGAGAGACCTCTCATACCACCGCATACACACCTCCACGCCAGATTGCATCTGCACCTCAGAACCGGTTCCGCCGTAATCAAGAGCAGACAAGCAGGAGTAGGGTTTTCCCTCCGGAGGCCTGAATCTGGGTAAATCTCGTGTCCCCTAGTTGCTTGTCTGTTAATCGTTCCGCGATCTCCAGCACCCCCATCTTCTCCAAAACCCAAGCTCATAACAATGGGCATTTACGAGAACGAACCTCATCACTAGTGCAATCGCAGATAAATAAGAATAAACATCCAAGTACTAAACAATCTTAGGCATATGCTCCATATATAGTCATACGTGCTCGCAATGAGAACTTGCACAACATATTCTATCCAGCCAGCCCGTTGCAGCGGAGCCTCTAGGAAACTACTGGCAATTAAGGTGCTCCTTTTAATAGAGCACCGAAGCAAAGCATTAACACTCCGTGAACACATATGATCCTCACATCACAACCATCCCCTCCGGTTGTCCCAATTTCTGTCACTTCAGGGCCTTTGGATCCAGACAATGATATGTGTACACAACTTGCAGATAAGATCACAAACAATACTATCATAATAATTTAATAATAAGTTCAGATCTGAGATCATGGCACTCGGGCCCTAGTGACAAGCATTAAGCATAACAAGTTGCAACAAAGTCAAATAGCACTAATAGAGATACTAGGCACCATGCCCTAACAATCTTATTTGATTACATGATAAAACCCATCCAATCTCTATCATCCTCAAGCCTACAGCGGAGGATTACTCACTCATGGACGAGGGAAACATGGATGGTTGATGGAGATGCGTTGGTGATGACGATGATGATGATCCTCTCCAAATCCCCCGTCCCGGCAGGGTGTCAGAACGAAGTTTCTGGATTCGAATCTTGGTTTGTGGTGGTGGCGGCGCAACGGAACTTTTTCTGAAAAAATGTCGAATTCCCCTCGATTTTTAGATCAAGAGGCTTCATATAGGCGAAGAGGGAGGCCGAGGGGGTGCCTAGGGTGGCCGCACCCCCTAGGCGCGGCCAGGGCTGGCCCGCGCCTGGCAGGGGTGTGGGCCCCCCAGGCCTCATCTCCGTCTCGTACTCTGGCTCCTTGTGTCTTCTGATGAAATGTGATTTTTGGCATATTTTTTCGGATTTTTTCTATAGTTGAATTTCTGCACAAAAACTAGACACCAAGGTAATTCTGCTGAAAACATCGTCAGTCGTGTTAGTTGTATCTAAATCACACAAGTTTAGAGAAGAAACAATAGTAAAAGTGTTCGAAAAAGTAGATACATTTTGGACGTATCAAGCTGCGCTATAGCCTTTGAAAAAGCCACAACTAAATGGAATAGCCGGCTATTTTAAACTTTGAATGCTGCAGAAGGTGATAGTCTTGCTGACCGGTCTGGATTCTGTCACGGTGAGTGAGGCCACAAGCAAACTGCGGCCGTTGGTTTCCAAGAGAATATGGGCCAGTAAGATCTTGGACGAAACTTCCTTGGAGGTCCGTGGGCGTGCAGCAGGCCATGTTTGGAACTACAGCGAAGCATCTGATCTTTCTATCAGAGACCCATTTATTTCTTAAGTTGATGGAGCGTTCGTTAAGCTGCTAGAGCATTATCGTTTTAATGACTCATTTCTTTCTGAAAGGAAGTGATGTAGTGTTAGTTAGCAGCACTTTTCGAGTGTTGGAAATTTGGGGTTTAGCAGCAGAAGGTTCTGCTAACAAAAGACTTTTCGTGACTTTGATATGTAGTTACCTCCACCTCATCCAGTGTGATTTACCTAGCTTTACTTTGATCATGTTTTTATCTGAATGATAACTATTATTTCTGCATTTGATGCGTTCACCATGACCTGTGGATGTGTCTTACACATGTTGGTATCTGCACTCAGTGTGAGATTGACGGAAACGTCCCGGCGGAAATTGCTTGCCTTTCCTTTCCCAAGTGGTTATTCCTGAGAATGCCATGACAATTGACATAGGCATGGCACATGACTGAGAAGGTCGATGTACTTTCTGGTAAATCAAACCACTACACTACGCTTGAGAAAGAGGCATCGTATATATTTGAAAGGGTGAGATCACTAAAAGCCACACCTGCGCTATGGTCAGTGAATTATTGGCAAACTCTGATATTTATATTCTCTGTTCTTTCAGGTCTGGGAAATGTACGACAACGGCACCCCCTGGACTTGGTAAGCTCTCAAAAGTCAACAGCAAGAAGGTTCTCTGAGTAATCAGCGTTGTGCTCTTCTGCACCTAGGGGTCGCCTCACAGACATCTGTCCTTGTCGAGGGTTGTCTTGGAGATGCCGACATGGCAGCCGAGGAGGCCATCAAACCCATCTCCATTTTTCTGTGGAATTCAGAATACCCCTGTTTGCTGTGCTTTCAAAAAATAATATCCATCTTAGCTTGTAGCTGGAATTCAGATATTCACTCTTCATTTGCAGTTTTTGCCATGGGGGCTGAATTGTCTTCAGCAAAATACCTGCTGTTTTCTCGCTCTCAGCAGTGTAAGCTTTCAACTCTTTGCACTTTTAGTCTGTTACAGTAATATTAGACCCGTAATTGCGGATTTCCAAGTACTGTTTTGTAACTTACACGCAGTTTCGTCCCTAGCGCGGTGGACTGTGGTGGTAGTAGAACCATACCAGGCTCGGACAGTTCAATGTATCAGGCTGATAATGCCAATCTTGGTGCTGCATCATAGTATGTTGGGGTGCACCTGTATCGGGTATTAGTAGCACTGAAAGATTCATGGACCCACCCACCCAATGGAGATTACATAATCTACAATTCGTGCCAATTTCAGAACACACTAGATTCTGCACTGTTCCAGACAGCAAGAATGTCACCGTCATCTTTGAGATACTATGGCATTGGACTCGGGATGGGAAACTATACAGTGACACTTGAGCTTGCAGAGTTTGACTCCCCTGACCCACATGCTTGGAAAAGAAGAGGGAGGAGAGTTTTTTTTATCTCTCTCCAGGTGGCTTAGAAGCTAAAATTTCTCTGGTATCTTAAATACTTTTAGCTCATATATACTGTGACTAATACATTCTTTTGAAAAAGGAAAAAAATACTTACTCGACTCCACTGAGTGGGGGAGCCCATCGTTGGTTGCTCTTCGACGAAGAGGAGATCACTGTCTGTGCCAGTGCAGCCTCCGACCTCACCTCCAGGTCAACACCATCGGTGGCCGCGAATCAATCGAGACCACGCCGCCCGCGGAGGAATCAACACCTCGACCACCGCCGCTTGTTTTGCCGCCGCCGCCGGGAGTCGCCGCCATCGCCGCGGGTAGAGACAGGGAGGGGTGAGGGTCAGACCCGCGCGCCTAACTGAAAACCTAACTCTTCCCCTCTACTGGTTAGGACAGCGGCGTCAAGTGGTGGGTCCCGCACCTGCCTTTAACGACTGCCGTCCGGAGTTGCCACGTAAGCGCTACAGGTGGGCCAACTATGTCAGTTTCTGTGTCAATTCGCTGTCAAGCCGAGTTAATGCTATTTGAGAAAACCGACTCCAAATCAGGTAGATTTTTGCAAGGAAATCGTAAAATGATAAATTTCAAAATTTTGTTCTAAAATGGTAGTTTTACGCTAACCTGTACAATAACGGCAAGTCCCTGGGCCCTAGAGTTCCTCGCGACCCCCTAGCTAGCTCTCCAAATTTAGCCACTAGTAGAAAAACGACCTTTCGTTTTTTACAGCTCCAGCCTCTAGTCCCGGCCTTCTCTGAAACCGGGACTAGTGCTAACACTAGTCCCGGTCTGTGAATTCTGCAACGGCTACATGGCCCCATATCACTAGTCCCGGTCCATGGGCAACCTCTAGTCCCGGATGGTAACACAAGCCGGGACTAGAGCTCTTGTGAGACCCATGGCTATATTTAGTCTGGGTTCTTGTTACAAGCCGGGACTAGAGGTCAACCTCTAGTCTGGGTTCATTTTACCATCCGGAACAACTTATTACCACTATATATGCCTGTTCGACCCAGCCCAAAAGCATGGCCATTTCCTCCAAGTAACAGCTCAAGTTCATTCTTATTTTTTGTCCAATTTGGTGGCAACTTTCAATCCAAGATTTGGTGGCAACTTTCAATCCAAGATTTGGTGGCATCATCTATCAATCCAAACTTCTAAAATGGTTAGCAACTTCAATCATTCACCTCTTATTGTTACAGTTTAGCTCAATGCTCTAGAATTAGAATGAGGAATTTCATGCTTAGAAGTGTAGAGGGAATTTTAGATATATAGTTTTAAGCATAGTTTAATTATACAAAAAGCTACTGAAAGTTGAGATGTGCATTTGAAGAGTTTCGGATCTCAGAATTGAATAAGGTTTTCACTGCTAGAGCAATAGTTAAATAGTCAACATTTTTATGTTAACAGTTTTGTCCAATTCAAAAATTAGTGCATGTAAAATTTTAATATGATAGAAAATCTTAATTCAAAAATTAGTGCATGTAAAAGTAATTGTAGTAAAAATGATCCAAACTTTTTAAATGATAGAAAATTTTAATTATACTGCAGATGAGCCGAGAATGGATGTATGACGCTCTCCGAATGTCTGACGCGTTCATTAAAGACGTGTATTCTTTCCTCGAGTTGGCTGAGGCAAACAAGCGGAATGGTTTTATGTGTTGTCCGTGTCGTGTCTGTCGGAATGAGAAGGATTACTCTTCATCCAAAACCATTCACATCCACCTGATTCAATCAGGTTTCATGTCCGGTTATATTTGTTGGACAAAGCATGGAGAAAGCGGGGTTATGATGGAAGACAACGAAGAAGAAGAAGAGAACGATGATAATTATCCAATGTTTCCTGAATACAGTGGCACTGTACTAGAAGACAATGAACAAGAAGAAGGTTAAGAACGGGCATTAGATGAGACTGCTGATGATCTTCGTCAGGCCATTCTTGATGCACAGAGCGAATGCGAAAATGAAAACGAGAAGAAGAAGTTGGAGCGCATGTTAGAGGATTATAAAAAATTGTTATACCCAAATTGCGAAGATGGCAACACAAAGCTCGGTACCACATTGGAATTACTGCAATAAAAAGCAGAGAATGGTTTATTTGACAAGGGATTTGAGAAGCTACTGAAAATTTAGAAGAAGAAGAAGAAGCTTCCAAAGGATAATGAATTGCCTGTCAGTACATACGAGGCAGAGAAGGTCGTCTGCCCTATAGGACTAGAGGTGCAGAAGATACATGCATGCATTAATGACTGCATATTATATAGCGGTGAGGAGTACAAGAATTTGGATGCATGCCCGGTATGCGGCGCATTGCGTTATAAGATCAGACGAGATGACCCTGGTGATGTTGAGGGCGAGCAGCGCCCCAGGAAGAGGGTTCCTACAAAGGTTATGTGGTATGCTCCTATAATACCACGGTTGAAACGTTTGTTTAGAAACAAAGAGCATGCCAAGTTGTTGCGATGGCACAAAGAAGAGCGCATGAAATACTCGATGTTGAGACACCCCGCTGATGGGTCGCAATGGAGAAAAATCGATAGAGAGTACCCGAGCTTTGCAGATGACGCAAGGAATTTAAGGTTTGGTCTAAGTACAGATGGCATGAATCCTTTTGGAGAGCAGAGTTGCGGTCATAGCACCTGGCCTGTAACTCTATGTATATATAACCTGCCTCCTTGGTTGTGCATGAAGCGGAAGTTTATTATGATACCAGTGCTCATCCAAGGCCCGAAGCAACCCGGCAATGACATTGATGTTTATCTAAGGCCATTAGTTGAAGAACTACTATAGTTGTGGCGCGACGAAGGTGTTCGTATGTGGGATGAGCACAAACAGGAACCATTTGACCTACGAGCGTTGTTGTTCGTAACCATCAATGATTGGACTGCTCTTAGTAACCTTTCAGGACAGTCAAACAAGGGATACAATGTATGCACGTATTGTTTAGATGATACTGAAAGTATACATTTGGATAAAGGTAAGAATAATGTGTACCCGGGGAATCGTCGATTTCTTTCGGCCAGGCATCCCGCAAGAAAGAAAGGCAAGCATTTCAATGGTGAGGCAGATCACCGGGAGAAGCCTATCCGCCGTACTGGTGATGATATATTTGGTATGGTCAAGGATCTAGAAGTAATCTTTAGAAAGGTCCCTGGCGGTCAATCTGTTCCAAATGACGCTGACGGATATGTGCCCATGTGAAAGAAGAAATCTATATTTTGGGAGCTACCCTATTGGAAAGTTCTAGAGGTCCGCTCTGCAATCGACGTGATGAACGTGACGAAGAATCTTTGCGTGAACCTGCTAGGCTTTATGGACGTGTATGGAAAGACAAAAGATACGTCAGAAGCACGGCAGGACCATCAAGGCATGAAAGACCGAGACGGCGTGCATCCAATAAAGACAAATAAAGGACGTCTAAGTGCTGCCAGCTATGCTCTTACCAAAGAAGAGAAGGAAATTTTTTTGAAGTCCTAAGAAGTATGAAGGTCCCCTCTGGCTTCTCGTCGAATATAAAGGGAATAATAAATATGGCAGAGAAAAAATTCCAGAACCTAAAGTCTCATGACTACCACGTGCTTATGACACAATTGCTTCCGGTTGCATTGAAGGGGATTCTACCGGAAAAATGTCCGACTGCCCATTGTGAAGCTATGTGCATTCCTCAATGCTATTTCTCAGAAGGTAGTCGATCCAGAAATTCTATCGAGGTTACAAAATGATGTGGTCCAGTGTCTTGTTAGTTTTGAGCTGGTGTTCCCACCATCCTTCTTCAATATTATGACGCATCTGCTGGTACACCTAGTTGACGAGATTACTATTTTGGGTCCTGTATTTCTACACAATATGTTCCCCTTTGAGAGGTTCATGGGAGTCTTGAAGAAATATGTCCATAATCGTGCTAGGCCAGAAGGAAGCATCTCGAAGGGCTATGGAACAGAGGAGGTCATTGAGCTTTGTGTTGACTTTATTCCTGACATTAAGTCGATTGGTGTTTCTGAATCACGGCATGAGGGGAGACTGAGTGGAAAAGGCACACTAGGAAGGAAATCAATAATATGTAGGAAAGGACATTCTTTCACTCAAGCACACTACACGGTTCTGCATAATTCCACCTTGGCAGCTCCATATATAAAGGAACACAAGGATATTGTACGCTCAAACAACCCGGGAAAGCATGACTCCTTGATTAGAGATGAACACATGAAGACTTTTAGCGGTTGGTTACAAACACATCTCATGAATAACAACACTGTTTGTGATGAGTTGTACTTGTTGGCCAGCTCACCATCTTCGACTATATGGACTTACCAAGGGTACGAGATAAATAGGAATACATTTTACATGATCTCCCAAGATAAAAAGAGCACCAACCAAAACAGTGGTGTCCGCTTTGATGCAACAAACGACAATGGGTCAAAGGACATATATTATGGTTACATAGAGGAGATATGGGGACTTGACTATGGACCTGCTTTGAAGGTCCCTTTGTTTCGGTGCAAATGGGTCAAGCTAACAGGAGGCGGGGTTGAGGTAGACAAAAAATACGGAATGAAAATAGTGGATCTCAACAATCTTGCGTACATGAACGAACCAGTCGTCCTAGCCAACGATGTGTCTCAGGTTTTCTATGTGAAGGACATGTTTACCAAACCAAGAAAAAGAAAATATAAGCAAACAAATACATCATCAAACGATGAGCCAAAGCGCCACATAGTTCTTTCAGGGAAAATAAACATCGTAGGAGTAGAGGACAAGACAGAGATGTCCGAAGATTATGACAAGTTTCATGAAATTCCGCCGTTTGTAGTGAAGGATGACCCAAGAATCATGTTACTTGATGAAGATGCTCTATGGTTAAGGCCACACGGTCATAAGAAAGTCATATGATGTATTCAGAATTTTGCCTGCGGCCGTTTTTTAGATGCAATCAATATGTGCATATGCATGTATATCATTTTGTGAAGCTTTTACAAAGTTTGTTATTTTTTATGTTTTATAAGAACAATTATACTAACTTTCCATCTGATCGAAGCTTTTAGTCCCGGTTGTAGCTACTAACCGGGACTAAAGATATTTCCCGCCATTTCCCACCGCTTCCCGCCATGTTTTCCCGTCCTTTTCCTCTGACCGAATTTTTTGTCCCGGTTGTAGCCACTAACCAGGACTAAAGAAATTTTCCGCCATTTCCCACAATGTTTTCCCGCCCTTTTCCTCTATATCTAGGCCGACCGCGCCATCGCTATCCACACATCCACACCTTCCTCTCTCACAACAATAGACAGCGGCTACTAGGCCATTCTAACCCTCGAGGAGACCAAGGCGATGTGCGCCTCCAGCTACCCTTGCCCTCTGGTCTACCGGCTGCCCGTCGGCTGGATGCTGAGCGCTAGAGGGGTTCCTATCCCTCCTGTCCCTCAAGGTTCCGCACGCCAGGCGGCCATCACGAACCACTTCTACCACGAGATCACGCCGGAGCAGCGGATGGATCCCCAATGGGATCCTGACAACTATGACACCTGGAATGCCTTTTTTGATAACCAATGAGGAAGAGAGCTCTCTAGGTACGAGGGTGATGGCCCTCTCCCGATGAACCACAACGAAGCCGGTCGCCTCCTGTGGTGGGCGAACCGGACTATCATCGGCGTGATGCGCTACATCGCCCGGGGAGACCATCCTCGCCTGCGGTGCCCACAAGGCCACCCGCCATAGAGCCACAAGAAGAAGGCCCCTCACCCGCCCGGCGGTAGCGGCATCGTCTTCCAGGAGACCCCTCTCCCGCCCGCCGTGAATCCGAGGCCGGAGTGGAAGGTGCCCCCGGTATATGCCATGGCTAGGCTGAGGATCCCCGGAGTGGCAGCTGACGATGATGATGACGATGACGAAGAAGACCCTGAAGCTGCGTACTATAGGACAAGGCATGATTATGACTAAAGGGGCGGCTTTAGTCCTGAGTGTTAGCTAGTCCCGGTTTGTTCCGGTTTTTAATATTGAGTGTTAGTCCCTGTTTGTGGCTGGACCTGAACTAAAGGGGGGCCTTTAGTCCCGATTCCGTAGTCTCAGTTTTTAAATATTAATAAATGTCTTGAGTGTATTAGTCTCGTTTTATGGTTGGACCGGGACTAAAGGGGGGCCTTTAGTTCCGATTCGTCCTATGACTTTCCCAAACTATGAAGATGTTGTCCCGATTCATACTTACCATGAAGATCTGATCTCCAAACACGTACGGTCACATATTAGGGAGTGCCTCTATGACCAATTTCTTGGAGATGACGGAGGACTGGGCTCCGGCGGCATCTCCCTGAAACTGGCCGTAGTGGTGTCCCTGCTCTCGAAGACCATCTTGCAGCTTGTAACTTCTTTAACTAGATCAATATGCATGGGAGATAACCTAATTTCACATATTAGGAAGTGCCTCTATGACCAGTTTCTTGGAGATGCCGGAGGAGTGGGCTCTAGCGGAATTTCCCTGAAACTGGCCGTAGTGGTGTCCCTGCTTTTGCAAAGCATCGATCTTGGAGATGCCTCAAACTGGCTGGAGGACTGGACTATTTATAGTACAAGAAGCTCAGCATAGTGTCGACACTCACGACATAATATCGACACTCACCCCTATTATTAGTGCTCACTCGTGTTTTGTCCCGGTTGGTGTCTCCAACCGGGACGGGACAAGGTAAAATCTGCACGACATAATGTCGACACTCACACATATCATTAGTGCTGGCTTTCCTAGCCTGCCTGCCCTAGCCCTAGTCCCGATCCATATTTAGTATGCTAATACATTTACATTATAGATCTTTTTTCCGCAAAATTTGATTTATAATACATATTTTTCATCATCATAGAATAAAAGATATTGAAATAATAATATTAATAAATTCAAACTCTAGTATACAAAAGATATTTTTTAATTCAACAAAATATTAGTTTTATAACAGAATATGCTAATAGATTTACATTATAGATCTTTTTTTTCTGCAAAATTTGATATATAATACATATTTTTCATCATAACACAACAAAAGATATAGAAATAATAATATTAATAAATTCAAACTAGTATACAAAAGATATTTTTTTATTCAACAAAATATTAGTTTTATAATAGAATATGCTAATAGATCTACATTATAGATTTTTTTCTGCAAAATTTGATATATAATACATATTTTTCATCATAACAACAAAAGATATAGAAATAATAAATTTTAAAAAATTAACCTCTAGTCCCGGCCCCAGCCTCCAACCGGGACTAGAGGTTTTTGCGCGCGAGAACGAAACGGCGCCGCGAAAAGACCTCTAGTCCCAGTTGGAGGCTAGGGCCAGGACTAGAGGCCCCCCCTCTAGTCCCGGCAAGAGGTTGGGGCCGGGACTAGAGCCGCCCTCCTCCCGGCCCGAGCAACAGCCGGGACGCCTGCTTTCTCATCGATGCCGCCAGGCCGCCTCGCCGCTTTGTTGTCGTGGTTGCTCGCCACGCCCGCCTTACGCTGTCGCCCCTGTCGTCCCGCCCGTCCAGGATCATCGTCACGCCTCGTGATGACGCGCCGCCGCTACCACCTCATCCCTCACGCCCGTAAGTTTTTTTCTTCTGTTTTTTCATAGTGTGTGTATTAGTATTTAATTAGGATATATTAGTTAGTATTTAGGATTTAGTTAGTATTTATTATTTAGGATATATTAGTTAGTATTTAGGATATATTAGTTAGTATTTAATTAGTATTTAGTGTATTTTTCAATATATAGTGTATATTAGTTAGTATTTAGGATATTAGGTAGTATTTAGTGTATATGTATTTTTCCTAAATAGTGTATTTTTCAATATATAGTGTATATTGTTTAGTATTTAGGATATTAGTTTGTATTTAGTGTATACATAGTGTATTTTTTTCCTAAATAGTGTATTTTTTCCTAAGTAGTGTTTATTGTTTAGTATTTAATTAGGATATTAGTTAGTATATAGTGTATATATATAGTACATTTTGTCCTAAATAGTGTATTTTTTTCCTAAGTAGTGTATATTGTTTAGTATTTAGGATATTAGTTAGTATTTACTGTATATATTGTATTTTTTCCCTAAAGAGTGTATTTTTCGGTCAAATCCATACCTACTTTAGGATATGCCCGGGCATCCTCGTAGCCAACTCGGCCAGAGCGAGGGAGTACTACGCTTTAGCGGTGTTGTACGAGACTGAGCTCCGCTAGGCTGGCACGTCGTCGACCCGGATCTTCTTTGGTGAAGGTCACGTGGCCCAGACAGAGTGTAGAGGGAGTCGGCCCCCGAGGAGGTGGTATGACATCGCGTCAGGGAGGATGACGAGCACGTCCGTCGCTATATGGTGATGTTAAACGCTAGGGTGGCCCCCATACCTGGCAGGTTATTCAAGTATCTCACCCTAGTTATAGTCCGGTGATGGTTCCGACTATTTGGTTGGTCACATCCCGCGACTCAGGAGCTGGTAGTCAACGTTGAGTTTGAGCGATGTTATCAGACAAGATGTTGTTTTTTATATGATATTACTACTTTGTCGTTATTCGAGATGTATTATGACTTCTTTGTTATTTCCTGAGATGTTATTCGAGATGCTATACGATATTAATACTTTTGTTGTCATTCGAGATGTTATATAATTTTATTACTCATATATGCACATTATGTCATAGCAGTTATTTTATGGATCACTTCAACAGTAGAGAAGGTGAAGAGCCTTTATTCGATATGATAATGGTGATGGAGGACTGCCCCCTATCAGGATGGAGCGCTCGTCGATCAGGGTGAGGAAGAAGACTATGGAGAAGAAGATGGCTCATAGTTTCTAAATGAGTCCGGTGAGGGAATAGAGATAGAACCTCAAGTCGAAGCGCATACTAGTTTTAATTTCGATGATGGCTTGGAAAATGATGGACCAGCCTTGACAAAGTCTGGCGAGGTATATTATTAAACCTCTTGATCACTAGTAGATAGATGTATTAATTGATTTGTGTGTATATATATATATTAATGAATGTTGTTTCTTATTTTAGACATCCACATTGACCAAGTCAGTTAAAAATAGTAAACGAGGACCGGCCAAAGGGATGCCCGATGATGCGCATCTCACAATTGTCGAGGTCTCTCCAGTGGACGTCCTATTGCTTCCCATAAAGAACGCAAACACATTTATTCATCAATGTGGATTTGTTGTTAGGGACAACGTCCCGATCAGCATTATCAACTGGAATAGGCCAGCAAAGGCCGATGAATATTCTATGAGTTATGTTGAGAACAGATACAAAGACATACTATGGGATAAGCTCATTCGCCATTTCACCCTACTAGTCTTAGAGACTAAGGAGGCCACAGATGAGATGAGGTCCAAAGTTAAGCATTTCGCTTTTAAGAAGATGGCCCAACAGTTCAGTAATTATAAGAAAAGATTGTACAATGAATATCTCGAGGAAGGAAAAGTTCCAGCATTCGATGAGTCACTAGAGAAGCAGCGGCCTCACTGGGAAAGATTTTTAGACTACAAGAAATCAGCAATAGCAAAAAAAGGTCCACAAAATGCTGCAAAAAATAAATATCACCATACAATAGGGACAGGTGGCTACAGGACTTCCGTTCCTAAGTGGGAGGAAGCCGAGAAAGCCTTGCGTGCCCAAGGGCTCACTCCAGCTACACAGGACTGGACCATCAGAGTAAGAAATTGGTTACTTGCCCATGGGGCAAAGTATGACATGGAAACAGGGGAGTTAATATTTGATAAAAAGTCTAAAGTTGCTACACCCCATGGAGAAATTGTTAAAACAATTGAGGAGGTTAAAAAGGGTGACTTCAAACCCGATAGAGAGAACGACGAGCTGACAAAGTCCCTCGGGAATCCTAAAAAACTAGGACGAACACGAGGCATTGGACCTTCTGTGTCGTGGAAGACTGGGTTTCCTGAGGACACTGAATTCTATAGAAGCCGAGCGAGGGCAAAGAAGTGGAAGGAGATAGAGGAGGCATCTCGGTTGCGTAGCGTGGAAATAAAGAACGAGGAAATATATGCCATGCTAAAGGAGCAACAAAAGCAGCTGGACGAAATGCGCCAGCAAGGGCCAACTCATCAACGGCTAGAAGAAAGTGTCGGTGTCCCATCTCAGCGGAGAAGAAGTGTCGCTTCCATGGCGGCCGATCCAATAGATCGCTATCTAGTGGGCAATATCACTAAGAAGACAAGCTGCGAGCTGCATATGGGAGTGATGAACTTATCCTTCAAGGCGGCTCTCGGTTATGATTTATCTTGTGAACCTGAAGCACGCTGGCATTGCAAATAGATTCCAGATGGCTATGCTCGTGTCGGGGTGGATGAGATTCTACCTCAATATGAATCACTACAACTTGACATGCCTGGACCTGAAGATGAGAGCACGCTAGGAGAAGTCAGGGGCTCTATCATTCTATGGCGCAAGAAATACATCGTGTTTCCAGGCTCACCCAAGCCACCACCGTCTCCTCCGCGTCAGTCGAGTCTACCGCATCCAGCAAGTCCACATGAGGAGTGGGACGACCACCATAGCGCGAGTCCACCGCCGCATCAGCCCACTCCTCCCCCGCCGCATCAGCCCACTCCGACGTCGCCGTGTCAGACGAAGAAGGCAGTCTCTCAGTCAACTAGTATAAATACTAGTCAAAAGAAAGCCAAAGGTAAAAAGGTGAAGAAAATCCCGCCGCCTCCTCCCAAATTACCTTATGAGGAAACCAAAGCGATCAGTGATGCCCAAGTTAAAGCCTTCTTTGCACCCAAAGCTCCCGAGCCAAAACAAATATTTGATCCGTAAGCCAAAAAGTGGGCTAAGGGGTTTCTTGAGCAATCATCGCAATATGAGATAAATAAGGCTGATGACTACAAACGCTTTCTGCTGAGAATTGGTAGGAAGAATTCAGGAAATACTACTGCAAGCAGCAGGAAAGAGAGGTTGCGCAACTCGGAATGCAGACAAACAAATCGATCGCCCCGCTCAAGGTGTTATCCAATACTGATCATCAGAATATTATAGCAATGGAATTTGCCAAAGGTGCTAATATTACAGTAGATCAAGCGCTAGGCGGGCATTATCCCCACAAGAGAAATTTGCATGGAGATATGAATACAGGAAGACTCTGGTCAGACCTGATGAGGTCAAATTTCTATCAACTCAAATGCGAAGACTGCATGAGTGGTACGAGAAAGTCTCTACATGCGATGAAGAAGATCAATTGTCAGCGCTGCTTGTGAAAATTACAAGTGAGCATTTTAATGGTAAAGACCAGTTGCAAATTTATTTTGAGGAATTCTATATGTTATTCAAACAAGATGCCCTTGACTTGAGTCTCCTTGCTACCTATTGTCTGTAAGTGGTTCATTTATTTCTATGATAAAGTCTCTAACCTAGCTCTTTTATTGCATGTAATTATCTTCACTCTATGCTATTATGCAGAATGAAGAGCGATGAATATGACCGGAAGAAAATCTTTGACACTGGGTTCATCGACCCACACCGGTTTAATCAAGCATTGCTAATGGAATACCCCAAGGACACGGAGCGTAACTTGCTAAGGGTCTTATTGAGACAACATTACAAACGAAGAATATTGTTTCCCTACAATTACAGGTAAGAATGTTAATGACTTGTACAGATCACTTAATTCTGCTAAGTGTAATTGATGAGTTACTGACGTATATAAACGTGCGCAGGTATCACTGGATTTTGCTAACCATTGAAGTTGACGCTGGAAGAGTTGAAATCAAGGACTCGCTAACGAGAGACGAATCAAAGTACGCATTCATTAAAGATGCGCTCCAGAGGTAATTTCAATCATTATCACACTTTATCAGTCTCTTTCTTTTATATATATATCCTAAGATATCAAGTAACTAATAACTTATTTATTATTTTTTTATCAGGCAGGGTTTGGAAAGCTTTCACCAATGCTACGATTGGTGAAAATTTAAAGACGAGCTTAGTTTTTATCGGATCGATGTAAGTAGTACGAGCTAGATCCGCGCATCTCTTCAATTCTAGTTTCAATACCATCATGCCATGCTTGATTATTATTTGATTGAAACTTTTTGTCGTAAAGTGCGAGAGGCAGCCACCAGGTACTAACCTATGTGGATACTTCGTGTGCGAGTACATTCGCTCCGAGGTCAGTGAGCGGGACGGAGATACATTTTTAGAAGTACGTGAGCAATATATTCATAATTTTTGTTGAGTGTCATTCATAATATTTGTTATGACTATTGATATTCATATTGACCTCCTTATTTTATATATAGTTGGAAAGACTGCGAAAGAATCTCGATCCAAGGAAGTGTCTGGTAGCAATTCAAGAGGAATTTGTGGAATTTCTTGTTGACCATGTCATAGACCCAGAAAGAAAATACCATACCTCCGGCTATCCGTGATTTAATGAACTTGTAACCGAATAGACGGGTTGTGATCTCTATTTATGTATATATTTATGTAATATAGAATTATATGTAATGTAGAATTATATCTATATAATTATGATGATGTTGTGTGTAATGGGTTTATTCGTTGCATGTCACTTTACGTCAAACACAACCCTCCTCTACCTATCCTCCTGCCGCGACGGAACCCTGGATCGGCTGCCGCGACAGAAAATGGCCCCAAAATTCTGCCGCGGCGAAAACCCCCATCGACTACCGCGGCAAAAAATGGCTTCAAAACTCTGCCGTGGTAAAAACCCTCATCGGCTGCAGCCAAATTAAAATCTTTGTGTGAAGAAACTAGTTCCGAGTATCTGGGGGGACTAAAGACCACCACTCACGCTGTTACTGCTTGCCAAGACATCGTAACTAGACCGAGACTAAGGCTGGCAATCCGGAACTAGAGGTCCTCTAGGACCGGGACTAGTGTCCCGTTCTCCGCTACTGAGCACGCACGGAGGAGGTGCTCCGTGTGATTACCGTGCGTCTAATAAACCGGGAGTAGCCAGGTCGTCCGGCGGCCTTGCTGGGGACGGTGATGGCACGTCAAGTGGGCAGGTTCTTGTTAGCTGTCGTTGTCATCAGGCGAGACATGTCCAACCAGATATTGGCACTTCCTTGAGAAGATGGTACGGACTCCGTAGTACTGCGGAGGTCGTCCGTCCATTCGCATAATTTCCTTGCGACTTTCGCCCTGACTCAGCTTGGTGCGTCCGGTGTTCATGCGCCGCTCGGTTACGGAGATGGACGCCGCCGCCCACGGCCCACCCCACTGCGATCGGCGCCGTTGACGGCGGCACTGGCGGTGCTATCACCATTGACGTCCATTGCACAAGCCGGCGGCGGATGCCTTACTTCGTCAGGTCAGGTGGCTTTTCCCGGTGACCATTGAGCGCGTCTTCTTCGACAGGGCAGGACGGGACCTGCTGATGGAGCTCGACGCCCCCAGCTGGCGGGCTCCCCTTCCCGTCCCCCTCGGATGATGACCAGGCGGGCGAGAATGGAGTCAGCGAGACTCTCGGGAGGCCTCTCCGGGCGGTCCCAAGTCGCCGGCCTCGGTGGTCCCAGCTCCCCCTCCCTCGCGTCCTCAGGCGGGTGGGGAGTCTTGGCAGCAGTGGCGGATGGCTCCCTTCTTCCCGGATCGCCTGCCGCTTTCCCAGAGTGCCCCGGCGAAGCTCTTGGGATATGACCCCCCGCGCTGCTCCCGCCCGCCCCTGCTGGAGCCTCTCGCCTTCGACATCGCTCAGTACGGCTCCAACATTGGCCAGACCCAGTTGTTCTCTGTAGGGGGTCCCGGGGGGGGAGCAAAGAGGGTTCCCCGCTGCCCACCACCCTCGCCTCGTCGCCGGAGCTCACCTCGGGTAGTGTGGGGATGGTCGCCGCCTCGATCGCCCCCGCTCCTGTGGTTGGTGTGCTCTCCTCGCGACGCGGACCTTGCTGAGTGACCGGGACAGGCGATCTCGCTCCGGTCCGGTGCTAGGCGCCGGGCAGGCCCCGTCACCCTCCTCCTCCCCCGTCTCGCCACAGTGTGCGCCTGGCCGGGGCTCGCGATGGGGGCGTGGGCCCGGAGCCGACGATCGCGGAGCGGGCGACCACGAGGTGTGCGCAGCAGTTTCTGGTATGCCCGACCTCCCCTTCCCCATCCCCCTCCCTGCTCTGGTTTGCCTTCGGGTTCTAGGTTTTCGGCTCTGGAGGAGGTTACTTTGGATCACCTAGCGTCTGTGGCCGCTGACTGTGGCATAGTGTTCCGAGGCGAGAAGGGGCCTAGGATGGAGCAGTTCGCGGCCATCAAGGCTCGAGAGGTGTATGAGGGCGATCGCCACGCGGCGCGGCCTCGGGAGGCGGGCAGCCCTCATACTGGCAGGACCTGGTTCCTCGGAGCCCGGGTCCAGCTCGGTGCCACCTCTTGGCCCTCATGACTACCAGCCACCCCTGAGAACCCCCGCTCCTGGGAGACCTCGGGGCGGCCTCCTAAGGCCCCGTCTCGTTCTGGTTCCTCCACCCGTTCCTGCTCCGCCCCTAGTAAGGGGGCCGCCCCCGAGTGATCGTCCATATGGACCTTCTCTGGGCGTTCCGGGTGTTCATTTGGAACATCCGGGGGTTTGGTCAGGACGGCCGCCGCCGCCAAATCAAGGAATACCTGCGCCAAGAAGATGTGGATATTGTGGGCCTTCAGGAGACCATTCGCCAGGATTTCTCTCCGCTAGAGCTGGAGGCTTTGTCTAGGCATAAGTTCTCCTAGACTTGGCTCCCGGCCTTTGGCCACTCGGGCGGTATTCTCCTTGGGGTTAAGGAGGAGACCTTCAAGGTTGAGGATATGGACCGCGGGGATTTCTTTGTGAGCATGGAACTCACCCATAAATAGTCTCGCCTCAAATGGGAGGTCATCATTGTTTATGGCCCCGCGGACCATAGGAGATCCCAGGAGTTTCTGCTTGAGCTCAAGGCCAAGGTGGAGCGTACGGATACCCCCGTCATTGTGGCAGGGGACTTCAACTTGATTCGCTCTGCCGCGGACAAGAGCTCGGGGAACGTGGATCTCCATAGGATTCGTATGTTCAATGATTGCATCGCGGACTTGGCGCTTAGGGAGATCTCTCGGGCTGGTGCGAGATTCACCTGGACCAATAATCGCCTAGACCCGGTGCGGTGCGTTCTTGATAGGGTCTTTGTCTTCGTGGACTGGGAGATGGCCTTCCCCCCGTGTTCGCTCCGGGCGGTCACCAGGGTGGGCTCGGACCATACCCCCCTCCTCCTTTCCTCAGGAGGAGGCCCCCCGCCAAGATCTAACCGCTTCCACTTTGAAAACCTATGGCTTCAGCAGCGGGGTTTTATGGAGGCGGTTCGGTCGAGGTGGGTGGGGGCCGCGTCCTCTCCGCCCCGTGTCTTCTGTGCGGTTGATGTCTGGCATCATTGTGCCTTGATGCCACGCCAATTGATGCGAGGCTGGGGGCGAACCTGGGGGCGGCCATCCGGGGCCAGAAGGATGCCATCCTTCAGGAGATCCAGGTGCTTGACCGGGAGGCTGACCGGGTGGGGCTTTCGGCAGACGACTGGTCCCGTAGGTACTCTCTTGTGACCTCCATTATGGAGATCTATAAGGGGGAGGAGGCGTTCTAGCGAGCCGTGAATCGGACTATCCAGGGGGAATCCAACACGGCCTATTTCCATGCCATCGCGAATGGGAGGCGTCGGAAGTGTTCTATCCCCTGCCTCTGGGCTGCAGACGCTCTTCTAGAGGACCAGAGAGACATCGCGGCCCATATTTATGCGTTCTACCGGGAACTTTTCTTGGCTTCCCCCTCCTCGGGTCTGGCGCTGGAGGCGGACTTCTGGGCTGAGGATGCCAGGGTGACCGCGGAGGAGAATCTGGAGCTGAACCTCCCTTTTATCCAGTCTGAGGTCGTCGCGGCTATCAAAGCTATGAAGTCCAACTCGGCGCCAGGGCCAGATGGGCTCCCGGTAGTGTTCTTACAGTCCTTTTGGGACCAGCTGTGCCCCGTGATTATGCGCATGTTTCAGGAGTTCTACACGGGGACTCTTGTCACGTCTCGGCTGAATTTCGGTGTGATTAACCTGATCCCCAAGCTAGTGGGGGCCACGGATATTCGCCAATTTCGCCCCATCACGGTAATCAGTGTCATCCAGAGGATTTTTGCCAAGGTCTGCGCTATCCGCCTTGCTCCGGTCATGGAACGCTTGACTCACCACTTCAGTTTGCCTTCCTCAAGGGTCGCCTGATTCATGATGGTGTACTTGCCCTCCATGAGATTATTCATGAGGTTAAGGTACGCCATCAGAAAGGGGTGTTCCTCAAGCTTGACTTCCAGAAGGCTTATGATAAGCTGGACTGGTCATTCCTGAGGCAAGTCCTAGAGCGGAGGGGCTTTGAGGAGAGGCTGGTCTCGTGGATCATGCAGTTCGTGATGAGCGGTAGCACGACTATCAATATCAATGGGGAGGTGGGTCCCTATTTTAGACCCTCCTGTGGAGTGAGGCAAGGGGACCCGTTGTCGCCCCTTCTCTTCAACTCCGCGGTGGATGCCCTTGCAGAGATCTTGGACAAGGCCAAGGTCGCTGGCCACCTTTCTGGGGTGGTGGGGCATCTAATCCCCGGAGGTGGGGTCACCCACCTCAAAGATGTCAAGACGATCGATGATCATGGTCCAGGGGTCGGAACTCGACATTATTAACCTCAAGTTTCTACTCCTGTGCTTTGAGTCAATGTCTGGGCTCAAGATCAACTTTGACAAGAGCGAAGTCATGATCCTTGGCTTCCCGGAGGAGGAGAAGCAGCTGATCGCGGACCGCCTTAATTGCCGGTTGGCGGACTTCCCCATCACCTACCTGGGCTTTCCCATGAGGGAATCTCGGGTGTTGATCAGGGATCTCGCCCCCATGGTCTCGAAGGTTCGGTCGAAAGCCGAGCCATGGCGTGCCCGGCTCACGACCAAGGGTTCCAAGACTGTTTTGATTAACTCCTGCCTGTCCAGCCTCACCACTTACCAGATGGGCCTATATCTGCTTCCTGAAGGAATCCATGCAGACTTGGCTAAAGATCTGTCTAGATTCTTTTGGGTCGCTGGAGATGGGCACCAGAAATACCATATGGTGAAATGGACAGACATTTGCGCCCCCAAAATTCTTGGGGGGCCTAGGGATTATTGACTCGTGCCGCTTCAATATCGCCCTGCTCCTTAAGTGGGTTTGGCGGGTGCTTCGTGACGAGGGGGGCCTTTGGCTCCAGTTAATCAAGGCCAAGTACCTCCGGGGTCGCCCCCTGCTGGCGTGTGACCGTCGGGAGGGTTCCCAGTTTTGGCGGGCCATTCAAGACATCAAGCACCTTATTCGACGTGGTTCTCGTTTTGAGGTAGGCGATGGGCAGGGAGTCCTGTTCTGGCTGGACCCCTGGATTCTAGGGCCCCCCTGTCCCAGGAGTTCCCGGCGTTATTTGCTATCTGCGCAGCCCCCACGATATTAGTCTCCGACGCGTTCCGAGAGGACCAATGGAACATCCCGTTCCGGAGGACCTTTAACGACGCAGAGGCGGCTGACTTTGTGAGGATGCGGGGATCTCGCCCTATCCCTCTCTCCGAGAGGATAAGGTGGCAGATCCGATCTCCCTCGGGAGCGTTGCGGTTGTTGGCTTCGGTCCCTCTTCAGGCCGGAGCTCCTTGGACCTCCCACTTGTGGAAGTCTCCTCTCCTCCGAGTATCCGTATCTTCCTTTGGCAATTGCTCGGGACCGTCTTCCCTCGGGACGGAGGTCTCAAGCGTTGCGGTCCGCAATGGGTTGTGTCCGTTATGGGGTCCTGAGTCATGCACCCACATAATGTTCACGTGCCGCCGCTTCTGTGGAACTTCATCCGAAGCTCACGGGGCCTGCTGGCAGTGTGGACCTCGGCGAATTCCTAGAGACGGAGGCTAACCGCACCGGAGGAAGGCGCCACCTCTTCTGGCTGGTGTTTGCGGCGTTAACCTGGACCCTTTGGAAGATTAGAAATAAGATGGTGATTGAGCGGATATTTCCCCGCCGGGCTTCTGACTCTGTGTTTTCTTTGCTTGCCCACCTCCAGCAGTGGTACCCTCTCTCCAGACAGCGTGACCGGGAGCGGGTGGACGACATCTTGCAGGCTCTTCGGGCGTCGGCGCAACGCTTATGGCTCCTCGCTAGTTCGTCGGGCTTCGTAGTCTTTTCGCCGCTTGTTTCTTTCTTTCTTTTTTGGGCTTTGTCTTTGTGGCCCAAATGAACCTTTTTTTCATTTCTTATGACGCCTGGGCGTCGGTGACTGTATTGTACTCTGGATGGTGGTTGCTTTATTTATAAAGCTGGGCGTAATGCCTGTTTCGAGGAGGTGGCTTTCCCCCCGGAATGAGCCTCGCCTGAGCCAGAGCCTTCGTCCAACGGCCAACACCCCCTTGGCCACGTTACGGACAGAGAGAGCTACCTGAAGTCCGGAACGTTCCAACCAATTCAGGCATCTCTTCATGGCCGGCCGCGTTAATCTCGCCCGTGTCGTGCGCCATCACGCACGGAATCGATCGCATGGTGCAGTAGTTCCCAGGACGCAAATCCGGACGCCGAAAATAGCTCCGGACGCCGAAATTTCGCCCAGTCACGTATCCAGGAAACTGTTTCGTCCGGATTTGGGCCAACTTTGTCCGGACTACCTAGGCCATACCCAGGATCCCGGGTACGCCCTGGGAACGCCGTACAAAGCGAACTCGGCGAGTGGACCCGCCCAGTCAGCATATATTCGTCCATATTCATCCAAAGTTCGTCCATATTCGCCCAAAGTTCGTCCGTATTCGCCCATATTCGCCCAAAATTCGTTCATATCACCATATTCACCCAAAGTTCGTCCATATAGACCATATTCGCCCAAAGTTCGCCCAAAATTCGGGCATATTCGCCCAAAGTTCGTCCGTATCGCCCATATTCGCCAAAGTTCCTCCATAGTTCGTCCATACCGCCCATATTCGCCCAAAGTTCGTCCATATTGACCATATTCGCCTAAAGTTCGTCTATATTCGCCCAAAACCGTTTATATTCGCCCAAAGTTTGCCAAAAATTGTTAAATTTTAGCCAAACGCGGAAACTCGCCTGGGTACATGAGTGGGAAACTCGGCACCCAGGCCGAAAACTTGTTTCGTCCGCCAAAATTTGGTCCGGATTTTGGTCTGTGTTCGTCCAACGAGTGGAGATGCTCTAATACATTCTTTTGAAAAAGGAAAAAAAAAATACTTACTCGACTCCACCGAGTGGGGGAGCCCATCGATGGTTGCTCTTCGACGGAGAGGAGATCACTATCTGCGCCAGTGTAGCCTCCAACCTCGCCTCCAGGTCAACACCATCAGTGGCCGCGAATCAATTGAGACCACGCCGCCCGTGGAGGAATCAGCACCTCCACCACCGCCGCTTGTTTTGCCACCGCCGCCGGGAGTCGCCGTTAGGGACAGGGAGGGGTTAGGGTCGGACCCGCGCGCCTAAGTGAAAACCTCACTCTTCCCCTGTACTGGTTAGGACAGCGACGATCAAGTGGTGGGTCCTGCACCTTCTTTTAACGTCTGCCGTCCAGAGTCGCCACGTAAGCGCTACAGGTGGGCCAACTATGTCAGTTTCTGTGTCAGTTCGCTGTCAAGCCGAGTTAGTGCTATTTAAGAAAACCGACTTCAAATCAGGTAGATTTTTGCAGGAAAAATCGTAAAATGATAAATTTCCAAAATTTTGCTCTAAACTGGTAGTTTTATGCTAACCTGTACGATAACGGCAAGTCCCTGTGCCCTAGAGTTCCTCGCGACCCCCAGGCTCTCCAAATTTAGCCCGCACGGAGGAGGTGCTCCGTGTGATGACTGTGCGTCTAATAAACCGCGCGCGAGTAGCCAGGTCGTCCGGCGGCCTTGCTGGGGACGGGGATGGCACGTCAAGTGGGCAGGTTCTTGTTAGCTGTCCTTGTCATCAGGCGCGACTACATGTCCAACCAGATATTGGCACTTTCTTGAGAAGATGGTACGGAGGTCGTCCGTCCGTTTGGCATAATTTCCATGCGACTTTCGCCCTGACTCAGTTTGGTGCGTCCGGTGTCCATGCGCCGCTCGGTTATGGAGATGGACGCCGCCGCCCTGCGATGGCACAGGACACGCGACTGCGACCGGCGTGGACGGCGGCACGGGGCGGTGCTATCACCGTTATTGACGTCCATTGCACAAGCCGGCGGCGGATGCCTTCTCGGCAGGTCAGGTGGCTTTTTCCCCGGAATGAGCAGAGCCTCGCCTGAGCCTTCGTCCAACGGCCAACCCCCCCTTGGCCACGTTACGGACAGAGAGAGCTACCGGAGGTCAGGAACGTTCCAACCAATTCAGGCATCTCTTCATGGCCGGCCGCGTTAATCTCGCCCGGCCGTGCCGTGCGCCACCACGCACGGAATCGATCGCATGGTGCAGTACAGTACAGTACAGGTGTCTTCCGTGCCGTCTACCCTCTCCTTCGATGGAGATATCCATAATCCATCGGTCCACGCCGTGTCCACAGTTGACCTTTTGTGGTGTCTTCGAACGTGTCGTCTCGCGGTTGTTGTGCGTCGCTCGCTCCTTCGTTGCGCTTAGTATGTTTTTCTTTCTCACCCAGCTACCCTTTTCCTTTTGGCCGCCAACGACACGACACGAGTACGTGTGCTGCATTACACGATCCACTCACGTGTAGGATCCAGCTAGACTTTGTGTGCACGTCTCCTTGGGTGACACGCACGCACGCACACACACGCACGCACGCACGGTATCCCGCCTGCTGGAAGCATGGCCAATTTGGTCATCATCATCATATAGGTTAACTAAGGAGCTTGTTACAAACGGAATAAAACACAACTATAAGGCGAATATTTTTCCTTTCAAAAAAGAAAAACAACACGAGTTCATAGCACAAATCACACCTTCAAGTTTTTTACTACTATTCCCGCAATTTGCTAAAAGAAAACTTATATTGTGAAACAGACGGAGGGTGTACCTCTGTTCTATAGGCTAGTCTAGCCTACTGAAACATCATATATCTAAAAACATAGGTAATATAATAGTCAGAAAATAAAATCCACACACGTGCTAGAAACTTCTGCCTACTCCCTCCAATCTATAATAAAGATTGATTTAGATTTGAATGTATCTAACGCTAAAACATGATTAGACACATCTGGATCTAAGACCAGTCACAGTGTCTGAAAAAAGCGATTCCTAGCCTTCTCTCTCCTCCTCTTGAATCGGCTCTATACATTTTAGGAATCGGCTCATGCAGTCTGATATAAAGAATCGGCTCAAAAACTTGGTTCGCTTCTTTCATGCAACCGTGGGACCCTGTGGTAGAAATGTGAGTAGAAGTGAGGATGCATGCATGCAGAAAAGGCGAATAGCGGACCCCACCAGAGATGTCATACACTATAGCCTTTTCATAGCGATTCCAAACTCCGACAAAGCAATTCTTGAACCGACGCAACATAGTGGCTGGTCTAAACATATCTGGTTCCATTAATTTGGATCGGGGGCGTATAAAAGTCTGGTAAAAGATATTTACGGTCGTTAGGTGCGCAAAGCTCACAAAATGATGGAATATCGTCAGTACAAAAGGCCATACAATAGAAGTAGCAGCGGAAAAACTATATGTACATAAATTTGTCTTGTAGTATTCTTTTAAGAATTGTTTAGAAGCTACACTTCTATACATTCTATACAAGTAAGATTCCTATTTGTAATCTCAAGTTCTCAACATCTTTAAAAAAATATTTTTTCTTCTAAATTGAAAAGATAGTTTATATACATCTCTGAAACCAATGCACATCTTAGATAATATATTTTTCTTCCTAGAATGCAGAGATCGAATGGAACTTACTCTGTAGATTTTTATAGAATAATATGATCATTTGCGACATGTGCAAAAATAAACCAAGCACCAAATTATTTTTTGTAATTTTCAAATTAGTCGTAGCAATTACTAAATGGATTGTGAAAAAAAAATGTATCCGTGTCCCACTGTCCCACACCAAGCACCTACCGCAACAAACGACGACACACCACACGGCGAATGCAACCAGCTCGGAAGGATCGAGGTTTAAACGAGGGTCAATTCCGTCATTTCCGTGGAGGAGTAAAGAGCGAGACAATCCCGGCCGTGTTCCTCGCGGGCAGCAGCAAAGCCAGCGACCCGACAGCCCGCTACCATCCGTCCACATTCAAATCTCCTCTGCGCTCAGGCCATTCTCCTCCTCCTCGTCCTCGTCGATATCCCCCAAATTTTTCACGAACTCGATCTCCTCCTCACCTCAGTCCTCCCCCAAATCAAGCACCGGCTCGCTCAATCCCAGATCGCGTCCGGCCGGGCGGGCGGGCGATGGCGGGGACGGAAGCCGTAGAGAGGGCGCACGAGCTCTACAGGGGCGGCCGCCACCGGGAGGCGCTCGAGCTCTACACGGCGGCGCTGGCGGCGGCGCGGGGCCCCGCGCAGCGCATCGCCCTGCACAGCAACCGCGCCGCCTGCTACCTCAAGCTCCACGACTTCCACAAGGTATCCTTCCTCGGGTTCCCTTTTCGACTGCGTTTGTCAGATTGATTTGACTATCGTGCGGTGTCCCCTGGCCGCCTGGAGGTGCCGTCCAGGTGAAGGCGTGATCTTTTTACCCTCTGGGTTTGAAGATTTCGGCGATCTTATTTTTTTCGGAATGCACAAATAGCTAGCTGGAGATGTCCTTTTAGCTATTCAAATGTCAAGTTATGACTATGTGGGGATACTTTTGTGACCAAGATGTACTAAATAATCCTAGCTTTACCGCTGTGTGTGTCTAAAGTTAGCCGATCTGCTGTTAACTTTAGTGCGCTCCGAGGCGCATCAAACTTCAGTTTAGTGTATCGACTGAATTAGAGAAGCTGGTGTTGCTTGCTTGGTGTTGCTTTCCCAAAGTTAGCACCAGTAAATAATTATTTGGATCTAGTCAACAATGCATAAGCCATGAACTGATGAATGATTTAAATGCATCCCCTCTGAACCATCTAGTTCTTTATAAAGCCTGATGCATCTGACAGGCTGGGTTCAGTATTGAATGGATTATTTCTATTGTATGTGAAATTTCATTGAGTAGTAAAATATCTACATTGATGATCTACTATGTGTATGTGCATGAGGAAAAAAAATGCCTCTTTGTGAACCCTTCTGTAGTACACGTTTTTCTGGCCTGGAGTGGGTATTTCTCTGGAATAAGTTGACTCCTGACATGTTTTTGGAGTGCACAAATTGCTCGTTGGTGATGTCCTTTTAGCTATTCAAATGTCAAGTTGTGACTATGTGAGGATACTTTTGTGACCAAGATGTACTAATAAATCGTTTAGCATTGTGGTGTCTAAATTTAGCCGACGTGCTGTGAGGCGCATGAAAATTCAGTTCACTGTCTTGACTGGATTAGAGAACCTGGTGTTGCATGCTCGGTGTTGCTTTCCCCAAATTAGCAGCAGTAAGAAAAACTGTCCATGTAAATATTATGGAGTAACTTAGATCTACTCAACAAGGCATAAACCATGAACTGGCTAATGATTAAAATGTATCTGAGCCTTTGAACCATCTAGTAGTTCTTTATAAGGCATGATGCATCTGACAGACTTGGTTCAGTATAGAATGGACTATTTCCGTGGTATGTGAAATATAAAATTTCATTGAGCAGTCAAATATCTACATTGATGATCAACTATGTCTATGCACATCAGGAAAAAAATGCCCCATATGAACCCTTCTCTAGTACGTGTTCTGTACTGGATGTGGGTATTTATCTGAAAAAAATAAGTTGACTCTTGACATCATATATAGTTCCTTTTTCTGTATTACCATCACTGTCAGTAACACTGAACTTTTTATTTCAATATAATCATATAGGCTGCAGAAGAGTGCACATCTGTCCTTGAGTTGGATACTGAGCATGCTGGTGCTCTCATGCTACGTGCCCAGACTCTTGTCACTCTAAAAGATTACCAGTCGGCTCTATTTGATGTGAACAGGCTAATTGAGATAAATCCATCGTCTGAAGTATATCGGAACCTTCATGCACGTCTGAAGACACAGCTGGTATGCTTTTTTGTCTGAATATTTTCTGCTATCTCACTTTGTTCTAGTTACTTGCATAAGCTTTAGTTCAAATGCAGTGTCATCAGATATAAGCATAACTACAAAAATATCTCTTATCTCTTAAAATTTCAAATACAAAAATTAAGGAATATAGATCACTACCAAAATTTTAAAATATGTTACATTAGATATGCTGTTATTTGTGTTCAAACATAACTACTGTTTGGAATGTAACTTTTAGGCAGTTTACATCAGCGCATCCCTTTTAGTTAACTGACCGAGTTCTGCTGCCTTTTGTATGTTTTTGAAATTTGAAGTCACTAGCCCCGATTCCAGAGTCCGAAGAGGAGTCACTATATACTGAAGAAGACAAAGAAGATCTGACTGTAAAAGAAAATAAAAAGAACGAAAGTTCTGTCGATAAGCCTGATCAACCTTCTACTAAACTGATTCCCGAAAAGAAACCTGCGACGGAGCCTCCAAAAGTTGAAGCGCCTTCCAAACCCCATGGTTTGGAGCCCATCGAAAAACCAAAGGGCCATTCAAGACTTGACTACTCGAAATGGGACAAAGTTGAGGATGATTCAAGTGAAGATGACGAGGACGATGATGAAGATGAGATGCCCCAGTATAAATTCAAAGTCAGAACTATCGGTGTGCGTTCTGTTAAATGAATGGGATTACCAACAAATAAGTTTACTATGGTCTGTGGATAGCCGTTTGACAGCATCCTTCTCTACTAACTGAGGTCTCACTTGTTCATTAAAGTCTCGATATACTTGGATGGACAAGTGTTACCAGTCGGTATTTGTTTAACTGGAACTCAACGGAGGATGGATAACAGAAGTACCCGCTGCTCTCGACTCGTCTCGTGAACTGCAGCTCAGGTAGTTTTCGTGAATTTCATTTTTGACTAGATTTTGTGTTGTGATTCACGTGTTTGTTCGCTAATGCTCACATCTTGATGCAGGTTTCAGGATTTGGAACCTTGGCTGGTAAGTCGGTGGAGTGCATCATGTTCCTAGGCAGTGGAGGAAAGGAACAGAGCACAGCGATGCTCCTGTATGAAAAACCGATTTAGATTCAGGCTAACAATCATAGTGCAGAGTTCTGTCTTTGTAGAATCATATAGTCTAGTCGCCCGTGTACATACATTGCTCATTCATGTATATGATGCTTTATTTGTGTGACCAGAGTCCGAGGCATTGTTTCATGACTTCAGGCAGCAAAATTTGGTGTTCCTTGTTGCTACCAATAGTGTCTGTTGTTGAGCTGCAATGACATACATACCTATTCGGTTCCAAGTAATCCGCGAGCAGCAGCAGAATGGCTTCAGTACACTACTGGTCTACTGCTGATTAGTTGCACTGTAATCAATAAAATGTTCTGCCGTGCTACCATGTTGATAACAGATGTATTATCAACCCACTGATTCGATGTGACTTAGTATTCCTTAGGCCCCGCTTGGGAGTCTGATATATTTCACAGCTCCGGTTTTCTTTCCGGGGGATTTAGGCGTGTACAGCCAGTCGGATGTAAAATATACGGACGATCACCTGGTCTATTTGGATATGCACAGTCTGCCGGAAACATATGTACGTGTACAGTCCGGCGGAAGTATTTTGGCTGGTACTCACATAAAAATTGAATCTTTGAACAACATATACGAATAATAGGCTCAAACTCTCAAACTTCGGTACATCATACACGAAAAATCTTTGAACATGCACCTCTCAGATTACTTAAATTACAAATAATAGTTGTTCAACAATCTTGAACTCGGATAGACTTCTGAAGATTTTAACTCGGATAGACTTCTGAAGACTTGAATTTGGCATCCTAAATAAAAGAAATCAATATTAGATACTATATTAAGACAATAAACATCAATCTAATCCCAGGGATAGTCATAAATAGACCACATCGACAAGAATGAAAGAACAAAACATCTTGTTCTATGATTATCGATCCTCATTGGCATGATAAATAAACAATAGTAGTAAATCAAATAAAAAACAACAATCTGACATGATAAATAAACAACAAGCTTGTTCTACATTGGCATGATAACAATCCATATAGTTTCCTACAACAAGCGTGTTCTACATTTGTTGCAAAATTAAAAGCCCGCGGAGACGATGAGTTCAGATAAGAGCAATCTATTCAGTAAATTCAGTCAAATAAACTGAGTTGTGGTACTGAATATAACTACTTCTCCAGAAAACAAGACCAAGCGTATATGAATGACTAATCTTCAATAGTAGCACCTCCAGTTATAGTTCCCAGGAGTTTACACACCTATGGTCAGATGTACAGAGAAACATCACACAAGTTTTGAGAGTGCACAGTTTAGCCTATCAATTCAGAGAATGCACTTTTAAAGTCTCCTATGCTAAGTAAGTCCTAAACCTGCTCTAGTGGTTCAGCAGTTCTAACTCGAGCTAGTGTTTCTTGATTTTCAGAGATGGTCATGCATACCACGTGTTAACACAACAATTAGGAGTATGTGCTAGCAGATAGTGTTCTCACAAGAATAAATAATAGCAGGTTCTCGCTGGAATATGCCTGCAGCAAGTTACAAATCCACAAAGAAGGTTTACTGAATATAAAAGATGAATATGTTGCGGATCTCTAGCTGCATGAGCACGACTCCGAACCAGATTCTATCGGTGTACTAACTTGATCTGGTATATCACTCCTTCCCTGATCTTACAGGGTTCTAGCAGAACACATAGTTAATCAAGTCCATTTCCATATCATTGGCAAAAATGCCATCCACATGAGGTTACGGATCTCTAGTTCAGGCTATCAAGCGGATGAGATATGTCCTCACCAAATGGTCGAATTCCAAACAAAGGACCATTTAAAAACCAAATCCCACATTCTCTAATCATGTGAGCACCTAAGGATATCAGAACACGAGTCAAGTAACCGAAGATGCGAAACCGGAAGAATGACAGTGAATCTATTCACCAGTACGTCTCCACTCCACTACAAGGACGAATCAATCGGCTCCAAAAGGCCTTTACCATACAGTTTCACATCACCTGTGTAGTGCAAACGCATGATGCTAAAACTACTGTTTCAACACAGCTATTATAACGAATTGGGTAACTACTAGTGCTACTTTTGTTTGGGAAAAAAATTGGAGTTACCTGATTCAGTTTTCAAAAAACTACAGTACTACTGTACTAGACATCGATCGAGTGGTGCTCACAGGTGTATTCTCATCCATGTCTGTGGCTTGGCCTGGATGCAAACAAAGTCATCTTTCTCCGAGAACAAAGACTAGTGATTAGCACTTTGGCTTTTCTAGGGTTATTTCACTCTGGGGAGAATAAAGGAGCCCGCTCCACTTTGTTGATTGCACAAGCAAGATACTATGCTCCTACTTGGAATCCCTCCAATGAATCGTAGATTATATTTCCCCAATTTCCCAATCAGCCAACTGAGATTGCACGAACTGGAAAGGGGGTTAGGAACAGGGTTCGAGCGCACTCACCAGTACACTTGCACGGCTTGCACCTGAACGTGGTCGGCCTGAAGCACACGACGCAGACCCCGACCGTCGCCGCCGGTGGTGGCACCAGCGCTGGCGCCTTCGCGACCTCCTCCTGCGCTGCCGCCGGTTCGTCGCAGACCTTGCCCCGCCAGACCTCCTCCTACACCACGTAGCCCCCCTTGCAATGCCGGACCTCGCCGTCACCGAGATGGACGCCGTCTCGATGGTGGCGCGCCCGCGCCTCAACCGCCGGATCTCCGACCTCGCCTCCTCTTCCGACACAAGGTAACCGCCTGGTTCGTTCAGACCTCCTCCGCTATGGCCGCCGCGCTAGGGTTGGGAAGGATCGTAGTCGATGGGCTCTCCTCTGCTGTCGCCTGGAAACTAAACCGATCCCCGCACGTCCATAGAGTTTAGGCCCGTAAATGGGCCGGAAACGATTCAGAGGGAGAAAAAAACGGCCAACCAAGTGCCAATACTTGTGACGGGCTGTAATTTAACTGGCTCCGACTAAAACAGCTGGTTTGGGCTAAAATACAGTGAAACAAGCAGAGCCTTACCAGTTTTCTCGTCATTGACCAGAGTTCTGCTTCTTGTTTGGGATATAAAATTACAACTGAACATGCCATTTGCTCACTTCAGTTTTCTTCGGCTAAAACTAAACAAAGGTCTGAGAAACAGATAACCAAATCAAATCATACCAGAACAAGAGCTGTCTGGCCTGATTAATGGATTCTTTGAAATAAATTTGTTATAGCCAAGATCTTGACCTGCAAGCCCATGATGCAATCTGTGGGCAAATATGTTCTCAAACAAGATCTGAGAAGACTGTAACTGAGAATCAAAAAGCTTGCACCTTGTACCTGGGAACAAGAGCAGCATTTCCTGCTGTACAACCTTGTTGCAAAGTCCAAATCAAATTTATCTTCAGAATTGTGGGGTTCCTCCTGCAGTAGGAGAATCCCCTTTAAAAATTAGCGTATGCTGCTATTTGCGGCGCGCACACGGTATTCTTTAGTAAAAGGCGAAAGAATAGTTCGCTTTGTGCTCACCGCGCAGCTGCGTGCTTTCTCAAGGTCGCTCTGGTGCTCCTTATATACACGTCCCTCGGCTGGCAGCGCTCCTAAGCGAGCGAGGTGGTACTAAACTCTGCTGCATGCTCTGCCCGCCCGCGCGGCTGTGGCTTCGGTGGCACAAATGGGCCAGTACCGTGATACGCTCCCGCCAACCAAACATTATGGGCTGGGCCTGGAGAGCTTAGAAGAACATCTCTCTGCGACAGTACAGTGTATCATTTTCATGGGCATTTTTTTTTCTAAAATGAAACTGTCTAATGGTAAAGAAATTAATTTGAAAGGACATTATTTTAGTTAAAGAATCTTCTAGAAATGCATAGCTAATGGTAAAGGTGTTCTGCAAGAGATTTTCAGCGATTCAAATCACACAATACACTGCATTTACATAATTTGATTCATGAGCCATTTCTACCAACCCTTGCTTTATCGTGTGGGTGCGGCCGCAAGAACTTGCCAACGGAAGACCAAAAGGGCTAAAAAACCATTATAATTTTCAATGATAAGGGATTAGTAGAAAATTAAGAAGGAAAATGGAAGAAATGAAGCCAAAAGACAAAGCAAGCATGGAAAATGTGCTGTGGCCTCATCAGTATACAGCTGCCGATCCCCGTCACTTCCGAAAAGAAGAAGAAAAAACAGAAGAAAAAAAAACATCATTAGAAAATTTCCAGTACTGTCCTTCCCCGGCGTCGACCACCGGGACCACCGTCCAGGGAGCTGACGGGCCCGTCCATCTCAGGCAGCGGCGGCGGCGGCGGCGATGGCGAGGCACGAGGCAGGGGCCTCGGGGGCGGGGGCGGGGGCGGCCACGGGGATGGAGTTCAACCTGCCCGACGAGATCCTGGTCGTGATCCCCACCGACCCGTACGAGCAGCTGGACATCGCGCGCAAGATCACCTCCATGGCCATCTCCTCCCGCGTCTCCCGCCTCGAGGCGGACGTCGCGCGCCTCCGCCGGGACCTCGCCGACCGTGACCGCTCCGAGGCCGACATCCGTGCCCGTCTCGCCGACTCTGACGCCCGCCTCCTCGCCGCCCTCGAAGACAACGTGCGCCCCTTTCGCCGAGACATTTGTACCGGGATAGTTATGGTTTGTACTTAGCTGGTCGTGTTTGATTCTCCGTGTGCAGGCGAAGCTGGCGAAGGAGAGGGACACGCTCGCCGTGACAGCCAAGAAGCTGTCCAGGAACTTGGCCAAGGTGTGATTTTTTGTTTACCTTTTAGCTCCGATCTTAGTGTGATTTCTCATTAGAATGTTCTGTTCTTAGGGTGGATTATTGCTGAAACTTGTTTTTATTTTGATTAGATTTTGGATTTTAGTGCCTATTTAGTGGAATTTTAGACTAAAGCTGTGGCTTGCTAGTGTCATTTGCTTGTTTATATGGTAGTGATATGTCTTTCAGTGCCCATGATTGTGGACAATTTGCTGAAGGTCGAGTAGAACACTGTAGTTTCATGAAATTGGATGAAATTTGTCTACCCACTGCTTAGTGCTGGTTGTACTGTCACAGACTTCTGTGAGTTTTATTGTCAATCTGATGGAAGGTTACATATTTTCATTGACTTCACTTATCAAAGTTGCTTACTAAAAAATTCACTGCTTCCATCAGAAGGTGCAGCTTAGGCTGGAGCGAGATCCTTATTGAAAATCTTGCTAGTTCTGCCAATTTCAGTGGGGCAAACAATTTGGTACAGTTTTACTTGTATAGGGGCCTACCACTGAAAATAAGCCATGCTTTGCTCCAAGCGATATTGTGGTGTCACAGATAGACTAACTTGATTTTAATGTGCTCATAGTGAAGCCTGTGATAGGTAGATAGTTTTGACAGGTTCGTGGGGAACAATACGAAAGAATTAAAATAAGATTGGTGGATGACGACTCCTTTACTGTCAATTACACAAATCTGTAATTCGATTCTACACTGTTGTGTGGAAGCTGGGAGTGTTGTGCTGTGAAGTTTTCTTTGGCAACATAATCTTTCATAACTTTTTTTTTGTTACCCTCGACTTTATTTATCAAATTGTGTGGTAGGCGCATTAAAAAATTGTGTGGTACACTAATTGATTATTATAAAGTTAGTAAAAACTCAGATGTTCAAGAATCAGTATCAACTTGAAAATTTTAGTTTGGTTGTTGAGGAATTACTCAAGGTCTTTTGTTCTTTGCAGTTGGAGGCATTTAAGAAGCAGCTGATGAAATCACTTAGTGAAGATAATTTATTGGTCAGTCCTATTGACCAAAATCCTCATTCCTATTCGAAGATTTCTAGTTTCTGTTGTACTGGTCTTGTTTGGTGACAAATAATATTACCTGCATATTACTTCGCAGCAATTCTCAGAAACAGGTGAAGATCGTGCTGCAGATGTTGAAAATAATTGGAGAGCTCGCATTCCTCCTGTGACAGGTGCTCGCCAACCTCACAAATTTCAGAGCCACTTATATTGAGCCAGAGGGTGTATGTGTGTCCTTTCGTTGATTTCTGTTTTTACATTTGAATTGACAGATGAAGTTTCAAGCAGCCACACCTCTTCAAATACTTCCAGCAGATCCACAATCACAGAATCATCCCAAGGTAGCATTAGTTAACGCTTACTTTTGAACAACTAAATCATAACACATATCACATGTTATTTCTTGACTATCAATCGCTTACTATGGAAGCATTCGCAGGATACCAGTTCTCAATCACACCATATGTAGCCCCAGAAATAAATTCTGGCCCAGCCCCAATTTTTTCATCCTCTGGTGGTTCCCCACTTGCGTATTCAACTGGTCCATCTACTCCAAAGTTCTATTCTGGTCCAACATCACCCGCAAGATCTCGGTCTGAAGACCAATCAGCATATTCAGCATGGAATGGATCAAGTCATCAGTATTCAGCACCCGTTTCTCCTCCTCATCACCGCTCATTCGCAGGTCCTACACAGCGAATCATCAATGAGAATCCGGTATTCATTTTGGATAGTCCCTGAACGCGTTTATTTTTTTCTTATGTGTCCAGGGCGACCTCGTATAGATGGAAAAGAATTCTTCCGACAAGCACGGTTAGTTCGTATGCTGTTGACTCTGTTCAGAAAATTTGTAGTTTGTTCATCTCGTAATACTTGTGGCCACAAATACCAGGACTCGACTTTCTTATGAGCAATTTGGAGCATTCTTGGCAAACATCAAGGAATTCAATGCACAGAAACAGTCGCGAGAGGTAGCGTGGTTTACCAGTATTTTACAACCTCTCGAGCTCATTAATTATCCACATATATAATGTGTAATGTGATGTTTTCTACTTATAATCAATTCCTACAGGACACACTGTCAAAAGCAGAGGAGATTTTTGGAACAGAGCACAAAGACTTGTACATTTCCTTTCAGAGTATGCTTAATCGCAACCAATCATGAACCTATCGCTGGCTGCTATAAGGAAGCAGGTTTCTTTCATTGTTAGGCCTCTTTCGACTGAATGAATATACGGGGGCCTCTACCTTAGACATCTTTTCCAAGCGAACATAACGTATTGTTGGGGTGAGCACTGCTCTCTCATTGATCACAGGATCATATTATTAGAAATCTGTGCATAGGACACCGTGCTTTAAGCGCGGTCATCCTCAATAACATGATGTAAATGGATATGCTCATGCATTTCAACAAGTGAAAGTTGAGACAGTTTCTGTTTTTTTTTTTGGTCTAGGTAATTGAATTGTAATCTTGAGGGTTGAGGCGTGAGTGTTGCATTGTAGAAAGCTATATGAAATTCTCTTATCTATTGCATCTGTGCGAACTGTCAATATGTGCATAGGACACCGTGCTTTAAGCGCGGCCACCCTCAATAATATACTAATGTTTATCTAAATTAATGGCCTCAGATTTTGTCTAGATTCGGATGTACGTAATCATGTTTTAGTGCTAGATATATCTGAATCTAAACAAATCCGAGTCTATTAATTTGGATCCGAGGAGTATATGGATTTGCCCATGCATTTCAGCAAGTGAAAGTTGAGGCAATTTCAGTTTTTTTCTATGTAACTGAATTACTACTCCCACCGTCCCAAAATAAGTGACTTGGATTTTTCTAGATTTGGATTCTACACGCTTTTTAGTATGTAGTACGCGAATCTGACAAACCTAAGTCACTTATTAGACAAACCTAAGTCACTTATTTTGGGACGGAGGGAGTATAATATATTGAGGCGTGAGTGTTGCGTTGTAGAAAGCTGTATGAAACTCTCTTATTTATTGCAGCTGTACGTGCAGACTTTGAATCCACGTGTGTTATGACTTCCCCTTAATTTTTGTGTGTGTGGTGTGAATCTTAAAACTTGTAACTAGAGCCACTCGATCGCGAACCTGTGGATCCAATGAGAATTTTTTTCTTCAAAATAATATTATTGATATACTACACAACGAATTCGATAACATGTCGCAAAGCTAAAATATTTCGTAATAAAAATCTTGCGGAAATTAAAGATATCGTCTAGCACTACTTCAACGATGGGAACTCCTCGACGTCATATAGGCTCGGTGGCGGCGGCGGCGGAGGGGGAACTTGCACGGCAGCGGCAGCAGCAGTAGCCGGTCGCGGCACCTGCATGGCTTGTCCAGGGACCTGCTTCTTCTCTGCCATACTACCAGGTTGCTGCCTCCCTGACGCTCCCTTGTTGCCATCATATGACTTGTTAAATCCTCCATTGCTATATCCACCAGACGCGCCGCCGGATTGCTGCCTCCCTGACGCTCCCTTGTTCTCTGCCACACTACCAGGTTGCTGCCTCCCTGCCGCCCCCTTGCTGCCATCATATGACGACTTGTTAAATCCACCCGACGCGCCGCCGGATTGCTGCTTCCCCGATGATGATCCGCCGTTGCTATATCCTCCAGACGCGCCGCCGGATTGCTGCCTCCCTGACGCTCCCTTGTTCTCTGCCATACTACCAGGTTGCTGCCTCCCTGCCGCTCCCTTGCTGCCATCATATGATGACTTGTTAAATCCACCCGACGCGGCGCCGGATTGCTGCTTCCCCGACGATGGTCCGCCGTTTCTGTATCCTCCCGGCTTCGCGCCGTCGGCCTTCATCTTGCCATTGTTGGCGCTGCTATCCACGGAAGCCCCTGCGGATTTGGTCTTAGCGCGGGCGGCGGCGCGCTTCTTCGCCTTGGCCTTCTTCTCCAGCTGGTTCTGTCTGATCACCTGATCCCGGGCAGACGACTCCTGGGCGAGACCGGCCGGCGGCGCCGCGTCCAGGTCGCCGAGGCGTTTGTCGCCGGGGTCGTTACTGTCGAGGAGCGCGAAGAGGTTGACGCTCGGCTTCAGCCCGGCCATGTCGACGAGACGAGATCGGTCGGTCGGCGATGCTTTCGGTTGATCTGAAGCTCCGTTGCTGTGCGACTCGATCGTGGTGGCGTGGGTTGATCTGAAGCTGCACAATGGAGGTGTATATAAAGGACCAGGTGGGGTGCAATCCCAGGCGATAGAGCCACTACTCCGAGACGAACTGGTGTTGGACTGCCGTGTCTGTGTGTGTTTCGCAGGTTCAAGGTGGATTAGGAGCCGGAGCGCTCCTTGCATCAGTCGGTTTGAACCACGTTGTAAGTCCATCTCAGGTCCGATTTGAACCACAAAATGCTTGGCTCTTTGCCGCCCGGCCGGGAATCCTTTTACTGTGAAAAAATCGTTTGCATTTCTTCTTGCTCCCCCTCTACCCCTGTTTGCATTTCCATCAATTACTGCACTGGTTGAGGTGCTTGCATCTGAGCTCCTTTTCCTTGTGCCTTTGCCTCTTCCCCTAATTGCTTGTAGGTCATTATCAGGAACTGGTGCTCTGCTTATCCTTCCCCTTCCTCTTGCTCTAAAGTTCCCTCTTGTGGATGCAGTAGTAATCCTCACTCTTGTTGCAGGAATTGAATCTCTGGAAGCTCGAACAAAAGAACTTCCTTGAGGTAAAGGTCCATGTGTTTTTGTGGGTGGCACATGTGCTCTATCCTGCATGAGAAATAATATTGGCACTAGATAATCATGAAAAAAATCTTAGAATAACGATATTTTCACTAGAAAGTTACCTCTTGTCCTAACCTGCACACCATACTATCTTGCTCGTGCATTGGGTCCATAGTTGGATTTGTGTTCTATGGCATTATATTCTACGAAGGAAGAGAATTAGTATTGCACGTATGTTTATAGTTTGGTACATTACAATCTTCAATGACAACCCGAATGTATGAAGCATCATCAAATTCTTCGTCTCCTCGTTGTAGAGGTTCGTCTTGCTCAACTTGGGCACTTGCAGCGTACTTGTCATGTCCTCTCTTATTGTGGTATGAATTTCCACAAACAGAGCAATGCATAATAACTCCATGTTTTATGAGATGTTTAGCCCTATTTTTAGTCTTTTCTTCCAGAGCCTTTCTTCTGTTCTTCTTAGGCCTTCCCATGACCTTTGTGAATAGAGGAGGATACACCTTCACACCATTTGTCTTCTCCCAAAAGGCCCTCCCCCTGAGTAGAATCAAGTTATACCCATATGCTTCTCTATAACTTGCAATACTGTAATAGTTGTGGACCAAGCTTTCTGGAGCAGTCCTATTACTCCTGCAACATGCAATTGCATGATGGCAAGGAATTCCGGAAAGTTGCCACCTTTTGCAGTCACAACATCTTCCAGGTAAGTCCACAACATATGATATCTCAATCTCATTTGAAGCCACATGATAAATACCTGCGGTGATCCAACATACCACTGCATGTATAGTACACTATAGTCGTTGACATGACATCCACAGAACACTGTTCCGTAAGTATCACATCCCTCAGAGTGGTACAACAGAAACATTGCGGGTCCATATTACAAACATACACACATTATTATTATTACAATACCATAAGTTCACGACTTCAAAAGATTCAACTTACAAACCAAATATAAAGTGTTTCAGCGGAAGTTTTAAAGTGACAACTTAAACTCCAAATTGAGCTCAACAACTTATTGTTATATATTGTTCATGTTGCTCGGCTCAATTGGCTCCTAGACTATGGTAATTATTCTGACTCCTGGTGCTCTCCTCCCTAGACTATGCTGGCTCACCTCTGTTAAGCCCCCTTCCGCACAGGCTAAAATCCTGATGTGTTCCCAAAGACTCTATGAACTGGTGATGCCCTGTCAAGTTCCATATTACATGGACTATACCACTAAAAACCACTCATAGATAATCTAGACACCAAAAGTGTGGGGCATAAGGGTGTCCACCCATATGTTGGATCGGAATCACAACATCACGTTAAGGTCGTCTTGCCTCCAAACGAGAGGAAAAGGATATAACTGACTTCTCCGTCCCATTCCAAATCTCATGGCTAACGCGTTATATACGGCGCTAGAATCACTGATGTCATGGGTTGTTAGGTTCCTAGTTGATTACCATTGTTGCAAATAGAAACTTAAATTCTATTGCTCCTTTCTATCATCACTTAGGATGATATCTGTTGGAGATATGCCCAAAAGGCAATAATAAAGTGGTTATTATCAAATCTTCATACTTATGATAAATGTTTACATACCATGCTATAATTGTATTAACAGGAAACATTAATACTTGTGTGATTTGTAAACATAAAAGAGTCCCTAGTAAAGCCTCTTGTTAAACTAGCTTGTTGGTTAATATATGATCATGGTTTCCTGATCATGAACATAGAGATATTATTAACAACAGGGTCATATCATTAGGAGAATGATGTGATGGACATACTCCTATAGTTAAGCGTAGCATAAAGATCAAGTCATTTAATATAGTTCATTTGCTATAAGCTTTCTGATACATAGTAACCTAATTCCTTCGACCATGAGATCATGCTTATCACCATCACCGGAAGGATGCTTTGATGACATCAAACACCACACCGTAACCGGGTGGCTATAAAGATGGCATTGAGTGTTCGGAAAGCATGGATTGAGACACATGGATCAAGAGTGGTATTTGTCCATCCATATGACGGATAGATATACTTCGGGCCCTCTCGGTGGAATGTCATCCAATTAGATTGCAAGCATGTGACTGTCTCACAAGGGATCACATATCACGGAAACGAGAAAAGAGTACTTATCGGTAACGAGGTTGAACTAGGTATGCAGAGATACCGACGATCAAAACCTCGGATAAGTAAACTATCGTGAGACAAAGAGAAATTGGTATCGTATGTAAGTGGTTCATTCGATCGCAAAGTAATCATAGAAATATGTGGAAGCCATATGAATTTCCAGATTCCTCTATTGGTTATTGATTGGAGAAGTGTCTCGATCATGTCCGCATAATTCACGAGCCATAGGGAGACACACTTAAGGATTCGATGTTGTTGAGTAGTTATGGAATGATGAGTAAGAGACCGAATGTTGTCCGGAGTCTCGGATGGGATCCGGAATATCACGAGGAGATCCGGAATGGTCCGGAGAATAAGATTCATATAAGTAAAGTCCTGTTTCGGAGTTGGAGAATGATTCCGGTGTTTTCATCGAGAATGTTCTAGAAGGGTCCGGAAGGTCCGACACTCCGGAGAGGAAGGGTACATGAATGTGTCATAACAAGTTAGAATGGTTGCATCATGTACTAGGTGTCATCGCTGAGCAAAATAAAGGGATAAATCAAATCCTAGTTTGAAAAGTCAAACGCCAATTTGAAAAGTCAAACGGCAAGTTTGCTTGGTGGAGGGAGAGTAGGAAACCTACTTAGGGAGGAAGTCCTACTCCCTCCACCCGCCGGCCAAGGAGGAGGAGTTGGAGGAGGACTCCTGTAACACCCTCAGAATCGGACCTATGCAAGTTTGAGCAAAATTCGTCAAACCCGCATAGAAACGATTCAAAGGTGCCCACCAGGCACTTTCATGGGTGGAAAACGGTAATAACATTACACAACAGTCCTCGATGGGACCCACAGAGCAGATATATATAGCGGACTCAAAGAGTCAAGAATACGAGATAATATACAAAGATCCAAATCACCTTGAAAGCGATATAGCGTCCGACTACGGACAAGATGCAAATGGGGCTAAGAGCCACGAAGAATAACCAATGCCCATAACTCGCCCAGCCAAGCCGGAAGGGTAACCCGCTAACGGCGTCGATCTCAAAACCTGCTTAAACAAAAGGTGCCGACAAAGGGCAAAGGAAAGAGGAGTCGATCGAGGCCAAGACAGCGAGACTAGAATTCGGTCCTCGCCACATAGGTATGGTGGATCAAGCGGCACGGCAAGATGCACTAAACAACCTATAGAGACTCAAACATCCGGCGTCAATCGAGAGGGTAAGAATGACCTATCCGGATCCAACACAAGCTAACACCAACAAACCCATCCCCGCGTTTCCCTCAAGACCAATCGAGGAAGTCAACCGAGGAACTCACACAATTGCGCTTTTACTTATTCGGTTATAGTTGCGGCACTTTACTAGTCGGTTTAGATAGTCGTCCCGATAAAAATAAGCAAAGGCACTTTTAGTTAACCATTCCATTGTATTTACAACAATTACTAATCGACATAGCATGAGATAAACCCAAAACCCAGCGTTGTTGGTACTTTTATTTAGCCATTCCGTTAGTAGTTGCAATACTTACGAGTCAGTACAATGGTCGCAGTTTACACTCCAAACAAGCAATTGTGGGCAGTATTAGTTAGCCATTCCGTTATAGTGAAGCTGATTACTAGTCATTATAAAGTCAAATTTACAAAGAATAAACTTTAGTTATGCTTGTCTATGATCGAGATCAGGCTCCAAGTCGTCCATATCTGCGACACGGCTTTCGTAAAGTTTTACCCGCCGGGTGCACCAATAGCAACACACGCCGATCAACCTCGAAAACCAAATCAAAACCCAACGAGGCTTTCACGACCGAACAATCACAGGATTCAGAAATATTTCAGGGGCCACCCTTAAAGTAGACCAAGAACGGTAAGCAAGCCGAGACGGACTCAAGGTTGTGGGGACGGTCAGAACGATCGGGAACCCAAAACTGGGCTTGTCGACATCATGAATCGTGCCACGATCCTAAACAGTACAAAGGTGCTATCCGTCGCACAATTTAAATACATAAGTAGCATGGCATAAGTACAGGATCGTAAATAAAACCTCAAACTAGTTTGTGGCCCCAAGAAATAAGATCAATCAAGCTCGCTCGTGGGTCCCATATACCTCCCGGATGTGGATAGCGCGATAAATCAAGGAACAGGTATCAAGTACTCGGGGTCTTACGGGACACAAGTGGGCGTTCGGAAACCAAATATTATCTATCACCCACCGATGCCTCTGCTGATTCAATTTTAGTTGTTAAACAGGAATTAAAGTGAACGATAAGTAAAACTAGAATCATCTCCAACATCAACTTGCGGCAATACATCAACAACCGTGGCACCGAACGACACGCAACAGCACTAGAGCAAGCGACTACGACGCGCAAGTCCAACTATCTACCAAACAACATGTAATAGGATGTGTCCAAGGCAATATAAGGCTGCAAGGTAAATCACAGGTACGGAAACTAAAGCATCGCAACACAGATAGAAATAGATCAACAGGAGGGAATAAAGACTATAAAAGTAAGATAGGTAGAAAGGGGGAGATGCTCGCCTGAAAACATTGTCGAAGGTTCAACCGAAGATCGGGTCGACACTCGCATCAACTCGACGGCCTTATCCGCGAAGAAGCAAAACACTAGAATGAACACCGGATGCAATATTTAATACAACGGCAGAAGATCGGCATGATGCATGTATGATGTATGACATGGCAAGGTGCGATGCAATTAGGTCATATTAAGCGGAACCGGGGTCCCGACAATTATTTAGGTGGTTCATGTTATTTAGATACCCCGCAAATTAAATGTTGTTATAACAAGGCAAGATAAGATACCGGTTCGCTACACAAATTTAAATGAGGCCAATGTAAGGCTGGATTTGCCCGCATATGGGCCCCATATGTAATCATTAGGTGAATCGGCATAAGGCCCCCAAACCACATGATTATGCATGCAAGGATGGCAATTAATGTGCAACAAGTTATATTATTTAGCATTTATAAAATAGGGGCTCGGGAAAAAGGTTCACACATTAGGGGGCTCGACGATCTTGGGGTTCCGGGGTTCGGGGTTCGTGATCGGTCTCGGTGGTTCGGCGAGGTCGTTCTCGGACTCAGGGGTAGGTCCTGGCGCATCCGGGGTCTTCGGGTCAGGTTGTCGGTCATGGCGTTCGGGACGAAGCACTTGTCGCGCCGGGGTCTCGGCGTCCGGGGTGACGTACTCAGCGTCTTCGCTGGCCTCGACGTATCGGGTTCAGATCTCGGATCCGGCACGGTTAGCGCCCGTCTTGATGTCGTGGCGAACTGGGTTCGACCGGGGTCCTTGGAACCTTGAGGCGGTCTTGGCGGCCGGTGCACGGCTCGGCGTCCGGGGAAGGAGTACTTGTCGACGGTTTCGGTGTTCGCGGACTGCTTGGAGACCTTGGCGTTCCACGCGGGATCTGTGTTCGAGGAGGTGGCTTTGTGTGTGGCGCCGCACGGACAAAGGTACATCTTCGGCCGGATATGGGTGCGGCATGGGAGGACAGCGACGAGGGGCACCAGGTTGAGGGAGCCGGGACACCTCGGCGGGGACGACCTGCTGGCCGGATGTGGGCCCCGAGATGGAGATGCAGGACCGCCTGCCGCAGAGGAGCCGTACGGCTCGGCTCATGGGACCGCCAGATAGCGGTGGCGACGGGCCGAGGACTCGCGGAGGCGCCGGCGCGCCAAGGCGCGAGCGAAGGAGGCGAGGCGGCTGCGGATAAAGGTGCCGCGGGGCGGGCGAGAGGCGGCGCTGGCTCGGAGGGGTCCGGCGGGCTCGCGAGCTCGGGCGAGGCGGGCACGGTCAAGGAGGGCTACCGGCTGGAGCTCGCGAATGCAGGACGACGGGAGCGCTTGCGGAAGGAAGGAGGTCCGACGGCGGGCGACTAGCGGTGGGTTTAGGGCTACGCCGAGGCTTGAGGGCGCGCGGGGAGAACGGGGGCGCGCCGGCGAAGACGCAAGGTGGCCTGGGCGGAGGCGGATGATGCGGCGGCGCCATGGGGACGCGAGGACGGAGCGAGGAGGCAGCGCTCGGGAAGCGTCTCGCGAGGAAGGGAGAGAGCAGGATGAACGAGGGAGGCGTGGCGCAGGGTGGTGGGACCAGGCTGCAGACGCTGGGCATGCGTTCTCTGCGATGCAAAGGCTTCGAGGGGGCGCGGGCAGGGAGGGTGGTGGCGTGCGGTGAGGGAGGCGGCGTGAGGCGGTGGTTTGTGTTGCACGGGAGGGGGGATCGGATCGGGGTAGTTGGGGCTGCGACGTGGGGGCGGGGTGCAGGGTGGGGCCCGCGGGACCTGTGGGTGGGCATGTGCAGTGTGTGGGGTTAGGGGGCCGGGCATGTGTGGCCCGCGTGTGCCGAGAGAGAGGAGAGAGAGGAGGCCGAGGTGGGAGTGTGGTTGGTGGGGAATGGCCAAGGTGAGGTGGCACCGCTCTTGGTTGGGGTGAGGTGGAGGGTTGGGTAGGAAGATTGGTAGTCGAGGATTTAGGTTGGACCGATTTAGTTTTCTGGGGTGGTCGTGGTCGCCCGCCTGCTCGATTCTACTAAAATAATAAATATTTTTATTTGTTTTACAAACACCGCTTGCAAACCGATATCAGACACACAAATAATCCGGAGACCCGGTTTGATATTTGATTAAAGATGGGCGTTGAAAACAAACGGGCTTTGCGAAAATAGTTTTAAGCAAACAATGTATGATGACGATGCAATGCACAAAACAACGCGATTTTCTAGTAGTGGTTTTGCGGGATGCCACACCGACACCACTAACAATGGATCTCGCCTCGAGATCCGCCTCATGGTACCGGAAGAAGGTCGACTCGCATCTTCTCATCATGTAGATCCTCGCGACACCACTAACAAGAGGTCGCTGCCGTGATCGCCGAGAACACTCCGGGGCAAAAGGTCGAAGGTAGAGGTATCAACAATAAAGCCACCTCTAACTCCGATAGAAAGAGGGAACCGATGCATTCTCATCCACTTCAAGGTACAAAAGCGAATAGAAGGGGTAGTCGGCATGGGGGCCAATCCATCACGCACCCAAACTATTACTCCGCACAATCAGTAGAAAAGAGTGCAACCATTCTCGGAATTAGACTGAAGATCTCGACAAGCGAGGTCCGGAAACAAAGGAGTGATGCGGACTCTGCACCGGATCTGGCGTAGATGATGTCGTCGCGTCGGAAAACACCGGAAGGCACAAACAAGGAATAAAGAATGGTGCCACAGCAGACGGATTCCTCAAGCAGCTTGAACACCGGATGGTAGAACACCGTCATCAAAGAAGGAAGCGAAACCCTGAAGGTACGACGGAAAACCCAACCACGAGAAATCCTGGACTCGAAGAAAAGATAAGAGAGCAGATTCAAAACACGTCGAGGTAAGAGGAGAATAGCAGTGGGGTAAGGAGTAAAATCAGACCTAACCAGAACTATCCAACCGATTTTTCAAAATAGTTTTGACACTCTACTTGCCGTTAGCTAGGTTATCCCACAGTTGACTTGGGTATCGCAACCGCCGTGCTCGATACCACTCAGAACACCCTCGATCGGACCTATGCAAGTTTGAGCAAAATTCGCCAAACCCGCATAGAAACGATTCAAAGGTGCCCACCAGGCACTTTCGTGCGGGTGGAAAACGAAGTAATAACATTACACAACAGTCCTCGATGGGACCCACAGAACAGATATATATAGCAGCGACTCAAAGAGTCAAGAATACAGAGATAATATACAAAGATCCAAATCACCTTGAAAACGATATAGCGTCCAGCTACGGACAAGATGCAAATGGGGCTAAGAGCCCTGAAGAATAACCACAATGGCCCATAACCCCGCCTGTGCCAAAGCGAAGGTAACCTCGCTAACGGCCGATCTCAAAACCTTTAAACAAAAGGGGTGCCAAAAGGGCAAAGGAAAAGAGGAGCCAAGATCGAGGCCAAGACACGGCGAGACTAGAATCGCGGTCCTCGCCACATAGGTATGGTGGATCAGCGGCAAAAGATGCACTAAACAACCTATAGAGACTCAACATCCGGCCAATCGAGAGGGGTAAGAATGACCTATCCGGATCCAACCTAAAGCTAACACCAACAAACCCATCCTGGCGTTTCCCCCTCGAGACCAATCGAGGAAGTCAACCGAGGAACTCACACAGTTGGCAGTTTTACTTATTCAGTTATAGTTACGCACTTTACTAGTCGTTAGATAGTCCCGATAAAAATAAGCAATGGGCACTTTTAGTTAACCATTCCATTGTATTTACAACAATTACTAATCGACATGAGCATGAGATAAACCCAAACCCAGCAGTTGTTGGTACTTTTATTTAGCCATTCCGTTGTAGTTGCAATACTTACGAGTCAGTACAATGGTCGCAAGTTTACACTCCAAACAAGCAATTGTGGGATTAGTTAGCCATTCCGTTATAGTGAAGCTGATTACTAGTCATTATAAAGTCAAATTTACAGCAATAAACTTTAGTTATGCTTGTCTATGATCGAGATATCAGGCTCCAAGTCGTCCATATCTACGGACACGGCTTTCGAAAGTTTTACCCGGGTGCACCAATAGCAACACACGCCGATCAACCTCGGAAAACCAAATCAAAACCCAACGAGGCTTTCACGTTGAACAATCACAGGATTCAGAAATATTTCAGGGGCCACCCTTAAAGTAGACCCAACGGTAAGCAAGCTTGAGACGGACTCAAGGTTGTGACGGCAGGAACGACCGGGAACCCAAACTGGGCTTGTCGACACCGCTGAATCGTGCCACGATCCTAAACAATGCATGTGCTATCTATCGACAATTTAAATACATAAGTAGCATGGCATAAATACAGGATCGTAAATAAAACCTCAAACTAGTTTGTGGCCCCAAGAAATAAGACCGAATCAAGCTCGCTCGTGGGTCCCATATACCTCCCGGATGTGGATAGCGCGATAAATCAAGGAACAGTATCAAGTACTGGGTCTTACGGACACAAGTGGGCTCGAAACCAAATATTATCTATCACCCACCGATGCCTCACGATTCAATTTTAGTTGTTAAACAGAATTAAAGTGAACGATAAGTAAAACTAGAATCATCTCCAACATCAACTTGCAATACATCAACAATCGTGGCACCGAGCGACGCAACAACACTAGAGCAAGCGACTACGACGCAAGTCCAACTATCTACCAAACAACATGTAATAGGATGTCCAAGGCAATATAAGGCTGCAAGGTCTATCATGTACGAAACTAAAGCATCGCAACACGTATAGCAATAGATCAACAGGAGGAATAAAGACTATAAAAGTAAGATAGGTAGAAAGGGGAGATGCTCTTGAAAACATTGTCGAAGGTTCAACCAAGATCGGGTCGACACTGTGATCAACTCGACGGCCTTATCCGCGAAGAAGCAAAACACTAGAATGAACACCGGATGCAATATTTAATACAACGGCAGAAGATCGGCATGATGCATGTATGATGTATGACATGGCAAGGTGCGATGCAATTAGGTCATATTAAGCGGAACCGGGGTCCCGACAATTATTTAGGTGGTTCATGTTATTTAGATACCCCGCAAATTAAATGTTGTTATAACAAGGCAAGATAAGATACCGTTCATTACACAAATTTAAATGAGGCCAATGTAAGGCTGGATTTGCCCGCATATGGGCCCCATATGTAATCATTAGGTGAATCGGCATAAGGCCCCCAAACCACATGATTATGCATGCAAGGATGGCAATTAATGTGCAACAAGTTATATTATTTAGCATTTATAAAATAGGGGCTCGGGAAAAAGGTTCACACATTAGGGGGCTCGACGATCTTGGGGTTCCGGGGTTCGGGGTTCGGGGTCGGTCTCGGGGTGCAGGGTTCGGCGAGGTCGTTCTCGGACTCAGGGGTAGGTCTTGGCGCATCCGGGGTCTTCGGTCATGTTGTCGGTCATGGCTCGACGAAGCACTTGTCGCGCCGGTCTCGTGTCCGGGTGACATACTCGGCTCTTCACGGTGGCCTTGACGGTATCGGGTTCGACTCGGATCCGGCACGCCTTAGCGCCCGCCTTCGTGTCGCGAACTGGTTCGATACATCGGGTCCTTTGGAACCTTGAGGCGGTCTTGGCCGGGTCGGGCTCTCGGCGTCCGGGAAGGAGTACTTGTCGACGGTTTTCGTTGTTCGACCGCTTGAGACCTTAGCGTCCACGAAGGGGATCTCTGTGTTCGAGAGGTGGCTTTGTGTTGTGGCGCCGCTGCACGGGACAAAGGTACATCTTCGCCAGGATATGTGTGGCCATGAGGCGAGGGATGCGTAGGGGCACCAGTTGAGGAGCCGACACTCGCGGGACGACTGCGGCCGGAGGTGGGCCCAGATGGAGATGCAGGGACCGCCTGGCTGGCAGAGGAGCGGGCCGGCAGCTCGCTGGGGACCGCCAGGATAGCGGTGGCGACGGCCGGAGGAGGCGAGGCGCTGCCGGCCGGCGGCGCGAGCGAAGGAGGAGGGCGCCGGCCGCGATAGGCAGCCGCGCGGGCCGAGGGAGGCGGCTACGCTCGGGAGGGGTCCGCGGGCGGGGCTCGCGAGCGGGCGAGCGGGGCACGGCTGGAGGCGCTAGGGCGGGCGGAGCTCGGAATGAGGACGACGGGAGCGCTATGGGGAAGGAGGTCCGACGAGGCGGCGGGGGAGGGGAGGCGCCGGGCCGACGAGGCTTGAGGGCGCGCGGGGAGAACGGGGGCGCGCCGGCGAAGACGCAAGGTGGCCTGGGCGGAGGCGGATGATGCGGCGGCGCCATGGGGACGCGAGGACGGAACGAGGAGGCAGCGCTCGGGGAGCGTCTCGCGAGGAAGGGGAGAGGAGCAGGATGAAACGAGGGAGGCGTGCGCGTGTCCGGGTGGTGGGACCAGGCTGCAGACGCGGCCGGTTCCCGCATGCGGTGCGCGTGCTCGAGGGTGCGGCGCGGGTCAGCTGGAGGGTGTGGCGCGGCGTGGCGGTGAGGGAGCGGGCGTGAGGCGTGGTGGTGTGTGCACGGAGGTGGGTATCGGATCGGGGTAGTTGGGGCTCGGCGACGCAAAGGGGCGGTGGTGGGGTGCTGCAAGTGACCTGTGGGGGCATGGCGTGTGCTGTGGGGGTTAGGTGGGGCCGGCATGTGCATGTGGCCCCAGGTGAGGGGAGAGAGAGGAGAGGCCAGGCTGCTGAGGTGGCGGAGTGTGGTGGGTGGGGGGAATGGCCAAGGTGAGGTGGCAGCCTGCTACTGGTTGGGGTGAGGTGGAGGGTTGGGCTAGGTAGGAAGATTGGTAGTCAGGATTTAGGTTGGACCGATGAGTTTTCTGGGGTGGTCGCTCGGTCGGTTCGCCCGCTCGATCGCCTCACTAAAATAATAAATATTTTTATTTGTTTTACAAACACCGCTTGCAAACCGATATCGACACACAAATAATCCAGACCCGGGTTTGATATTTGATTAAAGATGGGCGTTTCGAAAACAAAACGGGCTTTGCGAAAATAGTTTTAAGCAAACAATGTATGATGATGACGATGCAATGCACAAAACAACGCGATTTTCTAGTAGTGGTTTTATGGCGGGATGCCACACCGACACCACTAACAATGGATCTCGCCTCGAGATCCGCCTCATGGTACCGGAAAGAAGGTCGGCTATCTGCATCTTCTCGCATCATGTAGATCCTCGCGACACCACTAACAAGAGGTCGTTGCCCGTGATCGTCGAGCGAACACTCCGGGGCAAAAGGTCGAAGGTAGAGGTATCAACAATAAAGCCACCTCTAACTCCGATAGAAAGAGGGAACCGCATTCTCATCCACTTCAAGGTACAAAAGCGAATAGAAGGGGTAGTCGGCATGGGGGTCAATCCATCACGCACCCAAACTATTACTCCGCACAATCAGTAGAAAAGAGTGCAACCATTCTCGGAATTAGACTGAAGATCTCGACAAGCGAGGTCCTAAACAAAGGAGTGATGCGACTGCACCGGATCGCGGCGATGATGTCGCTGCCGAAAACACCGGAAGGCACAAACAAGGAATAAAGAATGGTGCCACAAAGCAGACGGATTCTCAAGCAGCTTGAACACCGATGGTAGAACACCGCTATCAAAGAAGGAAGCGAAACCTCAAGGTACGACGGAAAACCCAACCACGAGAAACTCGGACTCAAGAAAAGATAAGAGAGCAGATTCAAAACACGCCGAGGTAAGAGGAGAATAGCAAGGGGTAAGGAGTAAAATCGACCTAACCGTAACTATCCAACCGATTTTTCAAAATAGTTTTGACACTCTACCGCCGTTAGCTAGGTTATCCTACAGTCGGACTTGTGGGGTATCGCAACCCGTGCTCGATACCACTCAGAACACCCTCGGACGGACCTATGCAAGTTTGAGCAAAATTCGCCAAACCCGCATAGAAACGATTCAAAGGTGCCCACCAGCACTTTCGCGGGTGGAAAGCGGTAATAACATTACACAACAGCCCTCGATGGGACCCATGTACGGATATATATAGCAGCGACTCAAAGAGTCAAGAATACAGAGATAATATACAAAGATCCAAATCACCTTGAAAACGATATAGCCCACACGGACAAGATGCAAATGGGGCTAAGAGCCTCAAGAATAACCGATGGCGCCCATAACCCTGCCCAGCAAGCCGGCCTAAGGGTAACCCCGCTAACGCCGATCTCAAAACCGCTTAAACAAAAGGGTGCCGACAAAGGGCAAAGGAAAAGAGGAGCGCCAAGATCGAGGCCAAGACACGGCGAGACTAGAATTCGGTCCTCGCCACATAGGTATGGTGGATCAAGCGGCAATGAAAGATGCACTAAACAACCTATAGAGACTCAAACATCCGCGCCAATCGAGAGGGGTAAGAATGACCTATCCGGATCCAACTCAAGCTAACACCAACAAACCCATCCCGGTTTCTCAAGACCAATCGAGGAAGTCAACCGAGGAACTCACATGATTGGCGCTTTACTTATTCGCTTATAGTTATGCACTTTACTAGTCGTTTAGATAGTCGCCCCGATAAAATAAGCAAAGGGCACTTTAGTTAACCATTCCATTGTATTTACAACAATTACTAATCGACATGATAGCATGAGATAAACCCAAAACCCAAAGCAGCTTGTTGGTACTTTTATTTAGCCATTCCGCTAGAAGTTGCAATACTTACGAGTCAGTACAATGGTCGCAAGCGACACTCCAAACAAGCAATTGGGCGATTAGTTAGCCATTCCGTTATAGTGAAGCTGATTACTAGTCATTATAAAGTCAAATTTACAGCAATAAACTTTAGTTATGCTTGTCTATGATCGAGATATCGTGGCTCAAGTCGCCCATATCTGCGACACGGCTTGAAAGTTTTACCCGCCGGTGCACCAATAGCAACACACGCCGATCAACCTAAAACCAAATCAAAACCCAACGAGGCTTTCACGATCGAACAATCACAGATTCAGAAATATTTCAGGGGCCACCTTAAAGTAGACCCAAGAAGTAAGCAAGCCGAGACGGACTCAAGGTTGTGGGACGGTCAGAACGATCGGGAACCCAAAATGGGCTTGTCGACACCGCGGAATCGTGCCACGATCCTAAACAGACAAAGGTGCTATCCGTCGCACAATTTAAATACATAAGTAGTATGGCATAAGTACAGATCGTAAATAAAACCTCAAACTAGTTTGTGGCCCCAAGAAATAAGACCGAATCAAGCTCGCTCGTGGGGTCCCATATACCTCCCGGATGTGGATAGCGCGATAAATCAAGGAACAGGTATCAAGTACTCGGGGTCTTACGGGACACAAGTGGGCGTTCGGAAACCAAATATTATCTATCACCCACCGATGCCTCTGCTGATTCAATTTTAGTTGTTAAACAGGAATTAAAGTGAACGATAAGTAAAACTAGAATCATCTCCAACATCAACTTGCGGCAATACATCAACAACTGTGGCACCGAACGACACGCAACAGCACTAGAGCAAGCGACTACGACGCGCAAGTCCAACTATCTACCAAACAACATGTAATAGGATGTGTCCAAGGCAATATAAGGCTGCAAGGTCTATCACAGGTACGGAAACTAAAGCATCGCAACACAGATAGCAATAGATCAACAGGAGGGAATAAAGACTATAAAAGTAAGATAGGTAGAAAGGGGGAGATGCTCGCCTGAAAACATTGTCGAAGGTTCAACCGAAGATCGGGTCGACACTCGCATCAACTCGACGGCCTTATCCGCGAAGAAGCAAAACACTAGAATGAACACCGGATGCAATATTTAATACAACGGCAGAAGATCGGCATGATGCATGTATGATGTATGACATGGCAAGGTGCGATGCAATTAGGTCATATTAAGCGGAACCGGGGTCCCGACAATTATTTAGGTGGTTCATGTTATTTAGATACCCCGCAAATTAAATGTTGTTATAACAAGGCAAGATAAGATACCGGTTCGCTACACAAATTTAAATGAGGCCAATGTAAGGCTGGATTTGCCCGCATATGGGCCCCATATGTAATCATTAGGTGAATCGGCATAAGGCCCCCAAACCACATGATTATGCATGCAAGGATGGCAATTAATGTGCAACAAGTTATATTATTTAGCATTTATAAAATAGGGGCTCGGGAAAAAGGTTCACACATTAGGGGGCTCGACGATCTTGGGGTTCCGGGGTTCGGGGTTCGGGGTCGGTCTCGGGGTGCAGGGTTCGGCGAGGTCGTTCTCGGACTCAGGGGTAGGTCTTGGCGCATCCGGGGTCTTCGGGTCATGTTGTCGGTCATGGCGTTCGGGACGAAGCACTTGTCGCGCCGGGGTCTCGGTGTCCGGGGTGACGTACTCAGCGTCTTCAAGGCCGGTGGCCTTGACGGTATCGGGTTCAGATTCGGATCCGCACGGTCTTAGCGCCCGTCTTCGTGTCATTGGCGAACTCGGTTCGATACGGGGTCCTTTGGAACCTTGAGGCGGCGGTCTTGGCGGTTCTGCACGGGTCGGGTCCGGGAAGGAGTACTTGTCGACACGGTTTTCGGTGTTCGGACTGCTTGGAGACCTTAGCGTTCACGAAGGGGATCTGTGTTCGAGGAGGTGGCTTTGTGTTGTGGGCGTCGCTGCACGGGACAAAGGTACATCTTGGCCAGGATATGGGTGCGGCCATGAGGCGAGAGGACAGCACGAGGGCACCAGTTGAGGCGGACACCTGGCGGGACGACCGCCGGAGGTGGGCCCCAGATGGAGATGCAGGACTGCTGGCAGAGCGGCAGCTCGGCCATGGGACCGCCAGGATAGCGGTGGCGACGGCGAGGACTTCGCGGAGGCGCTGGCCGCGCCGGCGGCGCGAGAAGGAGGGAGGCGGCGCCACGCGGATAGGCAGCCGCGTGGCCGAGGGAGGCGCGCGCTGGCTCGGGAGGTCCGCGGGCGGGCTCGCGAGCGGCGAGGCGGGGGCGCACGGGCTGAGGGCGCGGCGCGGAGTCATGAACAGAGGACGACGGGAGCGCTATGGCGGGGGAAGGAGGTCCGACGAGGCGGGCGGCGGGAGGGCACTGGCCGGGCCGACGAGGGCTGAGGCGCGGGGAGAACGGGGCCGCGAAGACGCAAGGTGGCTCGGGCGAGGCGGATGCGGCGGCGCCATGGGGACGCGAGGCTGAACGAGGAGGCGGCCTGAGGCGTCTCGCGAGGAAGGGAGAGGAGCAGATGAAACGAGGGAGGCGTGCGCAGTCCGGTGGGGACCAGCTGCAGACGGCCGGTTCCCCATGCGTGTCTGCTGAGGGTGCGGCGCGAATGGGGCGGGGAGGGTGTGTGGAGGCGTGCGTGGCGGGTGAGGGAGAGCGGGCGTGAGGCGTGTGGTGTGTGTTGCACGGGGAGGGTGGGTATCGGATCGGGGGTAGTTGGGCCTGGCGTACGTGGGGGGGTGCTGGGTGGGGCCCATGGGACCTGGGGGCGCATGCTGCGTGGTGTGGGGTTAGGTGGGGCCGGGCATGTGGCCCGTGTGTCTTGGGAGAGAGAGAGAGAGAGGCCTTGAGGTGGGAGTGTGGTTGGTGGGGGGGAATGGCCAAGGTGAGGTGGCAGCCTGCTACTGGTTGGGGTGAGGTGGAGGGTTGGGCTGGGTAGGAAGATTGGTAGCTGTAGGATTTAGGTTGGACCGATTTAGTTTTCTGGGGGTGGTCGTTCGGGTCGGTTCGGCCCGTTCGACTGCCCCCACTAAAATAATAAATATTTTTATTTGTTTTACAAACACCGTTTGCAAACCGATATCAGACACACACAAATAATCCGGAGACCCGGGGTTTGATATTTGATTAAAGATGGGGCGTTTTCGAAAACAAAACGGCTTTTGTAAAATAGTTTTAAGCAAACAATGTATGATGATGACGATGCAATGCACAAAACAACGCGATTTTCTAGTAGTGGTTTTGCGGGATGCCACAATTCGACACCACTAACAATGGATCTCGCCCTCGAGATCCGCCTCATGGTACCGGAAAGAAGGTCGGCTATCTGCATCTTCTCGCATCATGTAGATCCTCGCGACACCACTAACAAGAGGTCGTTGCCCGTGATCGTCGAGCGAACACTCCGGGGCAAAAGGTCGAAGGTAGAGGTATCAACAATAAAGCCACCTCTAACTCCGATAGAAAGAGGGAACCGATGCATTCTCATCCACTTCAAGGTACAAAAGCGAATAGAAGGGGTAGTCGGCATGGGGGCCAATCCATCACGCACCCAAACTATTACTCCGCACAATCAGTAGAAAAGAGTGCAACCATTCTCGGAATTAGACTGAAGATCTCGACAAGCGAGGTCCGGAAACAAAGGAGTGATGCGGACTCTGCACCGGATCTGGCGTAGATGATGTCGTCGCGTCGGAAAACACCGGAAGGCACAAACAAGGAATAAAGAATGGTGCCACAGCAGACGGATTCCTCAAGCAGCTTGAACACCGGATGGTAGAACACCGTCATCAAAGAAGGAAGCGAAACCCTGAAGGTACGACGGAAAACCCAACCACGAGAAATCCTGGACTCGAAGAAAAGATAAGAGAGCAGATTCAAAACACGTCGAGGTAAGAGGAGAATAGCAGTGGGGTAAGGAGTAAAATCAGACCTAACCAGAACTATCCAACCGATTTTTCAAAATAGTTTTGACACTCTACTTCGGCCGTTAGCTAGGTTATCCTACAGGCTGGACTTGTGGGGTATCGCAACTGCTGTGCTCTGATACCACTGTAACACTCGAATCGGACCTATGCAAGTTTGAGCAAAATTCGCCAAACCCGCATAGAAACGATTCAAAGGTGCCACCAGCACTTTCGCGGGTGGAAAACGGCAATAACATTACACAACAGTCCTCGATGGGACCCACAGTAAGATATATATAGCAACGACTCAAAGAGTCAAGAATACGTAGATAATATACAAAGATCCAAATCACCTTGAAACGATATAGCGTCCCACGAACAAGATGCAAATGGGGCTAAGAGCTCAAGAATAACCGATGGCGTCCATAACCTGCCCAGGCTGCCGGAAGGGTAACCTCGCTAACGGCGCCGATCTCAAAACCTGCTTAAACAAAAAGGTGCCGACAAAGGGCAAAGGAAAAGAGGAGCCAAGATCGAGGCCAAGACACCATGAGACTAGAATTCGCGGTCCTCGCCTACATAGGTATGGTGGATCAAGCGGCAGAAAGATGCACTAAACAACCTATAGAGACTAAACATCCGCGCCAATCGAGAGGGTAAGAATGACCTATCCGGATCTAACTCAAGCTAACACCAACAAACCCATCTCGGCGCTTCTCGAGACCAATCGAGGAAGTCAACCGAGGAACTCACGCTTGACAGTTTTACTTATTCGATTATAGTTATGCACTTTACTAGTCGGTTTAGATAGTCGTCCCGATAAAATAAGCGATGGGCACTTTTAGTTAACCATTCCATTGTATTTACAACAATTACTAATCGACTGAGATAGCATGAGATAAAACCAAAACCCAAAGCAGCTTGTTGGTACTTTTATTTAGCCATTCCGCTAGAAGGTAATACTTACGAAGTCAGTACAATGGTCGCAAGCTTACACTCCAAACAAGCAATTGTGGGCAGTATTAGTTAGCCATTCCGTTATAGTGAAGCTGATTACTAGTCATTATAAAGTCAAATTTACAGCAATAAACTTTAGTTATGCTTGTCTATGATCGAGACATCGTGGCTCCAAGTCGTCCATATCCGCGACATGGCTTTCGAGAAAGTTTTACCCGGGTGCACCAATAGCAACACACGCCGATCAACCTCTAAAACCAAATCAAAACCCAACGAGGCTTTCACGACTGAACAATCACAGATTCAGAAATATTTGAGGCCACCCTTAAAGTAGACCGAACAAAGTAAGCAAGTCGACGGACTCAAGGTTAGGGGACGGCCGTGAACGATCGGGAACCCAAACTGGGCTTGTCGACATCATGAATCGTGCCCGATCCTAAACAGACAGTGCTATCCGTCGCACAATTTAAATACATAAGTAGCATGGCATAAGTACAGGATCGTAAATAAAACCTCAAACTAGTTTGTGGCCCCAAGAAATAAGATCGAATCAAGCTCGCTCGGGGTCCCATATACCTCCCGGATGTGGATAGCGCGATAAATCAAGGAACAGGTATCAAGTACTCGGGGTCTTACGGGACACAAGTGGGCGTTCGGAAACCAAATATTATCTATCACCCACCGATGCCTCTGCTGATTCAATTTTAGTTGTTAAACAGGAATTAAAGTGAACGATAAGTAAAACTAGAATCATCTCCAACATCAACTTGCGGCAATACATCAACAACGGTGGCACCGAACGACACGCAACAACACTAGAGCAAGCGACTACGACGCGCAAGTCCAACTATCTACCAAACATGTAATAGGATGTGTCCAAGGCAATATAAGGCTGCAAGGTATATCACAGGTACGGAAACTAAAGCATCGCAACACAGATAGCAATAGATCAACAGGAGGGAATAAAGACTATAAAAGTAAGATAGGTAGAAAGGGAGATGTCACCGAAAACATTGTCGAAGGTTCAACCAAGATCGGGTCGACATCATCAACTCGACGGCCTTATCCGCGAAGAAGCAAAACACTAGAATGAACACCGGATGCAATATTTAATACAACGGCAGAAGATCGGCATGATGCATGTATGATGTATGACATGGCAAGGTGCGATGCAATTAGGTCATATTAAGCGGAACCGGGGTCCCGACAATTATTTAGGTGGTTCATGTTATTTAGATACCCCGCAAATTAAATGTTGTTATAACAAGGCAAGATAAGATACCGGTTCGCTACACAAATTTAAATGAGGCCAATGTAAGGCTGGATTTGCCCACATATGGGCCCCATATGTAATCATTAGGTGAATCGGCATAAGGCCCCCAAACCACATGATTATGCATGCAAGGATGGCAATTAATGTGCAACAAGTTATATTATTTAGCATTTATAAAATAGGGGCTCGGGAAAAAGGTTCACACATTAGGGGGCTCGACGATCTTGGGGTTCCGGGGTTCGGGGTTGGCCTCGCGTGTGGTGGTTCGAGGTCGCTCGGACCGGGTAGGTCTTGGCATCCGGGTCTTTGGGTCATGGTGTGGTCATGGCGTTCGGGACGGCACTTGTCGGCGGGTCTCGGTGTCCGGGTGACGTACTCGGCGTCTTCGCCGGTGGCCTTTGACGGTATCGGGTTGATCTCGGATCCGGCACGATCTTAGCGCCCGCCTTGATGTCGTTGGCGAACTCGGGTTCGATACGGGGTCCTTTGGAACCTTGAGGCGGTCTTGGCGGCGTGCACGGGCTCGGCGTCCGGAAGGAGTACTTGTCGACGGTTTTCGTGTTCGCGGACCGTTTGAGACCTTGGCGTTCGAAGGGGATCTCGTGTTCGAGGAGGTGGCTTTGTGTTGTGGCGCCGCACGGGACAAAGGTACATCTTGGCCGGATATGGGTGCGGCCATGGCGAGGACAGCGACGAGGGGCACGAGTTGAGGGAGCCGACACTCGCGGGGACGACTCTTGGCCGAGGTGGCCCCGAGATGGAGATGAGGGACCGCTGGCGGCAGAGGAGCGCCGCAGCAGCTCGTGGGGACCGCCAGATAGCGGTGGCGACGGCCGAGGACTCGGAGGCGCGGGCGGACGCCGGCGCGCCGGGCGCGAGCGGCGAGGAGGCGGAGGGCGGCGTGCGGATAAACATGCCGCGCGGGCCGAGGGAGGCGCGGCGCTGGAGGGGTCGCGGCGGGCTCGCGAGCTTCAGGCGGGCACGGTCGCTGGAGGGCGCTGCCGGGCGGAGCTGGAACAGAGGACGACGGGAGCGCTTGAAGGGGAAGGAGGTCCGACGAGGCGGGAGGGCTTCTTGGCGCGGGGCCGCCGACGAGGCTTGAGGGCGCTGGAGAACGGGCCGGCCGCGAAGACGCAAGGTGGCCTGGCGGCGGATGATGCGGGCGCCATGGGGACGCGAGGACGAACGAGGCAGCGCTCGGGGCCTCGCGAGGAAGGGGAGAGGCAGGATGAAACGAGGCGTGGCGCGTGTCGGGTGGTGGGACCAGGCTGCAGACGCTGCCGTTCCGCATCACGCGCAGCGTGCTCGAGGGAGTGCTGGCGTTTGGGGCCAGGGAGGGTGTGGTTGCGTGCGTGGCGGGTGAGGGAGAGCGGGCGTGAGGCGTGTGGTGTGTGTTGCACGGGGAGGGTGGGTATCGGATCGGGGGTAGTTGGGCCTGGCGTACGTGGGGGCAGGGGTGCTGTGGTGGGGCCAGCGGGACCTGTGGGCATGTGCACAGTGGTGTGGGTTAGGTGGGCCGGGCATGTGGCCGCGTGTGCTGAGGGGGAGAGAGAGAGGAGAGGCCAGGCTGCTGAGGTGGCGGAGTGTGGTTGGTGGGGGGGAATGGCCAAGGTGAGGTGGCAGCCTGCTACTGGTTGGGGTGAGGTGGAGGGTTGGGCTGGGTAGGAAGATTGGTAGCTGTAGGATTTAGGTTGGACCGATTTAGTTTTCTGGGGGTGGTCGTCGGCCTTCGGGCCTTCGCCCCACTAAAAATAATAAATATTTTTATTTGTTTTACAAACACCGTTTGCAAACCGATATCAGACACACACAAATAATCCAGAGACCCGGGGTTTGATATTTGATTAAAGATGGGGCGTTTTCGAAAACAAAACGGGCTTTGCGAAAATAGTTTTAAGCAAACAATGTATGATGATGACGATGCAATGCACAAAACAACGCGATTTTCTAGTAGTGGTTTTGCGGGATGCCACAACTCCCTCCTCCCAACTGCGCCTCCCTCCCACCTATAAAAGGAGGGGCAGGGGTGCCCCTCTTCCCTACACCTCTCTCCTCTAAACCCTACCCCTAGCCGCCGGCCTCCACCAAGTCACCGCCGCCCCTAGGGTTTGCCTAGCCACCAGTTGGGGCCTCCTTGCCCAGCGCTGGCCTAGCCCTCTCCTGGTTCCTCTAAACCCTAGATCGCCAAGGTCTCTCTCATAGTCCACCATACTCGCTCGGCTTAGAAGCCTGCGAGATCTCCCTCTACTTAGGTACCACGCCCGTCAGTGCCGGAATCACGAGGAGAGTGCTACAACGCCCACTTTGGAAAAAGGAGAGGAAGGTCTTCATTAGTACCGAACGTGTGGCCATTGCGGAAGCTGCCATCTTGGGATCGTCTACGCGATCTTGAGATCGGAAGTGTACGACTACATCACCCACGAGAATCTGCTCTCGTTAACCGCTTTGGATCTTCGAGGGTTAGTATTTTATCGACTCGTTGCTACAATCTAGTAGATAGATCTTGGCTTGGCCATAGATTAGATCTTGAATGTGTGTTCATGCGGTAGAATTTTTTTGTTTTCCATGCTACGAACCCCTACAATGGTATCAAAGCCGTGTCTATATGTAGATTTGTTGCACGAGTAGAACACAATGGTCATTGTGGGCGTTGATGCTTTTGTTGTTGATTGCTTCTTGTGTACTTTGCATCTTGCGGGATGGTGGGATGAAGCGGCCCGGGCTAACCTTACATGACATCGTTCATGAGACTTGCTCCACGCTTGACATGCAACTTGTATTGCATAAGTGGCTTTGCGGGTGCCTGTTTCTCCCAACATAGTTAAGATTCAATTTACAATGGGTGATTGACAATACTAGTATCAATGTTGTGGTTCTTTTTTGTAAGTTAGAATGACACTTACTGAAAGCCCCAAACCACGTAAAACATGCAAAGAAAATTAGAGGTGTCTAACTTTGTTTTGCAGGGGTGTGCTGTGATGTGATATGGCTATGATTGTGATTATATTTGATGTATGCAATGTTCCTTATTGTAAGTTGACAACCGGCAGGAGCCATATGGTTGTCTTTAAATTCTGTTAAGATCCGCGTGTCTATTCAAAGTAGTTGTAATAGTTCAAGCTGGTGGACGACAGCCATGAAACGGCGCCATTGAACTTGACGCCATCCTGGTGATGATGGAGATCATGTTCGTGCTTAAAGATGGAGATCAGAAGCACAAGAAGAAAGGCCATATCATATCACATATTATGAATTGCATGTGATGTTAATCCTTTTATGCATCTTGTATTGCTTAGTTAAACGACGGTAGCCTTATAAGATGATCCCTTAAGCACACAATTTCAAGTTTTAAAGTGTTCATCCTTAGTAAGCACCGTTGCTAAAGCTCGTTGTTTCGAAGCAACACGTGATGATCAGGTGTGTTAGATTCTGCGAGTGTATACAACGTGAGCAAGCCAGATTTGCTCATGCGGAAGCTAAGGTTTGATCTTGACGAGCCTAACATGTACAGACATGGTCTCGGAACACGGATCACCGAAAGTTAAAGCATGAGTCATATAGTAGATATGATGAACATGTTGATTGTTCGCCATTGAAGCTACATTAACTCTCGTGATGATCGGTTTTGAGGTGGTGGATTTGGTTCGTGTGATCACTAAAACAATGTGAGGGATATTGTTTTGAGTGGGAGTTCAATGGCAATATGATTAAAAGTTGAACACTATTTATCATAAATTAAATCAAAGTGAATTTGCATAATTGTTGTAGTCATTGGCATCTGTTTACCACCTTGCGCTTAGTTATAATTGAGATGATAGAACTATAGAATTCTGGTTAGTTACTTTACGAACTGGTATTGTATTGTTTTGAAGTGTTAATCTAAAGTTTAAAAGTCCTCTTGCAAACTTTCAGTAAGTTCTGGTTACTCCATGAAGTTTAATAATTGGTATTAAATCAAGAGTGACAGTTCCAAGTGTTAGTGTATGATTATCATGTTTGTCTCCATGATTCTTGATATTCAAAGGATTGTCTTAATATCAAGGTTATCTAGGATCTGAAAGAGTTGTTTCAGAAACCATGATGTGTGGAAGATATTGTGATATCTGAAACGAAGTTTTGGTTGTAACATGATAGAGTATAATATGGATAAAGTCATGTTCTCATATTTGATGAGAATTTGCAAAAGGTTGGAGACGCTGGTCGTCTTAATTCTCCAAAAGGTTTTGGAGAGCAACATTATACTCGCGATTCATCGTTATAAGCTAAAAGTAGATTGATCATGGATAATTCCATGATAAGGGTGAATATTTGATGTAGGTAAAATGTTTACTGCACCAAGAGATTACTAAAGAAAGGAATTTGAAAGAACACCAAACATTTGATGATGGTGATCTACTTCAAAGTGCAAGTCCAAAGACATTGGTATTTAATTATACATGCTTTGGACTATGTGTCATGTACATGGCTCCACTATTGATGTTGATAGATTCTTTCAAACATAAAAGGAAATACTGAAAGAGAATCTCATAAATATATGGCAGAAAAGAAAAGACTAGAATTGTTCAGCTTAAGTGTATAGATGATATACATGTTATGGCTATATTCTTTGCTTGTTAAATAATGTGGTTCTTAAGTATTGGATACTGAATTTGTTGGTATGAATCGTCATACGAAACAACATAATTCATGAACTATAATGGTGATAAGTAACTAGCAAAAGAATATGTGATAATGTTCATCGAGAACAAATAAAGGGTTATTGTGTTGCTCGTTAAACATCAAAGCTTGCCTTCAAGATTTGTTTTATCAGGTATTATGAGAACAAAAGGGTTGTTCAAATAATTGCCGTAATCCATAAAAGATGGATGATTCACAAATCTCATTGGAGAAATCGCATCCATAAAACTAGTGCTAAAAATGTCGAAAGACAAATTGATTGAAAGATCACTTAGGAAGTGACATCGCGGTTTAAATTATATTGGAAACAGAACATGAAGAAACTCCATGTGGATGGAATTTTGGAGTCCTTTTGATTTTTGATCAAATGAGGCTTGTGAAACTTTCCTAGAGATAATTAAAACTTCGTTCATAGGCCAAAAAGGGAACGGATGACTAGCTTATTGGAACTTGTACATATTGTTGTACGAAGTCCATTATGTGTAGTCAAGAGCGATGTATTTCAACTTCATATGCTTTCTCCGAAAATTTGAGTGAATATATGAATATTTACTTAATAAGGATGAAGTATGAAACATTTGAAAAGTTCAAAGACTTTCAAGATGAAGTGCAAAATCATTGTAACAAGAATATCAATAGTTTATGATAAGATCATAAAGGAAGATATTTGAGTTACAAGTTTAGCATAATACCTAAGATTTAAGGAATCGTTCCGTGGATTTGCATTTCCCGAAACACCATAAGAGTATGGAGCGTTCGAGATATGTAATTAAACCTTGTTTGACATGGTAAGATCAAAGGTGTAATTCATAAAACTGTCATTATATTTTAAATATTAAAAGCTTGAGAGACTACCGTTTTTCCGCTGAAAAGAGCTCCATCATAATCTGTTGAAATGACACCATATAAAGTTATGGTTTGGGATAAAACCCAAGTTGTCCTTTCTTAAACATTGGTATGCTATGCATAAGAAAGATGTTTGCAACCAAAATCGGATGAACAAATCTTTGTATGTTATTTTGAATAATCGTTGAGTATTCCTCCATAACACCAAAGACAAAAATGTTTGTTGCTAAGAACGTCAAGTTTCTTTGAGAAAGAAATTTTCCGTGAAAAGTTAAGTGGGAGGACAATAGAACTTTGATAAGGTTAAAAGAACCTTAGCTATATGTGCAAAGTTGCGATCTTAAAAGTGTTGGGAGGCTGAACAATGCTCATGGTTCACGTGCCTCAAAGGTTGTGGTCACAGAGATCTAAGTTCCTATTGAAACAAGTAGATCGGGTAAACAATCAAATACCAAGATTTGAGAGTTAAATCATTATTTGACAATAATGATCTGATTACATGCAAAGAAGCGGTGATGGGCCCTGAATCCGTCAAATGGCTTGAAGCCATAAAATCCGTGATAGTTCCATATGCGAAGATCAAGCTTTGAACTTGAAAGACCCTCTGGAAAGGTACAAGACCTTACAGTCGTATTTGGATCTATAAAGAAATAGACATGGATGTTGCACATCTATGAAATAGTCGACATGTTGGGAAAGAGTTCACAACAATGTTCAAAGGTTGACTATGACAAGATTTGATCTTTCATAGCGATATTTAGTCTAGACGGATTAATGTAGAAACCACTACATATAATTTTGTTATGTGGTAGTTGAATAAGCAAAACAAGTTCTTCTAATAGAATTGTTACCTAGGACATGTGCATAACACGGTCCATAGGGTTTTGTTAATTCAAAGGATGCTAAAAGCATATGCAAACTTCAATTGTTGAAGTAAGCATTGCGGATGTAGCATCCCAGTTGTCTAACACCTGTAATGCTACTTGATCTAGTAATAAAAGGGCCACTTCCTACATATAATTGTTGCATCATCATCATGTCATGCTCATGTCATCATGCCTCCTTGCATTTGAGCATCATATAAAACCCTTTTCATTTGGTTCTTATCTCATATGCATTATTAATTGTATTTGGTTCTTGATATATTGTTTAATGCCCAGGTTGAGTTGGGGGCATATCTCTTATTAACTCCACCACCTTTCTTTCACCACCTTATAATTCCACCATCCAACTAAATATGAGCTTGGCATTTATGGGTTTTACTTCTAGTCATGTGGGTTGGGATGGATCCAATTCTTTTCCACATGTTCTCATCTTGGCATCATTTTGTTTTCACATTATTGATACATGAGAGCCACATGGCCACCTTTGCATGCCTTGTGAGTGGGACCCCTTTTCCTAGCTTCCATATGTGTAATTTTGGGGTTATCATCATGTAGGGATATTTTTGTGGGCTTATTAAATACCTATTGGCATATACACACTAGCAAGTCCCAAATATAATCCAATGTGATCATCTCCTTATACTCCACTTGGAATTCTTTCTAAATTCTTTTGCTTGGGCCTTACTCCACACTTTGGAATGCATAAGAAAATGCCATGTAAATAATCTTGTTTTCACAAAGATAAACATGGTATTAATTAATTATATGCCCATACAAATACCCTAACTTGACATTTGATTTTTATTTGATTTTAAAATGGATCATCTCTCTCTACCCCTTAGGCTTGGTTTTGTTTGATCATGCCTAAACCTCATCACCATAACCATCCTTACCATCATCACCTTTTCCTCCCTTTTCTAGTCTTGGTCTTGTTGGGGTTTGGTTGGTGCTTGGTTTGATCTTGACAAAAGAACACCCTAGCATCTAACCTTCCCCCCTCTCTAAACCTAAACCCTAAGCCACCCCCTCTCTCCTTAAATCCCACCATAACCAAACCCTAGCTAACATGCCCCCTCTCGGCCTTCCTCCTCTCTCACCTAGCTAGCCCCACCCACCACCCTCTCTCCACGGCCACCTCTCCGCCCTAGCTAACAACCCCAAACCCTAACCTAGCTCCAAACCTAGCTCTACCCGAGCCTAGCTCTAACTCACCCGAGGCTACCCCTCTCTCAGCCTCCTCCTCTCTCGCCTTGGGGCCCTAGCTCGAGCCCGCCGCCTCCTGTACCACCCTACCCCACCGCCAGCCTCCCATGCGCCGCTCGGCCGATCACGTGAAGGAGGAAAGGTGGCACCGAGGCCACCTTTTCCATCTTCCCTCCCCACGCAACCTCACAGCCCTCTCGCCCTTATCTACCACCACCACACGGCCTCCGCCTCCCGATCCGCCCATAGCCTCCCCTCTCTCCCTCTTTCTCCACCGCCACCGGCTACCCTTAGCCGCCCACCGCTTACCCTCCACGCCCCTGCTGATCCTGCCGAGCCAGCGCGTCCGTGGTGTGACCGAGATCGAGAAGGGCCTCTGCACCGCCTCGCCCGCCGGGCCGAGGAGGAGGAGGACCGAGCATCCGTAACCAGGCCGCAGGTTTATAAACCCTAGCTACGCCCGGCTCTCCGCCAACCGTTGCCGAACCGTCACGACCCGATCCAACGCCACTAACGACCTCCGGTGAGCCCACGACTTCGACACGCTCCGCCTACCAGAACGCCTAGCCTCGAAGTTTCATCGAGCACCCTCTGCACACACACACAGACTTTTCACGTCTGGCTAGCTTTCCGCCCGCATA